>CM060842.1:120017500-120695000 GCA_030762175.1 Metallyticus violacea | reverse complement strand
CGTGGAACGATGTACGTGAACATATAGAACTGAAACTATGTGCTCGGTGCTACGTCTGCGATTGGATTGGATTGGATTGGTGGCAACAGAGGTGAAATTTTCGACACTTCAGCAGTTTTCGTAGGCTTAATTATTCCAATGGGTGCATCTCCAGGAGGACAGGAATAAGGCGAGGGAGACCGAGGCGACCAGGATTACGGATGATGAAAGTGGGATCCCCGGCAGTTTGAACACTGCGACTCCCGTCAGATGCCGGGGCAGAAAATACAAGTCACAACCACACCGCATAATCTCACCAGCCCAGCACATTGAATCTTGCGACAAAACTAAAGAATGAAATAAGATGAAATGGATAAATTTGTAGAAAGGAAAGGAGAGGAAATATTCATACCAGCATTCGCCTAAGACCAGGGAAAGAAACCACAGAAAAAAAAAAAACAACTAGACGGTTCTAAAGAATCTGAACCCAAACCCCCTCAAATGTGTTATTCCAAGCCACCCTGCTCTGTTGCTGATAAACAGAAGTTGCTGAGTGTCAGGAAATAAAAGCTTCAAGATGAAGCTTCAGGAAAGCTCTACCTGGCTTGCTTATAGTGATACAGTTCAGCGATGAAATGGAAAAATAAACATTTTATGATCTCGAAACGGTAGGGTTCCAATGCATAAAGCTTATGAACAATTCAATGGAAAGTACAGGCAATAGTGTTATTTTGCAAATTTTTTTTCTAGTTTAAATTTTAAATATATTGAAAGGGTTATTACTTGTGCATTTTCGATTGATGAAAGTTTACCTGAAGCTTGGACTGTGGTACGATTCACTGGACGCAGAATAACTCGTTTTATTCTTTTCTAATACTGAAAACTGTTAACCGCAGTCAGCATAGAAAACAACAGCTGAGACGTCCAATTACGTCTGATGTCATACCTTGCGCATATCTTGAGTCGACAGACAATTATAACCCTTAATAGTGTCATAGTGCTAAACATCGCTGCATAATCCCTTTAAGTATTTTGAGAGGTGTGTAACGACCGTTTTTATTACTGAGGCACCACAGACGGTGGATACTGATTATACATGATTGAAATGACAAACGGGAAAGGATTTTTTTAAGGAAGGAAACGTTCCGGGCCCAAGTTTAAGGCACCTCCCCGGCATTTGCCATTTATGAGGACTGGGGATAACCTGGAACAAATCTCACTCAGGGAGGACGGTCCTGGTGGGAATCGAACCCCAAGGGCTTGTGGGGAATAGAGTACTCTGAAACAGTTCAGCCCCCTGTGCAAACACGTTCTAACGCTAATTCTAGATGTTTCTTTGTTCAGTTTCCCCTCTGGAAAATTTCTATGAAGTTTCTGGATGGCTCGGTCAGTTTGAGCTTGGCGATGCTACAAGATAGATGTAAGCAAAGTGGATACGTGAGCATACGTGAAAATTGCCTTTCTCGCTGACACAAATGTCAATCAGTGTCATGCGGAACTACGAGCAGCTATGGGTGTCCTATGGAACAGTTGCATGTTAGCTGCAGGCTTTCGGACATGGACGCACAGCAACGACAGACCTGCCGTGGAGTGGGCGACCCACTGACCTGTCCGTGGCTGTTATTGAACAATGTTTGACAGAAGATCGACGTTGTGCAGGAATTAATGGCACGGACGAGGTGAACAGTGTTCCGGATGCTCAAGAACTGGGTACCACATCGTTAACAGAGGTGCAGAAGTGGACACGATATGAGACCTGCCCTGTCAACCTGGAGCGATTTGAGCGGGAAGGGTGAAACCTGGGCACGAGCGTATGAACCAGAATTGAAGATCCATCAGCAGAATGGCGTTATCCAGGTTCACCACGACGACACAAGGTGCGACAGTTCATCACCCACGAA
This sequence comes from Metallyticus violacea, assembly GCA_030762175.1. Classification (NCBI taxonomy): domain Eukaryota; kingdom Metazoa; phylum Arthropoda; class Insecta; order Mantodea; family Metallyticidae; genus Metallyticus; species Metallyticus violacea. The sequence continues at coordinate 120,693,120 of CM060842.1, read as the reverse complement.
GATCACCCTCATTCTGGAGTGTCACCCTGTTAGGGACGGCCACATCGTCAACTTCCAATACTATCGCAACTTTCTGCTGTACCATCTGCGAAAACGCCCGGTAGTATTGGATAATGCAATCATACTCCAGGATAACGCTACAGCCCACACTGCAGACGTCATCAAGAACTGTGTACAGCGGTGGGAGTGGGAAATCTTACCTCACCCACCTCAGTTCATGCGACTTCGACCTCATTCCACAACTGAAGACACCATTGCGTGGCAGGCGCTTTGCAAACAGGGCGGATATCGGCGACAGTTGGCCCACATTGATGGCAATGCACTGGGGGACTATTTTGAACGACAGTAGTTGATTTTGGTTCATTTGTGTTCCATTTGTACTCGTTACAATAAATTTACACAGAGTTCCAATGCGTGTGTGTCATTTCAACCTTGACCATGACCTCCTGTACCGGTCCCTGTTTTACATTGGCACTCAGATACACACTGTCTTACAGGTTCGATGTACATGGTGTCGCATTATCGCAAGATATACATCGTTGCCATGACTAATGGAATGACCCTCGTATTTAGTTCTTGTGGTTTTGTTTATCAGGACGTTCATTGCCCACAATACATTGCACCAACTTGGCCGTACTAGCTCTGAAACCGACTTTAATAGCTGCATTAATTGTGCCAGCAATTAGGTCATTGAATCGTGTTTTTTTTTTATATAATTAGCTTGCACACTGGATTTAGTTCCTCCTTCAGCACAATTGCATAAGCTAGTTATGCATTAATGTAAGATATGATAGCCAACGCTTCCGAATGCAGTTCATATATGAGAAATCGTATAGTATGCATTTATTGTAACAGTTTGATCTTCTACCACTAGTCATTGCTGTATGTGAATTATCAACGTTTCTTACACGTGCAAAAGGGTAGTAATAAGTATGCAATCGTACATTATTTCTAAATCCCCTCTAAAAGTTTCAAAAACTGGATTATCTAGTGAAAGTAATGTGATTCCTTGCAGACAGTGAGAATTAAAGAGTCAATAACATTTGTATTTGAAGAAACAAAAGCGCACTAAAATTCATTCACAGTCCCTTAATTCATCAGTATAACGCCGCAGTTTCTCACTAGAAAGCAGCTTTTGGTTATACTTCGCTCGCTCTCCGCTGCAGGAGCTTGTATTGCATGCTTGTTTGTCTGTGTACGTAGTGAGACAACAAAAAGGTGTGCGTGATTCTGCGGTTTCCTGCAAAATATGTTCATTTACTAAATCTTACATGCTGATTTCAAACGTTTTTTTTTTCCTACTACGTACTAATTTTTTACAAATAGCAGCTTTATCCCTAATGTGTTCAATAGTTGTGTGTATAGCGTTTATTTGAAACAAAGAAATAATGGTTGTTTTAAAAGTAACGCAGGATTTAAATTTACAAAATGAAATTTTATTTATCCATGAATTGGCAAAATTGTGACATAATTTGAAAGAGCAAACACTCCGATTAAATGTGGAAAATAATATCCGGCAAATGTCCTCCACGTCTCATATGACACTCGACAAAATTGGCAATCACATTTTCGCAAACTTGTGGGTCAATTGTCAGATTTCTTTTTCCCGTTTGAGGCACGGAAAATGCTCGTATTATTGAAAAAAGTCAATTTATTCCCAACGAGTGACTGTGGGATGTACCTTTTGGTATGGTGAAATTACTGGAACGTACTTCTTCCAAAACGAGCCCGGAAGTGCAGCGACTGTCAATGGTGTTCGTATTCGCGAGATAATAACAGCATTTTTGTGGCATCAGTCGGAAGCCATATACTTTGGCTTTGATGTTGATGAGATGCTGTTCCAGCAGGATGGTGCTACTTGTCGTGCGGCGCGCGGAACTATTGATATGTTACAGCAGAAATTTTATGGACAGCTGATTTCGTGCAACAGAGATTCCAAGGTCATGCGATCTTACACCGTGTGACTTTTATCTTTGGGGATTTGTGAAGTCCAAGGTTTACAGCAAACCGATACCAACCATTCCTGAACTTGAAGAAGAAATCCGACGTGTTATAGCAACAAGTGACCCACAAGTCTGCGAAAATGTGATTGCAACGTTTGTCAAAAGAGTGTACCAGAGTCACATAAGACGTTTGCCGGATATTATTTTCCATATTTAGCTTTTCCAATTCATGTGTAAACAAATGTTCATATTATAAATTTAAATCCTCCGTTACTTTCGGGACACCCTTTACTATGAATTTCATTGTTTGACAACAATGACACCAATCTAACAACAACAACAAGACTTTTCTTGTTTTAATTTCAATCCCTTTACTATCAGTTTATCGTTGCTTTTAAAATATGGAATATCTATTTTGTAAGTGACAGTATTTCATGTGTTTCTTTTGAACAAATATAAATTCCAGAAAGTGTAAAAATAATCCTGATGTATTTTACCATATCTGTAGTAATTCTGTTTTTAGAAAGAGAAGACAGAACATTACACATTTTGTTTAAAATGCTTATAAAGTCTATTTCCATATGAAGCTTGGAGACATGGACAAAAAATTAGCTCCAAAAGAAGTATATCAAAACTTGGGTATAAGAACTAAGGAAAATAAAGTCAAGGAAAGAAATCTGTATGCCCTTTGCTGTTACAATGATCTGGATGAACCTCGAAACTATATAATGGTTGTTATTTTGGTGATGTAATGCTTCAGGGTACAGTACAAAATATTTGAAAGAAATCACTTATTCAAATTTGTTGTCAACAAAAAGACCCATCCCACATGGCCCTGGTCTTCCTGTGTCTTCCCCATCAGAAAGATTTGAAAAGAAATCAGCATCAGAGTCTGAAAAGATTTTTTAAGACAGGCAGTTATTTCGATACAGCCCAAGAACAGGACTTTCAACAACCTCAACACATTGACAGAACTTAATGATTTGGTTAGGGACTCTTCCTGGGTTTCTATTGAAATATTGGGATCCAGGCTAAAAGGAAAAATCTCCTGGCTCCAGGAACGTCATTTTCTTGATATAGACATCGTGAAGAGGAAATTGACCCATATTTCTCTCAGGAAGGGAATCTTACTTGTTGCCATGATTGAAGACTTTTTATTAACTCCTTGAAAATTAGTCTGAAAGGTGTACCATTTTATATTGGAAACAAATATGCATGTGTTCAAGTCTCCCATTCGGTTCACCTTATAGAAACATGTCAGAACTTAAAATTACTTCTACAAAAAATCAAATATGAACAGATTAAGCGGAAGCTGTTAACGTCATGCTTCTAGGTCAAGAATCAGGCTATAATACTAAAATAATATGTTTCATATGTAAATGGGAGAGTAGAGCCAAGTCTAATCACTGGACACAAACAATCTCATGCAAGGAATGCAAAATGTAACTCATGAGAGTCTTGTAAACCGGGAAAATGTTCTATTCCTTGCTCTAAATATAATATTAGACTTAATGTAGCAATTGGTGAAGGCTTTAAGCAAGGACGCCATCTGCAAGAGGTTCCCTGGAATATCTGATGATAAAGTTAAAGAGGGAATATTTGTTGGACCACAGATAGGAAGTTCTTGTTGATTTGATTTATTTACGGACGCTCTTTACCGTCTCAGGTCATCAGCAACCCATTCAATTCAGGGCGTGAAACGGACGAAAATTTTGCTCAGAGGCCTCTTCTTCAGGCTTGGGGTTCTTTATCGTGCCGTAAATGTACGACACGGGACCCACGGCTTTACTTCCCTTCCGAAGGAAGCCATACTTAGGATTTTTACGCCCGAAAAAATCCATCGGTCCTGGCCGGGTTCGAACCCGCGACCTTGGCAAGTATGGTTACCACTACACCCTCAGGACCAACATTTCTGAAGTCATGGGAGGAGAAGTCGTCATAGACACATTTTGCTAAAATGTTGATACAAATAACGTAATTTGAAGTTTGAAGTATGTACTCACTTTGTCGAAATTAGTAAACAGGCATAACAAGAGAATATTTGTAACATGGAAAATTTAATCAAAGTTCTAAACTCAATGGGGTTGTTGTTCTTTCCAATTACTTTGTTTTGTTTTTTTTTTTTTTTTAAGTATCCACACTTCACTTAAATAAAATGGAACGTGTACTTCGAAATAACCTTTAAAGTGAAATTACTGGAATTGAGATATTTTGTTACGTGAAAACATGATAAGTTCTTGAGTTAGCCCTTTTTAAGCATATATGTCTCCTTATAACACAGAAATTACCTTATACAAGTATTGCATATGACCTGAGCTACGATATTTTCCTTATTTATTGTCTCCGCAGATAAACCTGACCCTTGATTTCTTTCTCGATTGCTTCAGTTTACCTCAAATCACACTAAATATTACCTTTAAAAGATTTCAAGGTGACAGTATCTCTAGGAACAAATAAGAAAACATCAAAATACAAATGCAATAGCAATTATTTATGGATTAATGAGGGAAGAGTAAAAAAAGTATGAAAATGCTCATTTTCTTATTTAAAGATGTACTTCATCATTTTTCACCAAGACAAATTGTTTACTTTCAGGTGAGATGGCTGTGCTGTACTTATTCACCAGATATCGTTTCAACTGGAATGAAGTAGATTTCAGCGTCTTCTCTACCTACAGTATGATCACTAATCTTTTCGGTAAGATAAAAACTTGAAAAAGCGAACCTACATCAGGGTTTCACATCTTTCGAGATACGAGGGTACGTCCATAATTTTCGACCTCGCCGATAAGGATTATCGCCTTCACAATCTGGTATCATACCTTATCTGTTAAGTAAATAATTGCAGCTATAACTTCCGCTCCCAGTTGTTCAGTTGTTCCGATAGAGTTGCACAAAGAAGGCTATGTGTAGAAGATCGTGACATGTTCAAAATGGAGTTTTTAGCTGTTAAGTTCTTCACAAAATAAGGACTTGCTCCAAATGAAATTAAACAGCGATTGGATGGCGTATATGGGGAAGCATCCCCCTCATATTCTACCATATAAGAATGACCTAACATTATTTCGAATGGGTTGAGAAAGCAGTGAAGACGAAGCGCGTGCAGGTCTGCCCTTAGAGTTACATAAACAGCAGCATGGTTGAGCCTTTCTAAAACAACATTCCTTGAAATTATTCATCTACATTTAAACATGAATAAGGTTAATGCAAGATGGGTGCCTAGACTTCTTTCCCCAGTCCCAAAAAGCAACAACCAGTCATTTGTTGTTAGGCATTTTTGGAGCTCTGCCGTGGAAACGAGAGAGAAGTTCTGCAAACCATTGTTACAGGAGATGAAACTATGGTCCTATATTATGATCCCTTATCCAAAAGGGAATCAATGGAGTGGCGTAAACCTGGCGAAGCACTGTCCCTAAAGGCCAAGGTCACTCAGTCAACCAAGAAGACAATGGCCATAATCTTTTGTGACTGTAAAGGAACACTCTTCATTGGCTTCAAGGAGAGGAACACCACAGTAAATTGGGAGTACTATGCTGGTCTACTGCACAGACTGCGTGCTTCCATCAAAGAGAAAAAGCGAGGAAATCTGAGTGGTGTTGTGCGCCTTTTTCACGACAACGCGCCTGTGTACACAACTCTTGTTGCAAAGGAAACTGTGAAGAAATGTGGCTTTAAGAAAATCGATCATTCACCCTGCAGCCCAGACCTAGCTCCCAGTGACTATTTCCTCTTCTCAGAACTCAAGAAGGACCTTCGAGGAAGGAAATTTAAGTGTGACGAAGAAGTGACGGATGCTGTTTATGCCCATTTTGCAGACAATACTTCTGACTATTTTGGGGGTTGGGGGATTGAAATGTTATTTCAAAGATGTGAGAAATCTATTGTAATAAAGGGTAACTATATTGAAAAGTGAAATATAGTTATACTCTTTATCAATGTTTATACCGGAAACTTATGGACCTATCCTCGTATCTTGTTTATGTTTTCCGAACAAAGTATAACAATATCATAATAATCATGAAGAAGAAGAAATAAGGTATTGTTTAATACAAAAATAGAAAGAGCTTCAAATAATTGTTCAGTTTGCGATCTCTGATACTATATTACAGTAACGCTGTATTAACAATGAATTGAACTACAACGACAACTGTAAAATTTAACATTTCGTCAGAGTTTAACAATCAAAGGAAATAAAATGGGACAAAGCTTTCTTATGTAAAACAGTTTTCGAAGCGACCGCCTTGGTGGTCCAGTGGTAGCGTTTGCAACTACTAAAATGGAATCCTGGGTTCTGAATTCCTGTTAGGTAAAGCTGTCTGGTAGGAGTTTTTCCTCACGCTGAGGAAGTGATTGCCAGATAACTTTAAGGCGCCAAGGATACCGAGCTCATATCCATCATTGTTTCATTTCTTTTCATTCCTCTCTGCAGGCTTTCACCTATAGCAGGGATTCTTAACCTTTTCCAATGGTTTACCTTTACATTCAACGCAGGACATTAAGCACTTCGTGAGTTTGTGATACGAGGATCAAAATAAGATTTTCAGTATAATTATACCAAGTGATGTATTTACTTATTACGTGTATGTGGTATTTAGAATTAGATATTTATTAGAGAAAAACTGTTCAATCTATTCCTATTCAACGGGTTGTTATGTAAAACCTCTTAAAATTAGTGAATGAATAAACAAAGTTAGAAAAGCGTATATTGCTGGTATTGCAGTACTCAAACTTACAGTCAGTAAAAGCTATTTACTTTACAAACTTATTACTCACACTTTTCTTTCAGCACGAAGGTCGTGCTTGTTTAATTAAACCAGTTTCTTAATGTTTGGTTTTAATTAACTTAATTTTAGTCTTAAATCGGGCGCAACCCGCAACTTGTTTCTGTACTTGTTTTTGATATAAATTAGAGATAGAAACCCACATATACAAAGGCCTTGTCCCCCATCATTATTTTAACCGTATCTATAGCTGCTGGCATATCAATGACTCAGTTCGTGTGAGGGTTTCCCGCCTTAGCTACTCTTAAACTGATGCCTCCAGAGCCTTCGTGTGAGATCCTGCATATCAGGTTATTTGTTTTTTCCTTGATGATAAATGTAATAAATTTCCCTGAAAATATTCCAGCCTTTATTGCGTTTTAAATCACCATGTTTGGTGTCAAAAAATGACCTTTTAAAAGGGAAGATTTCATTGAATGCTTTGAAAGTGTTTTATGACAGATCACACACTGCGGTATTGAGAGGTTTTTCTTTCTATCTCTAGTATATGTGAAACCATATGATAAATAACTTATACTGTATTTACGTATTGCTTGTGTACAGGGTTTTTTTTTTTTTTTTTTTTTGCTTTCTTGTACAACAATGCCCTCTATTGGATGCTTATCATTAGTGCAATTGGCTTCTGACATAGTGGAATTATTTACCCCATTTACAGTTATTTCTCCCTTTGAGATTTTCGAGCACATTCCTTTAATAAACCATTTATTTACTTCTTCTGAATCTGACACAACTACATATAGATCTGACAATTTAACAATAAAATATCCCTTTCAACAACAATAATGTATCTTCACTGCTTTCTTAACTGTAAATGCGTATTGCAGCTAAACAAACCATAAAATATATCCCATTATTTTATGATCAAATATATTCCAGTTGCCCTCTGTCATTGTCGTAGAATTAAAACTGAACTTCTGTATTATTTTTGTACAGTATCATACATTATTTATGATAATGTAAAATCGATTGTTTCCGTTTAGTTATAGTAAAACTGCCATATATTTGTCACTTATAAAACGGATGTTAATTTATTTCAATTGCTAAACTTTTTACGTACCACCCGGCAGTAGATCACATATGAGAATAGGTCCATAAATTTCCGGCCTAACAATTTTCTAGGTATGCTAAAGACAAAAACTATATTTCACTTTTCAATATAGTTACCTTTTATTGCAATTCACTTCTCACTTCTTTGAAGTAACATTTCAATGCCTCCTAAAAAAAAAAAAAATAGTCAGAAGTCTTATCTGCAAAATGGACATAAACAGCATCCATCACTTCTTTGTCACGCTTAAATTTCCTTCCTCGAAGGTCTTTCTTGAGGTTTGAGTTAAATCGTTATGGGAGCCAGATATGAGCTGTAGAGAGGATGGTAGATCTCCTTGAAGCCACATTTCTTCAGTTTCCTTTGCAACAAGAGCTTTGTGCACAGGAGCATTGTCGTAAAGAAGGCGCACACCACCACTCAGCTTTCCTCGCCTTTTCTCTTTGATGGAAGCACGTAGCCAGTGCAGTAGGCCAGCATAGTACTCCCCATGTACTGCGGTGTTCCTCTCCTTGAAGTCAATGAAGAGTATTCCTTCACAGTCCCAAAATATTGTGGCCATGATCTTCTTGGTTGACTGAGTGACCGTGGCCTTTAGAGGCGGTGCTTCGCCAGATTTACGCACTCCATTGGTTCTCTTTTGGACTAGGAGTCATAGTACAGGACCATAGTTTCATCTCCTGTTTGAAGAACTTCTCTCTCGTTGCCACGGCAGAGCTCCAAAAATGCCTGACAACAGATGACTCGTTGCTGCTTTTGGACTGAGGAAAGAAGTCAAGGCACTAACTTTATTCATGTTTAAATATTCATGAGTAATTCGAAGGACTACTGTTTTAGAAAGGCCCAAACTTGCTGCTATTTCTGTAACTTTGAGCCGCAGGTCTTGCACAATTTCTCCTTCCACAAGAGCGGTGTTTTCAGGAGTGAGCACCTCCAAAGGCCGACCTGCACGCTCTTCGTCTTCAATGCTTTCTCTACCCATTCGAAAAAGTTTGGACCATTCTTTTACAGTAGAATATGAGGGGGATGCTTCCCCATATACACCGTCCAATCGCTGTTTAATTTCATTTGGAGCAAGTCCTTCTTTTGTGAAGAACTTAATAACAGCTCGAAACTCCATTTTAATATGTCAATCTTCTACACATAGCCTTCTTTATACAGCTATATCTGAACAACTGAACACAATGAAGTGGAAGTTACAACTGCAATTATTTACTTAACAGATAAGGTATGATACCAGATAAGAGTTTTGTGAAGGCGATACTCCTTATCGGCGAGGCCGGAAACTTATGGGTCTATCCTCGTACCTATGTTTAACAAAGAAAGCTATTTGTAGTTGCTTAATCTATTTTACAACTGTCATATATCTAAAATACCTAGAATACATGGTATCAGCATTCGTGAGGTTCCGAGTTCAAATTTTTTGGTGCCGGCTATCCTAATTTTGGTTTTTTCGTGGTTTCCCCTGGTAGTTTAGGGGAGAGCTGGGATGAATCCTTCCTTCCAACAAAATTTCCGCTCTACATTTCCTCCCATTTCATTCCGTTGATTCTGTTACAGGGTCAGAGGTGATGTAGTGCTGTATGGAGTGGCTTGCGGGCTGTTTAAGCCGGAACATCTGAGGGGCTCGAACTGCTTGGAGGAGGGGGGTACTATCTAGAAACAATATTAGGAACCCCGCCTATGTTCGTGCCTCCTGCGCCTCATCTCTTTCTTCTGCAGGTGTTTCCATTGCGGGAGTAGGCACAAACGACCAGTCCTTGAGCAAGGCTGAAGTAACGAAATGCCCTTCTCTCTCCATACCAGTTCAATCCAATCCAATTCAAAGGACCTAGGCTCATATTTCCTCTCTGTACTGTGAGATTAATATTACCATGAGCGAATAGCAAGCAAATGAGGCACAGTATGAAAGAAACGCGAGAGAGGTGTACTAATATACGTCAATTCCACTTGATGTTGACTACATAAGTGAACGTTTCTTTTCCAGGTACCATGGTATCCGTGTGCTTGTTCAGTCATATACTGAAGATTGATGATGCTCTAATTGGAGTGATGTCATGTATGAGCAAGATTCTTTCCTGCTTTGTTTATGCCTTCAGTACTACCAACTGGCAAATTTATATGGGTGAGTTAATTGTAACATTCTTAGAACATAAGAAAACGGAGTTACTTCTATTGAAAACATAAAAATAAACATTATATCTCTCATTGTAGTACTAGAAGAGCTTTATTAGGCTTTTTTTTTTAAAAAACATCACTAAAGATCATTACTAGGCATCGGAATTTCTAAGCACCAAAACCAAATTAGAGCGGAATGAAACTTTGTTGGTATTGGACTGTAGACAACAGGTGGGGGAGTGCAATAGCTAAGGAGCTACAGGGCGCTTTATACCCCTCTCACTCATCAGTAATTGTTTACCTATCGTGTTTCGGTGAACCTAACGTGATGTTAAGTGCTCAAGAATTCCAATGCTACTAATTACAAATAAAAATGAAACAGTAGTGCTCACTGCATGTTAAACGGCATTTCTCAGAGGGTGAAGCAGAGAATGCGCTTTAAATTCCCCTCTCATCAATTGGAGATGTGATACAGAGATTTATAAGGATGTTTTCTTGTGGTTTATGTATTTATCTGCCTTGCAGCTAGTGTAAAGATTATTGCTGAAGCAATCTATCATTACATCCTTCATTTTGTATCTTTCTAGGTCCACTGGTTGAAATCTTAAATGGAACATCATTCATCGCCATGCGTTCCATTGCTTCCAAACTAGTTCCTACGGATGAACTTGGTAAACTGAACATTTTTAACTTAGCATTAAGAACATAAATTGTGGGACTTTTCCATATTTATAGTATGACATGTGTGCATGTTAAAGAAACGAAAAATAAGACGAATGTTCTTAGTTATAGTTAAGTTCTTTGACACCAAAGAGATCGCACTTTCTTTGGGAGTTTGTTACCCAGATGAAGATATTTCAAAGTTACACCGTGCTGAGAAGTTGAATACAAGTCTAGACTCCATCGAACTCCGTATTTATATTTACAATCACTGTTTAATTTTAACCACCAACCCTGAGATATTAATTTCGCCACCAGTTGTAAAAATATCTAATTATTTATTTTAATGATAGTTATATCATTTAACAGTTAATGAACTAAAACTATCCAAGAAACTTTCTTGTGGCAGTACAATCTGCATTGAAATATAAATATGAGGAAAAAGTCTCAAATAATAAATTACTGTTGTAGTTTCATCGACTGTTTCTTCAACAGGAATATTTGCATCTCTGCGTTTAAGGTTTGGAAATGATTCAGTTACATTCTAACTAATTTAAAAATTACGTGTAACTTTATATAATCGCAAATGACTCGCATTTCCACGCGTAAATCTTCAGGATGATTTAATGAAAAATAGGAAATTTTTGAATGGGTTTAATGCCCGTTTTTACTACTGAGGTACCACAGGCGGTGGTGGACACTGTTTTTTTTTTTTGAATGGTGTTTAACGCCCGTTTTTACTACTGAGGCACCACAGACGGTGGCCACTGATGATACATAAGATGAAATGATAAATTGGGAAAGGGTTTTTTAAGGAAAGAAACGTTAGGGTACTTCCCCGGCATTTTTCATTTGTGGGGACCGAGGAAAACCTGGAAGAAACCTGAGTCAGGGAGGACGGTTCTGGCGGGATTTGAACCCCAGACCTCCGCGCCTTAACGATCTCGGCCATTCGTGGCGGCGAAAGATAATGAATAATGAATGGTGTTTAACGCCCGTTTTTGCACTACAGGCGATGGACACTGATGATACATGAGATGAAATGATATATTGGGAAAGGGTTTTTTTTTAAGGAAGGAATCGTTCCAGGCTTAAATTTAGGGTAGCTCCCCGGCATTTGCCATTAATGAGGACTGAGGAAAATCTGGAAAAAACCTCAGTCAGGGAGGACGGTCCTGGCGGGATTCGAACCCATACCTCCCGCTCACAAGTCCGCGCCTTAACGACCTCGGACCCCGTGGCGGTAGCAGCGGAAGAGTACATAGGAAATGGGCAGATAACAAAAGTTTTAGGGAACACAAAAATTTTCTTATCCGCTTTCAGATGACTCTAGATAAAAGATGTTCTGTCAGAGAACTAGGAAATTTTCACAGTTAAACCTATTGTTAGTGAGACAGTTGAAAAGTTATCTACATTCTAAATTCATTAGACTGTATATTGATACATTTTAACACAAATTCCTAAAATATAAAATATTTCTCACGGGAGCCCGTTATTTCTACCGAGGTGCAGCGATCTCGTTTCTCATTATAAATGTGTCAATACCTTGCCATTATTAGCTATTGCATGTTGTTTGCTTAGTCAGTAAGACATTACAACACACAACAGCAACGGTCAGAAATAACAAATGCTCTGATATCGTATGTACAAATATGTTCTGAATATTTCTGTCGCAAAGTTTCAAAACTATCAGCTTGTTTGTTTGTTTTTTTGTTTATGTTTTGAGGATTTGAGAACAGTTTTAGGCGTACATTATGATTACAGCGTAATTCAGTTGTCATTTATTTTGAAATAGCATACTTTCTTTTGTATTGCAGATTTTTATAATAATTTTACCTCTATTTTAAGTTTATTTAAATAAAGAGAAAGTGCTTGTTGGAAATAACAAAAGAACTTGAAAACATTTGAAATGAACACGTATGGATAAAGTGCATTAAGGACTGCTCGCGATAACTTACAATCTGTTTAAGCAATATTATACAAAATGATTCGAAATATATACATATTACAGTTAATCAAGTTTCCACAAACAAAATTATGTGTTCCACCCTTTGAGAAACGTCTATACATCATCAACGAAACAACAATTACCATGTCCTAATCGTAATCTGGATCATAGCCTACTTCATTTTCTTGATATCTTAGCATTTGATTTACAAACAGTTCAACTGTTTACAACCGTTACTCTCCAAACATCTCCAAAATACTTTAAAAGCATATTCTCAATGCTTAGTTTATTGCTATTAAACTCTATTCCAATAAGTAGATCTGCGGGAGTGATATTTGTAACTTTAGTTTGTTTATATTGTTCAGTTCTTTAATACATTTCCCCTATAACAACTACATTGCCATGAGTATTGCGCAGTCGGTACTTGCCTCATGGACCCAAGATCGCTGGTTCAATCCCGGCCAGGGTCGATGGATATTTTCGGGCGTAAAAATCCTAAGTATGGCTTCCTTCGGAAGGGAAGTAAAGCCATGGGTCCCGTTTCGCACATTAACGGCACGAAAAAGAACCTCAAGCCTGAAAGAAGAGGCCTTTGAGCAAAATTTATCGGCCCTTCCACGCTCTGAATTGAATGGAACGCTGATGGCCTGAGATGTTAAAGAGTGTCCATAAATAAATCAAACCAACAAAAAGAGTATGGCGCCTAATGATCACTCTTTTCAATACTTTGAAGTACCAAGACTCTTGACTTCGCATTTTGCCTTACATGAGTTTTTCAAACAAATGGGAGGGGGCGGGGACCAAGCGTATTCATCCTTAAATAATAACCTCCATCTGCTATTGTAATATTTTTTAAATATCCGGTCCTGTGACTGACCTGTTACTGAAAATAGCAACTGCTGAATAAGACGAAAGCCATTTTGTTACTATCCATAATTGCAGAGTTATTATTTTTGGCCCCACAACAATCCGCCATCGATCTTTTTGTTTTCAGTTGGGGTTAGAACCTGTGAAACATATAACTACTAATTTCATTTATATCTTTTTTCGCCAAGGAAAAAGATATAAATATTATTTCTGGGCAAAAAATCTTCAGAGAAATCTTTACATATGCTGAAATTTCTGCAACTTTGAAGCAACAAGTTAAATTAAAGTTGAACCTAATTTTTTTCATTAATTGGAAAACCCCTTTTGCTGGAAGGTATTGAAATCTCTTCTATATGAAATCAGCTTATTTCCGATTTCTTTTTTTTTTTTTTTTTCTTTTTTCTTTTTTTTTTTTTAATTTTTACTTTCAGTTCTAAGTGACGACAACAGATATTTAGAACAGATGATACAAAACTAACATTATAATTGTTATCTAATCCCAGTTTCAATTCATGTCTTCAGTGACAACTTACATTGTAAATAAATACGGTCTGGTACTTTCAATAACAAATTTTAATGCCATATGTTACATTTTACTAATGATAAATCTAACCAGCAACCTTTTTAGACATGCATTTAGAATATTTTGTTTAAATGTTTGTGCAACTCAGCCTGCAACCTTGGTATCTGTACGGCCTTGACAAGTGTTAACGGACTTTTATTCACTATTTGGAGGCCAGAGTTAGCCTAAGATTTAACTTAACTCCATTTACAAGTGTAGGCAGAGATTTCTCTTTTCAAAATTTTCCTGGGAAATGTTGATACAACTTTCACCCCAGTTTCGTTAGTCTTACGAATTCTTTCCTAACGTGTTTCCTTTAAATACAAATTATTATTGCCTACAGAAATGTCATGTTTTATTCATTATTATTGTATTATCGTCCATGGGTGCAAAATAATACAGAAGGAAACGTTAAATTGGAATTCTTAAAATAAAAAGTGTCTTGCGTTGGAAAAAATTGTTATTTACAGTTTGACTAAACTAGTGCAGACGTTTGTAAACAATATATTGTGCATTATTTAGAGATACTTTTCCAAATTGAATCTACTATCCTTTATACAGAAAATGCTTTGAACTGCACTATGTAAAGGTGCAAACATCATTTTTCTAAGAAGCCGTGACCAACAATAGGGCACGATTTAAAATGGATCATTGTTTCTGCCGCATGATCAAGTAATATTTAAAGCTCTGGAAAATTTAATGCCTTAGCTATGTGTAACATGTAGCAGGGTAGCTCATACAGGGAAATTGCATTTGGGAGGTCCCGGGTTCAAATCACTTGTTACTGACTGATCTGATCTTAGGTGCTTTCGTGGTTTCCTCTAGTCAGGCGGAACGTTGGAATGGGCATTTCCTTTCCAAAAAATTCCGTTCTTCCATTATATTCATTGAATGTGGTTGCGGGGTAGAAAGAATCAGGCGAAATGGGCTGGTGCTGTGCGACGTGGCGGTGGATTTGCGCTCTGGAGAAAGTTTTGATTGGGGGCTCCCATGAACCACCGTTGGGGTGACACCGTCGTGGCTCTCGCAGGCCTGCTGGTATCGGACTTCCCCACCTATGTCAGTATATCGCCGCCTCCAGATCTGACCGTCTGGTTAATTTCTTTTCTCTCAGAGGTGCACCCCTTGGGAGTCTCATACTTAACACATTAATTCATTCCTCTTTGAAAACACGCCAATTTCTTTCAAAACTAAGAAATCCATTATTTGGGAACAATAAGATATTAATGAAATAGTTTTACTGCTGAAACTAATTAAGTTTTAACACGCTTTAACTTTTGTTTAGTTTGATGTTACACTGGCACATGATGCTGCATACTGATTTTTTCTCAAAATCTGTAAATTATTAAGTTTTCATTCTTTTATTTTAAAACTGAAGGAACTATTTGACTATTTAAATTTAAATTGGGGGACCAAGATAAACATTTTTGGAGATAATGTTGTACTATGAGTTATCAGCTGTAAGAATATAATAGTAGAAAAATATTCTTTATTTCCAATAAGCTAATCTTTAGCACAGTTTATATGATGCTATGTTTTACAGGAAAGGTGAATTCATTGTTTGGAGTATGTGAAGCGCTGATGCCATTGGTGTACGGTCCAATGTACAGCGCTGTTTATGCCGCTACTATGCACACAGTACCTGGAGCGTTCTTCTTGTTAGGTGGTGGTCTGACTGCACCAGCCGTCATTATCTTCCTGTAAGTGAAATACTAGTGAACTTTTCCAAGTATAGAATTAGTACACATAACTTTTTAAGTAACTGTAGTAGCTAATCTGTATGACTGAAAGATATCCGGTATAAAAGACCAGTTCGTCACTGACACATTGGCATCGAATATATTTGTTAGGAATACAATGATGCATAGAAACATGTTTTGCCATATACGAGGGTAGGTTCATAAGTTTCCCACTTTTCTAGATATGATAAAGACATATACTATATTTCACTTTTCAACATAGTTACAATACACTTCTCACTCACATCTTTGAATTAATTACCCTCCCCCCAATAATCAGAAGTCTCGTCTGAAAAATGGACATAAACAGCATCAATCACTTCTTCGTCACAGTTAAATTTCTTTCTCAAAGGTCCTTCTTGAGCTTTGAGAAGAGGAAACAGTCCCTGGGAGCTATATCTGAGCTGTAGGATGGATGACCGATCTCCTTGAAGCCTTGATTTCTTCACAGCTTCCTTTGCAACAAGAAACAAGAGCTGTGCACACAGGCGCGTTGTTGTGAAGAAGGCGCTCACCACCACTCAACTTTTCTCGCCTTGTCTCTTTGATGGAAGCACGTAGTCTGTGCAGTAGGCCAGCATAGTACTCCCCATTTACTGTGGTGTTCCTCTCCTCGAAGTCAATAAAGAGTATTCCTTCACAGTGTCAAAAGATTGTGGCCATGATCTTCTTGGTTGACTGAGTGACCTTGGCCTTTAGAGGAGGTGCTTCGCCAGGTATAAACCACTCCATTGATTCTCTTTTGAACAAGGGGTCATAGTACAGGACCATAGTTTCATCTCCTGTAACAATGGTTTGCAGAACTTCTCTCTCGTCGCACGGCAGAGCTCCAAAAATGCCTGACAACAAATGACTCGTTGCTGCTTTTGGACTGAGGAAAGAAGTCTAGGCACACATCTTGAGCTAATCTTATTCACGTTTAAATGTTCATGAATTAGTTTTGGAGATTGTTTCTTTAAGAAATTTAAATACATTTATGTATTTTTTTTTTCTTATTCGAAAGACTGTTGTTTCAGAAATGCTCAGTCTTGCTACTACTTCTGTAACTTTGAGTCGCCGGTCTTCCATAATTTTTCCTTCCACAAGAGCGATCGTTGTTTTCAGGAGTGAGCACCTCCAAGGGCCGACCTGCACGCTCTTCATCTTCAAGGCTTTCTCGACCCATGCGAAAAAGTTTGGCACATTCTTTTACGGTAGAATATGAGGGGGGTGCTTCCCCATATACACCGTCCAATCGCTGTTTAATTTCATTTGGAGCAGTCCTGGTTTTGCGAAGAACTTAATAATAGCTACATACTCCATTTTCAACATGTCACAATCTTCTGCACCTAACCTTCTTAATGCAACTATATCTGAACAACTGAACTCAACAGAGCGGAAGTTACAGCTGCAATTATTTACTTAACAGATAAGGAGGTTGTGGAGGCGGTAATCTTTATCGGCGAGGCCGGAAACTTATGGACTTACCCTCGTAAGCCTATAAAAACGACGCCAATGGTCATAGTCATTTTTATTCATTTAATAATGGAAAAGCTGAAAAGAAGCAAACATATGTACTCTCATTACCAGTAGGGATATCAAGACATATCTGCTCTCTGGAATTATTTTCAAAATGAACTCTAAGTTCATTGTTTTGTATAGTTATAAAAAATACCCGAAGGACTTTATTTCTCAAATAGATTTCTATTACGAAGACACCTAAACCTAGTAGACAGATATTTGTATTCTAGATCCCTGAATAAAAATCTTATTCGAAATGATCTAACTCAAATACAATGGTTTCCTCAATTGTTCAATTGTTCTTTCAGGCTTGAGGTTTAATAGTAATGGTAAAATAATATTCCATAATGCACGTAACAAACAGGCGAGTTGGAACTTAGAAGCCATTTTACCTGCCGTAAATCTACGATGAACATTCCTTAATTTTTTTTTACGCCTGAAAAATCCATGGGTCCTCGAGACAAGTATGCTTACCACTACATCACCAGGGCCAAATGAGAAGCCAGTAGTTAAGGCCGTATATGCGTGTGCTTGTAGCAGATTGTAGTTAGTTTGAGGGAGGCTTTGTCGGCGAATGGTTGTATGTTCGTGTACTCTTGTGTGTCCTAATAATGTTCCTCGTTAGTTACGCCACTACATAAATATAGTCTTGAAGAACGGATTTTAACGCTTGGCACCTATGACACTATGAAAACTGGTTTTTGCAGAGAAATGATAAGGTGATTTGTATAGCCTGAAAATTGAGTTCCAGATACAGAAATTGTTCCAACAATATGTTAAAAAACTGGGAGAAACAGGATCTCTTAATGACCAAAAATATGTTCCGAACTACCTTATTTTTATGAAAGAAACGTTAGATGAAATACAGGAATTTTCTTGGCAGATGTCGGCAATAAATGACTGCAGAGGTGCTTCTTTTATAACACAGGCTATCTGTTTTAGATACAGCATCATTCTATGCTTTCAGTAAAAACATAAATACTAAAATACGAAGGCCCTATTCACAATGAAAATTAAATGTAACGTAAACGTAAAAGCTATACCCTATGTATTGTAATGGAACCATTCACAATGGATCACGTAAACATAAAAATAAACTACGATTAGACATAAGCTTAGAAGCTTGCAAGGTCCAAGGTTTTGCGTCTACGTCTAACTTAAACTTAAGAAATCAGCCAATCAGAACACAGCTGCTCTGTTTGTTGTTAATGAGCGTCCGAAATTTAAACAAAATAGGTAAAAACTGGTTTCTCCTAGTACGGTGCCAATCTCTGCCGTAACTAAAGCAACTTAAAAACCCTAAATGTATTGTATATGTCTATATGGAGAGTCTTAAGTGAATATGAAAATCGTTCACTTCATATCCAAAAAGTACAAACATTAATCGCAGATGATTATCCTAAACATACAACAAATTATTGAATGATATTTACATATATTAACAATGAGCCCCTTATTTTGCTAGATGTATAATGTGGACAGATGAGGCCTGTTTCCAAACAGATGACTTCTTTAACACACACAACAATCGCATTTAGAGTGACACTCAATAACTCTAAAGATGTGGAAAATCTCCGCAATCAATGGAACTTTTCTGTAAATATATGAGTTGGATTTGTTGATAACTTTCTATTGGGATCATATGCTATGCCTGCATGATTGAATAAACGTGTTTATAGTACTTTTCGGAACTACTTGAAGATTTCCCGATTAATATTCGAAGAAACATGATCTTTCAACATGATTGTGTACCCGCACATTTCGACGATTTTCCAAATCGTTGGATAGGGAAAGCAGGTCCAGGTGCTTGGTTGGCAGGTTCCCCAGATATAATTGAGTTGGTTTTTGCGTTTGAGATCATATTAAATCAATTGTTTATGAAAAACCCATCGACACGCAGAAGGAAAATTAGTTGCTACAATTATTCTTGCTTTTGAAGATCTTCGTAATCGAGCACAAATATTTTGAAGGATTCGTCGCTCTATCATGCAACGTTATACTTGTGTGTCAACAATGGCGGTCGGATTTTGAACAGTTCCTACGGTTTGCCAATGCTATTTTCTTAATATCTGGTTTTAGATACAAAAAAAAAAAAAGTTATTGTGTAGCCATAGAAAGTAAATAAAGTAACTTTTCCAGCTGAACATCACATTAATAAGCAAAAAAATGTTTATTTTCATATCCTCTATTATATTAGAAAAATAGGAGTGGTTATTCTGATAAGCTCTGTATATAAAAGTAAATCTCTTTCCACACATTGACATTATAGAATTAAATGGAAAAAACATTCAAACAAAAAGCTTATAAAAATAAACGCAAACATAACGTATTTATTCTGCTATAACAAATGCTCCAATGTGACACAATAAAACAGCAAAACATTAAGAGCCTTTTAATGTGCCTACAATCGCTTTATTATATGTATCTATTAAAAATACGAATTGAATCCCTTGCAAGTGCTTGTTGTTGGGGAAAAGTTCACTCTATTTCATCATATGCACAAGATTAAATGCTAATTCATATACAGTCAATATATCACGAATTATTTATTTCCCTCACAACACTGAAAAATTAAGCATATGCCTTTTTAAAAAGAAATATAATAACAGCAAGTAATAAAATTCACTTGGGTATAAGCCTGGTAGTAGGATTAAATAGTACGTGAATCTCATTGTCTAATGTTCTTTGATGTTTGAAATTTTGTTCAATGGTGCAAAGTACCATTCTGTTTCTTCTTGCCTTAGATGGATGTATAAAGAGCACAAGAAGGAAGCTGAAGCAAATGCACTCGAAGCTGCCAATGTAGAGGCGGCAACAGCAGAGGCCTTGGAATCAGCTGCGAAGACAGAAAATGGAGTGGCCTTACAGCTGACCGAAACTAAGAGAGAGGAGAACGGAGCTCCTGGTGTTGACAATAAAGCTTTTGTGGTTGATGAGGGAGCGAACAATATCCCCACAGAGGATATGTGATAACTTGGCTGTGATGATAGAATTTGTTCTCAATTAGATAATGTTACTTTTAAGGTATGGTTTAAAGTGTTATAAATACAGGAATTAATATTAAAGTATAATTAGAGCTTGTATTTTATTTTATATACAATAAAATTAAGATGGTAGTAAAGGCCTGGTTTTACATTATTAAGCTTTAGTCTAATGTTGCCCGAAAATAGCGTTTATGTATATTTTTCAAGTATCCAAAATAGATTAAGCACATCTGTTGAGAATTATATACACCAAAAACCCTAAATATGAATGAAAATTGCGCTTTAAAATGTCCAAACATGCACTAAAAGTCTGAGAGTCTGCAAGTTCCAGATACCTTGAGAAAAAATACTAACACTATAACAAAAAATATTAAAACGAATAGATTTTAACAATAAACACTGCAAGTTCTTAGTTTATTCCAACTAATACTGGACACAATATTTTTCTGCGTTTTCATCGCCGAATTCATTTTTCTTATTCATGAAAATTAAATGATACAGACATTTTGCTTTCCAATCTCATAAGCGAGAGAACAAAACGTGTATTGTGGTAACAATCAAGAATGCATTATCATATCTTTGAAGCCCTTTGAATTTTTCCATCAGGACGTTCGCAGCTTCTGTTTTACAGTTTCTAATTATAGTGCTTCTCTGCCTATATGTTAAAACCCTGAAATTTCTACGGCACCTAATCTGGAAGGTAGGAATTATCATCATTTTATATGGGGCTATAGCACAGTTCAAGTTTCCGAATAATTCTTAAGATTTGAAATGTAAAACGAAGTATAGCCAAATGTAATTAAATTAAAATTCGATTAATATTAAGCATTAAAATGTACGCCTCTTTTACATAGCTACAAAATGCAAATAATTTATGTTACTCATCATGGATTATCTAGTATTATCCATTCATAAACCAAGTATTTTTATGTATCTTTTTAAGCATTTCCATTTTTTTACATGTAACTTTCTCCAATTTATGTACCACTAATAGACAACACAAAGACTGCTGAGCACCAATTAACTTTTCCCACAATGCATAACATTACCAACCTTACTAAAGATTTGTTAGATAGGTAAAGATGACTATATTGTTTCTGCATATTTTTTACCTAACACCAAAAAACTAAAAATAATTGTTCGAAACAAAAAAATAATAATAAATATGAAGCACTTAATTATTAAATTGTATATATACAGTTCTAATACAAACATGCATTTGCATATATTTCTATCACACTCAATGTCTAAATATGAATATAAAATCAGACTTTATGGTTCAAAAGGAACATTTACTAAGCATTGCTGTTCATACGAGATTCCAACATTTTCAAACTGGTGCATCAGCGTATACAATTTAAATATCACATTTTTTCGCAAATCGGCATATAACCATCAATTAACAAACGATTAACTAGCAAAATTGGATCACTGGGGGTGGGGGCTAACCTAAAGCGAAAACTTACAAAAAAAAATGAAAAAACGCTCTAGCTGCTACAATTTTTGCTATATCTCAACGAAACTAGGCAGATTTCTTTTAAAAAACTGATAAAAACAGTTTCCGAAAATCAGGGCAATCGGTCATTAGGAGAGAGGTATACGTAAAAAACGAGTAGGGGTTAAAGCTAAATTTTAAAATCGCTCTAGCGGCATTAATATTGTTTTTTTTTCACGACGAAACACTGTATGTACGGACGATTTAAATAATATTAAAAATATAGTTTCTGGAAATCAAGGAAATCAAGCCATTAGGAAGAGGGTTTACCTGAAACCCAAACTTTAAAAATTCCTCTAGCGACATCAATATTTGTATCTTCACAACAAAATTGGGTTTATATCATTTAAATAAAATGGAAAATATTTCCGAAAATTAGGGAAATTGGATCATTAAGGGAGTAAGGGGCATACTTGAAAACCGAAATTTAATAAGTGCTCAATTTTCTCGTAATTGTTTAAAAATAAAAGGACAAATTAATTTGTATTTATAACGTTGCATATGTTTTATATTTAAAAAAAGAATCGTCATGAAGATAGCAAATGTGAAATATTAATCTAATATGTGTTTGAGAATTATATTTGTATGTAAGAGCGCTCTATAATAACCTTCAGAAAACGTATGCATTACATGTTTTTACTACAATAACATTTAAATTAAATTTCAAAACCGATGAAACTTTCGTTTTTTTTTATTGTTGGTTCTGTATATTTGCATAGTACATTGTAATTGTTTTTAAATAGTAACACGTTTTGTTTTATTGAAACATATGAACATCTTCTTAAATACACAATGTAACTCTCAAATTTGTTATTTCTCTCTATTTTAATGAATGTAAAGATGATATCAAGTGCTCAGTTCATAAACGTGGTTATATTTAAAATGTTTAAAAATACCGACACAGTATAGCTTGTAGCGGAAATTAACTAGTCTGCTCATTGTGGGGCCAAATTTGTGATAGTATAGAGGAGACGTCGTGGATGTTGACGTAACTAATACCACTACAACATGCTCGACTAGTTCAGGGTTTGATGATGTATCTGGATTTTCAGATTGATATTTCTGGGGTGAAAGAAATGTGATTTTAAGTATAACAAAATTACATGGATAGAAATCTATGGAATTTATTAATGTTTTGTATTACCACGCAACAGTACACTGTTCTGATTACGATATGCTCTGAGAATATGCAGACTGAATACGAGACAGACGTGTTATCATTTATGTTTCTCTCCCGAAAACTATATGGACAGTAATTCCTATCATTTTACCACAAATAATTTTGTAATTTCTTCCACGAAATGTTATTTGCTACTTATCTTTATGCAATGTTATTTACTGTTTCTTTATACGGAGTAAGAACCATGTTTTCTGTTAATGGAATTTAAAACACAACTTCTCTCAACGGAATTCAATGCATAATAACAAATTTTGAGATAAAAACCGTCACACATTACAACAGTACAGTAATAATACTATGCATTACAATGCATTATATTTTCTACATACGTATACTAAACGAATGAAATTCGTTCGTTTCTATTTAGTCGCAACAAAGCTGTCTGTCTCGTGTTTCATTCTTGGTGTTACGCTTCCCATTGGTTGATTCACTTAGTATTACAATTTTCTTATCTGTAGTTTAATATTTTCATATTCTTGGCTATGTATGTGTTCCTTTGAACCGTTACATTTATATTATAAATATTGTCATAAAGGCCAACAAACATTAAAACATACATTGTAATAGCCCATATCGATACATGAAATCTATACAAATGATACGGTTTATACGGTTTTAAACGTATTGTCAACGAATATTTGTCATTTGAATTGAAAATTAAAGCCATTGCATAACATTAAAATATGTGCAAATAAACTTATTAAATTTGTATGATTAGAAACATATTATCAATGAATATTTGGAGATTTAAATGGAATACTATGACATTTATATTACGTAATTATATAGGTAAATGAACTTCTAAAATTAACTTAACTAAATAGCCATTACTATTAAATACTTGTGGTTTTATATTGAGCATTATATTCCTTTACCTAATACAAGAACATATGCAAATGAACCCATTTAATTAATATAATTAAAATAATCAATGAATATTTTGAGTTTGAAGTCAAATATTATAGCATTTATCTTACGTAATAACGTACATAAATTAACTTCTTAAATTAACACAGCTAAATAACTATTAATATTAAATGTTTGTGGGTTTATATTGAGCATTATAGCCTTTACGTAATATACAAACATGTGAAAACGAACTTATTTAAAATAATATAGTTAAACAACTGCTATCAATGAGTGTTTAGAACCTTGAATCGGATATTTTTCGTTTCAAGCTTTGTCTATCAGTGGTCACATATTTAATTTAATTAATAGCATATCGTAATTCTGTGTTTAATTTTAACAACAACAACAACAACAACAACAACAACAATAATAATAATAATAATAATAATAATAATAAGGTGGTTTATCTTTTATGATACCTTATATGTTACAAGAATTCTAATTTTGTTCTTCTAATATCACACAGTAATATAATAACTTATTTCCTTTCATTAGTTAATAAGTTCATAATTTGGATTTTATATTCTTTGTTAAGTTACTCTACTAGGCGAAGAGTTTACGTGACAGACTTTCTAATACATAAGATTATGCCCATTTCTATTTTTATGTATACATAATGCACTAAGTAGTAAGCTAATATAAACGGAATGTTCGTTGTTAGGTAATCACAGGTTTTGCATGTGTTTTTAATGCTTATTCATTTTTTTTTTTACGTTCAGGTTTTTAAGGTGTCGAACTTGTTGCATTTTTTGCATAAAGCTTTATAACAAGAAAAATATTTTTTTCAGACATGTAGCTCTATTGCAATCAAAGCGTTACTATATTTACCTTTAGTGCTTCAAGTGGCGGAAAAAATGTGTAAGTTCTCTTTAAAAATCTTGGGATGATAGTTTACAATGATATCAGGATGTATGTGCTAAATAACTTGCATTTCCGAGACATAATAATAATAATAATAATAATAATAATAATAATAATAATAATAATAATAATAATAATAATAATAATTCATTTGTTTTGGTGTGCAATTTTGTCAGGAAATGAAATGTAAATGTTCTGCACCATGCTTTAAAGTTTTGCGATATTTGGAATGCATTCCGTCCCTTGACACGAATTTGGCCTAATTATCCGAAGTGATAAGAGTCAGAGAGCACAAAAATGGCCTTGCATATCTGTGAAAATCTCATACACCGTTTTAGTGCTCTTCCACCCCTCCCCCCTACCCATCTTGTCTGTCTTTTTACTTCAGAGACTAAAGTAATAAATAATCTGCTCATACATCCCAGTTTCCGTCACTGTGAATGTTTAGAAAACTTACTGCCACCTCCATTCAGAGATGTTTGCTAGCATTTAATTTGCTTTTAATTTGTAATTACAGGTTATAGGCTGATATAAAACACTGCAGGTAAATGCTACATAATATATTCGATTTGTACGGCACATGTCTTTCTTGCAATCAGATGCAGGTATCAATTCTCAGCATTTTTATGTGAGAGTGAGGACGCAAGCATTGGCTTCTGAACGGGAAGTTCACGGTTCAAATCCCGCCAGAACCGTTCTAAGTGAGTGTCCCCCCCCCCCTAGATGTTCCCCTGTCTTTATCAAAGTAAAAGCCCAAGAAGTATCATAAACTTAGGCCTAGAGCGCTTCCTTTCCAAAATTCCTTTCCTAGTTTATCATTTCATCTCATATACCACCAGTGTCTATGTCTGTGACGTCACTAGTAAAAGTAGGCCATAAATACCTTTTAAAATATTGTCTCGGTAGGATTCTGTAATTATGAGTGTTTTAATGATTCATATTGTTTTCGGGTTTACTCATCACTTCTTTTCTTCTCTTATTCTTTACAAATCTCCTAGCCTTATGAGATATCTCACCATATTTCATAGCAATTTAAAAAGCACATAAGTAACGATTATTCACTAAAGTTCGGTAAATTTACTATATAAATAAAATAATACCTGTTACGTAAAATATAGGACAGCAGTATAAAAGATATCCACCAGTACCTGTCCCCTAATTACTCACGAGCACAAAACATAGCTATTGGACACATTTTTTCTGAAACATCGCCGGAGTGAAAATTTTAAAATTGTAATGACTTGTTTAGGGTTCTCAAAGTTTGATGAAAGAGATGAAGCCATGTTTTTCAACCTTCCTTTTCTAGACACACACACCCTGCATCATGTGCTTTGACATTATCATGCTAAGGGCCAGACGCTTCAGAAATAATCAACGCTTATGTATTTCGTATTTTATGTGAAATACTTTCATATAAAATAAATAAAGAGTAAAATGGACGAGAATGCAGATACTTTTGAGCAATAGACAACCTTAAAAGTAACTATGAAGGTAATATCCGAAGCTTATTGGTGATTGAATCACTAAACGGGTATTTAGCTTAGAGTGTATATAACCTACGCCACACAACAACGTAAGTAGGTCAAGAGCATTGCAGTTTCCCAACCTCTAACTTTTGCAGTAAAAGAACTGCAATGAACGATTGTGCTAAGGTCAACCAGTACTTTGCAGAACTTGATTTCACTACAGCATGTAACAGATTTGAGCCTGGTAGCTGAGCATATTAATATCTGGTCTTTATTGACAGTAACAGATGTTAACCGATGATTATAGCTTATACTGGGTTTGCTTACCAATTCCACAATTAAACAATCAATTTTAACAAACCCGATTGTAGTCAATAGTTTGTCACTTACGGATGACCAGTTCGAGTATCATTTGGGACTTCGTGTGTTTGTTACGGAGGGGATGAGGAACACCTGAGAAAAACGCAGTTTCCTGAAAACTTTTTAAGTCAATTAGAGGACGATTGGCATGCTGGGATCTGTTTGCGAATCGCCCTAATTGGTAGAATATGGCCGTTCTCTTAGCCAAGCACGCGAAGCAATTTCTGGTTAGAACGCAATAACCAGTATAATTATAAATAACATGTAATATATTTCCAATCCATATATCTGTAAATATCTTTCTTCCCATTTTAGTGTATTATTATTATTATTATTATTATTATTATTATTATTATTATTATTATTATTATTATTATTGTTGTTGTTGTTGTTTTATTTGTATTATTATTCCTTCCGCTTTCTAATTGTGTATCATACTTAGGCATGCACGATTTATGACCCTTGTATATATAATAAACCAGTGACTCCAGATCCTTTTTGACTGACGACACACCACTGAATATCTACGGTATTACGACACGCATATTTGTTTTGGTTAATAATAATAATAATAATAACAACAATCATATGTAAAATTTTATTTCGTGGTTTTTTCATTACTTAACCTTTAGTTACAACAAACATGCTGTCTCTGAAAAGTCACACAAGTACGGCAATAACTGAAAGATGGCAGGTTGAAACGGAGTATTGTAAAAAAGTTCATCGGTTATCTCATAACTAGACATCCGATTTTTAAGCACTAAAATTGCAGTTTTAGATGCCTAAAACAAACTTGAAATTTAACAAATTAGGCCCTGTTTAAAAAAAACTGGGCATTTTAGATACATATAACTAAGGCTTCAAACCTATTTATTTATACATTAAAATCACTAAACGGTGCATTTAAAAATGGTGGCATACAACCGTACAAACACAGCTGGACAAATTGAAGGCATTGAAAAAAATTAAATGTTTCTTTTTTTGAAGTTTTTAAAATGTATTTCCATGCCCATTTTCTTTCATAATTATCTGCACAATACACCAGCAAAATTATTTTCTAAATTCCCCACAGTTAATCTTTGCCTTTTGTCAGTGAGAATCATTTTAAAAGCAGCTACTGCAACAGATGACAGAGGAGCAAATTCTAAATCAGCTATAGTAGAAACATCAATACTTAACTGGGACAATTATATCGTGACACTTTTTCCAACAATGAAAACCCTACCTTCTTATTTAATAAATGTTCTCACTTTTAACTTTTTCCCCAGTTTCCCCAAAGCACAATGCTATTTTCTCCTGGACATTCTTCACTATTGCTATTTGACTACAAAAAGATTGAATTTTATATTCTATGTGTTTAATACTTCCAGATATAAATGAAAAGTTTGATGTTATGTAGGCAATATGCTCTCCCCCCCCCCCCCCCCCCCGCCTTGACGGGTCATTCAGACACTCTTTCACTGCTTGTACACACGCTGCAGTATTGGATTCAGGCAATTTTTCAATAGCTGTGGCCGCTTCTTTAAAATATTTAGAACAATTCACCACTGAGAATGAATGTTCTCCATCATGTTATAACAGGTCATAGTGGGATAGGAATATCTGGGCATTTCTCTCTGAACATTGAAATCCTGGATGAGGCTTTTAACGAACATTTTTTCATACTGGAAATGAATGAATGACAAGGAGAAATTCGTTCCTGGTTGTTTCAGAAACCTCGTGAAGGACTAAAGTTAAGCAGGTTACGTTAATGGTGTTACCATAAAAAGTTTAAAGAAATGAAACTGCTGCAACCATATATGAGGCAGCATTAGTACAAAAACATAATTTTAGAATTATCTTTATTGCCAGATACAATGACTGTATGCTTTTGTTTACACAATTGTTTGTTATTCCCTTTCGGAAGTTCCTTAAGCATACAAGGTGCGGAATCGAAGGTTCATCGGATCAAGTTTCCCTTCTATCATACTTGCTATATATCTATTTATAGAATCTGAGACTTCATCTAAATAGGCCCATATATAAGAATCGCCTATATCTTCCCGGATGGATGCTAAACTTTCAATATATCTGTCTAAACAGTATTTTCTAAGGGTAAATTCAGAGGGTACATTTTGTTTGCAGTATTTTTGTTAAAAATCTCTTAAAACCTGTTTTTCAATTGCATATCACAGAATGTTGAAAGCAACAAACGCCCTGGTTAGTCTATATAGAAATTGCTGCCGGGTTTGGAGAAAGTACGTTATGTCAATAGAGTTTGTTTGCTTTGATTTTTCTGCTGAGCTTTTACCATGTCCCGCCCCCTGCACATGCTGCCTCAAGCGGCACTTCTTTTCTTGTGAAATCATATAGGAGCTAACTGAATTAAAATCCTAAATGTTGTATTGCCGTATTTCCATCACAAATTGCGACTACTTGGTTCGAACAACAGAATCTCAATGACCTAAATACCTCAATACCTCGAAATTTAAAAGCTTAAAGTATAGTCCTCTTTAAAGGAATTTCAACTGAGACTAACATGTAAATATTACCTATCAAAACATGTTTAAACTATTATTACGTATCTGTTTGTTACAAATCTCACAGAATATTATTTTTCCCTCGTAAGTGAAATGTGAAAACTCTGTTAGCAATTGCCGGATCAGCAAAGATTTATATCATTTGGCATTTGGCATTTAAACTGCATAGGATGTCCTACCATTTCACACTTCTCAACCAAATAAGGAGAGGGGCAAGTGGCTAGCAGACATACAAACTAACCTCTATGCAGTATTGTTGAAATTCTATTTGACAAAATACAGCGTTCCACAAATTGTTGCATTTCCTGGTAGTGTTAATAAAAAAACTGACATTTAATATTGCTTACATGTATGTATATGTGAATAATATTGAAATAACGAAACATTACTTTTATTTAGGCATTTTAAGCGGAATATTAACAAATTAGGCTCTAATAACCATTTTAGGGTATTTTAGGGACTATATAACTCATTTAATAGCTATCGGTTTTCATGAAATATACATATTAACCATTTCCCCCCTTTCTCTTAAAGGAACAAAATAGTTATTTGCCCTAAAATTCGACGTCTGCTCATAACTCATTCTTCAAGCTGAACTATCAGAATAAGACCAAATAGCAAGTGCTAAAACTGTGCGCCAAGGAATCGGGTTGACCACTTTACATCAGAATCCACCTTATGTATAATAAAAATAAAAGATAAAACATTGCTTCTCTAAGTTAATGTTAAACCTGAAGTCTCCGTTTTATTTACGGCACAGAAAACTGCAGACGCTGAGAAATGTCGATTTCGTTTTTCATTTGCTAAATTTCACTTGTAGTAAATGTCCCACATGAACCGCTTCGGATAACGATATTTCGGCTACAAGTTGGCGCTAATGTGTTTTTAAATGTTCCCCTCCAGGTGGTGAGGGATAGCTATCATCTGGTGTTAAGAATGTCGTTAGACGAAGAACCCAAGGAGGGGTTTGTTATTTATGAATATATATATATATATATATATATACAAAATTATAAAGTATAAAAATGTTGTACTGTTAAGGTTATGTGCGGAAAAACTATGAACTAAACTGTATTAAAGAAAATAGTAGTGGGAGAAGCACTGGTAACAAAACTGTGAATTAAGGAGGTGGTGGTGGAAGTGCTTGGCGGTAAACTTGTGAACGTAACTGGAATCAGGAAAATGGCGGGGGAAAGCGTTTGGTGGTGGAAAAATAATAAAAAATGAAGTAATGTTAAGAAGCACATGGTGGAAAAACTGAGAATTAAACCTTGGATGCATACACCCAAATTTGCAAATTGATTAAAATTATTAACTGCAAAATTGCGGGAAAATTGAATAATCACTCTAATGAAGTTTTTTGCAAATAAAAATAACATTTAATATTTATATTATCACATACCTTAAATGAGGTGGTGGTCTGCACGCCATGCACGACATAAAGCACTCTCTGCTGTAACGTTGACACGGTAACAAAGTCAGGCTTGTTCGACACTTCAGCTACTTGGAGTTGAACGTCGTGGATTATGTTGCCTGCTCCGCTAGTTTCTCAATACTGGGGCTGGTGATTCACATTAGATAGTTCTTTGCAAGAGGGGAGGAGCAAAATCAAGAAGGGGGTGAAAACCTGTCTGAACCTGCTCGTGACTTCATGAGGAAGGAGCGGGGAACTTGCACAGTAGTTTGCCGCCAAATTATCGTAAACCTGACCGAACCTGCACGTGACACTACTAAACACTGCTTCATTTCTTTGATGAATTGATTGATTTATTTATGGACGCTCTTTAACATCTCAGGTCATCAGTGTCCCATTCAACTAAGGGCATGAAACGGCGGACAAATTTTGCTCAGAGGCCTCTTTTAAGGCTTGAGGCTCTTTTTCATGCCGTAAAAATACGACACCGGACCCATGGCTTTGCTTCCCTTCCCCATACTTAGGATTTTTACGCTCGAAAAAATCCATCGATCCTATCCGCGATCTTGGGTTTAGGAGGTAAGTATGGTTATCACTACATCACGAGGACCGACGGTACAAAACTATGTGTTGGTAGAAATAGAAGGTAAATATACTAGATGACGAAGTACTGAATACCACCCCAATAACATGTTGAAAAATAAAATACACCATTTTGCAACAACATGTAGTATACAATGTGTAACTTTGCAAAAAAGAAAAAAAAAGAATTTATGTTGTGTACAATAGACGTTATGTTGCAATCTAAGCATATTCTCACTTTGCAATTTACTTTTAACATACAACAACGAATATTAGAAGCAAAGAACCTGTTCGACTCTGTAAAAAAATATGTTGCAAAAATTTGTTATGTTGAAAAAGAGGATGGCAAAAAGATGGTATGTAGCAAAAAGACGTTATGTTTAAAAAATGAATTACTTTACAAAAAAGATGTTTTGTTGCAAAATCATGCTATGGTGCAAAAATATGTTATGTTGAAAAAAGATGTTATCCTCCAAAAATGATATGTTCCAAAACATGAGTTACATTGCAAAAATGTTATGTTGCAATCAAAGAATGTTTTCAAGTCGTCATTGACTTTTAACATACATTCTCACGAATATTAGAAACCAAAAAAGAGATTGTATTACGCGAAAAAAAATCGTTTTATAGGCCATTGCATGGTCATACTACTACTGTTATGTTATGTTGCAAGCAAAAAACAATTGCCGCAGTATTGCTCCATTTCCTGGTCTTTGCACTTCACCTGCTAATGGCATATAGAGTGATTTGCTAGCGGTATTTGTAATGTTCACTTTTCACTACGGGACAGGCGTTTCTATTAACACACATTTCAAAGGAATTCCTTTTAACTTTAAGTTGTAAGAATTAAGTGCCATAGAAGTTCTACCCTTAATATATACATATAATTAATATAAGTTGCACAAAAACGAGTAAAATAATTATCACTGTGGTATTTTGCAATAATTTACATTGAAATATAAAATAATATCTATTGATGAAAATAGTAGTTATGCTGAAAGAAAAATGGTAAAGTGCGTAAATATTTTTAATTAAATAGCAATTCAATAACTTGTTGACAAATAAAATATACTTATTTTTGCTAAAAAAAATTAAAACTAATCGTTTTCAATATTTGACTTTGCAAAAGAGCAGTTTTTGTTAATTTGTATCTAATTTTATTTTCTCTATTTTATTTTAGTTTCTCTAATATTATTTTAGATACAATAAAGATTCTGTATTTACATTTTCTAATATGCAAAGTTTAATTAATTAACCATTCAAAGTACAGTGTCTGCTCTCAATAACTAGAGAAAGCAAAAGTTCACAATTTGCACTTGTACGCACTTCAACTAAACACTCCAAATATACACTATTGTTGGCAGTGAATAATGATGTAGGTATTAAACTATATATTTACATAAAAGGGCTGATGTTAGAAATCTTGCAGTATCCATTTCCATTTGAAAATGGGTGTGTATAAAGGAAATAACTTAGAAAAGCAGCTGCGATTTCATATCAATTATATTGGTCGATGGTCTCGTTATTAATTTTCCTAAACAATTTGATCATTTCTTCTTCAATCTTATCAAGTTGCAAATAAATACGTTTATAACCAGAAGGCTTTACATCTTTTTTCCGTAGCAGTCATCTATAAATACTTCAATACTTCATCTCCAACCAATTTATTCACACTTTTCCCCAATGTTGTACAAGTCATGCTTCACCTCATTCGCAATTAAGGACTCTAAAAAAATCATTTGCTATTAATAAATTCCTGGTTTTCTTTGAACTTCTGCTCTTTGTTATTTCTTCATAAGCTTTTTGTAATGCTGCTTCGGTTTCACCTATAGTCTAAGTGCTAATATTTTCACCACGATTACATTCGGTAATATATTTTTTTCTAAATTCTGAACTGTAACTGCCCCCAACCTTCTCACTGTCGCGATTTTGTTCAAACTTCTTCACGAGTTGGTATTTCGTAGAATTTCATTTTGAAGTTCACTAACAGGAGGTGCATAATCTGTTCTCCAATATGGACGCTACGAAAACTTAGCACTTGGCATTCTAATTTTGTCGTTAAACCTAGACAATTTTATGTTGGCATTAAACTGTGTATCATTCCGGACAGCAAGGCATTAATATTGCCAAAATGACGGAACAAAATTTTCCTCACGGATATCTTGCGTTTATGAAAATGTACGCGTTATTAGACGTAGCTTCACATAGGTGTATTTTATGATAAATATACCGAAATAGACTAAACTCGTATCTAATATATATTAAACATACATTTACTGCAATTAAACTATAATATACCTCGTTAACTAAGAACTTTTTGCATCACACATTCCGACAAACTTTCAATTCGTGATTTAAAGTAAAAGCATCAACAGTAGCAACTGGCAACATATTTGACTGTAGGAAAATATGGATGAAATATAAAATTCTTGGACGTAAGCAAACATTGAAACTTAGACCTGTGCGTTTTCACATCGCATAAACTAACATGAGACGTGACACCTGCTCTTATTTGCATGCGTAGTGGAATAAAATATCAAAACATTTCACCCTGAAGTACCCTAGTTCCATATCTGTCTTCAAGTTTGTTTAGTTATTTTGGAGTCTACGTACAACTCCAATTATATCATCTACCACAATATAATATTAAATTAAATTGTGCGTTTTAAGTTATTTTAACAGCATTTTACTCAAACATGTAAAAGAAACGTTAGAACCTAGAACTATAACGTCTTCACATTCCATAAATTGAGGAAGGGTTCGGCACACTGAAATCAACATCATATACGCTACCGAGAATTGAAAAAGAGCTGCTGTGCCTCCAATAATAACGCCACGACACGCTGAAATTAAATTAAAAAATGAAAACATAAATAAAAATACACATGGACTTTTTGTTCAAATGAATCTAGAGCTCCAACTTCGCATCAATAATAAAGGCAAGTTCTCCTAATGAATTTGTTAAATTATTTTGTAATTTAATACAAAATTTAATTGTTATATTGGTAAGAACTTAAAATTCATTTGTTATATTGGTAAGGTCTTATTTTAAATCCTAAAATTCTTTCAAAACTTACATTGTTATATTACAATGAGTATCTCAGTAGAGCCATTTGTAAAGCAGTATTCCTATTGTGCGAATACCCATCCAACCAAGACACAAGCCGCAGCAAAATATCCAATTGCTTTTCTGCAGTTTTTGATGGAATCAAAATACTTTGTTGTTCATTGTTATATAATTATAAAACAGTTAAGCTATTTAAACTAGCATTGATATCTGTAATATCACTTACATAGATTGATGGCTGCTTAAATGATTTATCGTTGTTTTCGGTAAGCATTTTTTTTCCAGAATCATTTGGTACATTTTCCAAAAAAAAAAAACAAAACAAAAAAAACAAAACAAAAAAACAAAACAAAAAACAAAAAAAAAAAAAGGACTCTTTATTCCAAAAGTTGTGTTAGAATCAGGATTAGCTATTTTACGATGATTTGTTAAGAATCTGAAATTATTTACAAGTAATTTTTTCTTGTGTAAATTGAATATAAAACAATATGGATTCGGGTTACATAAAATCGCCTATGTACAAGAAATGGTTAATCATTACTGCCCATTACCGTGCAATAAGTAATGATATAACATTAATTAGAACACCAATCGTACATAATTAAGAATAAATTAATCCTGTATTTTTCATTTGCGTAAACATTATTTTAAGCAAAAATAATTGATCATTTGAACACACATACATCTATAAACAGATCTGACTCTTGGCTTTGCATAAAGTCATAAAAATATAAAATGATTAGCAATTTATATATAATTACAATGTTCTCTATGAGTAGAATAAACAAATCTAACCAAACTACTGGAAAGAAAATGTAATGCAAAATATTATTTACTTTATATAGGCGTAAGAACAAGTTGCGGCCCATATTGATGAATTTTGCTGTATATATAATTTGATTTGTATAAGAGAGCTTCAATTTTTCTAAAGCAAAATTTATTTTACCAGCTTACTCCAAATCCAAAGCATGATATTTGATGTTTATGAATGAAGTCACTGTTTCAATAAACGAGACATTATTAATTATTATTATCATCATGATTAATCATTATCATCATCATTATTTACAAGTCAACTCACCTAACTATCCAATTTGCTCCATCTGTCACACTTTAACTCCTTACTTCCACTGCATTCCCATTTCGAATTGAACTTTTCCACCGGCAAGAACAAATCTTCATAAACACACTAACTTCTAAATTACTGGAAACCTTAAAATTAATTCTGATAAATGGAACAACATCACATTTATCTTCATATCTTGAATGAAAAGGAAAAAGCCTTCCTTGGCAATAGAAAGGGATGTGCCTGTCTTTTAATTATATCACTTGCAAAGAACTGTTATAATGTTCACACATTCGTTAAAACCCCTTCTCTCACTCCAAAACTCCCTTCTTATGTTCTTCCGAATCTTTCCTTTCTTTGCTGTCACATATGATGGTCAATGTGGGGAAATAGCACAGGGAAAATGTCCTCCATGAACACAAATGTTGGTTTGAAATTTTTAATTCACATTACAATTTTTACATTATCTTTAAAATGTGCACGTGTGTACTCTTTATCTATTTTCCTCTAGGCTCTTTAAGAAAGTTAAATATTATAATATGTGCTACACTGCCATAATGAGAGGTACAACCGCACACACAGAGCGATCCACATTGTACTAAATACTTTCTATTACACAAATTTATTTCAAAATATACCTGCAACGCACCAAATAAATAAAGACACGTGCTTAAGAGCAGCAACATGCCTGTACCTCGATCGCAGTCATTATTATTTCAGGATTGGAGTCCATAATCCGTAGTAGTGGGTTAATCTTACCATTACCTACTAGATATACTTAACCACTAGGTTTTTCTGTGCCTATGCCTTACGTTAGCATCGCCGTCTGCTATGACGTAGCCAACGATAACTCAGACGTCGCGGTACTCATAGCAGACGGCGATACCTTTAGTTCTAAGTAGGCTCTGTAGGGGCGCTCAAATCGGCTCAACGGTTTGCATGTTGGTGTGTAAAACTAATAAAAGAAACTTTTAAAATCTTTTCTTGCTTATATTGCTGTAGTAAATGATATAGATTAGCCTGGTAGTCAGTATTTCAAATTTAAGTCAGTTTATTATTTCAACACAGAAATAATGCTCTCCCCAGCAAGAGACCAGCCCACGTAGCACTACCAGCATATGTTGGTCACGACAATTTATGGTGCAACTGTATTTCAGGTTATAATAGATAAATGTGAGTTATGCAATTATGTGCAATACAGTTGTTATGTTGTAGTTTATAGTGATTACAGTTCATTTGTCTAGAACTGCACTATTAGCCATGAACCGAAAAAAGAGTAACAGACCGAGAAAATTGAAGCCTAATGAATTTGTAGCGGACGGAGAGGACTCGCTGAAATTCAAAGAGGAAACAACAAATCAAAGGTAATAAGACCTTATTTAAATAAAAATATACTTAATTTATTTGTTTAAATTTTTAATTGCACGTATTTATCTTATACAGTATTTATAATATTAACTGGTACTTATTTCTCAGTTTTGCAAATGCAAAATGTAATTTTTTAAAAAAAATAAATTTGATTAAATCGTAATGTATTTTGGTAATTTCATTCCCGTGTGCAATGAATGCCATTGTCTTCTGAAACATAACAAATAACTTATAATGCAGTGGTAAAGAATTATATTTCAGTATTTATCAATATTGTACCATGGTAGTCGCACTTTGGTGAAACAATTTCTATTTTTTCGCTAACCAATATTCTTTAATGGTTGGTATCAAAATTAGAAATGATATTACAGACGGTTCAGAAGCATAGAATAAATCATTTGCACCATAATAAAATTGTGGCTTTTAGTCCAACAACGAAAGGCAATGTGCTGTTTTGTACTGTTAAAAATGAACAACTTGTCTTTAGCCAGAAGTACCTAATTACTGTAAGGAACTACATCCTTATATTTAACATTATAGCCCATTATTTGGTAAATGTCATCAGTTTTACCACTCTTTGGTCTAAATGAACCATCTGTCATATATACAGCATTTTTTAAAAAATATTTATGCTTTATGATGTGGGGTATAATGACTAATGGATTGAGGAGTTTTATAAGAAAACATTAGTTAAAAATAGACAATGCTAGTAGCTCCAAACATTTACAAATGTTTAATAAGGCACAAAACAAAGTATTAATGCAAATCATTGAAGTATTGCTTTTATTTCTTTCTCTAATTCCATTTTTTCATATTAATATTATGACCATAATTTTAATTAAATTATTTGTTTTAATTATTTAATTTATTAATGAATTTATATGTTTATTTTACAGCACTGGAACTACTGGGTGCCATGCTCAACTTAAAGTGGAAATGCAAACACTCTACTTAAGCAGAAATTCAGAAAATGTTGTATTGGAAACATTAAAGCAGCTTCATGGTCCTGTAAGTAACATTCTTTCCAAGCACAGACTGCCATTTTTAACATTTTTCAGTGTGCTAAATACCGTCAACTTGAAACATTATTATTACTTCTTTATTCTCCCATTCTTCTTTTTTATTTCATATTTCCCGATACTCTTCCCTTCTTAACTATTACTACACTCATCTTGTATTCCTCAGTTCATTTCTGTTCCTTTTATAAATATCGTGCAAGTGTTTATTTCTCTTCTACTTCATTTTTTGCAAAGTGCACCATTACCTACAGCCTCCAGTCTACATATCCCTGTACCACACACATACTGCCACGGATGGCCGAGTATGTTAAGGCAGAGACTTTTGTGAAGGAGTTCTGGGGCTCAATTTCTGCCATGACCATCCTCCAGATTGAGGTTTATTCCAGATTTTTCTCAGTCATAAATGTCAAATGCCAGGCAGCTACTTGAAACTAAGGCCTGAAACACCTCCTTCCTTAAAAAAATTGTTTCCCAATTTATCATTTCATCTTATCAATGTGCACCATATCTGGTACCTCAGTAGTAAACGTAGGTGTTAAACACTGAAAAAAAATTTCCCACCATGGCTGCTCTGTGTATCACTTCTGCATCCACCATTTTTCATAGTTGTCAACTGTTACATAATATTACTCTAAAGAGGAACAACAGCATTCCTTCACACCAGTGTAATTAAGCAAGACTTGCAAATTACACTTGTGTAATGAAACTCGTTAACTCCTAGAAGTTACATTTTAAGATCATTGTTTGGTTCATATGCATTATCATGAACCCAATATTAACTTTAACCCCCTATATATTCAGTCTAGGTGGTGTAGTGCTAATTATACTTGCCTCATAAAGCCAAGATCTAGATTTACAACATGTAAAAGAACTTCCAAGTTTGAAAGAAGTGGCCAAATTTTATCAGCCATTTCACATCCTGAATTGAATGGGATGCCGATAACCTAAGATGTTAAAGAGAACTGCCACAGGAAGCCAAGGTCGTTAAGGCACGGACTCGTGAGTGGGACGTCTGGGGTTCAATTCCTGCCAGAACCATCCTCCCTGACAGAGGTTTTTTCCAGGTTTTCCTGAGTACTCATAAATGGCAAATGCCGGGGGAGGTACCCTAAACTTAGGCCTGGAACATTCCCTTCTTTTAAAGAAAATTTTCGCAATTTATCATTTGATCATTAGTGTCTGTGGTGCATCAGTAGTAAAAAAAATGAAAAAAAGTGTGCGTACATCAAATTAACTGAAATTAACCCCTTTATTAGGCCTAAGTTTTATTAGGATCATTATGATATTGAGCATTTGTTTAAGTTTTATTAGATTTGGTGTGCAATAATTTTGTACACAAAATTGCCTTAAATCTATGTTTGAGAGGTATCCAACATAACCGGTCTTTTTGCATAATTTTAACTGCACTGCAATCTAGTGCATTTCTTCATGTTAGCAACACAGTGAAATCACCACCTTCTCCACCACTCACTTGCCATGTTTTCTTCCTGCTGCTGAGATCTGCTATAAATTCAATTGCTTTTTCTGAAGTTGGTGGGCTGGTTAATATTTTTCAACCAGCTCATTCTCCTCCTGATGACTCCTACTACCATTCTATGGAAGTTTTGCTATTTTTTTAGAATTGGGCGGCTACAGGCATTTTACAACCATATTTTTCTGCTTGCAGCACAGTTATATATTCCTTTTGCAATTTCATATTTTTAGGTGTTGTTTACTGGGGGAGTAGCAGAGCCTGTCATAAATGATAGACAAAAAAGGAATTGGTTCAGTATTTTGAAGGATTAAGTAATCATTAGCACATAAATTGCCTTGGGTGGCCAAAGTTGTGAAGGTGCGGACTTGTGAGCAGGAGATCTGGGGTTCGATTTCCACCAGGGCCATCCTCCTTGATTGAGATTTTTTCCAGTTTTCCCCAGTCCTCATAAATGGCAAATGCAGGAAGGATCCCTAAAAACTGAGGCTTGGAATGCTTCCCTCCTTTAAAAAAAAATCTTTCCCTATTTATCATTTCATGTATTGCTGGTGTCTATCACGTGTGATGCCTCCGTAATTAAATTGGGAGTTAAACAATATAAAAAAAATTAGCACATAAGTTATAAAATGATGCTTATAATTGTTCATTGTATTTGTTAATGATAATTTTAATACTAATATAATATATTTCTGATCGAGAAGAGTTTATGAAGAAAGTTATAGTGGAATTAGTTATATAGTGCTACTTTCTTGAATAGTAGGAATAAATTTACTGCTAAATTGCATCCTGTCAGAAGTAATCCAGGTTGGTAACTCTTTTTTCATAATTCCAAATTTTCCCCAGTTTTCATTCTTCCTAAAGATGGCCCAGCTGCAGGCACTTCTCCTCATCCTATCTCTTATCCCTCCTGCTCACCAAGCTCTTTTAATTTCTTTTCTGTATATATTTCAAAACAATTATTTTGAGAGGAAAAATGGTGTACTATTAATAGACATCAATAAAGTTGTAGAAAGAACAGCTGCAGCTTTGAATATATCAAGGTGCACTGTAAAAGAAATAGATGAAGAAAAGAAATTAAAAGAGCTTGGTGAGCAAGCGTAACAGGAGATCGGATGAGAAGTGCCAGCAGCTGGGCCATCTTTAGGAAGACTGGAAACTCTGGGGAAAACTTGGAATTATGAATAAAGGATTACCAACCTGGATTACTTCTGACAGGATGCAATTCAGCAGTAAATTTATTCCTACTATGAAAGAAAGGAGTGCTTTATACCTAATAAACTCAGCATTAGTCTTAAAGAAGCCAATCTCTTTAATGCTAGTGAATCCTTCCTTCGAACCTGTCTTATTAAACTAGGGTTTAATTTTGAAAATTTTCAAATCATTCAGTGTTAACAGAAAGACAAGGCATTGTTGACTGGCATTGCCACTATTTGAGAGAAATGTAGAGCTGAAGATTACAAAAATATTGTATTACTGGATGAGACGTGGGTCAAAACAGATCACACCAAGGCTAAGGGATGGTCTGACCCTCAACCAAGGGTACAATGAAAGCACCGTTAATCAAAGGAGGATGCTTTATTGTTCTTCATGCTGACATTTCCCATGATTTTGTCCCAAACTGTTATCTAATTTTTTTCTTGTGAAAAACTGGAGACTGCTACAAGGAAATAAATGCTATATCTTTCATAGTTTGGTTTCAAAATTCATTAATGAAGAACATTCCTTACAAATTGACTATTGTAATAGATGATGGCCCATATCATTCAGTAATAGAAAACAGAGCTCTGACAATGCAATGGTTGAAAAGGACATGCTAAAATGGTTGAAAGAACAGGTACTGTCTAAAAATAAAGATATTATAGTTTATAAGGTCATACCAAAGCAGAAATAATGAAACTTTTGGTGTCATTCAAACTATAGCCATTGTATGAAATTGATGAGCAGGCAAAAAAAAACATGGTCTTGCACTATCAGACTCCCTCCTTATCATTGCCATCTCAACCCAATTGAAAACATCTGGGTTCAAGTGAAGGGTTATGTAGGGGGAAAAAAATGTCATTGCATAAGTACAGCTCCTCATAAGGTGGGAATCTAAGAAGTAATACCAGATGATTGGGCAGTGATGCAGTCACCTAGCAAAAGAATTAAGGAAGAATGGGAGAAAGGAGATATCTCAGATAAATGTGTGAATGAAATAATATTTCCCTAAACAGTAGCTCAGAGGAGAAAAACAAAGTGATATGTCATTGGAAGTAGCCCCTTTATTACCATAAGCATGAGTAATAAGTCCATTATTATTATTATTATTATTATTATTATTATTATTATTATTATTATTATTATTATTATTATTATTATTCCTCTAATTCATAGAATAACACGATTCATTGCTATTTTCTTTTCTTTTGGAGTTTAGTGTACAACCCTATAACATATCTGCATTTGAATTGAAACATGTATTTTGCAAAGGTTTAGAAAATGCGAGA
Organism: Metallyticus violacea; assembly: GCA_030762175.1. NCBI lineage: Eukaryota > Metazoa > Arthropoda > Insecta > Mantodea > Metallyticidae > Metallyticus > Metallyticus violacea. Next base: position 120,651,708 of record CM060842.1, on the reverse strand, counting down.
GTGCACAAATAATAATAATAATAATAATAATAATTATTATTATTATTACTATTATTATTTGCACAGTGGTATATGACAAACTTTAAATAAGATTGTTAATTTCGGAAGTAAAGCACACACCCATATCCAGCTAAGCAGGTAGCTGCTGCTATGTACCAAAACAGCAATTCCACCACTCTACCCCAGGTTAACTGTCAGAAATCAGTTATTGTTTTAATTCCACTGTAGATTCAAACTGTAAATGTTCTAAAGGTCCTGGCAAAAGTTGACACAAATAGAGGGAAGCCGATCAAAATGCTGCTCACGTGTATATGGGAACACATTTGCTATAGGTATACAAGTTTAAGAAAAAAGAAAATGTGAAGGCAGGGCTTACATGTACCAGGTTTTGTTTTCCCACCTAGCTGCTCTTGTACTTATACATCTTATGGGGCACTGTCTTCATTCAATGTGATTTGTGATCCAGTGAAATTATCAGTCCATCTATATGGTCATCTATTGGCTCCTAGCCACTTGGTGATTTTAACTTTTTCCAGGTTTTTTTTTTTTTTGGTAGAAAAAAATGATACAGGATCTCCTATGTTTCCTACAAAATGATGTATAGTCTGTATTCAATAGGGTAGGCATACTTATGGACCCAAACTTTTTAATTATCTTTATATAACATATCAAAATTAGAAATAGTCTCTTCAATAAAATATATCTTAAATTACATCAATACTGACTCTTTTTTAGAAAGCTTCCAAAGTACTGACATGTTCCATGTTTCATCTTCCCTGTTAAATAATTTATTTTTGGTGTCAATGGCAGAATGTTTTCCTCCAAGAAGCTATAATTGACATATTATGGAGTAAAAAGATATTTTATGAAGGTACAACAATCCTAATGAATAAATGCTAACACTATTAACATAGTAGAGGCTGCCCTCTCTGTTACCATTGTCAAGTTCATTTTGTAAAAACATCTCTCACACTCAGGGAAGATGTTGGAATGGTACTGAAAATGTGCTTTAACTTCAAAACTTTCTCAGGACTATTTTTGGTGACTTTATTCTCTAAAGGCTGAAACCATTTCTCTTTCAGAAGTTCAAAATCTGTGGGAGAGTTGATAAATTTCTTCTTATCAAAGAGAATATTGTATCTATGTAAATCCATTCTGTAGTTTGCCAGTAACTTCATTGGAAGTTATGGTTGTTATGCCATAATGCATTGCTGCTTCTCGACTTCATTGCATTTATTGTTGACCTCTTATTGCATAAAGCATTTGAATAGTAGGTATAGCTCTACCACACTGAAAAGAAGGTTGGAGGCAAGACTTGCCGCAGTTCGCTGCATGGTCACTTCTCCCTCCGGGTCTAAGTTCCTATATCTGCGCTCCATTCTGTTCATTACTACTGTTGATATGCTGCCATCGTCCGCATCAGAGGCGCTAACATTGCCATTCGCATTTTTTATAATAATCCCGCCAATTTCATTATGTATATCATGATTATTGTTCAGGTACTGCTGTTCTTTTGTTTTAACATGTTCACGCAATTTTTCCACTTTTGGGCAGTATAAGCCTGAAACGGTTTCCTGCATAGTTTTTCCTTCTCTTTTAAAGAACTGCCGATTGATGATTGCTGCACTACTTGGTGTTTAATATCTTCGCAAACCAATTCAATTGGATTGAGACTGGATGATAAGGAGGAAGATGCAGGGCAATATGGCCATGGCTGTGAATTATTTCATCCACTAAAACTGTTTACTCTGCACCATTGCACCACCTTCATAGGCTCAGCTTTACTCTTTGAGCATCAACTTTTAATCCATGTTCTTCTAACCACCTAATTCTGTCATTTTTTAGCCATGTTAGATTCAGCAAATTGTCTCTTTTGTTGCAATGATATGTTACATAATTCATTACAATCACATTTTGGCCTGGTAAAGCTGGAAGAAGCTGAATATCCAGCCAATTTCAAAAATTTTCCATGTTCATTTAGGTATGATAGTCAGCTGACTTTTGCCCTGATTTAAAAGTTAATAAGGTGCCCTCTACGAAACTGCTTACTCCTCGCCCATGGGCAATTATCAGTCTTTGTTCATTTCCAATGTTTGTAGTAGGACGTATTTCACCTTCTAACTGCCAACACTTTGCCACTTAGGAAATTGCTGAATATAAGCTTCATCAATGTGAATAATACTCCACCTTTCATGCCTAAATTGTCTGATTTTGTGCAAATATTCTGCTGTTCATAAAACTATATGGGTTTTTTTTTTTTTTTTTGTAACAATTCTCTGCCACACCTCACAGCACTAAGAACCTTGCCTACTGTTGGAATTTCCTTCTTTACTGAGTAAAAGAAATGTATCTTTTATCTAATAGTTCAGGCTGTCAATCTCAAACTTCTTTTTTCTTGGCACACTTTTCCCTATTGGAATGGAAAATGTGAGGTTTCTTCTTGCAGCAGCTTCCTTTCCTTCCTTTAGAACTTACAGTGCTCACTGACACATATGCAGTCTCACTTCACATAAGTGAAATATTTGCATTTTCTATTTTATTTGCCTCCTTTATTCTTTTAAAGTATTGTGCTAGATTACATTTCCTGCACTTGACTTCTAAGAAGCCTTTCATATGTATTTGAAGATTTTTATGAAGTTGGAGTCACCATAGTTAAAATAGTTAAATAAATATTTCACTAACATATCAACTTATAAAATCTGAAGGTTTTTCATCACAGGTAATGTTAGTAACTACAATGAAAACTACATGAAAAACAAAACAACTGGTGAGCGCTAAATAACAGTCAAAACAGCTTGCTAAACTTATAGAAACTGATTTCTATACTGATAATTTTGTTCACTTGGCTAGTGTAAATTCACTTTTTTTACACTAAACTCCATTTGAAAGTGTTGTAGAAAGATCATGAATACTAACTGAAGATAGCCATATTGTCTTTTTGTTTTATTTTTCACAGGTGCTTGTTATGAAAATAACTTTCTCAGGGGAACTACATGATATAAAAATGTGACGTTTACAATCACTTTTGTAAAAACATACTTCTATTATAAAATTCTTTATTTTATATGTCAAACCCCAGAATAAATAAACTTGGTCACAATCTTTCTATTGTATATGTAACATGCTGAATTTTTTTTTCCATATGAAAACTGCACAAACTAAATGAAAAATCTTCCTTGAGTGCTGTAGTGTGAGAAATAATTGCAGTTTCTAAATTCTGTTGGCTGTTCTTGCTTTGGGGGAGCTTCTTCACTGTTGACATCATTGTCTAGACTGAAATTATATGTACCAAAGTAAATATACAAGAGGCAGGCATAAAGTTTGTATTATCACCATGAAAAAGGTCAAGAGTCTCACTCCTGGATTTACTCTTTCTCCACATATGCACCCAGCAAACTGACACATTTCTCCCATCATTGGAGGAGCTGGTGCATACTCTGATGGCAGAACTCCCCACTTTAGCTACTGAAGAAATGCTCCACTTCTCACATCACCTGGTTGTCTTGAAAATGCCTGCCATGTGTGGGGTCTTCATGTGAGAAAAGAGGAAGAAAAGTCACAGGGTGCCAGGCCAAGTGAATATGAAGGATGGGGTAAAATGTCATATCCCAAAAGCAGCTGCATGCATCATTGCCTAAAGTGAAGAATGTGCTGGCACATTGTCATGCAGCAAACTCCCTTGTTTTTTAATAATGACCTCCTGAGATCTCATTAGGAGATCCTGGTAATATTTTCCAGTTATTGCCTAGCCCTCAATGCATAATCAGTCATTGATTTGATTTGTTTATTTACAGATGCTCTTTAACATCACAGGTCATCAGCGTCCCATTCTATTCAGGGCATGAAATGGCAGACAAATTTTGCTCAGAGGCCTCTTCTTTCAGTTGAGGTTCTTTATCATGCCGTAAATGCACGACACGGGACCCACATCTTTACTCCGAAAGAAGCCATACTTAAGATTTTACGGCCGAAAAATCCATCGATCCTGGCAGGGTTTGAACCCGCAATCTTGGGTTTAGGAGGCAATTATGGTTACTGCTACACCACCAGGACTGACTGATAATCAGTCAATAGCACACCATGAGGAGTCCCCCCCCCCCAAAAAGCACTCAACATGAGACTGCAATGACATCTATGTGTTTGCTTTATTTTTTTGTGTGTGGTGAATCTGCATGTTTCTACTGTTTACTCTGCTGCTTTGTCTTGGGATCATAATGATACACCCAACATTCATCCATGATGACCAGGCACTCAGAAAGTCATCAGCATCAGCTCAGCAATGCTACACCCAAAGTGCCACTTCCTTTGGACACTGTTTTTGCTCAGGTTCAATCTTGTATTTTGCATTCTAGTGGCATTCTGTGTAATAATAGCATGGTAAAATGTAAAATTTAAGTGGTGAACACTACAGAAACATGTGATTGCTCTACAATGCAAAGTGTGAGTTTACGCTTCATAATACTAACTTTATGATCACCTCTCATACTAGACCTTTGTATATTTCTGTACTCTAAGCATTAAAATTATATATTCTAATAAAGTCTGCAGTGTTTCTAATCCATGCAACCACGTGAAAATGATGTTATACACATTGTGGAAGAAATATAAAATGTGGAGAGAAGCTGTATCTAATACATTGCAGCATGCAGCATATCATCAAGGTCAAGGATAGCAGACGATCAGTTGAGAGCCGAGCCTTCAGTAAGGATGATGTCGCAAGACATGTCAGGGCCGGCTGGGGAAATTTCACCAGGGAAGGTTGTGTCACCATCATGGAAGGAGGTGTTAGCAGCTTGGAGTCCAGCAGTTTGAATGCATGGCAGCTGAGTGGTGGGGAAAACCAGAAAGGGAAGAAAGTGTGGTATTGTCAGAGCAGGGAACTTTAATAGTTCTGGATAAATTCAGTGGCAACATGGAACAAATTCAATTAAGAAGTAAAAAGCAATTGGATGTATTTGAAAAATAGATTGGGTTCTCAGTAGCAGCTAGTAAAGGGAAGGAACTTTGTCTTTGGAACTGTTAAGGGCTAAAGAAATAAATTAGCTAATGAAACTTTATATCATATAGTGCAAAATTAAACATTTTGGCAGTGGTAGAGGTGTGATTAAAAGAGGATGGTATAAATGCTAATGATTTTAGTTATTTTGGAAGGCAAGGGGAAACATTAGCTAAGAAAGGAAAAATATCAGGAGGTTAGGAGTGCTTGTTAAGAAGTCATTGATTAAATAGACAGAACAGTGAAAAATTGAAAATTTTTGTGAATCAAATTTATTTTTGACATTTTAAATGGAAATATGAAGAGGTCAAGCGTGGTGAATTTACATTTGTAAATAAAAATGGCTAAAATTTGTCTTATTAGCATCAGCTATATAGTAAATGATTTTAAAGTTTTAAACTTATGTTCAAGTAGTGGTCACTTTTCTTACCACTAGTAGTGAATATTGGGGCTAAAGTTGATTGTCAGATATGCAAAGTGTAGAACAAAATGATTATAAACATGAATATTAGAGATTTAAAGGCAAGCAGGAATGTGGAACAGTATTTATTTAGAGAAAAAAATCAAATGTTATATTACAATTTTTGTAATTGTGGGGGAGTTACATCTAAAAATGGCCTGGGCCAGGCATGTGAAGGCCCTTTGTATTTTTTTTTCCAAACCCGGCCAGGATCAATGAATTTTTTCAGAGCGTAAAAATCCTAAGTATGGCTTCCTTCGGAAGGGAAGTAAAGCTGTGGGTCCCATGTCATACATTTACGGCACGAAAAAGAACCTCAAGCCTGAAAGAAGAGGCTTCTGAGCAAAATTTGTTGGCTGTTTCATGCCCTAAATAGAATGGGATGCTGATGACCTGAGATGTTAAAGAGCATCCGTAAATAAATCAAATCAAAAATAACAAACCTTTGTATTTTCTTAACATTTTAATAAATTTTAAATTTATTTAATATGTGCATTCAAATTGTTCTGTAAAGAAATTTATAATTGAGGAGCAATCTTTGCTAATAGCTAATATGTTGTCCTTTTTGTTTTATAAGTTGCTTTTACATGACTGGCATATATTCCACAAGCTTTGAGCACTTATTAAGTTCATCATGAAAACACACCGTAACTAGACTCCATCATGCCCATTTTTGTGAATTGTCAAGTATTGTGAGTCTCCTTTTGCAGATGGCCCACAAGTTTTCTATTGGGTTAATGTCAGGGGAGTTCCCTGGCCACTCTTAACACACAAATATTGTTATCACTGAAGAATTTCTTCACTTTCTTTGAGGTATGACAAGGAGCCAAATCATGGTGAAAAATTCTGTCAGCATCTGGAAATCTCTCCTGCAGTGTTTCACTGTTCAGATTTCATCATCCCATTGACTGATACTAAGTGTCCCGATCCTTCATGCATGAAACACCCCCCAAAACATCTTTATGGGGTATTCAGTCTTATGTCTAGGGTAAATGTGCTAAAGTTGTTGTCTCATTAATAGCTCAGCGCACATATTGAACCTTCTACTTCAAAGTGATTCTTGTCAGAGAAAAGAACTTTCTTCCAGTGTTCCATTGAATCCTGATGACTACATGCCCACAAGAAAAGTTTTCTGTGCATTTCTCCTGTTAGTAGGTTTTTTTGCACGTTTGCAGGCTTTCCCTCCAACTGCCAGAAGTCCATAAACATTAAGAAACATACAGATTCACTCCACTTTCCCACAATTCGTGGGCCAAGTCCACAGCAGTGAACCTGGGGTTTGATTTACTTCTTCTAAGGAGAAAATGGTTATCATTTGGCATTTTCTTTTTCCTGCCACAGTTCTCCTTTTTCTTCAGTGAAATTGAACCAATCTGTTTGTAGTGCTATTTATAGTGCCTACACCTACATCAAATTTAGTAGTCAATTCTCTTTGTGTCATGGAAGTATTCTGATATAATACTACAATTGCACTACTCTTCCTGGTGTCATATACATTGAAGACGTAGGTTTTACTAATTGCACAAGGAAACCTCAAAATTCCTCATAAATGATCCACATTAAAATAAATACACTTTTATCTTAAAACAGTCGTCAAACAGATTAATTGGCAATCAATAACAGTGCAAAGAATGTATTGAGAGCACAGGATCTAAGAATAAGCAATTGTAGTACACTGTTGCCACCATTGGGAAAACCATGAACTTGCTTTGATTAATTTGCACAGGATTGTAAGTGCTGCAAAGTAACTTTTTCAGCAAACATGTTACTTTATTTGGTTGAGAAATATAAACAGAAAATATTGCATTTTTATTGTCTTATTAAGTATTAAGTTACTAATTTAATTGTGTAATTAATATTTGTAAGTTTTTATATGCAAATGAAAAGTCAGGGTCTTAAGTTTATTGTTTCTTATTCAGAAGTTGCTTAATATCAAGATAGCATGATAAAGCATGCTTGTTGATATTTAATTCTGAAGAGTGTTTTCTTTATTTTTTTCCATATTTTTAATAATGCAGTCTTACTTACTATTTTAATCATTTATCAAACTATTAACTTTTTGCATTACTACTTAACAGTAAAGTAAACAACCACATATTAAATACTACCAAGGGTGGCTGAGGTCATTCAGGTGTGGACTTGTGAACGTAAGGTCTGGGGTTCGAATCCTGGCAGGACTGTCCTTCTTGATTGAGGTTTTTTACAGGTTTTCCTCAGTCCTCATAAATGGCAAATGCCAGGGAGGTACCCTAAACTTAGGCCTGAAACGTTTCCTTCCTTAAAAAAAAAAACATACTCCTTTCCCAGCATATAATTTCATCTCATGTATCATCAGTGTCACCACCTGTGGTGCCTCAGTAATAAAAACGGGCATTAAACACTAATCAAAAAAAAAAATTAAACTTTTTAGCAACACAAATACTATTTGGGGATAAAAATGATATTTAACATGAATTACCAGCAATGTGCCTGAAAAATTCTTCATTTCAATCTGAATCATCTTATATCGGAATCATCTTATATCAGAATACACCATTAGGTTCAAGATGTCCTCCTTACTGATCATACCTTCTCTATAAAGCAGATGTCTTTTTTACTTTCTAATTGCAGAAAACTGACCTTAATACCTTAACTTCAGTGGGAACTCCAATGAAAATGTCTGCCACAGACAGTAGGACTTTTGTTTGATATATGTAAATCAAGCACTTGGGTTATGATTTTGAAGGACATCTTAGCTCTGAGAGACTATTTGCGTAAGATTTTAAATTCTATACTGCCTAGTCTTTATTTAATACTTTGAGTCTGCTGTCTTGATTCAAAACTTTATAATATGTACTCAGAAGGAAATAGATTTTCATTCTTCTTTCAATTGGCATCTTCTAATGTAGACTATATCAAGGGCCATGTAGCTGTTGATCACAAAATGGAAAGTATTGAACTACTATTAAATATTTTGCTTCTTTTCAAAAACTGTTAAAGCAGTCATCATTACAGCATTCATTTGTCCAGGCATAGGATTGATAATAATTGAACTTCAGTTAGATTATTGGCTGCCTGAAACTTCTCGAGAACTTGGAGATAATTTAGTATTCCAGAGGCAACTAAATTGCATTTTTTGGAGTCTCCATATCCCATTGACATAACAAAGATCTTATTTACACTCTGCATAGAGAACATAGGTGGATTTGGATGCTTAAGCAAATGAGGAAAAAATTGATTTGCAGTTGAAATGGAAAGACCTGACAGCCTAAACATGATGTTTATTATATAATGATTAGTGATAATGATGACTGAATATGCTTCCATTTCTAGCCAAGTGTAAAAAGGTATATTCCCTTTTGATTTCATTAGTAAATCATTGGCTATACTTCGAATTCAGTTTGAATAAAAGAATTCAGTACCAGTAGATGTTTTGGTATCAGCAGTTTTGATGCATATCAAAGCGTATATTTAGCACATTGCAATTGTTTTCCTTCTTTATATTGTAAAATCTTTCAGCCCATAGTTGATGTAGTCTGTCTATTGTTTTCAGTTTTTTCCCCCCTAAATCCTGCTTCCATTTGATTTTTAAAAGATAGTTTTACATGTTGAACATATGTCTATGAGCATTAACGATTGATTAAAATAATTGCGCAAAATAAGTTTGTATTTCGTGACTTTCTTTGCTTTTACATCCTTTGGATATGTCATTCTGAATAGATTCTGTAATTTTCACATCATTGATACTACTTTTATAGTTTCTTTTTCTTTAATGCTACTTCTGCAGTTTGCCTTTTTTATTTCATGGTTAATCATGAAATAGAAAAGGCATCAAGTTATTAAAAACTATTCAGCAACCAAAAGAACTAAATATTTGGGGAAATTTTTATATAAAAAAACATGAGCATAACTTTATGAATTTTTACATCCCAGAAGCAGACAGCACTTTATTTATTTAAATTTATCACTAGAACACCAGAGTCAACCAGAATGCCTACCAACCCAACTTGTACAAATGATCCAACAGTTGTTTAAACAGCTGATAATGTAGATGATGGTTCCATGAAACATGTCCTGAGTAAATCTCATTTAAGTGAAACCATAAAGAGTGCTTTAAACATCTGATTAGAAGAGATTGTTAATGAGTATTTCACTGTGTGGATTCCAAATTGAATTATTATTAAAAATATCTGTCTATTATTCTTGCATCCGAGGCCTTTTCAGGTGTAAGTAGATTGGATCACAGATACTAAAGATTTGCTCATAAACATGCCTTTGGCTTTTGTAGGCCTTTGAGAGCTATAATAGTCCCTCTCTCTACCCTGGTGTTTGATTGGGGCAGTTTTGTTCCTTTAATAGCTAAGTGATATGCTGAATAGTCTGTTTGTCCATCTCTTCTGACAGTGCTTGAGGTACTCACTAAATGCTGCTAATGATGTCCAAAATGGGATTGTTTCTGGTAGTCATTGCAAAATTCAAACCTTTACAGAGCATTATTGTAATAGTCTGATACATTTTTTGTGAATTGATGATTATCTGGCTGGAATAGTGCTGAGCATGGTTGTGGGTAGTTCGTAGAATTCATTGGTCTGTTTGGTAGTGTGCCCTTCCAGCAGCATTCCATTCTTGTGGTTAAAGCCTAATTCATATAACCCAGAAGGGTTTATCAATTTGCAAGCTTCGAAATCCAACATTAAAGGAAGTCAATTGTCCTCAATTTGTATTGAAATGGTAGGTAGTAAGTATGACATTCTAGCTACTGCAGAACTATGGAATGCCAATGGAGAGACCGGGAGCCAATTGTACAAAGAATATTCTTTACTGATTCAGCTTTAAACTTAGCACTCAGTTTTTTGAGGATGAATGCAACCAACTTGAACTTTACGAATAGGATCTATCAAAAACCTTCATAGCATTTGTTGCCAGAAAAGCTTTTGAGTCTTTTATTTGCAGTTTTTGCCCCAAAGGATTTTCTTTGATTCAGCATTTGCTTTTTTGTACATTAAGAAAATTTTAAATACATTTTCAAAAAATCCTATAACGTAATTATTTTGCTTGGCCTTTAATTTTTTTTTCTACTGAAGATGACTAATTTGGAATGAACCCACCAGTTCAGTGAAAATGTTAAGTATGAATTTTTTAACCATGTGATTCAGGTATATTCATTTCAGCTTATTTTTTTTCACATTGTTGTGATGTTCCAGAGCTTCTCACTGAAGGACCGTTCTTCTTATAAGGATCAAGGAGAGAATCTGAGTCACCAATATTGGGTTAATCAAGGACGTCTGATTGTACAGGGAGGTATAGATTACTCTGCTAGCTGTAACAAAAACACCAAAGTAGCACAAGACCATGTTAACATGTTTGCTTTGTCAAAACTGGAAAGGTAAGCTATTTATCAGTTAAATTTTTTTAATAGTAATTTTTCAAATTATTCATTTACTCTTTCTCAAATATAAAGATATATCTATAACTTTAGATCTAGGAAGATTTACTGCAATAATTTAGTCTAGAAAGTACATTTAGGAAGATAATACATGAAGTTTTCTAATCTTATATGAGGTGTCTGTAACCAATATGGTCTGTTCTGTTCTGATGCATATTCAGTAGTTGGTGTGCAGTCATTAAAATTAATTTTCATTAGTTAGATAGTAGAATGAGCCTAAGAATAGCACAAATTTTCCTTCTAAGGCTACTTTAATCTTTGCAACAATGCCATGGTGTTTCCCAGTCTTTGCACTTGCTCCATCAGACCAAACAGCAACACATTTATTTCATTCTATACCATTAATTTTCATAATTTTGAAAATATTTTATTTGAGGTTGTTTCAAGCAGGCAGTGATTCACAGCTTCCATTGCTGTTTCCTGATCCATAAATCTTAAGTAAGTAAAATGATGGGCCATGTTCATGTCACTAGTTTCATCCAATTATATAGAAAAGTATACACAATTTTTTCTTTTAACTGCAGCTCAACATTTCCAGACAACTCTAAAACTCTTAGGGATGTCAATGGATAATGGAATCACTTCAAGTTGTTGTGCTGCCTTGTCCCTCAACATTATTTTAACCACATTTATAGCTCTGTAATATTAATGATTCTCCAATTGCCTTCATAAGATGCCTCCAGAGCCTTCATGTTAGATCCTGCTAAGGTTATTTATTGTTTCCTTGAGGACAAATTTGATAGTTTTCTCTGAAAATTGTGTTTCAAATTACCATACATGGTGTCAAAATGACATTTCAAAAGGGAAGGGCTCATCAAATGATTTGAAAGTATTTCATGACAAATCACACACTGTGGTGTTGGGATAATTTCCTCTGCAAATCCATATGATAAATAGCATATATTGTGCTTACATAGTGCTTCTGTATGGGGCTTTTTGTTGCTTTCTTATATAATGATGTCCTCTGTCGGATGCTTAGCATTAGAGGTAGTGACTTCTGACAAGAGTGGAATTATTTACCTGGCTTACAATCATTTCTCTCTTTAAGTTTTTTGATCAGAGCTCTTATCCATATCCTGGCTTATTTCTTTGGTACAAACTACATATAAATCTGATAACTTAACAAATGAAACCTTGAATCAACAACAATAATATAACTCCACTGTTTTCATAACTGTAAATGTACCTCCCAGCTAAACAAATGACAAAATGTATCCCATTTTTGTCTGCTGAAATATATTCAAGTTGTGCTCTGTCATTGTCATAAAATTAAAATTGAACTTCTGTATTATTTTTATACAGTATCATACAAAAGTTTTTACAATAAATGTAAAATCTGTTGTTTCTATTTATAGAACTGTTAAATATTTTTTGTTTGTAAAATAAATGTTAATGTATCTTATTTGCTAAAATTTTATGTACCACTAGGCAGTAGCTTATGTACCATCAGTGGTATGCATTGATATTGAGAACCCCAGCTCTAATTCATAGTACATTGGTTTTAATATAGATTTGAATAGTTTGGGATTTTCACAGCAAAATATAGTACCATATAACAAATTATTTATGAGGAATTTACTCAAATTTCACTAGTTTTGTTCTACTTACGTAGATATGTTTCTACCGCAAATTTCCTTCATCATCAGCACAGTTCCACTCTATTGTGGAACCGTGCTGATGATAAACGAAATTTTCCTTTGAAACATGTCCATGTAAGTGGAACAAAACTAGTGAAATTTGAATGATTTCATCATAAATAATTTGTTTTACGTTCATTGTATTTTTCTTCTTTTGGAGTTCGAAGCACAAGTCTGTATCACATCTGTATTGAAACATATATTATTGTACAGGGTTACAAAATGCAAAAGATTGCAAATAATAATAATATTCATTTGCATAATTCATTTTTTTATGTAAGGCGCACATTAATATCCAGCTAAGCTGGTAGAGCTGCTATTTGGAAGCAGCAATCATACCATTCTACTCTGAGTTGCTGTCGGAAGTGGTTGTTGTTTTAATTCCACTTTACCTACCTATCTGCCCTACATATATTTATTTTCATTCAAATAGTAAATTAATGACAGAATAAGTCAATTAAATTATGGGGTACAGACATAAATACAAAAAAAAAGAGAAGGCACCTTTGTAATTGTATACTTTTTTTTATCAGATATAGTGTATCTCATTTTAAGATTGTGTTAATGTTCGGCAAGGCCTAGAAAGGCTGGAGTTCGAGCCTGAAATTTTCTGGGGGCTTTAAGTCAACATAATGTTATTATGATTTTATACTTAACATTTAAAATTGATCTTGGTTCATATACAAATTATTTATGAGGAAATCACTCAAATTTCACTAGTTTTGTTCCACTTGTTTGTGCATGTTTCAAAGACAAATTTCCTTCATTGTCAGCACAGTTCCACTGTCAGCTTTCCAGCTTGGTATTAAGGTATCGCTCTATGGATTTTATAAACTTTGTGATGAGGTTACTGTTGTTTGGGAGTTCAAAATTAACTAAATTTTCTTTAATAATCTATTCTGAGTCAGATGTTTAAAACATTCTTATGGTTTCACTTAAAGGAGATTTGTTAAGGACATATGTTTCATGGGACTATTGTCCACATCATTAGCTGTTAAACGACTGTTGGATCATTTGTAGGAGCTGGGTAGGTAGGTATCCAGGTTGACTCTGGTGGTCTAGTGATAAACTTATATAAAGTGCTATCTGCTTCTGGGATGTCAACATTTATGAGGTTATGCTCATATTTTTTATATAAATCCTTCCCCATATGTTTAGTTCTGTTTGTTGTTCAGTAGTTATTATAATAACTATTTCCTGAGTAAAACTTATTTAAGTGAAACCATAAAGAGTGATTTGAGCATCAGACTCGGAAGAGATTATTAATGGGTGTTTCACTGTGTTCGATTTCAAATTGAATTATTATTAAATTTTCTTTGTTTTTGTTTAGGAATACGTTTTCCCACTCTGATAATTCTATGGGTTTTTGAAGAGCTTTGAAGAGTTTAGGTTCAATTTGGAACTTGTGTGTGTGTGTATGGGGGGGGGGTGTTCCGCCCCCTCCCAAAAAGAATATGCTACTGCTGATTTTTCCATGTATTTATACTTTACATTTCTTGCATGTTCCTTAAACCGAAGTGTAATGTTCCTTTTTGTTTTACCTATATATTTAATATTGCGCTCTTTGAAACTGATTTGATAAATGCCTGATTGTTTTCCTGGCAGGGTTTTGTCTTTGTGTTGGTTTTTAGGAGGTCTTTCAAACTGCATTTATTCACTGAAACCGAAATAATGTTGGCATCTTTAAAATTTTATGAAATTTTTAGGTGTGCCCCTGGATGGAATACAAATTTCTTATATATCAGGCATTTATGAAATCAGTTGCAAAGACTGCAATAGTAAATATATAGGTAAAACAAAAAGGAACGTTACCATCGGTTTAAGAAAAACATGAGAAATGTAAAATATAAACATATCGAAAAATCAGCAGTAGCATACCATTTCTGGCAATAAAAACCACGAGTTTCAAAATGAACCAAAACTCTTAAAATCTCTTCAAAAACCCATAGAATTATCAGTGGAAAAATATATTCTTGAACAAAAACAAAGAAAAGTTAGTTAGTTTTGATCTTCCAAACAACAGTAACCTCATCAAAAAGTTTATAAAATCCAAAGAGCAACATCTTAATACAATGCTGGAAAGCTGACAGTGGAACCGTGCTGACAATGAAGGAAATTTGCCTTTGAAACATGTCCAAGTAAGTGGAACAAAACTAATGAAATTTAAATGATTTCCTCATAAACAATTTGTTATATGATACTATATTTCACTGTGAAAATCCCAAACTATTCAAATCTATATTGATCTTGGATTTTTGAGAAATTCATGATTAATGTTTTAAGTATATAACGTTGAAAAAATATTTAAAAATCAATGTCATTACTTTTGCTTACCAACTGTAAATTTGTTTTATAATCTTCTAAAAGACACTTAAGACCCAAATTTTAATTATGTAGAGAGATATTTAAATTTTTTACATTGGGATGTAAAAATCAGTATAGCTCTTCTAAATTTTAAATATTAATAAAACAAAAATAATTCAGCATAGGTATTTAACACTTCACACATTTAAATAAAATAACTAAATCATGGAATCTGCAAAATTTCATATACATCTAATGGTTTTTTTTTTTTATTTATGAATGCTGATTAACATCTCAGGTCATCAAATTCTGCTCAGAGGCCTCTTTTTTAGGCTTGAGGTTCTTTATCGTGCCATAAATGTACGACATGAGACCCACTGCTTCACTTGCCTTCCAAAGGAAGCCATACTTAGAATTTTTATGCCCGAAAAAATCCATTGATCCTGGCCGAACTTGGGTTTAGGAGGCAAGTATGGTTACCACTACACCACCAGAATCGACATAGGGGTTGTGTTGGGGCTTGTGTTGATTTGATATGGGTTGACCCAATAACAGGTATTTTAATGTAAATGTCCTGTATCTATTTTTGTGAACATGTTTAGTTCTGAATCTATTTCTTAAAGTCCAAATGATTAAGCAAACCACATACTAAGCAAAAGCAGGAATATCTCTAAACACTGTATATGCCAAAAAGGAATACTGCCTGCTAGTTGACAGGCAGGCAACTTGCACTTAACCCAGAACTATATGATGGCCCATGTGATTGTGTGCATCATCGTTTTCAAAATTACTCAAGTACCAAGTTAGTTCTTAAAATGACTGTAATATGAATAGTTTTAATGTATTCTAAAGTAATACCATCCAGTAATTCAAAATATGCTTGCTCTTTAAAATATTGCCATTAAGTCTGTACTAATAAAGTTAACCATAATGGCATTAATGGTGTACAGATTAATATAATTATTTTGCAGCAAAGTGAACACAAATCAAAAAAAAAAAAACTTGCATTATGAAACGACCAATACAAATAGCCTACAAACATGAGATTCTGTGCATCTTTTCACAGTTTTATGAAAGAATATGTATAGATAAATGTTCATTATGTTTTCATCTCTTTCAGCTATGGTTTCCATAAAAACCACTGTCAAGAAGCTTTGGAGCTTACCCAAGGGAATGTTGGAAAGGCAGTGGAAGTATTATTGTCACAGTACTTCATGCTTGATCTGTCATTCCCTTTCCTCAATGCACCATCAGAAGAAGAAGAAGAAGAGGAGGAGGAAGAGGAAGAAGAAAAGACCATCCCAGAGGATATATTGGAGCAGCGAAAAGAAGAAAAGTGTGCTCTAGAATCCATCTATGATGATGCTTTTGAGGAAAGAATAGCAAATCAGCTGTGGGTTATTACACTCGAAGCAGATTATCTATTAGACCTTTTTCATGAAAGAAAGCAGGAAACGTGCAACAATGGGAACAATGTGATCAAAAAGCATCAGCCAGAATTTTGCCGGTTAGTAGTTTTATGATAGTATAATGGAACCATAATGTTAAAAAGTAACAAGTGTGTTCTCCCCTCACCATTAGCATTGAGTATTGTGGACTAACAAACTAAAGGCGCTGTGGTTGGTTTGGCCAGAATAGTGTGATACAGTGAGTTGTATTCATGTGTTGTGAAGCCCTTAACCCTTATATTTTCTTTTTAAAAGTGACAGTGTAGTGGAATGTTCTGTGTAATAACAGTTCATTATTTAGCATATTTTATAAATACAGGGTAAAGTCCCCAGTACATTGTTGTTATCTCATGTATGCATGTTAAAGTTATCGTTCTGCCCATGTGCCTTCTCCCTGGTTGTTGATCAGATTATGATAATGATGGAAGTGGCAAATATTTTTTCACACATTGCTCCAGATAAGACCTTTTTAAAAAGTGGACAAATGCTACTCCTTGTAAAGATAAATGACTATCTAATCAAAGTAGAATCTGTGATTTTCATTTCACAAATGAACTCGCTGTTAAATTAGATTTTTTCATAAATAGAGAAAAGGTTTATCTAACCAGGCAGAAGTGGAAATTACAACCTGGTGCTATTCCACATGTATTTTCTAATCTTCCCAGTTATTTATCTTTCAAATTGAAATGTAGAATGTCTCCTACTAGACAACCCATAGAAATTAGCCTATTAATATGCAAATGCCAGAAAAAGTTGTAGAAATAACTGAACATTTTTCTAAAAGGAATAAGTGCAGTTCTTCTTAAGTACATCCAGTTTCTTTTCCTGGCATCTATAGTGAAATAAATGTGGAACTAAAGATTGATGAAATGAAATTGAGAGAAAAGAAAGCCAATTAAATCAAACTTGTGTGATGATTGATGGATTCACCAATTAGGAGGAAATATGCTGGAATCTTATACAAATAAACTTGTGAACCATGGGCTAGTTTTCATGTTTGTTCATCTTATGCAAAGTTGGATGCAACCTATATCTATTTATGTGTCTTTGCATTTTAAAGTACTGTAAGTCAAAAGACTGTTGCTCTTTAAAGGAGAAATTAAAAAATATGAACAGTCTATACACATATCGCAAAACTATCCTTGTCTACACAATATATCATAGGAATTACAATGATATAGCATTTTAATTGTACCTTAAATAAACAACATATGCTTGCTGTGAAAGCATAATGCTTTTGTCCCTGTACAGTGTATAAAAAGTTCATTAATGATGCATTTGCATTTTCATATTCACATGCACGTGATATTCAATCTCAGAGCCAGCCACTTCAGAAGTAGCAACACCATGTTGCATACCATTGGAATTACAATAGAGAGCGTATTTGTTAATTTCAAATCCTATGGTGATACCGTAGCACATTTGTCTGCTTGCAGCCTTCTTAAAATAAAGTTTTTCTTTTTTAGTCTTAGCAGCTTAAAATCAATGGATAATGTAAGATTCTTCACTCTGAGGTGAATATTTGAATCTATTAATATAACAAATTATTTATGAGGAATTCTCTCAAATCTCACTAGTTTTATTCCACTTACTTGGACATATTTCAAAGGCTGTTGTCTTCATCATCAGCACTGTTCCACTGTCAGCTTCTCAGCTTGGCATTAAGTTGTCGCTTGTGGATTTTATAAACTTTGTAATGAGGTTACTGTTGTTTGGAAGATCAAAATTAACTAAATTTTCCTTAATTGGTATTATTGTATGATTTAGTTTCAACTACATACTCTTAATGCTCCACTTACTTGTCATAATATATAGAATCGGTTTCGAGAACATTTCATTCTCATCATCAGATCTCATCAGCTAGGCTAGAATTTTAGCTTAACTGATGATGAGAATGAAATGTTCTAGAAACCAGTTCTACATATTATGACAAGTAAGTGAAGCATTAAGAGTGTGTAGTTCAACTAAATCACACAATAATATCAATTATATGATTGACTTCACTGTGCAAGTTCCAATTTACATTTTAATTTAATTAAATTTTCATTGTTTTTGTTTATGAATATATTTTGCCACACTAATAATTCTATGGATTTTTGAAGAGCTTTTAAGAGTTGAGGTTAAATTTGGATTTTTTTTTTTTTTTTTTGTGCCAGAAATGGTATACTACTACTGATTTTTCCATTTGTTTATATTTTACATTTCTCATATATTCCTTAAACTGTAATGTAACGTTCCTTTTTGTTGTACGTATATGTTTCATATTGCAGTCTTTGGAACTGATTTTGTAAATGCCTGATTGTTTTCCTGGTGGAATTTTGTCTTTTGTGTTGGTTTTAGGACATTTTTTAAACTACATTTGTTTACCAGAGCCAAAATAATGTTGACATCTTTAAAAATCTTTTGGAATTTTTGGTGTGCCCATGGATGGAGTGTAAATTTCTTTTATATATATATATATCCTTTGTAGCCTTTCAGTGTGGTAATGTCATTTATTTGTGTTTGCTTTTTGAATTTTTCTACTTTCTTCTTGACCAGATCTGTTGTCTAGTAATTTTTTCTGCTATATCTATGATTTTTCAGTACTCTAATTCATATTCTGTCTTGCTTATTGCTAGGTTTGTTAATTTGAATTTGAGGATATTGATTATTGCAAGTTTATGTCATTTTGGTTTGTGGCTGTTGTTTTTTATATAATTATCTTTATGAATATTTTTTTTTAAATATGCCAAATTCCAATATATTGTTAATTTATATGATTTTTATAATCAGAAAGGGAAAAACCTTGTTGTTTTCCATTTCTATTATGAATTTAATGGTTGAGTAGTTTAATTGCATCCTCTTTCCATTTTTTATTTAACATTGCAAAAACATCATCAACATAATGGTACTAACATTTGTATATATGTAGGGAAAGCAGAATAAAAGACATTACCAAACTGAAGGGCTACAAAGAAATTATATATATATAAGAAATTTACATTTCATCCATGGGCCACCAAAAATTCCAAAAGATTTTTAAAGTTGTCAACATTATTTTGGCTCCAGTGAACAAATGCAGTTTAAAAAACCTTCAAAAAAACAATACGAAAGACAAAATTCCACCAAGAAAACAATCAGGATTTTACAAAATCAGTTGCAAAGACTTGAAATATAGGGTTAACAGAAAGGAACATTACGCTATAGTTTAAGTAACACATGAAAAATGTGCAATATAAACACACAGAAAAATCAGCAGTAGCACACAATTTCTTGGGAGGGGGGGGGGAAGAAAGAAAAAGCCACACAAGTTCCAAATTGAACCTAAACTCTTTAAAACTCTTCAAAAATCCATAGAATTATCAGCGTGGGAATATATATTGATAAACAAAAACAAGGAAAGTTTATAATTGATATAATTGAATGATTTAGTTGAACTACACACTCTTAATGCTTCACTTACTTGTCATAATGTATGGAATCAGTTTCAAGAACATTTAGTTCTCATCATCAGCCAGGCTAAAATCCAACTGATCATTTGTTGAGCTGTGCGAATGTGTATTTGGCTCTGGTCGTGGTATTGGATTTTAGCCTGGCTGATGATAACCAAATGTTCTCGAAACTGGTTCCATACATTATGATAAGTAAGTGAAGCATTAAGAGTATGTAGCTCAACTAAATCATACAATTATATGATTAGCTTCACTGTGTAAGTGCCAATTTAAATTTTAAGGAAAATTTAGTTAATTTTGATATACCAAATAACAGTAATCTCATCAAAAAGTTCAAAAATCCACAGAGTGACACCTTAATGTCATGCTGGGAAGCTGACAGTGGAACCATGTGAAGATGGAAGCAACGGTCTTTGAAACATGTCCAAGTAAGTGGAATAAAACTAGTGAAATTTGAGTGAATTCCTCATAAATAATTGATTATATTATCTATATTTCACTGTGAAAATACCCGCTATTTAAATCTATATTTGAATTTATTAATCATTAACTTCTCTTAGACATAACTAACATAATAAGTTTAACATTTATATGTGTTTAAAAGCTATTAAAATATTCCAAGTTGAAAGTTTTTGAATGCTGACATGAACTTACAGGCATTTTAAATTAGCACACATTTCGGGACCTTATTCTCATATTCAGCTGTTGCAACAGAGGTTTGGAAACATGTCCTATTTAAAAACCCTATAAGTAAAGTTTGTATCAGCATTCAAAAACATTCAATTTACAATATGATAACTTAGTTTATATATATCCTACACTATTGTGTGAACATGTTGAACATATTAATGCAGAATGTATTACCACTCCATTGTCTACAGCTTTATAAGTGCAATTTATTTAATTTAGTTTACATAAATCTTGTTGAATTAAAAGTAAAACTGCTAAAATCATGTCAATACATTAAAACTCTTTTGACATTTCACATTAAAACTTTTTTATTATTATTAAAAAGTAAGTTGGGACTCACAAAACTAGTCCCAAATTACTTTTAATAAGTGTTGACATGATTTTAGTAGTTTTACTTTTAATTCAACAAGATTTATGATAGTTTCACTGTGTGGATTCCTACATTAATTTTTTATTGAAATAGTTGACATATTTGATTGTGAACCCTTTTTTTTGATTCCATCAGCAGTTTCCTGCTGGAATATCCAGAATATCTGTCTACAATTTCTTTTATAGTTCAGCATACTACCTTTTGCTCCAACTTAAAGTGCTTTCCAATTTATTTAATTTTGTTAAGCACATTTCTCCAGCTCACTTCCATTTCTCTCTCCTGTCACTACCTTATAACTTTTTCCTGACCTGTGAGTTCATGTAAATTTGCATTGCACCTTTTTCTTTGATGTTTTAACTTCAAACGTTTATGTCTCCATTAGGGTTTGGTTCATCTATAATTTCTTTTACAGTTCAGTATAGTGATGCACAAATTATAATGCTTACTTTTACTAACAACACAATAAATTTGTGGTATAATCTGTGAAAACACTACTCACATGGAACACGACATTGCTATTGCTAATGGAACAAAGGGAATGCCTGTCTTTGCATCAATTAATGCATATATGTAATATAAAATGGAATTTATTTGAACCTCTTATTATGATCTGTAAAGATATATTGCTTTTTTCAATGAATGAACATTGTTCATTCATTGTTGAATGTTTTAGAAGCATAAGCCAGTAAGAAAGCAAAAGAGCATTGACAGGCTAATCCACATATATACCATATGCTGATACCTAATTTCTGCTCACAGAAATCAGCTCCCAAATCCAGCAATAAATACATCTGAGAACTGTGTGAAAATATAATCTACTGCTTTTATAACATTATTCCTTATAGATTACACTTTCTTTGTTAATACCCCCACCGTAATATATTCAAAAATGGAAAATGAAAACCTTATAATGCCTTTCATAACAATTCTCAAAGCATAAAATGACACACTTCTGTCAAAGCTTTAGCATGCACAACCCTGTTTAAATTGGCAATAAGAAGTAAGCCTATAAAATAAACCAGAAGAAAGTGGCAATGGGCTGTTTATGTCACAAGAATGTAGGACAATAGATGGACCTACAAGATCTCCATGTGGGACCCCCGAATAGGAAAAAGGACACAATGCATACCTAGAACAAGATGGACAGACCTCATCAAGGAACATGCGGGTCCAGATTGGTCAAGAGTAGCAAGAGGAAGAGAAAAATGGATATCTCTCGAGAAGCAACTAGTGAGAAATTGAATAACCAAAGAACAAACCAGTGTCTTAAACAGCATACGAACAACTAGCGGAGAATAGCTCACCATGTTAGGAAAAAGCGAGCTTTCCCTACTTGTTAGGCCTTTGCTCTTAAGGGACACAATAGACTATCTGTATCTTTATTTACCAAAAATATATATTAATACACTTATAAATTAAATTCTTTAACATACCAAAAAATTAAAGCAAATCATCCACTTCCATATTCAATATTAAACTCTGAAACTAATTCAGACTCCAATAAAAAAGCAAAAGAGTTGTAATGTACAAAATTACATAACTGATTACCAGTCCTCAATGCTACTACCATAGATGACAATTGATGGAGGAAATGTGAAAGCAGATATAACATTTATACTTTTCTTACCTATTATTAAAACTGCTTACTTACTGCTTATGCTCACTCCTTAAGTTAATGTAACCACTTATTCATAACTCAAAAACTCTGTGATACTCAAACGTAAGATTTCACTTTTAAACACTTGGCCATAAAAATTACACAACAGATTGCATCACATCCAATGAAATAAAATATATATTTATGTGAGACATTAACAGAAAAGTAACAAAGAGATAATATGGGCACAGAAACAATTCTGTAACAGTAGCTTTATTTTCAAGAACTCATAATGGGCTGAATTGTTGCAATGTATAATTGCTAAAAAGTATGCAGTATTATTGATGAGTGTGATTAGCAAACAAACTTAAAAGATAAAATTCCAGGACTGAAATGGGACTAACAGCAGTTTAATGGTTATCAGGCAATATGAGAGTTAGTAAAAAGTTTGTAACAGTAAATATTGCTGTAGCCATAGCATTTTTTAATAGAGATTCTGGCACATTTTGTATATTGTTACATTCATTGGAACCCAATTCTAGATACAATCATACTGTTCATTCTCTGATTTTAACATGGACTTTCTTCATAGGAACAACAACTTCCTCTGGGCTGGAAAATTGGTGTTTATGCAAATATCGGGCAAAAATTTTGTATGGTCCCAAGTACCACTCAGCAATAGTTGTAATGTGTGGTTTTCCAGCAGTCACTTAATCACTAGTTGAGAAGAAAATAACAGTTTCCTCCCCATATTTCTTGGTCTTTTCACCTTTGTTAAAGGCTTCCCATCTTGAAAAACTCATACTGAGGACTTAATTTTTATGTCAAATTGGTAAACCAAGTCTTAATAATCTCTTGTGAGTCAAACTATTTAAAAATTCTCTTTCTGGCTTCACTTATTTGAGATTTGCTGAGAATATGTTTCGTGAACCTTTATCGTATTGTTAGCTGTTTAATAACTTGTTGGATCATTCCAATTGAAGCCAATTAAAACAAATGATTCAACAATTGTGTAACAGCTGAGGATGTGAGCAAAGATCCATGAAACATGTCCTGGGTAAATCTCCAATAAATGAAGCAAGAAAGTGTGTTTTAGCTCTGCTGTTCTGTTCAGGCCAATTGTTTCTAATTATCCTTCAAACAAAATAAGATATATCCTAAACTTAGGTATAAGTTTAGGATATATTACCACTCCATTGTCAACAGCTTTGTGAGTACAATATTTAAAAATAAGATATTCTTATGAAACTCATTGTCTTTGTGTAACCTTGCAAAATTTATTGTTTTATTTTAAAACTTTATCACTATTTATATATTTTAGTCTCAAGCTTTAATAAGTATGGACATAACGTTCAGGTCAATATGACCTAACAGAAAACATGATTAGTCTTAGATGTAAATTAGTATTTATGTGCAATTTTATTTTGTGTATTATATTTTTTTTGTGTTATATTGTTGTACAATATAAAGCAAAATTGTATGCAACTGTAGTCACCAATCAGTTACATATTGTTGCAACAATGAATCTGCCCTATTATTGTGGCATAAACTGCTGCTTGGTGCTAAATTTTTTTTATTCATGGTTATTTTTGTTCCATTTGAGTGTGGGCACCATGGCAAATAGACAGTTGAGTGAAGTTGAAATAGAAGCACTTGTCAATGCATCCAAAAAGTGAAGAGTTTTGAATTGCGGGAATTTTCACAGTGAAATATAGTATAACATAACAAATTATTATTGAGTGAAGAGTCTGTTTCTGAATATGAACATGAGTATGTGAAAAATAATACTGGAACTTCACTAAAAATTTTATATTTCGGACATGTTTCAAAGGCACTTGCATTCATCCTCAATTACTTTCTCCAACAAGATTTACATTTTTAAACACAGATTTCCCCAATTTTCTACTATTGCATGCTTATTACTGGAAATTTAATTTATTTTGGTGAATTTTACAGCATCAATGTACAATTTTTTGTATGTTAGATAATGAAAATTGAAAGTATGAAACACATCTTGATGTGCTTGTGTGATAAATTTGAAGTAAAGGTAGAACTTCTCATCCCTGCTTGTTAATGACCTTGTGCTGCAAAGAACTTTGACAGTTTGTGCTGTATGGCAGTTAAATTACAGTTGGCAGTACCAAGAAGGATATTTGATAAAAACTGCCCATCTTGGATGAGAATTTTGTTGATTATTTGTTAGCCCATTATTTATTTGAAAATATTTTAGTTTATTTAGAAGTGGAAATGGTGGAGAAATTAAGAAATACGGAATGGGTATATTAGGACAAAGTGAAACAAAAAAGAAAGGTAGTGGAGAAATAACATTGGAAAGAGGATGCACTTTTAAGATATGTAGGTGTGGAAACGAGAGTTAAGGAAGGAGTGGGCATAGTATTGTCAGAAACTATAGAAATAAAAGTAAAATATTGGAAGGTAGGTATAGTTGTGGAAACGAGAGTTAAGCAAGGAGTAGGTATAATGTTATCAGAAACTGTTGAAACAAAAGTAAAACCCTGGAAGGCATTAAACTCAAGATTAATAAGGATAGATTTAAATTTAATGTATCCCTCATATGGATATTTGCACAACAAAGGACAAGGAAGAATAAAAATGGAATATTTTTATACGAAATTACAGGTGGAGATGGAGAAAGCAAGAGATGAAAACACATATGTTATGGTCATAGGAGATTGGAAAGTGAGAATAGGACAATCCATGGAAAGGTCATGGATGTATGGAAATACATGGGGTAGATTGAATGATTAATGAAAATGGAAGAAGAATGATTGAGTCTAGTATAAATAATATATTGATGATTAGTAATACATATTTTCCACGTAAACAAATACATTTGAAGCTGAAGGCAAAACATAAAAAGTGGAGTGGACCTTTTACTTATACTAGATACAAAATATGTGATAACAGATATTAAGTTTTTAGAAGTGCAGAAATGTCTACAGAGCATAGGTTACTTACATGTGGTATAAGATTTAGGAGGCCAAGAGGACAAATAAAGAAGGAATTTGAACAAATTAACATAGCAGTTTTAGAAGATAAGGAAAAATGGAATGAGTGAAGAAACAGTTAAAAGAAGATTAGATCAGGAACAAATTAATTCGAATGAAGAGACAATTTTGGAAAAGAAATGGGAAATACTGTAATAGACAAATTTGGAAAAGAAATAGAAAATACTGTAGGAGTTTTTAAGTCAGCAGAGGAAGTTTATGGCATCATAAAAACTAAAAAATACATTAATAAAACAAAATGGTGGATGAAACAATAAAAATAAAAACACAGGAAAAGAGAAGAGCATGGAAGAGTTGCATAGCAAACAAAAATTAGGAAAATTATGAGAGATATAAAGGGCATAGAGGTGTACAAGAAATATAGCAAAGAAAGCACAGGAAGCAAAAAGGGATACATGGGAAACATTTGGAAAGGAATTAGAAGAGAAATTCCAAAATAAGATCAGAGAATTTTGGCAAGTAGTCCAGAGACTAAAATCTGTAAAGGGGAAAAAGAATAAGAAACATAAAGGATATGAATGATGAAGTAAAAACAGAATTAGATAATGTATTGAGAGTATGGGTAATTATAAAACTTGGGGTTAGAGGAGAAAGTACTCATAGAGGAAGCAAAAAAAAAGAAGGGACATACAATGAGGAAGAGACAGAAGAAGAATAAACTATAGAAATAGGAATAGAAGAATAAACTGGAAATAGATCTAGAACAGAAAAAATCCCATTGTACTGGCAAAGAACTGTAATAATTCCAATATATAAAAAAGGAAGCACATTAAGTTGTGAGAATCACAGAACTATATGCCTGTCACTTGTACCATTAAAGATCTAAAGAAGGGAAGTGGAGGGAAAACTGGAAGAGGAGCAAAGTGCTTTTAGAAAAGAATGCCAAACACAAGACCATCTTTTGTAATGATACAAATAATGGATCCATCTTTTGTAATGATACAAATAATGGATCATTGAACAGAAAGAAGAAAATATGTGCAGTGTTTGTAGACCTTAAGGCAGCATTTGATTCAGTACTTAGAAAAGAAATATGAAAAGTGTTAGATGAGCTAGAAGTAAATAGGAAAATAACTAGGGTTATTAAAAGTTAGTATGAAAAAGTGTGGGGATAGTGAGATTGTCATGAAAAATGTCAGAGAAATTTCAGCAGAAAAAAGGAGTGAAACAGGGAGACAGTCTCAACCCCTTTTTATTTAACATCTTTATAAATCAAATTAATATATGCAGATAATATAGTACTGCTAGCCAAGAATGAAGACAAATTACAAACATCGGTATTAGAATGAGCAAGTACATTAGAGGAAAGAGGAATGAAAGTGAGTATAAAAAAGAGCAAGGTAATGATAATAAATAAAGAAGGAAAAGAAGAAATTAAAATAGCATGGAAGGAAGAGATGTTGAAAAATGTAGAAAGTTGTGTATATTTTGGAGTATTAGTCACAAAAGATGAAAAAATAAATCGGAAAGTTAACAGAATAAAGAAAGCAATAAATATATATTATCAAATATACAAAACACAGTAGGCAAAAGGGAAATTAGTTTGAAAACAAAAATAAGAGTATATAAAGCATAATATGAAGCAATTTTACTGTATGGGAGTGAAAGCTGAACCATTCTAGGTAAACATTCTAGCAGAATGGAAGAGCTCGGATGAAATATTTAAGAAAATTCATTGGAAAAACTAGAAGAGATCAAGTAAGAAAAATGGAATAATAAGAGAAAGTTTAAATCAGGAAAATAAATTAATATAATGGAAAGAAAGCAGCTGGGATGGTTTGGGCATGTGGTAAGAATGACAGAGGATAGATTGCCAAGGAAAGTATATGAAACAGGGCCGTAAGGAGGAAGAAGTAGGGGAAGACCAAGATTGGAATGGAAACAATGCATGGAGAGATTGACACAGTCATGAAAAGTTGATAAGAGAACAGAAATTGCAAAAAATAGAAGAGTGTTTAGAAAGTGGCTTAAAAAACCCAACTCCTAAAAGACATAACAGAAGAAAGAAGCAGAAGATTTATTTTAATTTTTTTAAATTTAAGTTTATTGTTAATTTTGTTGGCTCATTTTTAATATGAATAAATTAAATGTAGATTATTTGCTTCCCATAGTTTTTATTGTAGTTCATGCTCCTTTTGTAAAAAATATTTTTTATATATTTATTCATCTAGATTTTATGATACTATCTATTTTGTAAAATTTTTTTTCATAACTCGATACAAAATCTATTTTAGCTCTTAATAGAAAAAACATAAAACTTTTTTTACATGAACATCCCAATTGTGGTCTACAGTGTAGCATTTATTTTTTCAGATTTTTTGCAAAAGGCAGCTGCAAGTATGCCCAACTGTGTAGATTCTCCCACCACCAGCCTGAAGTTCAGAAGCAACCAGAATGGAAAAAAGAAGAGAAACACAAATTTCAGTTAGAATTTCGCTTCCGAGGAGGTTGGTAAATATAAATAAAGGTCTTATCAAGCAAATGAATGCAGAATTTTTCTTAAACCCATTTGAAGTATCATCACTGGATATGGGAAACCTACATTCTCAATTTCTGGTAGACTTATTCATGAACTTTTTTAAAACATACATCATAAAACACTTTTAGTTATTTTTAAAAATGATACAAATATGATGTATTTGCTATAATACCAAAGAAATATTCATAAGATGCTCTAATATTCCTCAATTTACGAGAGAAAACTTAAAACTCACCATAGAAACCAAAGAAAATGGAGAACTCCCATATTTAAACTTAAAATCTTTAGAAACTAAGACAAACTCAACTTTGGTTTTTATAGAAAAGGCTCACATATGGAAACTACATAAAAAATAGCTATAATTCCACATAAATATATGTCAGTTATGTTGTGTTGTGAGTATTCTGCTCTGGCGGAGGTATATAAATATACCTCCGCCAGAGCAGAATACCCACAACACAACAAATTATCTAACAGTCTGAGATTTGAACTGATGATAAGAACAACCTGTTCTCGAAACCGGTCTACAATAATGACAAGTAAGTGAAGCATAAGAGTGTGTAGTTCGACTGTATCATAAAATGTTTTCAATTATATGATTGGCTTCACTGTGAATGTTCCAATTAACATTTTTAGTTATTATATCTTGTACTTGAATATCTTTTTAAATTTGTTGTAAGTTGGATGGTATGTGAAACTTTTGAATTTGTACCTTTCCTTGGTGCTCTTCAGTGTGGAAACCACTCTTATCGATTTTTGTCTTTAAATTTATTGATAATTTTTATTACGGCATCTTTTGAAACCATTGGTTATTGCTGTCTTCATTATCTGTTAATATTCCATTTTGTACTCTGTTTCTGTGAGTGGGATATTAATTATTCTAGTGCCAAGCTGTAAAACACTGCATATTTATGAGGAATGCAAATTGTATGAAAACTGATACTTATAACCCCAAGTTTGAAGTGTAATACATTTCCCCTCGACTGCCATTTAACTTCATTGGGAATTAAAAGAGAATATGTTCAGCACACATTTCATTACAATAATCGTGAATTCACAGCTCTGGACTTAATGAAGTTGACATCTATCACACTTTCATTTAAAACTGTCTTTAGAGCAACAGACATTCTTCTTGCAGCTAAATCATCGCAATGAATGCTACAATGAGAGAAATAACTTATTGATAGATTGTAATATACTGGAAATTATGGCAGTTAGCATTATCTTAAAGATGTAAATATATAAGGAAAAAATGAGGGAATATTTTTTTCTTACAGATTCCCATTATCCTTTGGAGCCTGTTTTGGTCTTCCTTTCTACTACAGATTCCAACTTTCCTGCAGAAGCACGACTAAGGTTAACTCGAAGACTTCTGCAAGAGGCTAAATTATGTGCCTTAGATGAGGTTCCTGCTGTGTATACAGTAGCACAATTACTGGTTGATCATCCAGATGAAATGATAAAGATCGTATTAGGTTTGTTTTGTACATTTATTTTGTAATTAATAATAGTCATAGAGAACATGATATTTTCATCTTCATTCTAAGTGCATTTGAAATGTTGTGTAATTTAATATATTGAAATCTTTCGACTCTGTTGCAGACAAAGGACAATCATTTTTAGATCAAAATAATCCCCTGTTCCCTCAAAAATTCAACACAATTGATAATTTTGTTAACTGTAATAAAGAGGAGGATACTGAGCCAAATACAAAACGGCTGGAGACGAAACAGCGACTTAAAGTTGATCCTAAACAGCTTCTGCAGTGAGTAATATATGTTTCGTTTTACTTGTATTTTAAAAATTAAGTACAAAAGTTAAGATTGTTGAAACATTGCTATAATTTCAGTTCATACAGTGGAATCTTAATCAATCATTCCAGGAACCATCGTTTTCCCATATGTATCGTTCAGTTTATGCAGCCCCAACATTTTAGCTTATGTAAAAAAAAAAGAAACTGCATTCATTGTTCTTCAAAGTATCTTTTTGCCGCATTATTTGTTAAAAGTTCTGTCCCAAAGAAATACTATCCTCAAATAATCGTTTTTAAACTGGAATAGAGAAGTAGTGATCATCGCATGTACAGAGTTTGCATCAAGCTTGATCCAAGAAAGCATGATTCTAACTCTCTGCAATAGAGTGAGAATCTACACAGTTGGGCATATTGCAGCACTGAAACAATGAAACATTTCACATTGAATGTTTTCAAATGTTATGAATTTCATTTACAAGGTTTTTAAATTAGGACGTATCAGGAACTTATTTCTGATCTTCAGCTCTTCACTGATTGCTGCATAAGTTTTGAGCTACTCATTGTGATCATAGCTGTATCTAAAGTTGTTTCTGTATTGACCAGAATAGGAATTTACTTAATTCATCCAGAAGTGAAATGTAAAAATGCATTAATTTATTTTGATTGTACCAAATTAAACATTTTTTCCATGTGAATAGTTCTATTGGAGTATCCATTTCTTTTAACAAAATGACTTCTTGCTGAATTTCATGGTTGGGTTTCCAAAAATCAGTTGTTACTGCTGATTTTTTCAGTTGTTTTAACTGGATATTTCTAAAATGTTCATTCTTCCTGTTGTCCAAATTTTTCTAAGTTTTTCCTTTGCATGATAAAGAAGGGATAAGGTTAAGGGATGGTGAGGCACAGCTTAGTCAGGGTCAAATGATGTTTCCAGATATCTTACCCCAAAACAGTGCCCTCATGGCTCTACAGTCTTCCTAAGATACATAAAATATCACAAATACTATTATGTGCGAACATATTGTGCATCAATTTAGCCTAACTAAGCATCTAGCAAAGTTATTACAGCCAGACACTAAAATATAAAGAAGCTATATATCAAGGATTTTACTCACTTTATAAAAAAAATAAAATGAATAAATAAATATAAAAAGAAATAAAACATGCAAAATTGAAATTGGAGGACCATTTGGTGAGTTTAGATTTAGTCTTCCATTTCACAAAAGTTGCAGTTGATGATGCAGATGATGATACAGTTGATGCAGATGATGATACCATCACCATGGTATTTTTGGAAGGTAGTACAGATCTATTCTGTCATTGTCTTACAACTAGCTACTGCCTTTGGAATAATGATCGCTATGAGTAGATGAAGGTATAGCCATGAATAGTCTGTTCAGCCAACTATGGCGAACAAGCATATGGAAAATTTTGGAGAAGGTAATCTTAAAATTGGGTTTATTATTAGTATTGCACATGTGCTGAAAAGTAGCTCTAAAATTGGTGCTTACCTGATTAAAAATTTGCTTTAGTTATTTAGCATGTAACATAATGACAAGATTAATCAATAATTAGTTAAATATGGTGGACTTTTGTAACAGTGATGTTTAATACTAAGAATTTAAAATGACTGAGTCGAATTTGTAACACATCACCAATATTTTAAAAAAACCAAGTTTCTGGAGCTAATCGCATCTTTAGTTCCAGATCGACTGCCAGCCTTGTTCTTCGGGGTGGTTTGGTGTGTCTCTAGTGGTGGTTGGATGAACTTCTGTATTAAGATGTCATTTGGCGGGATTTCAAAAACGTGATTTTTGTTCTTCCAGATATAAATGTTTTCCCAAACTATAAGTTCTGTTTTTCTAGTAATATTTTTAAGTAGTTTGGGATTCCTGTTAATGTTATGTTGTTCCTTCCAAAAATGCCAAGCTACTACCAATTTTTCTTTCTGTCTTTGATTTATGTTCCGATGTGCTCCTTTGCTCGTGTTTTTATGTTTCTTTTAGTCTTTCCAATATAAATTTTTTTTGATAATCGTTACAATTCATCTGATATATTCCTGATTTGTTCTCTTGTGGAATATTTTCTTTTAATTTTATATTTAGATGTTTTTTATGGAATAACTATTTTTGGAGCTTTAAAATATTAGTGATGTAAGTGTTACAAATTCGACTGAATTATTTTAAATTCTTATGAAACAATAATATTGAATGATATTTTTGAAAATAGGTGTTTATGCAGCTATAGGCACTGTCATTAAAATAGCAACTTATTTTGTTAATTTTTTAATGAAAAGCACTAAAATAACTAAGCACTAGGAAGATATGGAACATATAGTGTTTGAGTGCAAAGGGACGGGACTCTGGAGGAAAAAGTTTATAAATGAGAAATGATTTAAATTAGATGGCAAAATAGCATTAATGAAAATCTTTAGTAAAGATAGCAGGAATGTAGGGGGTTTCCTGAGGAAAGTTAATAATAAATGGAATTGGGTACTAAGAAGGGAAGTAATAATTTAATGGGTTGCATTTGATTAATCATATTAGGATGTAGATAAACGTGATTATAGTTGGGAGTGGGTTATAATTTTATTAAATTCAAAATGTAGCATTTAGTATGCATTTGAGAAATAAAGTCATTATTAGTTTGTATAGGCCTAGCTATAATGGTATAGATAGGGCAATGAAAAATGTTTATTTAAAACCTTGGATTGGGTCGGAGCCTGGTCTCCTGGAATTCCCGTAGGCTGCTGCTGATGAACCAGGGACTGGGGACAGATGTAATCATGGGGTGGAAATTTTATATTGTTCATTATATTAGAATTTGGATAAAGATGATAGAATAAAACTAATTACTGTATTTATATTTTTTGTAATTGTGAGGGGGCATATCCTAAAATGACTTGGGCCAGATAGGTGGAGCCCCCCATGGTAGTTTGTATTTGTTCTTAGCATATCAATAAATTTCAATTTCAAAGCACTAAAATCAGTGCTGCATGCTTGTTAATAAGTGGTTATTGTTTTTGTTGTTGTTATTAATATCATTATTATTATTGTTTATTTTTTATTCATGCTTTAAAATGAAAAAGAAGAGAAAAAATTAAAAATATCTTATATATTTCAGTGAAGATTTAACCATAGCCAGAAAGTTCCAGGAGCGGCAGAAAGCTTCATATTATAAGAAGATGCTAGGAGTCAGAAAAGAACTACCTGCATGGGAAAAACGAGGCATAATTGTGGAAGCTGTGAAGTCAAACCAAGTTGTGGTAATCAGTGGAGAGACGGGCTGTGGAAAGAGCACACAGGTTAGGTTAGTGTAGATTTATATTATATCAGTAGGGCTTTGATAAAAGTGGCTTCTCTGGTTATGAAAAAGGAAGTAGGCATCTTCAAGGGTTGAAGATTATAGGTTATACAAATATTTTAAATTGATTGAAATAGTCCTTAGATATGTCCTTTAATTACTTATACTCATTATTCAACATAATTAGAAGATCATTGCAGGTACTTCTGCCAAAAATTAAAAAATTTAATGAAGCTATCATGAAGGAGATTTACCATCTGTTTCCTAAATAGCTCATCTTCTTTATTGTATTATAATGTCGATGCAAAATCTGGACTGTATTTTGGATGTAGAGTGGTGATTTTTGATCTCTCAATTGCTGCTCTTATGGCATATGAAGTGCATTACTTCGCATTTTGTGTTCTAGAAAAACACTCGTCTTATACTCTTTGAATCCTCCTTAAATGCTGCTTTTAAATTTGGAGCATCAGAATATAAATTTGCAGTTGATTATTATTCCATATTCTAGCAAACCAGCATGGAACACTATCTACATTCCATAAAACTGTTGCCTTGAGCTTTCTAGCTGGAGCCTTTGGTTTGAAGGCATTTTTATGGACAAATTTTTGTATTGATATTTCCTTTGTAATCATCCCATGTTTCACTTTCTGTCACAGTGTTGCAAGCTTTTCCTTCATTCTCATAACTCTGTGCTCCATAACAGCTACTTGAAATTTGTTCATTGTTGACATAGGTGTATTCATTATCCAGTCACTTTTGAGTATTGGGTACAGTTAATTTCAGAAGCACTTTTCACCAAATTAACAAGTATATGAAATATTGTTCCTTGCTTTTATGTAAAATCTAATTGTAATCCTATGCTCAATCAATAAATACATAAAGCATATGAAATACATTTTTACTATAATAAATTGCAAGGTTTCAGCATTAATTCAATTTAGAATCAAACACAGAGAAACAACATTAATAATGTCTTCTGAGTCAAAATATTTAGAACACTCTTTATGGTTTCACTTACATGAGATTTACTCAGGACATGTTTCGTGGAACATTTGTCCACATCATCAGCTGTTAAACAACTGTTTGATCATTCGTAGGTAGGTACCTGGGTTGACTCTAGTGTCTTGTAATAAACTTGAATAAAGGACTGCCTGCTTCCGGGATGTCAAAATTCATAATTCATGTTTTTTTTTACATAAATCCTTTCCCATATGCTTGGTTCCATTGGTTGATGAAGAGTTTTTATAACTTGATGCCTTTTTCTATTTCGTGGTTTTCATGGTGAAAGCTGTGGTAGCACATTTTTGGAATGAAAACCATGAAATGGAAAAAGGTATCAAGTTACTAAAAACTGTTCATCAACCCAAAGAACTAAACATATGGGAAAAGATTTATGTAAAAAAAACGTGAGGAAAACCTTATGAATTTTGACATCCTGGAAGCAGATAGCACTTTATTCAAGTTTATTACAAGACCACTAGAATTAACATAGATACCTACCTACCTAACTTCTACGAACGATCCAATAGTTGTTTAACAGCTGAATGATGTGGAGAACTGTTCCACAAAACATGCCCTGAGTAAATCTCATGTGAGTGACACCATAAAGAGTATTCTAAATATTTCGACTCAGAAGAAACTGCAAGGTATTATATGAAAATAAGTAATTCCAGGATGGTTCAGTTTTATGGAAGATAAGGAAGGATGTAATAAATGAGAATGATTTTTAGACATGACTTTCAATGGTGTTAAAACTTTAATTTCAACAGAGACAATCTTAAAACTTTATTGCCACTCTATGTATCAGTCCATCATAATCAAATCCAGTGCATAATTTAATTATTTTATAGCCTTTTAATCCATTTTTAAAGGTAATATTTCTGTTCTGGGCATAACTCCAGAATTTAGCTTTTTGTAATTTAAAATGGTGAACAAGGGGAACATATTTACAATCCAGTCATCAAGGCATATGAGATATATCTGTTGATTGATATATGACACAGCAGGGAAAAACAAAGATATAATATAGTATAATACTCATCATTTAATATTATGGATTTGAAGAAACTAATAAATATAAATTTTGTTTTCACACCATTGGAAACAATTTGTCTTGATTGGTGGAAGTTAGAGCTCGGCAATCAATGTTGCAACTTGAGCAAAATGTTAATTGTGGTCATGCGTTCGCTCTCTGATGTTGATGGAGATAACATGAGAGCATTGTTGTGTGATGAACTTTTATGATTATAAATGTCACTTGAGCCAAGATAGGGTTGAAAAAATTCTCTTCTCCAGATTCTCTTCCTTCATACACAAGAGGTCTATAATGTTTTGCACAGTTTAGATGAGGAATAGCCTTGAAAGACAAGGTGCACATGTTGCATCCAATAACAGTAGTTCTTGTTCTCTTTTTCACATTTGGCCTCACAGCCAGGATGAGCCTTGGCCAGCCACTGTGACCTCCTCCATCTTATGACTCCATTTTATAGAGGGCAGTATTGCTGGGGGGCATGTGATCAGCATGCACTGTGCCAGTTTCTATCACATGGTTTTTGTGATTGAAGAACACCACCTCTCCATCAGGCAGTTCTCTAATTGTCCTCACAATGGATGGACTCCATTCCAGACCTCTCTAACCTAGAAAAATTCCTAAGTAAATACCAGGAATCAAATTTGGGCCTCCAGGCCTGCAGTCAGCAATGCTAATCACTAGACCAAGGAGTTTTTGTTTTTAATTTATTTATTTAAGGATGCTGTTTAACATCTCAGGTCATCAGGGTCCCATTCAATTCAGGGCATGAAAGGGCAGACAAATTTTGCTCAGAGGCCTCTTCTTTCAGGCTTGAGATTCTTTTTTGTGCTGTAAATGTACAACATGGAACCCACAGCTTTACTTCCCTTCTGAAGGAAGCCATACTTACAATTTTTATGCCTGAAAAAATCCATCGATCCTGGCCAGGTTCGAATGCGTGACCTTGGGTTTAGAAGGCAAGTATGGTTACCACTACACCACCAGGACCAACGACCAAGGAGGTGATCAGCAACAGTAGTTACTGATGAAAAATGGATCATATAGGAGGAGCCTTATTGAAGAACGATCCAAGAGGAATTTACTGAAAGACAAAGGAGTCTCTAAAAATAATAATATGCTACAGATGTCAGAAATCCTGCACAAAATATCTATGTTGTCATTGGGTACTTCAAACCTCACAGAAGAACAAAAGGCAAAAAGAATGGAATGGTACCAGGAAATGGTTCATTGTTTCAGGAGTGTTAGCTCGCAACATG
Organism: Metallyticus violacea; assembly: GCA_030762175.1. NCBI lineage: Eukaryota > Metazoa > Arthropoda > Insecta > Mantodea > Metallyticidae > Metallyticus > Metallyticus violacea. The sequence goes on along the minus strand of CM060842.1, from coordinate 120,615,498 downwards.
TCTATGATATCTTCACAGGTGTTGAAATATGAATTTACCAACACAATGTGGAATTAAAGAGACTATTGTCAGTGTGGGTCTTCCCAAATGATGACCCCCCCCCCCCCCCCATTGAGGGTTAAGTTGGTTGCCAGTTTCTTCTCAGTAGATGGCCTTATTGCATCTATTCCACTCCATGAATAAAAATCTGTACATCATAGTTTGCCTTGCCAGGGTCTTCAGAACACTAACAGAAAGAAGACTGAAATAGGGGTTATGAGGATTGTTGCTTCACCACTTAAGTGTCTCTGCACACATCACTTTGAAAACAATGGAATTTCTGCAAGAACCAAGAGTGACACTGTGAACCACCCATGTACTCCATATCTGACTCCCTGTGACTTTTTTCTGCTTCTATCTTTCAAGGTAAAATTGAGGGGCCATCAGTTTTGTTGCATCCTATGAAGAGGAGGTTGGTGCCATCTCTAAAGAAGCATGGCATGGCTGCTTCTGTGATAGATTCTGGAGGATGCAATATTGATTAGAATGGGGGACTACTTCAAAAGAAAAAATCAGAGTTGATGAGTTATGACCTTCTACTTAGTAGAAAATTAAATAGATACTCTCATAAGGGAAAACAATTTTGAAAAACACTGGAATACATTTTAAATGTTAATTGCTGTAAAAAGGAAAGTAATTTTCTTAACCAAACTTAAATAAACATCTAATTTAACCTAACCAAATATTTATAATTGCAAGGGTCTTTGTCTAACGTAAACGTAGTCTAAGGGATAAATTTTAAGATTATTGGGATCATGTGCTTGCATTCTACATAACCATTGGTTAGATGTAAGTTAATGAGTTGCATTTTAGGGGACTTCATGCTCCTTTTATCTGCTTGTAAAATTACTGGATATCAAACCCACTATTTTGTAAGGGAAATCAGTTTTGGCTTATAGATTCAAAATAAGCCCAAGTGCTGAATAGTGTTCATTTCAAACTAATCCCCCTGGATTTTTTAGGTGAATGAATGAATGAATAAATAAATAAATAAATAAATAAATAGTGTTTAACACCTATTTTTGCTACAGAGGCACCAAAGGCAATGGACACTTATGATACTTGAGATGAAATGATATATTGGGAAAGGATTTATTTTTAAGTAAGGAATCTTTCCAGGCCTAAGTTTAGGGTACCTCCCCGACATTTGCCATTTATGAGGACTGAGGAAAACCCAGAAAAAATCTCAGCCAGGGAGGACAGTTCTGGTGGATTCGAACCCCAGACCTCCTGTGCTCACGAGTCTATGCCTTAATAACCTCGGTCACCCTTGGCGGTTTTTTAGGTGAAGACTTCAGGTATTTGATAATGTGCTTGAGTGATGTTATTATAAAGTTAGTTTTGAATAAGAATTGCATTCATGCCTTGAAGCATTGCACTAAAATATGCATTTATGTCATTTTATTTTAAGAGAAGGTTCTTAATTTTGCAGTGAGTGATATTTATGTGGTTTGGTACATGCAGGTTTTGCAGTTTTGTTACTGTCCATTTGTTTTCACCTTACTTTCCAAAGTAGAATACTTTTGGCACAAACAACTGCACACGTCAAGGTAGCCCATGAAGAATGGCTATGCCTTAATAACCTCGGTCACCCTTGGCGGTTTTTTAGGTGAAGACTTCAGGTATTTGATAATGTGCTTGAGTGATGTTATTATAAAGTTAGTTTTGAATAAGAATTGCATTCATGCCTTGAAGCATTGCACTAAAATATGCATTTATGTCATTTTATTTTAAGAGAAGGTTCTTAATTTTGCAGTGAGTGATATTTATGTGGTTTGGTACATGCAGGTTTTGCAGTTTTGTTACTGTCCATTTGTTTTCACCTTACTTTCCAAAGTAGAATACTTTTGGCACAAACAACTGCACACGTCAAGGTAGCCCATGAAGAATGGTTATACATTTTGTTTTTAGTCGTCTTGTTCCCGATGACTCGAATGCCGTTGTAATATGGTTATACATAATTAAATCCTTATCAATGTTTTGAACTGAGTTTTTCCAGATAGGTATGCCAAAATTTTCTTATTTTATTAGACATTGTATACTCACTGCAACTAGCTTGATAGCCAAATGACACTTATATTTAGACAAAAATATTTCACAATTTGAATTAGTGTTTAGAAAAAAGGATTTACAATGCAGGAAAATAATGAAAGCATCTATGACAAGGTGAGAGTGGAAAATAGATAGGGATGGTAAAACATTATTAACTATTAAATTACACATTTCTCATGGTCTACATGAATCTAATGTAATTACTTCATATATTTTCTAGTGATTTTTGTTGTATGTTCAATAACAGTAACTTGAAAACTCAAATAATATGTGCACATTCATATAATTTGAAAGATTGTTTGAATTATAATTCTAGACTATGGCAACTTAATATTTTGTATACATTTTAGATCAATCTTTCTGTTTGTTCTGCAGATGCTCTTGCAGGTCCACAGAATCAATTTAGAGGGCCATAATATAATTTATACTAAACTACTAACCTTTTTAAGTATTAAAATGTTTACAATTCTAGTATTTATAATAAGCCCTTCACTAATACAGCAATAAAATAGTTTTACATTAGCCATCTTTAGATAAAAGTGTAAACTAACTTCAAACAGTTAGTTCGCATATTTCATAGCTGTGAAACTTCTTGATCTGTCTCATATACTTCTGAAAACTTGGGAATTCCTGGAACTTCTGGAACTCTTCTGAATTCTAGTAATGAGCATTTAAACCTGTCAAGTTTCACAATAAATTCTATAACACTTTTTAATTACAATTCAAAACTGTCTTAATTGTAACAAAATCTTAATAAACTATTCTCAAGTATCATTGCATCCTAACAATATTAAATGGTTATGTTCGTTTTATGTAATTTATTACTCTTCTGCTTGTAAAAGATGAAAATATGATTATAAAGGCAAACTGATCCACAGCAAGAAACAGAACATTTTCATTTAAATTATAATTAATCTGTTGTCTAACACACTCTTATGCTTCACTTACTTTTAAATACGATGGTACCAGTTTCGAAGAGACATCCTCTCCATCTTCACTTGAGAGTCGTCAAGTTGGTTGAAGATGGAGAGGATGTCTCTTCAAAACCGGTCCCATCGTATTTAAAAGTAAGTGAAGCGTAAGAGTGTGTTAGACGACAGATTAATTATAATTTACATTTAACAAGCTTCACTGTGTGAGTCCCAACAGAATTTTTTAAAAATGTCTTATTTTTCGAAAGTTCTTAAATGAAGAACATATTCAACTAATATCAACCTGTTAAATGTTCATTTTGCTGTAATAATGTCCCCAGCATCAGCAGTATGCTTATGTTTTTTCAATTTTAAAATATTCAGCAATCAACACAGTGAAAACGAGATTAAAATCTCTTAGTAGATAAAATATTTTAAAATGCTAAAAACATTTCTGCCGTTTCACTTTCAATGGACTAGGAAGCACTTTGATTTTAAAACATTTAAAATATTAATACAATGATAAAACACTCTTTTAATGTTTCACTCTCAAATCAATATTTTAAATGTTTTTAAACTCAGGGTGCTTCCTAGTCCATTGGAAGTGAAGCCATAGCCCAAGTATGTTTTATGTTATGGATTCATATTATGGATAATGATAATGTTATGGATAATGAATTGATGAAGCCTGAAAATATAAGGTAGCATTTGAATATAAAAACTTTTGCAATATAAAAATAAATCATTATATTTCAAGATTAAGCTAATGGGCAGGAGAGAATTCCGAAAACTATATAAAAAATGTTGATGTAAGTGTTCAAGAGAATATAGATAGCTATGGCTATATATGTAAACAAGTACTTGATGATTGGCATTTAAGGAAATGAACAAAATAACTCTTCACAAAACAGACTGTCGTTTCAAGGATTTAGGCTTGCAACTTCTTTTGATAGCAAATTCACATTAAAAAGCTGTCATGCTACACTTTACACACTATGTGTAAAAAGATAAAATTGGCAGAATTTTTATTTTTCAAGCAAACTTCTGCATAGTACAGCAAAGTACATTTTTAAGACCATGAAGGATGTTTTATGGAAATTTTTACTTCTGGGAGAAATGTGTGGTCTTGATTATATATCATGTTCATGTTGTGTGAGACATAAAATAGACTTATTTGAATGGAGAATGTTGCAATCACTGCTGTATTCATTTACTAGTTTTGACTAAAAATTCCAGACCCATTAAAAAAATACGGAATACAGCAGTTAAGATTATGCGTCTTATAAAATCTCAACCCTTGAATTGCGGTACCTTCTAAAAATGCATGAAAAAATGGGAAATGGGAATGACATTTTTGCATGCAGAATGCATTGGCTGTCAAGAGGAAGAATATTGCAGCAGCTCAATGATTTACATGATGAGGTACCTATTTCTGATCAATTCTAAATTTTCTTGTTATGGTTATAATTTGAAAAACTTCTCTTGGTTGTGTATGATAGCCATATTAGCAGATATTTTTGCACTCTTTAACACTCAATACAGGTCTTCAAGATATTGGTATGAATGCTTTTCACATTGGAGATTGGGTCAACTATTTTTGAAAATTAAAATTTGATAAACAAAGAAATTAGTTTAGGACATTAATGGCTAATACGTAAATAAAGTAAAATGTGGTAGTATTGCATTTTCTTTAATCTTCTAAGCAAGTACATGTTTTCATGTTTTCAGATTCCACAGTTTCTTTTGGATGATTGGCTTTGCAGTCTGATTTCATCTTCTGATAAAAAACATCTAGAGATTGTGTGTACCCAACCTCGGAGATTGTCAGCAGTTGGTATAGCTGAAAGAGTAGCAGAAGAACGAGCAGAAGCAATTGGAAACACTGTTGGCTACCAGGTATTGTGTATGTTGTGTAATATATTTTGTAAACCTGGATATGAACTTCATAAAAAGTATGCATTCTTGAATGTTATATTAGAACTTATAATACTTCATTATGATTCAAGAATATTTTTTTTGGCTGCAGTCGCTACTATCACTCGTGTTTTCATAAACAATTAAAACTGCTTTCCTCCTCTCTCTCTGTTTTAAAGTATATAGTTCATGCTGTATTACAATTTTCTAATATCTTCATTAAAATAGCTGGTATTGTAAGTTTCTTTCTTCTGGTATTTAAAGTAATGTGATTTACTCAGGCTGATCTCCTTTGAACCCATGATTAGTTATCATCGCCATTAAACCTTCAAATCTTTTAATGTGATTTACTAGTTTGATACAATATTAATATGAGAACTGTTCAATAAAGAATGATCATAATATTTATGGCATATCTGTACTCATTCCCAATATTTTTCATGGTTGTTCTAAAAGTAGTCATCAGGATTTCTGCCTGTCTTCAAAGACATGCTTGAATGATATATCCTTCTGAATTACATCCTCTATTTTCAACTGCTTCTGATGATGGAAAAACCTCCCACAAAGATGTTTCTTCAAATTGAGGAGTGGAAAATATTTGAAAGAAAGGAAGAATCAGAATTGGAAAAATTCAGGCTACAACAGGGATTCAAACTACATTTCTGTTCTGGCATTCTAACCAACTGAGCTATCAAGTCTTCCTCCAAACACGGAACTATGAACCTCTCTCATCTGATTCTATATATCCCAGAGATCTCCCTAATGTTTCTGTGCTATGAAAGATTTATTCCTTAAGATGCTACTGCTATGAGTACTTATGACCCAGGCTTCTAGTTTAACCATTCAAAGAGGGTGCCAAAAAAATGTATACATACTTCAAGCAAAGAAAAAATTTTGTTAACATAACAAAACTGAATTCACACAAACAGAAAATGATGAGCACTAATCATCTTAGACATTTACAGTTACAGCATTTGCTCAAAATGGCCACTATCGATATTGATACACTTGCAACGTTTGCGAAAGTGTCCTCAGTGATTGCAGCAGATGCCATTTCAATTTCTTCTGGAAGTGCTGCCAGTGTAGCTGGTTTTCCATGGTATACAACATCCTTAAGAGTTTGGCATAGGTAGAAGTCCAACAGAGTTACATCCGGAGAATGTGGTGGAAACTGAATTGGACCTCTTCGTCTTATCCAGTGCCTTGCATAGTGCCTAGGATCGTGCCTTCATCTATATGACTATAACACTCATCTTATTAAATATAGGGAATTCTAAAGAACCAGGTATCAGCATTCAAGTTTATTATAGTTCACAGAAAAAAAATATTGGTATGTTCTAATCATTAGTTCATTAGGTACTGCATGATAAGCATACAACCAGCAAATATTGGACTTTTACTGAAAAACATGCTCTTTAAAATTTGGTCCCATAGGAATGTAAAATGAAATGAATGCAAAAATAAAATAATATGATAGAGAAAAATATTCCACATAGAATAATGTGCTAAAAACTGAAAAATGTAATTATTCAATATTTACAGTATATTATTACCAATTTGGCAACAGCGTGAGAGTAGAAAAGGATGGAGTTAATGACAACATGTATGCATTAGAGAAAGACAGAAATAGCCCATTTACTTCATACTGTCTTTTAAGGTTGAGATGATCTTTAGATGATGATGAAGATGGAGCAATGGGAGAATGAATGGCAGTGCAAACTGGAAACTCTGGAGAAAACCTGCCCAGATGCCATTTTGTCTGCTACAAATCAATTTAAAAACTGCTGGATTTGAACCCCAGTTGCCTATGTTCGAAATAAGCAAGCAGCTTAACCACTTGGCCATGTACCCTTTTTTGGAAGTGAAGGGTTGTCGTTACTGATGACAAGAGATTTCCATATGGAGCTTTACTGTTTTGTTCTCAGTATCAAGTTTCATCTGTAGGAATTACCTTTAAAAGATACTTCTGGCTTCCTATAAGTAAATGTCATTTTGTTCTAGAATGAACAGTTTTGTGATCTATCATTCACAAATACATCTCATTTGTAATGTTCTGTTACCAACAACATATGAATGGCACCCAGTGAAATTATTTGTTTTTCTTACATTTTCTTTAGTTTATTTGATGATGTTTATGGCAGCAGTACATTTATGTTTTCTGTTGTAAGAGCACTGATTAAAGTCCTTGAGTGTACCTTCCTTTAGAGTTTATTGTCTCCCCTCTTTTAACATTTTAAATCACCTTTGAGCTCTGATGTAAGGAAGTTTCTCTCCATAGGCTTTCTGTGGCATAATTTAATGCAGCATAAATGTTTGTTTCATGCTACATCCATGTTGCCTTAGATGGAACTGTTCATATCTCAACTTGCATGGCTGTCATGTGCACACAGCTGATGTTAAAACAATGAAACTTATACTAAGTGTACATCAAACAGGAAGTTATCAACATAACTCAAAATCACACTTTGATAAGTAAAATTGCAAGTAAAAATTATGATCTTTCTTTTTTATATAGCCTTCTTGCTACCAATAAACATTCCAATACCAGTCCATAATGATTTATGAAATAATGGCAAGGACAAAACGATCAATTCATGGTCAACCACTATTGGAAACATTTAAAATTTTATCATTAGCCTGCAAGTACATTTTTGCCATTTTAATTTGTAGTAGACAACTCAGAAATATTCATAAAAACTGAGATATATACAGCAAAGAAGCTAGACATAGGCAGTACATAAACAGACCAAGTAACAAGTTGCATGCACTCCAAAAAGGTGTTTGCTACAATGGTATAGTATTATTTAATTTAATTCCATCATTTATAAAGAAAGTGATACTAATAAAAATGAGTACTGGTTAGCATTAAAAAGATAATTGAAATCATTTTATGATATAGTCGAACTACACACTCTTATGCTTCACTTACTTGTCACTATTGTAGACCGGTTTCGAGAACAGTTGTTCTCATCATCAGTTCAAATCTCCGACAGTCGGATGATCATTTCTGACAAACTCTACACCAAAGTTAAAATTTATAAATATGAAGAGTTGAAAATTTCATCAAAAGTAAATAATGTATGTAATTTCTGATGAAATCTATATCCTAGACAACTAACTCTAAGAGTTGGCTAAACTTATTATAGGATCCAGAGATTGAAGTGATATATGATATCATAGATGATGCTAATTATGTATGTTAAACTAACTTTTCTCATTAAAACTCATGCAATATATACCAGTTTATTTAATTGAGATGGTGTTTTTTTTCATATGCTGATTATTTTACAATAATTAATAAATCATTGAACAGTCTCTATAATCCCTATAATATTCTGCACTAATGTATTAAACATGTTCAAACTAACTCCACTTATTGCATAGCACTAGGACATGTTTTGGGGACAATTACTCTCATGTTGACCAAGTACTCTATTTGGTGGCTAAATCCCAAGGTGCTTTTGTGGCAGTCTCTGATAGTCCCAGAAGCAACTTGCCGAGTTCTTCCATGGATGGAATACCAAAATCCACAAAGTTTTTCTTATTTTTTTAGGATGAACATTTTTTTCCATGAGAGATTTCCACACTGAAGTACTTCAAAGAAAGATTCAAATTCAAAAGTTTCACATACCATCCAACTTAACCACACTAAATTCAAGAGGATATTCAAAGAGCATGGCATGTTAGCCCCAAAGAACAAATATAATATCAAAAAATTATTAGGTTGCACAGAGACCATACCAACAGAACAGAAATCACGAATTTATGAAAACTGCAGATTGTAATTAGAGATACATCAGAAAATGAAGAGAAATTTGGAAATTCAGAGGAAAGAACACTTTAGGAATATTTGTTTTAAGCAAATTGATAAATCAGCATTGGCAGCTTACTTTTGGAGCAAAAATCATGAAATTAAACCAGAGGCTAATCTGCTGAAAAACTTCATAACCACTTTGGAAAAAAAAAATTATCCCAAAAATAAGAAAAACTTATTGAACTTTGATATTTCATCCATGGGTGAATTCAGCAAGTTCCTACTAGAACCATTAGAGACCACGATAGAAGCAATTGGGATTCAGCCACCAAATTAAGTAGTCTGTCAACAACTGATGATGGGAGCAAGTGCCCCTGAAATATATCCTAGTTTTATGTAAGTAAGTGGAGTTAGTGTGAACATGTTTAATACATTAGTATAGGATATATTACCGCTCCATTGTTTACTGCTTCACAAGTACAATTTATTTAATCCCTCTGAAATTTATGGTATGATATTTATTTTATTGGTACAAAAAGGTAAACACATGCAGTGCATAATGTTGATATAGAGTTAGTTTGATGCCGTCTATACTCCACTTATTTGATTTTTTAATTGGACATGTTTTGAGAACATGTGCACCCAATCATCAGCAGAAGACCAACTGGTAGAAAGTCTGAGAAATTTATCAAATAGATGCAGCTCTTATTTTGGATGATGTATATTTTTTCCCTTGTCATTAATTCCAAAGGTTTGCAAGTATATTTCATTAATTTTGTTCATGATTTTCTGACCAAAAGTGACTGCCACTGCCGATTTTTCTGTTTGCATTTATACAAAAAAGGTGGTTGGCAATTAGATTAGAGACTGCATGAGTTAAAATATATAGATACTAAGATCATATTAGGAGCCATGGTCAATTCTGGTATACATTTAAATAGAAGTAAATAGGGACAGTAAAGAGAGAGAATTCAGTTAAGGAAAATGAATATTATCTGTAGGCTGTAGTGATTAGGATGGAAAAATCATCTTCTAGACTTAAAAATATACCGTTTTCACCAGATAAGGTGTGATTGGTAATCTATCGATTTGGAAAGGAAACCGGTAATAATTAAAATTATCAATGGTAACTATAATACATATTGGTATTTTATACTTATTAAATTATGTATTATCCTAATTTGAATAAATGTTTAAATAGCATTTGACTTCGAACATGATCTGGATTGAAACCAGGTATTGCCACTAATGTATGAATGAATATTTATTATATCTACATATTACAATATTTCCTTCAGTGCTTGTTAATTCAGGATCCTATTCAACTAACACCCTGGTTGTTGTGTACATGGATCCTTCATCACTCTAACTACACATATTATCAAGTGAACTTTCCTAAATTGATCATCTTCCCTCATTGTTACTTATTACCATCTTCCTTTGCCTTGATCATTTTCCTCCGCCATTTTTCTCTTACTTTCCCTACATAATTTCCAAACTGATTCAAAAATTCTTTTCTGCTAATCCCAAAAATCTTTAATGCCAAAATTTCTGCCTGCAAATTATTCCACTTCTTGTTCCATATTTCCTCTACTTATCCTTCTGTTTCTGTACACTCTAATATGCAGTGCAAGTTCTTGTTACCTTACCAAACAGTGGGCACAATATTCTTTGTTAACTTTGACCCCATCTAACATCATTGTTCCTGTTCTTACTCATGCCATACCCTCCATTTCCATTTTGTCACAAACCTGAATATATTTTTCCCTGCCCCACTCTTTCTTAAAAATCCTTTAATATTTCATTTTAACACAACTCTCTCCCTTCTTACATGGCAACAATCAGGTGGATCATGTATTCATTGAATGGGCAACCGTCAAATAATATACATGCATGTTATTGTCATTTTCTTAGCTATAACAATTATTTTGGATAATCTGTATAGGCATTGCTCCCAATTAGTTCAGATTAGCAAGGTTCTAGTGTATCTCTTAAAGAGTATAAGCACAAGATACTGAAATAACCGCTTATTCATTTTAAACTTTTTAAAGGATGTCTGCAGGTATTTTTATAGTTTACCAGTGATTTTTTGCACTCTTTCAATCTTCTCTCTTTCTTTTTAAAAGAGTGTGCCTTTATTCAAGCAAGTATAAAATGATCTTCACTGTTATCATTTCCACAGATCCGTTTGGAAAGTAAGGCATCCTCTTTGACAAGGTTGCTGTTCTGTACAACAGGAATCCTTTTACGCAGACTTGAGAGTGAACCACAGCTCTCATCTGTGTCACACATTATAGTAGATGAGGTGCATGAGCGCTCAGAGGAAAGGTAAGGAAGGTTAAAATTAAAAATTGTAAGCCCTTCCACTATTTTTCTTGTGTGTTTATATCACTTTTTTTTCTGTAATATGTTATATCTATTAGAAGGGAGAATCAAACTAATGTATAATACCAGGAAGAGGTGAATATGCAGATGCATGTGATGCCATGACCAGTAAGTATTTCTCATAATTTTTTAATGGAGTTGACTTGGTTTTGAGCACCATTCCCATTTTAATCAAGGGAAAATTCTAAGACAGGTGCTCTCCCATTAGCAGCAGGTGCAGAAAATCATATTAGGGGAATGTAACCAGTGTTTGGCCTTAAATGTTTTCAGGAGCATGAAAGATTAAAAAAGGATGCAAGCTTATACTAAACTCAACCAAGTTATCTTCTGTTAATGAACTTTTATTACTTGCACTAAGATGATATAATAGTTTATGATAAAAATAACAATAATTTATAAGTGTGTATTCAGTCTTGACAAAATGCACAAATAAGCAGACTGAAATGCCTAACATGAAACTATATTAATGGTCCCCAACTATAGGACAATTTGATTAAATATTATGCACAGGATTTCAGTAATTGATACAAACCAAACACATGGCAAAAACTTAGCCAAAAAAGTAATTAAATATTAAGATCATTGTGTGAATGAGTCGAACTAACTCTCTTTTGCTATTCTTACTTGTTTAACTATGTAGGACCTGTTTCATGAATACTTCATTTGCATCATCAGTCAGACTGGGCTGACAATGGGAACAAAGGGTTCATGAAACTGGTCAGGAGTAATATACCTGAAAGGTTATACAGGTGACGATAACGATAGATGTAGTATGTGTGGGGAAGAGTTAATGTGTCCCATTATTTATTGAAATGTGAGAAAGTCAAATGGTGGCAGGAAAAAGTTTGCGACAATAAATGGGACAATTTATAGAAGGATTTAGTGTTAAATAAAATATTAAGTAACAAGAAAGTAAAAAAATCCAGAAAATGGGAGAGTTTTCAGGTAGAGTCAAAGAGAAGTGGGAACGAAATATAAAGAAAATAAAAGGAGGTTTCTTACAGACAGACAACCATGAGGCAGGAAACTGTATTTTGGAGGATGCTGCTAGAATCTAGAGAAAAAGGAGTAGGTTAATAATGTATATAAAGATATATTTGTTGTTTTAATTGAGGATATATTGTTGTAACAAATGGTAAAGTTAACTGTGGAATAAATGTTCTACAAGTTTGCATTGCTTAACAAACTTTTAGCATATGTTTAGGCCAATACGTGGATGCTGTGTAATTTCAGAAGCAAATCAGTACGGGGTTACTTCAGTCTATGCTGATAATCATTTAAATATTATGAAGTGTTAATAATATATAGTGTCGTGGTTTCATTTGTTCTAAAACAATATAATTCCTCTGTTCTCAGTGATTTCCTGTTACTTATTCTACGAGATCTTTTGGTTGTGCGACAGGATCTTAAAGTGATTCTTATGAGTGCCACTCTTAATGCCCACTTCTTTTGCAACTATTTTGGAATGGCTCATGTCATAGAAATTCCAGGTAAATAGATGTAAGCAAGCTTTTGGAAGCATTGAAATATAAAGTAGCAACATTCATGTCATACTGCAGCAAATTAAATATTTTTTGCATTATTAATTGGACATTGTTTATACCTATATAAAGTGTAATGAGGTGGGTGTCTGCCTGTGGTGCTTCAGTAGTAAAAACAGGCATTAAACACTATTCACAAAAAAAAAAAAAGAAAAGAAATAGGTGTAAGAACTTTTTGAGATTTCTGCACAGCTAAACAAGAAATGTGCTTCATCATGACAATGCCTTCAGCATGTAGGGTTGCCCACAACATAGACCTTTTGGAGAAGGAGAGAGAGAGAGAGAGTATTACTACAAGCACCCTATTCACCTCATCTGGCTGTGTAACTTCTTTTTGTTTCAAGACCAAGGAAAAAGTTTGTAGCAACAGTTTTCGTCTAATGAAGAGACCATTCTAACCTATAAGATTTAATTAAGTGACATCCCCAAAAAATGCTTGAACTTGCACATTTTTATATGATTTCTGCTCAATTTTGGGTCTGTGACCTTCATGTTGCAATGACTTTGGGAAAGTATTGTTTTATATACCACATAACAGTAAATGTATGATCCGTGATCTAGGTTACTGAAGTGAGATGACAGAACTTAAGAAATTAAGTTCAGGAGAGATTCTCCCGAAACACATTTTATTTTTATGTAAGTGCAGTTTAGTGCAAAAAATGAATAGCTAACTTTAGGATATATTACCACTCCATTGTCAACAGCTTCATGAGTACAGTATTTATATACAAGACAAACAAGTGTAGAAGCAAAATTGTACACACGTTGGTTAGAAAAAAAATGGCAAATACAGACACGGGCAATTTCACAACTTATAATGTAAACCTTAGTAATACAAAACAGGATAGATCATTTTATATTAATAATATAAAATTATAAATCAGAAAAAGACAAATTGCGGCCAACATTAACTTCCTAAAATCATGTCTTAAAAGAAAAATCACACCTATATTCGTGCGAAAAACCATTAAATAAACAATAGCATGCACCAGAAGGCAGCAGAAACAAAGGTAATTGAAACTGAAAAGAGCTTACAGTATAAAAGACTACATGAAATAGACTTAGAAATTTACGATCTGTGTTTAAAACTAACAAAAAACTAGGATTTCACTTATGGGAAAATTTACGACACCACCTACATCAAAATTTAAGTATACAAATGAAAAACAAGAACCAGAAATTAAAATAGAAACTCCAGAACTTACAAAAACACCAAATAAAACGGTTCCACCCTCATGCACACACACAATAGAAAAAGTAGTTAATCTTTCCAATGCCACATTTTCGGAAAATGAAATCAATCTGCTAAACAAAGGCCTAAAAGCTTGTATAGATTTCTCAGATAAAATAGAAGATTACATAGCCAACTTAGACATAACCACACAACAACTAAACGAAAGGGAGAAATCGTTCTTTAAAAGTAAATGCAAACAAGTTTTAGAGAACATAAATAACTGAAATAAATCAATAAATTACAGAACGGCATTAAAAGAAAGACCAGTGATATAATAAAAGTAGAAAAAGGTAATAAAATACTCATTTTAGATGAAAAGGAATACATAAATAGAGTTGAAACTATGTTAAAAGGAAAAGACTACAACCAGTTGAAAAGAACCCTCTCAATAAATGCAATAAGATGTTAAACAAAGCATAAATGAAGTCAAAACACTATCGCTGCTGAAAAACAGAATATCACACAGAGTAATCCAGTACTGCGCAGGTTTTATGCATACCTAAAATATACAAAAATGATAACAGCATAAGACCAATAATAAACAATATCAATTCACCCACATACCAGGTAGCAAAAAAATTGATCAAGGTTTTCAGTTCTTTTAAGAAATTCCAAAGTTTGAGCATTAAAAATTCAATTGATCTAGTCAAAAAATTTAAAAATAGCTTAATTATGACTGGAGATATAATGGTATCATTGGATGTAAAACCCTTATTCCCGAGCATACCTACAGAGAAACTTATGCTTATGCTAAAGAAATGGTTAACATCAATAAATTTAAAAACAGAAGAAATAGAAGACTTTATAACTTCAACTTATATAAGTTAATAAGTTGAAGTTATATTGCCACTCCATTGTCAACAGCTTCGTAAATACAATATTTAAATAGAAGACTTATTAAAACTTACTAATATTTGCATTAAACAAAATTACTTCAGCTTTAACAAAAAATATTACCAACAAGTTTCAGGCCTAACTATGGGAAACCCTTTGTCACCTTTTCTAGCAGAGTTATTCATGGGTTCATTTGAAATACAAGTAGGTGGATAAATCAGCAGTAGCAGCTCACGTTTGGACCAAAAATCATGAAATAAAACCAGAAATTAAACTGCTGAAACATCTTCACAACCCATTGGAGTTATCCACTTGGGAAAAAGTTTTCATATTAAAAAATAGAGAAAACCTAATGAACTTCGAGTTTCCTCCTATGGATGAACTCAGGAATTTCCTATTTCAACCAACAGAGGCCACCACAGGAACATCCAGGTATCTAGCCATCGTTTCGAGTAATGACTGTTCAGTGAGCAACTGAAGATGGGAGAGATTCTCCTGAAATGTGTCTTATTTTTAAGTAAGTAAGTGGAGTTTAGTGTAAAGAATGAATGCCTAAGTTTAGTATACGTAAAAAATTAAACTTGCCATTGCTTTCTTTTTGAAGCTCCAACTCCTTTTGTATTTTCATTGGTGTCTCTCTCAATGAAAGCACCATAAGGAAGACTGTCTTTTCGTTTGAGGATCATAATAATACTTATATTTCATCATCTGTTATGATATTGTAGGTGCCTCTGGACCATCCTCCATCAACTCTCTCAAGCATAAGGTGGCAGCACTATCTCTTGGTGTCTTTTTATACCTCTGTTAGGGAATATAGCACCCAATGGGCTCATCTCTTGCTGAGGTCTAAATAATTGTGAATGATGCTTTGCACCGCTGTTGATGTAAAATGTAGAGTTCCTTCTATATAGCAGAATGATGAAGCTCTTCTTCCAGTATCACAGCATCAATATTTTCTTTTATCAGTACTGTTGTAAATGCAAGCATGTATTTACAAAATAAGTTTTGCAGGATGTGAAAAAATCTACATTGGAAAAACAAAGAGAAACATAGGCACACAGTTAAAAGAACATTTCAGAGCATAAAATGCAAGCAAATGGAGAAATCATGAGTAGCATCTCATTTCTGGACTGAAAATTACGACATGCTGAATAAAGCTAAATTATTAAAATCAGTACAAGACCTACAGAATTAACAACATGGGAGAAAATCTACATTTACAAATACAAGACGGTTTAATGAACTTCAACACTTCCAGGGATGAAAACATAAACTATAAGTTCATCACATTCCCACAGTATAACAAATTATCCAGCAGTGGATGGTTAGCTGATGATGCAGGCAAAGAGTTTGTGCAACTGATTCTACATATTATAAACAAGTGGAGCAATAAGAGTGTGTGATTCGACTCAATCATACAATGATCTCAACTAAATAATTATCCATTTGATGATTATGCAGTGCAATTGTAAAGTTCTGATTAGTTTATCTATAAATATGGGTGCAAACATTATGTGATAGCAACGATTACAGAACGAAATACAATAATACAGATCAATCTCTATAAACAAACTTCTCAAAATTACACTATCTAGAATAATTATTTTCTTTCTTTAGTTATTTTCTTTCTGTTCGTTCTTTAGTTATACAAATTTATTAATAGAAAACAGTTCATGCATCAAATTAAAGTTATATTAAAATCAGATTTTTTTCTTTGTGACCAGTGTTAACATTGCACAATGGTCTTGATGAATCTATCTCATTCAGAGGGGGTGTATGGGTTGGTTGCTGTCCATAGGCTCTGCAGATAATATAATGTTTATCATTGTAACTTATATAAAGCAGCTCAGTAAGTTCACCTCTCCCTTTCCTCCAAGCATGTGTGTGTGTGTGTGTGGTAAGATAACCCCCCACACTTGATGAGAGGCTCCAAAGAAAAAATTGTACTGTGCAATAAAGAAATGTGTATTAATTAGAAAGTGAGACAAAATTTGATGGCAGTCCTAGAAGATAATGGATTGTAATATTCAACAGTATTTTAAAATCAGTAATAATTGTGCATTCCAAAGTGTGCCAAAAGCCCTAGTGTAGTGCAGAATATTTAAATATTTTTATGGATGCATGAGAAAACCCGTGGGCTAAAGTATATTCAAGTCATTTTTTTGTCTACCTGTTAAGGTATGCCACTGGACTTCAACATGGGACATATAATGTTGTCATCATGTTGAAAACACCTCATTTACATGTATATGAACAAAATTAACTTGATTTTGTATAAAATGTTACAATATTGTCAAAATCTTTGCTACTTTAAGATAAAGTTAAAAATAATGTGTGTTTGTGCATATGATACTCATATTTACTATAAACCAAATTACCAGAGTAAACAGTCTTTGCAATAAAAAAATAATTTTCTGAAGGTTTATTTTTCATCTTGCTATCAACACTTTCTTGTGATAATACTTAGTTTTATTCTTTCTTTTCTTCTTAGTTTGTTTGCCACTACTGTATGTTTTTTATATTGCATATTGCAAATTTGAAATAGCATTTACTACTTAAATGTAAATTGGAACATGCCAGTGAAGCTAATCATATTAATTGATATCATTGTATATCATCTCAACTGAAGATGGGAACTAAATGTTCTCGAAACCGGTTCCATACATTTATGAAAAAAGTATGTGAAGCTTTATGAGTGTGTAGTTCAACTGAATCATACAATGATATCAATTAATTGAAATAGCATATTTAATTTCTTACTGTGAAGAATTCAGAATGGAAGAGATATTGTGCCTATAATTTTAAGAAGGCTAATTAAGGTATTTTCTTTTTTAGGACGAACATTTCCAGTAGAGACATTCTTCCTGGAAAATATTTTAAATGTAACAAATTTTGCCTTAGAAGAAAATTCAGCATATGCACGCAAAATGAAAAAAACTGGTGGGAACCCGGAGGATATTGATTCTTTGGAAGTGGAATTGCAGTTGGCTGATGTTCAGACGTCTTCAGCTGTTATTCCAAACCCAGTTACTCGTGATGAAAATCTTACATTGACTCAGCTTTACCATCGTTATAAAGGTAACAATAAGGGTTTAATCATATGACACTCTGTATGACTCTCTGCTATGATGATAATCATAAAAAATTCCATTGCAAATGCTTGTAAGTTGAAATATGGCAAATGTTAACATCTTTAAACAATTGTTCATTTTGAAAAGTTTGGTTTCTTTGTAATCAGTTGTCAGTCCTGGTGTGTAGTGATAACCATACGTGCCTTCTAAACCCAAGATCGTGGGTTCAAACCCAGCCAGGACCGATGGATTTTCTTGGGTATAAAAATCCTAAGTATGGCTTCCTTTGGAAGCAAAGTAAAGCCATGGATCCCATTTCATACATTTACGGCATGATAAAGAGCCTCAAGCCTGAAAAAAGAGGCCTCTGAGCAAAATTTGTCGGCCGTTTCACATCCTTATTTGAATGGGACGCTGATGACCTGGGATGTTAACGAGCATCCGTAAATAAAAACAAATCAAAATTGAAATCAATTAATACTACTGTTATAAAAGATGGCTTAAATTAGAGTACAGTAAAACAATGATACATTACAGTTATTTTCTAATAAATGCTAATGGTCTCGTTATTAGCTCCACATAAATATTTTCTCTTCTGCCTCCTTAATTTTCACAACTAGCATTTTATCATAATCATTGAAAAACCCAGATTGAGCATGCTTTCCAGATATTAAGATCATTGTGTGGTTGAGTCAAACTAGCACTCTTTTGCTCCACTTGTTTAAATATATAGGACCAGTTTAACAAATCCTTAGTTAGTATCGTCAGCCCCTAGTTCACTCATTTCGTTCGAAGGGCTCGTATAACTGGTCCTACATATTAAATAAATAAGTGGAACAAAAGAGTGTTAGTTTGATTAATCACACAATGATCTTAATATATGATCAGCTTCACTGTGCAATGTTCCAGTTAACAATTTTAGTTAATACTTTCCAAAGTTTAGCATTTTTTAAATCAAAAATAAAGATTTATAACATCTTAGATGAAATAAGAGGTAGAAGAATTTTATATTTAAAATCAGAAGAAAACATTAAGGAACTGGGAAAATACATGGGCAAGGTAAGACAAAAATGGTTATGTGTGTAAAATACTTAGGAAAGGTACTTGAGAATGGTATCGAATTGTCAGATAGTGAAAGGAGGATGGAATGAATAGGGGAAGGAATAGGACTAATTATCTAGCATTAGTTAAACAGGATCCTTATACATCAATAACCAGGGTGATAGTATGGATAAGGCCCTAAGGAATAAGCAATTCTCAAGGATAGAAATTTGGCTGAATGGGTTTAATTAAAAAAGAAGGAAGGTTTAATATTGTAGGAAGTATAGCTTAAAATCGATTGAATGCATAAATTATTCTTGATATTGTGTTTTGTTTTTGGTTGGTTCGGAGCCCGGTCCCCTGGATATTTCAATAGGTAGCTGCTGATGAACCCGGGACTGGAGGGATGAGCCAATCAAATTAGAATAAATTTTGATTAGAGTTAGTGCCTTCTGGAATTGCCAAAGGCACTGTTCCTAATTGTTACATTTAGAAGTAATGTGTTTTTTTATTTGTGTTTATTTTGTTAAAAAAAATTCTGTAGATGCATGAGAAACAAATACTACTACTACATACAACATCTTTAATAATCTTGATTAATAATATTTATCAAATAAAAAAAAATTGTTTGACTATGCTTTATGCATTTTTGATGCTGTTTTATAAGTATGGATTCTTTTAGGCTGCAACAGCATTTAAATGCTCTCATATTCCAGTCATTTCATACATTTGCATACTAAATCTGTTGGTTTTCACCTCATTTAATGGGTAAATATGTTCTTAGTAATTGTTAACATACCTTATCATTCTAAAGATGGAACAAGCTTGCAGAATTTTCAGTTTTAAAATATTCCGGATTCAACACAGTGAAAATGAGTCAGTAGATAAAATATTTTAAAATGGTAAAAAATTTCTGTGGCTTCACTTCCAATGAACAAGGAAGCACCTTCCAGTAGATAAAATATTTTTAAATGCTAAAAACATTTCTGTGGTTTTACTTCCAATGACCAAGGAAGCCACAGAAATATTTTTAGCATTTTAAAATGTTTAATCTACTGGAGGACCAGTCATTTAACAGTTGATAATGTGAACGTAGGTCTCACAAAACATGTCCTAAATTTTTAAATTTTAAGAGTGAAACGTTAAGAGTGTTTTATCATTGTATCAATATTTTAAATGTTTTTAACTGAGAGTGCTTCCTTATCATTGGAAGTGAAGCCACAGAAATGTTTTTAATATTTTAAAATATTTTATCTACTGGAGATTTTACACTTGCAGAAGTTCATTGGCATGGAGGAGACAAATCTTAGGACTATATCACTGTCTTCATATGACAAGCATTTTAAGGCAGCAAGAGCTCCGTTTTAACTCTTGTTTTTACTGCAGATGGTGTACACTTATGTATGAGATGAAATGATAAATTAGAAAAGTAAACTTTTTTGAAAAGGAAACATTTCAGACATATGTTTAGGGTTAATTAAAATTAAAATATAAATTGGAACTTGCACAGTGAAGCCAATCATATATATTATTGTATGATTTAGTTGAACTACACACTCTTAATGCTTCATTATGATAAGTAAGTGAAGCATTAAGTATGTGTAGTTCAACTAAATCGTACAATAATATCAGTTATATGTTTAGAGTAACTTCCTAGCATTTGCCATTGATGAATTCCAAGGAAAATCTGAAAGAAACATCAAATAAGAAATATTTTCTACAGAACTTTTGTTGAAAAATTTGTATAAAAATTATAAATAGATCATTTAGTGCACTAACACATATCAACCCATGTATGTGACTAATATAACAAAATATAAAGTGACCAAAATAGTTCAGTAGAACTTGTAGTCATGAAATTATTAATGCATGTAAAGTTAGTCATGGTCTCCTAGATACCAAGAATATTATGGGAAAGATTGTAGATTTTAGAAATGAAATCTATCAATAGGCACTACTTTAGGAACAATTGAAAATTGATTTTCTTATAACAAAATAACAGTATTCTCCAGTACCAATCTTATGTGCCACTGGATATGCCTAATTTGTGGAGAAGCATTTTTAAATAATCTCCATTTGGTGGGCAGGGTTTCCGTAAATGTTGCTGTAAATCTGGCAAAAGCCAGTGCTCATCAATAGATCTGTTGATTCAAAAATAAACTCCAATGCAATTCCAAATGCTATTTCTGTTTTAACATGTACTGATAAGTAGACTGGAAAAAACAAAACATGACAATAAATAACAGATCAGTTTTGTTAGTTTTGTCTAATTAATAGTAATGCTATACCAGTGAAAAAATTATATAATTAATTCCTAAATGTATGCATTTTTCAAAACATTATGTCTTTAATGTTTGAAATGTATATGTATAATTTAAAACAGGTCTAGTTATTTTTACCTTTAAATGTTCATTGTGTTGATGATTTTTAAAAAGTGTTATATAAAACCATTTCAGCCAACTGTGATACACTTCACTTCTTAATATGTATGTTTTTCTTTAATTCTAGAACATATTTCAAAATATAAATATTGGTATGGTGTTTATTTAATATTAGAAGTCCACAATTTAAAATATATCTGTAATTTTCTCACTTTATTGCTTTTCATTTTTAAACTTCTCCATTTCCAGTAACAGTTTTGTTTGTTTATCCAGCTAGACCTAGAAGGATTTTCAAACATTTTAGAACAAAATTAACACTTTATAATTGAAAACATTTTATGATACAGTCGAACTACATACTTCACTTCACTTACTTGTCATTATTGTAGACCAGTTTCGAGAACAGGTTGTTCTCATCATCAGTTCAAATCTCCGACATTTTTAATTAACACTTTAGTTTAAAATTAAAAAAGCTCAGGCTTCATTTTCTTTTAATTAGGTGATAAAAGGGCTAGATTTATGGTGTTCATCTTTAAGTATGACTGCATTTTACAGTCTGGCTGATGATTACCAGAAATATTATAAACAGGGTTAGTCTAATTGAGATTATAACATTTTTATACAAAACTATAGTGTAATATAAAAATGGTAGACTTTTTATAAGCAAGCTAAATTTATATATGTACTACAAAATATGTACCATGAGAACTAATGCTTACCTAAAATATTCATATTAAAGTTCTTCACAATATTTGTTCATTTTAATAATCAGATTTTCTGCTGAACATCATGGAATTTATGTCTAAACCATCTTCCAGAACTGCCTCCATGTTCGGCTGTTGGCATTTGTCAGTCACCATGTATGAAATTAATTTTGCTGTATTAAGTGTTTTTTATCTGTACTTAAATTATGAGACAAAATTGCACAATCAGTGGAAAAATAGGTTAATTGTTAACCACCATTATGTTTTTATTTACAGATTACAGTAAGCAGACAAGTAAAAATTTGTATCTAATGAATCCAGAAAAAATCAACTATGATCTAGTTGAGACAGTCCTTCTATGGATTGTGTCTGGAGATCACACATTCCCTCGGCAAGGCTCTATTCTTGTAAGTGGTTGCTCACTTATCTTCAGTTATGTGTTTTGTAATTAGGAAACTAGATATTTCAAAGTTTTCTAGAATTTAAAATCATTGTATGATTGAGTTCAACTACACGCTCTTATTGGCTCCGTACATGTTTCATGAACCCTTTTTTTGCACCCTCAGCTACCCATCGACATAGACTGATCTTAAATATATGATTAACTTGACTGTACAAGTTCCATTAGCAACTCTAGTTTTTTAGAATTTGTTACTTACATGGATTAGTACAGTGAAGTTTAGACTTCAAGACTGCAACTGCTATCTATTGGCAATAAAATGCACAATGCTCTACAGTCTGTTAAGATAGCCTTCAAGCAAGTTTTATGACAGAGCTAGTGCACATTCAGATGTCTATATTATCGAGATTATGGTCATGCGTATATTTTGAGATTGATCACAGAATTGAGCAGCAATTGGTTATGTATGAATATTGTACTTACGAAGCTGTTGACAATGGAGTGGTAATACATCCTAAACTTACGTATTCCACTTACATGTTTAATATTAGAAACTTACTTACTTATAAACAATGTAAGTATGTGGAGTTTAGTGTAAAAAAATGAATACCTAAGTTTAGAATTGTTTGCGTGTTAACAGATTTAACATATGAAGTTAAAAATGTTTTCAGGAAAGATTCTCATGTGCTAATATCATATATTATTCTACGGTCTATTTCTGAATACAGGATATTGGAAGAATTAGATATACAAGGTGAAAAATAGAAACATTAGGTGGAAGGCCTGCTTGGAAAATTTTGCTACAAAATTGCCTTCTCATCTTCTACAGCAAACAAAAACTACATGTGGTTATGTGCAAACAACTGCAAAGCTATTAAAGTTAAAATGCTTGCAAATACTTTGGCATATAAACTGTGATCAAAGTAATCTTGTAATTATATTAAAAATTTATCCCTGAATTTAATCCCCACAAGAGCTTTGGAAAATACAATGTATAAAAATAATTTACATGGAAGATTTGCATTTATATCTAGGAAAATATTACCTCTGTTTCTCCAAGGGAATTGTAGCATGCAAAATGTAACTTAAGTACTGGTATATATTTGGAACAAGACCTTCTTTAATCGTTTGGTGAATAAATAATTACAGTTTACTCCTCTGTCAAACTTTTCAAGAAACTAAAAAATGAGTAATCGGAAGCTTTCACGGCCAGAGTCAGAATTATAACTAGAAGTTCCTTCCGGGCTTAGGAGCCGTGGTCTCTTGGAGCTAAGGAGTCCAAACGTTTCATCCTCAACTGCGAAGGATGAAACGTTTGGACTCCTTAGCTCCAAGAGACCATGGCTCCTAAGCCCGGAAGAAACTTCTAGTTATAATTCAAACTAAAATAATACTGGTGTAAACTGGGGGGAAAAGGGTAAATCATGGGAAATTATATACATATGTAAAAATGTTGTGGAAAAAGAGGTAAATGCATTTTAGATTTTCAATCTTAATCCCTAATACTTATTACCCTCAAGTGCCTATGTATAATAGGGTACCAATGTTGGCATCTCCAGTATCCTGAGCCTTCTGCCCCCTTTATTGGACATCTCTTCATGGTGGGGGAGTGGTTTATCATCACCAAGTAGGCTCTGGCTCCTCACTTTTCATTTTGCCTTTCACATTCTTTTGTTTCCCTTTTTCACCAGCTTTCCTTGTGTGCTAGATGCTAGGTGTTGCTTTATATCGTGAATGTTTGAGTGCTTTTAGTGTTTTATTTAATTTGTTTTCTTACTTTGTTGACATGGTCTGATGGGCGCTTACATGGCTTTCAGTTAAAACAGTGCCTTTGAATGGCATCATTCCTAGCATTGAGGTTGCCATGTAGGACCATGTTTGTATCTCCTGATAAAAGTCAGGCTCATTGAATGGCTATTGCAGTGGCTGAAACCTTCCTCAATGGCCATTGGGATCTTCTGTCATTTCATTGGGAAGTGTGATCTTGGGGTAAGGTAGATGTTTTGGAGTGACTCACCTAAGCCTGAGGAAACCTGTAGAAGGTGTACACCATCAGAAATGTCTGCAATTGTGAAATGTTTATTTAAACCATGGAGACTTCCTCCACTTAAGACTGTGAGACATAAACAGCTACATCTGTAAATGCTCATTTCCTTTGCATGTGGTGCAAGAGGAAAATTGATTTTGTTTATCAACCCTTTCATTATTCAAAAGGATCTTGATAGTATTACTGGCAAAGTCAAATCATATAATTACCTGCATAAAGGCTCTCTTATAGAAACTCTCAACTGGTGAGGTCGGTCCTGGTGGTGTAGTGGTTATCATATGCTTCCTAAACCCAAGAGCACAGGACCCGGCCAGGACCGATGGATTTTTTCAGGCGTAAAAAAATCCTAAGTATGGCTTCCTTCGGAAGGGAAGTAAAGCATGGGTCCCGTGTCGTACATTTACAGTGTGAAAAAGAACCTTAAGCCTGAAAGGGAGGCCTCTGAGCAAAATTAGTCGGCCATTTCATGCCCTAAGTTGAATGGGACGTTAATAACCTGAGATTAAAGAGCATCCATAAATAAATCAATAAAAAAAAATCAACTAGTGAGATGCACAAACTTTTAATGGTTATCCTATCCATGTAGAGAAGCACAGGAGGTAGAAAATCCTCTAAGGGCATCATTTACCTGCTGCCTAGATGATATGTCTAATGCAGAGATTCAAGGCTGTTTACAAGAACAAGATGTCATCTCCATATATGATATGATATATGTTTATTAAGTGCTAAGAGAATTATGCATGCAAAATACATCAGGGCCTCCACCTATCTGACCCAGGTCATTTTAGGTGTGACCCCTCCCAATTACAATTATTGTTACCATAATACATTTAATTCTATCACATTCTCCTAAATGCTAAATAATTTAACAAAATACAAAATATCCACCTCGATTTAGGCACTTCCCAGACCCCGGTTCATCAGCAGTAACCTACTGGAATTCCAGGAGACCAGGATTTGACTCAACCCGAAACTTCAAAATAAATTGTTTGCTTGCTATAACTGCTCCAGAATTCTATCAACTTACTACAATCTCTACAAATTGTTTATTCCTTAATTATTCTACTAGTACCTATAATGTTACATTTATTCACCTTATAGAACACTTTCCAATATCCTTGGCTGGATAATTCAAGTCAATTCAATGTTTATTCATTGCCAAGAAAAATACAGATATAACCCCAGATTATTTTTACTTACTTAATACCAGTAAATAACAAATATATTACAAGGCTGATTACCAGATTCTAGAACACACTCTCCAATCTATTGTTCATTTCTTCTCTTCACAGTCCATTTCCATTTATTTCTTACTTTCTCTAAAAATTTCCTTATATCCTTACAGTTTTTTTCTATTATTTTGTTAAATTACTTTTCTCCCTAATGTTTAATCTTATACTTTCTTTTCTCCAAGTCTCAGTTTCTTTACATTCATAAATTATATGTTAAATCTCTTTATCCCCACATAATGGGCACATGCCTTGTAGATATCCATTTCTTTGACCTTTTAACCTCCATATTCCTGCTCTTAGCCAGGCTATCCCCTTTCTTTCTTCATTATTAGTGTTATCTATATACTTCTCTCTTCCCCAGCTATTTTTCATTGAGACATAAAAAACTGGTGACCTTTTCTCAGATAATTGACTAAATAATTTTTGGATCTCTATATCCTCGAATCTTTTCCTAACTTCCTTCCAGAAACCTTTGTGGTTTATTTCTCTTTTTCTCCATATCCATTTCTTTCTAAATTATATCTCAAGTTACTAACCTAACCTGCATTTTGTAAACTGTTTCTTGATAATGGGCACATGCCTTGTAGATATCCATTTCTTTGACCTTTTAACCTCCATATTCCTGCTCTTAGCCAGGCTATCCCATTTCTTTCTTCATTATTAGTGTTATCTATATACTTCTCTCTTCCCCATCTATTTTTCATTGAGACATAAAAAACTGGTGATCTTTTCTCAGATAATTGACTAAATAATTTTTGGATCTCTATATCCTCTAATCTTTTCCTAACTTCCTTCCAGAAACCTTTGTGGTTTATTTCTCTTTTTCTCCATATCCATTTCTTTCTAAATTATATCTTAAGTTACTAACCTAACCTGCATTTTGTAAACTGTTTCTTGATATTGTAAGCATTGTTTTAATAAATTATCATCATATAGCATGTCCATATATAGAGTCCTATAAAAGCATCACTGTATGTCAATTCCTACTCATACCCTCTTCCTTACTTTTGACTTCCACAGAAAATTAGAGTTGGGTACAAAGTACAGTGTTTGGCCATACTAGGTTGACTTGCAAAAGCACTATTAGCATCCATGCGGACAGGAAGATCACTAGGGAGACTATCAACTGCACCCATCCGCCTTGACTGTTGCAGTGCCTATCCTTCTAGTGCCCATGAATGGGACAGGATGAGAAATTGATTCAGCCAGATCTGGGTTAAGAAACATGTATCCTTTACAGAGGTTTGGAAGTTGTTTCAATCTTGCCAACTAATGCTCCTGAATTCTGGTACCTATAGCTTCTTGGTAGCTGCCAAGTTTTTTAGGCAGGAGGTTGCCACACAGGCATGCAACCTCAGTTTTGCCACAGACGTTAGCAAGGGCATATTACAAATCTCAAAGCTAGATAGCTAGTACTAAAGTGTAAATGCAGAACTGAAACCAAGTGGATTTTCAGGCATCATCACACAATTAAAAATTGACTACAAATGAACTGAAGTTTTGAAAGACCCACAGCCATCAATTTCCAAAGTATCAACATCAACTGGGAGGGCATCCAAGTCTTCTTTTTGGAGAATTGGTTGTTACTCATTCAGTAACTCCTGCATACCTCTCTCCTCTGCAGGGACCACTACATCATCCGTCACAGAAAGTCTTCAATGGTGCGGTTTGGTTGCAAATTTTCCCATGCAGCAAGGAAGCAAGACTTCTTCTTCCTCTGCTAGCAGCTGACAGTTCCAACAATTTTTGAAAAATATTGCAGTGATTTGCAATTGTGGTCTGTTTTACATCCTTACTAAGATTTTGCAATGAAGTGAATCACATCCAGAACTAAAACATGAAAGAATGAAGGATCAGTCCTTTCCAGAATTCATAAGGCACAATTGTGCTCTATAAAGTGATTTAAAAGCATGTATCAACTCTGAATTAATAGGCTGCAGCTTTTTATGTTATTAGGCAGAATTCTAACTCTACATTTCTTAAGTAAATATAATGGAAGTGCAGAATAGCAATAAATGAAAAGAAGAATTTTCTTGTGCACCACTAATGTGTTCAAGAGAGTCAATTGCTGTTTGAAAGAGATCAGAGGCATTATAGGTGGTAATGATTTTACATTTTTCAAGCAATGAGCCTTTTTCAACTTTCCTATCATAATGATGCAAAAGCTTCTTAAACCCATCAGCATTGGCTCCCAGCATCACATGGGCCTCCTTTTGTTATATCTCCCACTATAGCATTTATTCCCTTTGAATGCCAAAGTTTAATTGGGAAACACACTACAAATAGTCTCATCTATATTGAAAATGTTGTTGTTTTGAATGCTGGTCAATTGCTATAATCTTCATTTATCCACTAATTCATAGTTTCATCACTAACAGCATTTGATTTTGGTGGCACTTAAAGTGCCTTCCTTAAGAACACACCATTAATTGGGATGCCTGCTGCTTTGAAGTTTCAAATCAACTTTTTACTTTTACTATCATCTTATTTGGAATGTGATGCATATTTTCTTTTCTTGGAATTTGGCTATATTCTGAAGCACTTGATGCTGTGTTTGCTTTTTTTAATATTTTGTTCAGTATGGGCAGAACTATAACTCAAGTGCCAGTGCAACATGTGTTCTGTGGAAGGAATCACCTTTTCCAAGATTTAAATCTTCTCTTCAATGGCAAAAGATTTTCTATCCTGTTATTTTTCCACTATTGAAAAATAAATAAATACCAACAATAAAAACCAACAAAGAAAAGAATTAACAAATAATCAAATGAAGCAAAAACGAGATTGCAGCAAATGATTAGGTCATTCATCTGAAAAAGATATGAAGAAAGAAAAATGTAACAAATAATAATACTAAATTCAATGAATCAGCATCAATAACATTAACAACTGCAAAAACAAAAGCAATCATAAAACAGAAACCATGAAACAAAGCACTTTAAGCAAGATGAATGCAGCATCACTCGATAATTTCACACCAGTGCAGCTTCCTAAAGTAAAATAACAAACACTGGAAAATGTGAAAGTGCATCTTCTTGAGAAAAAATGCAAGTTCCATGCTGAAGGTCAGACCATGGCTCGACTTGGTTGTCAAACCATGGTTACGGGACACATTAGTTGCAATGCCATTTTTCTTTGCTCTTCTCCGCCCCCTACCTCCCTTGATTGACTTGGGTGGTGTAAATGGTGGGGAACATAAAATGTTGTAAATGTAAACTTAAGGATTTTAATACATTGTAAACAGGAAAACTTAGAGTACCAAAAAAATGTAAACAAGAAGGAAAACAAATATAGAAACATAAGTGCAAGGTAATACTATATATAATATAGTGGAACTTAGATAATTCTAACGTTTATCTTTTGAAATTGTTGTTAATTTGAAGATTTTTCTCAGTCCCTCGAATTTTGCATTAAAACAATGTAAAAAAGTTACATTTAATTTGTATTTCATTCTCTTTAATTCTGAATTAATTTATTTTTTATTTATTTATTTTCAAAATTGTCAGTCAAAAATTAGTTCTAAACACAGAAGTTTAAGACTTTGGACTTGCTAGCCTTTCCCAATGCAAGTTTGCTATTATTTAACATATGTGCCATTAGTTGTCACTTGAGCTTCCTGCTGTTCAATGTGTTGCAAATCAGTGTTACTATGTCTTTTAGTAACCAGGTGTTTAGTACAAGACTAACTTTTGCAGAAAAAGTTGCCATCATTCCAGAAGTCAAAAAGGGTTTGAAGAAAAACTTTGAAATCATGAAAGAGTATGGAATACCACCAAACACTTTGTCAATTTGAATAAGAGAAAATTTTAAACAGTGCCTAGAGTGAAAATGGAAAGAGTCAAAAAAAAAGTTAGACAATCAGAAAATCCAGACTTCAACAAGTGCGTGTTAAAGTAGGTTAAGCAAGCAGAGGACAAAAACATTTCTTTAATTCACCCTTTGTTCACTTGAAAGCTGAAAAATGTCCTGCAAGTTTAGGTAAAAGCAATTTCGCACAGCTGGGTTAAATGTTTTAGAGAAAGAAATGATATCTCTTTTATGTCTGAGTGTGATGAAAGCTCAAGTATAAAAAAAAATGCAGCAAATTCTTGGAAGAGGATGTTTTGTAAATAATAGAAGAAATGCTAGCTAGAGCCATTTACAATGTTAACAAAACAGGGTTGTTCTTTAAATGTACATCAGACAAAACTTTAGCTTTCAAAGGAGAATGTTGCAGTGGGGGAAAAAACTGGAAAGAAAAAGTCACGTTGGTTGGTAGTGAAAAGCTACCTTTGCTCACGATAGGAAAGTCTGCAAGCCCAAGATATTTTAAAAACAAATCCAAACCAGTAGAGTATAGAGCAAATAAAAAGCTTGGATGACTGCAGACATTTTTTTAAGATTAACTGTTAAAACTAGATAAAATTGTACTGTAAAAAAACAGAAAAGCCTCTCCTGTTTATTGACAACTGCACCATTCATAACTCTATCCATGTTACTAATAATGTAAAGATTATTTTTACCCCAAACACGACTTCGTTTGTGCAGCCAAGGACCAGGGTATCATTAAAAAGCTCAAGTATTTTTATAGATGTTTTGTCATCGAAACCTTTTGTCAGACTTTTTCATGGACAAAAACCAGAATTCAAATAAATGTGTCCTAGAAGCAGCATGAATGTGTCACTGGATGGTCTTAAGTAATTGTCAAAACGATAGCAAATTGTTTCCTAAAGGCAAGGTTAATTGGAACATTGCACAGTGAAGATAATCATATATTAAGATCATTGTATGATTGAGTCAAACTAACACTCCTTTGCTCTCCACTTACTTGTTTAAATATGTAGGTTTGTTCACATTATCAGCCCATTGTGGACTGTAGGATAAACTGTTATGCTGTGGGAATGTGTAACCTGCTTTGGTGGAGGTGTGATGAACCTGATGGAGGAACATCCTCATCAAGGCTGCTGCCTTCATCATCAGCATAGTTCCACATGATTCCACATGATGAAGATGATGAAGGCAACAGTCTTTGAAACATTTCCAAGCAAGTGGAACAAAATTAGTGAAATTTGAGTGATTTCCTTGATAAATAATTTGTTATACTGTTGAAGTTAATCCATTTATTTTTCTTTTGATAAATCACTTTGTTCTAGAGTGTTTGAACAGGTTTTAAAGATTTATTTTACACTGTGGTGTAGCATATTACAACTTAGTATATTATTGCCAGCTGTATATAATTATAAATGTTATGTAAATTCAAAGATTTTCTGACTTGTCCTATATCATTTAGCATTCTGTGCATTGTATGATTTATAAGGACCAATAAACAAACAAACAAACAAACAAGCTTTAATATTATGTGGTCTATTCAATAACAGTACAATGATGTCTGTAAAAAGCATGTGGCATTTCACTCTCATTTTATGGAAACTACTGCATTATGGTCCAGATATTGATTCACCTGGCAAGGTCACAAAATTTTTTAATATTAATGCAGCTATCTCAAAAACATATGTTTAGAAATGGACATACTTTTTTTTGTAGAGAATAGAAATTTTATTATGTTTATGATAAGGAATGTTTTAAAATTTTGCCAATAGGTTTCAAATTTAATATCTGTGACCTTTTGAAACAACTGAGAGCTGAAGGTGTGTTTTTTTTTCTTCAGGTGTTCCTTCCTGGAATGGCAGAAATAGCAACATTGCATGACCAGTTAATGTATCATCCCATATTGACTCCTCTCTCAGGAAACTTCATTTTATTGCCTCTGCATTCAACGCTCTCAAATGAAGAACAGACCGCAGTATTTAGGTATATTAAATACTTTTTGGAGTTAACATCTTAATTACTTGCAAAACTACAACATAAGCTTTTAAGAATAAGTGTAGATTGCTGCATGAAAGCCAACTTTATGATTGGCATGACTCACTGGGTGCCTGAACAAAATTTAATGTATATGCTTTGCTAATGTTGCAAGAGTTAGGTCATTGTTTCTCAGTTTTCAATGGCAGAAGCAAGACTTTATATTCCTTAAAAACAAATGGCATATTGCTATGTTGATACAGAGCAAAAGGCACATTGCATAACTTAGTAACACACTTATTCAGCTACTTAAAATTAACTGAACTTTTATCATCAATCTATTTTCTGCAACTTTTCATAACTTTTAGTACAATATTAAAAAGAAATGTAAAATATTGTGTACAACATGTTATTAAAGGAGATTTATTAGCTTGCATTAAAAATTTAATGCAGATCCACTTCTGAAACTAGTTGTATAAATGACTGGTTTTACCATGTAAGTTTAGATTAAATCATAAGAACTACAATTATCAATAATGTTTATCATCTGTATTCAAAATAATATTTTACTTCTTATTGAAGTAATTAAATGTAGTAATTAATCTTGTAAAAAGTTTTGCTGTGCAGTGATTAAAACATAAGGTTTGGAAGGTTTAATAATATATTGTATTTATATGGTATATAAGTGAATTTAAGATGTAACTTTGCCAACAAGTTCCTGTATACAGAGGGTGCCAAAAAAATGTATACACACTTCAAGCAAAGAAAAAACTGTGTTAACATAACAAAACTTAATACACACAAACAGAAAATGATGAGCACTAATCATCTTAGACTTTTACAGTTACAATAGTTGCTCAAAATGCCCACCATTGGCATTGATACGCTTCTGAGTAAGTTGAACTACTGATTGAGAAACATTTGCAAAATGTCCTGAGTGATTGCAGCACATGCCATTTCAATTTCTTCCAAAGTGCTGCCAGTGTAGCTGGTGTTGTACAGTATACAACATCCTTAAGAGTTCTGATAGATTATCAGAAATGAACCCTTATCTAATGGGATCTTTAGGCCACTGTTTCTCTTAGAATCCTATCAGATAAAACCTTTATCTAGGTTTTAGTTTACCCAAGTTTCGTTGATGTAAATAATAGGACAAGGGTGGGCTTCTTTATGTCATGCATTGTTCTTAAAAATGAGACCCTATGGTAAAAATATCTTCTATCCATCAAAAATCATCAACTGTTGTTACATTTTCATATCCAAAGCCAAGTTTTCTCAAAAATTTTTTGTAAAAAGTTAATCCTCCTGTATAGTCTATTTTGTCTTTTAAACCACTTTAAGTTTTATAAGTGTGGGGTATTTGCCACAAATAAAACTACTTTACTGAGTGACAGATTACATCTTTCTGGAAATCATCTAACTCTATGTAATGTTTTTTCTTGGAGAGGAAAAGCATGGCCCTATGGCCTCTACATTTTGAATTAACACTTTTCTGACTATATGTTGCATTGTTCTTACAGATACTTGACATGCTTCTGCAGTTATTTTTTATGTATCCCTAAAAATCACAAATCTTGAATGATGCATGTATCATTCTAACAAATTCCTAAATATTGCAGTTTTCTTACCCATACCAATCATCAATCACCATGTGCAAGTGCTGGAAACAAATATGTGTGAACACTTTGATTACGGGTAAAATATTTAAAATGCATGATCAACTCATCTCTTTTATGGCCGGATTTACATTAAAAGAATGGCTCTGAGACTGGCAACTCATGAATTTTCTATCCAGCTAAATATTGGAAAAATCAAGAAGATACTGGGAAGAGGGAAAAAATGATTATAGGTCATAGTTATGAAAATATTTTGATGTTAATGACAAAGTATTAGTATGGGCACCTGAAACAAGAAATGATGGTAAACAACACATTTTTTGCACGAATGCTAATGTTCTTGTTCAGGTCTTTGGAGTGTTATTTATATATTGTACTGTTTATCATCTTTGCTCATTAATGTCCCATCCAATTCAGAGCTTGAAACGGCTGACATATTTTGCTCAGAGGCCTCTTCTTTCAGGCTTGCTGTACTTTTATGTGCAGTAAGTCTATGACATGGAATCCCTGGCTTTACTTCCCTTCCAAAGGAAGCCAAAATTAGGATTTTTATGCCCTAAAAAATTAATCAATCCTGGCTGGGTTAAACCTTTATACTTCATTGTGCAATATTGCAGTCTAACCTCTAAATTAGCAAATTGCTGAATTGTTTTTAGATGGCACTGTTAAATGTTTAACTTGTAAACTCATGATTACTTATGACTGTATACAAACAAAAACTGACAGTCTTGTGGCCTAGTGGTAATGTTTGTGGCTACTAATCCAGGCATCCTAGGTTCGAATCTCAGTCAGATCAAGCTCTCTAAGGTTTTTTTTGGAGTTTTTCCTTATCCTGAGAAGGTGAATGCCAGATAGCTTTAGGGTACCAAGGACTCTGAGCTACTTTGCACCATCATTTAATTTCATTAATCCATACTAACTTATGTCTATAGTATTCATTTCACAGTCTACAGATGTTGCAAGCAGACCAATGCATTCAAAGCAACAAAAAATAAAACATTAAATAAAAAAATCAACTCCAGCAGTGGAACAAAATATTTTTCTCAGTAATTACCTTTGATTCAATTTGGCATGTTTTAATTCAGTACATCTCCTTCTTCTAGTTTCTGTTTAAATACTTTGCTAAGAGAAATTCTGCTTGATTCTGTTCTGCTAATGTTAGTGAGCCCTAAGCCAGTTTTATCACACAATATTCTTTTTATATAGTCAAGCATTTATCAAATTAACATTTCTCAAAAATATTTAATTAATGTATTTTTTTTATAAATTTATTCTAAATATAAAATATTTTTGAAAATATAAATACTACAGTTTCTTTGTTTAATCATATTCTTTCTTTAATTTCATTCAAACAGGAAACCAAAACCAGGGGTTAGAAAAATTGTGCTGTCAACCAATATTGCTGAAACATCTGTCACAATAGATGATTGTGTGTATGTGATTGACTGTGGGAAAATGAAGGAAAAACAGTAAGTATTCAAAGTTTTACATTGTTTTAATAGTATATTCAGTAATACAAGGATGTTGTTAAAGGCAGATTAATGACATTCTTATTATGCCTACGTTTAACACTAATGCAACAGTCAAAAGTTGATTATTGCATTGAAATTTATGAAATACTAAGCAAAATACAAAATACTAAGTGATTTACACCTGATTTTGATCCAGGCCATTCTAAAGTTTGGTCACCAAACTTCAACCAATGCTATTGCAATCAACATTTTCACAACAAATTAGCTTAAAAACCCTGTAAGTGAAGTTTGTGTCAACGTACAGAAACATATAACTTAGAATTTCAGTTGCTTCAGTTTTAATTGCTGTTCTTTCTGTTTGCTTTTATTCTTCAAAGTATTCTTGTTAACCTAACCATTAACAAGAAAGAATACTCTGTAGAATACAAGCAAATAAAAAGAACAGCAATTAAAAATGGATTTAGCAAAGAACAAAAAGTACAGAAGTTCAAGAGACAAAAAACTTATTAAAGGAAATCTCAACACTTTCAGCAGAAAAATGTAAGATAATTTTAAAATTATCTTAAAATTAAATTTAAAATTTGGGTTACGAACAACTTTCAAAATATTCTAAAATATATTAATATGAGATTGGCACCAAAAATAGATTTAATGTTAAAAATCTCCTGAAAGTATTCCATGGGATAAATAAGCAGGCATTTATCAAATAAATTGTGCATAAAGCGAAAAAAATCTATATCTGAAAAACAAAGAGAAACATAGGCACCAGATAAAATAACACTTCTGGAGCATTAAATTATACAAACAAATGAAGAAGTCAGCAATGGCACCTCATTTCTGGACAGAGAACCATGACATAGTGGAAAAAGCAAAATTATTATAGTTACCACAGAGAGAAAGTTTACATATACTAATGCAGACACATATTGATGAACTTCTGGGGATGAAAACATCGACTTAAAGCTCATTACACCTCCACCAGACCAGAATATGCATCCTCAAAGGTGAATCTAGCAGTCAACTGCTGTTGATGCTGTTGATCTGTGAAACAGGTTCTACAAATTAACCAAAGTCACATAAGTGTGTAGTCCAACTCAATCATACATTAATTTAATTATATGATTTGCTTCACTATACAAGTTCCAGTTCACACTTCAAATTAATAAAGTGGATTCTTTTATCACTATGAACTCTCATGACATAATTGGCAGAAAATCAGAGGTTGTTATACTGTCCATTTCCAGCAAACTATACTTTTAATAATTGGTATGATTTTAGTTTTTTTATGCACAATTTTTATAGCAGGAACAATCAGAGATTTCACAATTCGGCAAAAGGTGATTTCTCCAAAAAGTATAAATCAAAAGAATCTGCAAAGCCTTTGAAAAGTGGCTACTACTAATGTACAATACTTAATGCACATTTAGATAAGATTTTCTGTTCATAATTTCATGAGATCTGCATGTAAGTTTATGTTCTTCAGTACATTCTTGCTACACCTGCAAAAATGTGACTTTCACTGAAATCATAGGTTTTCCATACTTTAAAAAAATTAAATGACCTTAGTAAACTCTCCAAAAGAACAATAAAGGAAGCCTCATATATGATACCATTCTTGTCAATAGAACCATCTTACTTACCCACTTCTGGGTTTATGGAATCATCTGACATTTTAAATGGTTCAAGCATTATTTTACAGGAATTTTCTTCTTCTTTGCTTTCACAAATATTAGGATAGCATTTAACACCCATCTGCCACTGAATCCCTGCTGCTCTAATTGTTGTAAAATCCCATGGATATCTGGTTTTCTAAATTATTGATGCTTCCATTTTTTTCTTCTTCATTGAAAATGGATTCACAAAATTCAAAACTTGTATTTGCCTGACTTTCATCCATTACTTCTTGTACTATTTTCCTTCATAGGTACAAAAACGGGCATTAAACACCATTCATTCCTTCTTAGGTATGCACTTTGGTATTTTCTCCCTTTTCCAGATTTAGTGTTTTTTTAATATATATATATATAATCATTGGAACTCTTTAGCTACAATTAAGGGATAACTATATGTTTATTTTTCATGTCAAGAAATCTTTTTTATAAATGTTTGATAATTCATAATTTTTTTAGATGAAGTAGTGAGAACAAACAACCTATGTCCTATTCAGAATGAAATTCTGTCTGTCACTTTGCTTTAAACAGGCTGAACATCATGTTGGAGACCTATCCCTTCTAGAAAATTTGTGAAATTAAATGTCTTCCTCCTTTCTTTTATTGGTGTCAGTACTACAGCAGAACACTACACATAGAGGCATGATTTTGGCTAACATTATTTTGTAAATGTACGTATTGCTTACTAGTAGATAATTGCAGGTAGTTTTTTACAGTTTAATATTCATTAAATATTAGACTGGTTTAATTAATGCACAATAATGAATAAAAGCTACAGAAATGCTGTATGACACACTGTCTTATGTGCCCACGGATAATCATTATATTGCTAGGATTTAGCTATGCAGTTCTGATGGCATCACTGTCAAAAGGAAAAGATAACGGAGGAATTCTGAAAATCCAAAGAAAAAATCTCTCTCTAATTTTTTTAATCCTGCTTTAATGAGTTCTTTAATATGGTGCCATTTTTATTTATTTTTTATTATCTTTTTATTTATTTTTTATATGTTTTTGAAAGAGGGCCTTTAAGCTCAAAATGAATAAAAACATCAAAATTTGGGAGCATCAAGATCAGTTTTATAGTCTATTCATGTGAATAAAGATGATGGAAGTAGCATTAAGTAAAATTTTTAATTACCCATAGGGTTCCACTGTCCAAAACTCCATTATGAAGAGATACCTTTTACTGCATTTACTCACATATTAGAAGCTCCTGTTTTCATTGGCAGAAAAGAAGTGGTGCATAAAATGTTTGATCCCTAAGGTGAGCGGAGAGTAGAAAAATTTTATTCACTATTTAATCATATCTTTCAATCTACAGATCATACATTTGAGTTGATCTAACTTTGTTCAGTTAATTTTGCAAATTCATTTATGAGGAAATCTCAAATTTCACTAAATTTTGTTCCATTTACTTTAATACATTTCAAAGGATGTTGTTTTCATCAACAGGAAGGTTCCACCGTCAGCTTTCCAGTGTAGTATTAAGATGCCTCTCAGTAGATTTTGTAAATTTAGTGATGAGATTACTATTACTAGGTACATTATATTCCGAGCTTGTAGGTCGTAGTCTATTGGGCTCCTCCTTCTTCCCAAACATTTTGTCTACATTTATTGTAGACATCTTTAGTGGCAGTAGCAAGGTCGAAGTGTCCTAACAGAATCCTAATGGTGACTGTAATAAAAATTATCAATAAATTTAAAAGACAAAAATCTATAAGAGAGGTTTCCACACTGAAGAACATCAAGGAAAGATACAAATTCAAAAGCTTCATGTACCATTGAACTTTCCACAACTGATTTAAGAGTGTATCCAAAGAACAAGGTATAATGTTAGCCCCAAAGAAAAATATAATATCAAAAAGTTATTAAGTTACACAGTAAAGGACACCATACCAACAGAATAGAAATCAGGAATTTATGAAATCAAATATGAGCATTGTGATCAAGATACATCTGAAAAACAAAGAGAAATTTGGAAATTCTGAGAAAAAACACTTTTAGAATATTTGTTATAAACAGGTTGATAAATCGGCAGTAGCAGCTAACTTTTGGGCCAAAAATCATGAAATTAAACCAGAGGCTAAGCTGCTGAAAGAACTTCATAACCCGATAGAGCTATCCACTTGGGAAAAAAAATTTCATCATAGGAAATAAGAAAAAAGTTAATGAATTTTTATTTTCCACCCATGGACGAACTCAGTAAGTTCCTATTTGAACCATCAGAGACCGGCACAAAAGCATCTTGAGATCCAGCCACCAATTCAAGTAGTTGGTCAACAGCTGATGATGAAAGCGAAGGCTTCCAAAACATGTCCATGTAAATAAGTGGAATTAGGTGAACATGTTGAATACATTTGTGTAGGATATTTCATTGTCCACAGCTTTGTAAGTGCAATTTATTTGCTTAGTTTTGTTATGTTATATAGTATCTTGGCAAATTTCAAAATTATTATCATGGAGATTCACAGCAGTTATTTTTATTAGGACACACATGCACACACACAATATTTTTAATAATTTGCATACGGATAATTCGTGGTTTATCTTCTCTTTCTTATTTATTTAATTTTTTATATATGAAATATTTCACCTTTAACTGGATTGCTCAGTTGCTTTCTCCAAGTGTTTGCGTGCAATGCATCTTTCTGCCTACCACTGAAACCATCCACCTCCCCTCAAACTTTTGCTCATAATGTAGAAGCCAAGCTACCTGTTTCCTCCCTTCAGTAGCATTGTGAGTAGTGTAGCTGGTGGTGCTGATCACATGCTTTATGCTTTTTTGAGTTTACAGTTTTGTGTTCTGTAGTGAGCTTAAATATGGATGATCGTAAAATGAATTATAAAGAGGAACACTCAAGAAATGCAAAATTATCACACAGTCAAGCTCGTATCACTGTCGATATATTTTTGTCATATACAGAAACTGGTGATTACTTTTTGTTTATGTACATTCTTTTCCTATGAAATTTGCAACATAAAATCAGGAAAAATTAACTATCTTCAAGGACACAAACAAAGCTGGCTAATTTTTTCATTTAAAGTGAAAAGTGATATGTTTATTATTTTGAAAATTTGTATCACTGCAGCTATTTATCTTAAAATGTATAGCATTCTTTCAAATATATTGATTTTGAAGTGTACTTTATTTGTCCAATCTGTCATAGTACTTTTTACCAAACTTTAGATGAAAAAACAAACTTTTGTAAATATTTTGCAGAAGTTCATGTATTAGTTACTGTGAATTATTGGGAGTTGACTGTATATAAATGCAACAGAGCAAAAGAAAACATGTTCTTATTGATAGTTTACAATAACTTGACATTAAGAATATTTATTTTACACAGTTTTATTTCACAGTAACTTCAATAACATATTAGCTATTGAAAAAATTATGGTGTCATCCAATTTATCACCTTGAATATAAAACTTTCAACTTCAAAATATAAAGACCTTGGAGTGGCAGCTGTATTTTATAAGAATGCAAACACAAAATTAAAATTATTGTATTAGTTTACGTAATTTCTGCTTTCAATCAACTTGTTGCATATCATCAAAGCCACTATTTTTCACATTTTGTTTGTCATCCTTTATAATGCCATCCTCTCTGATCATAGTGCTATCAAAGACTTATACTACTACTATAACACTACAGCCCATTTTATTCGAGCCTTTGTTTCCTCAAAAAGAGGTTGGTATACCAAAGGGAAAGTAGTTATCCTTATTTTCCTACTGAGAGCAAAATGATGGGATTGAACTTAGATCTTAGGGTGTCGAGGAATACAGAAGACTATTTAATAAATTGGCACTGTGCTAAATTTTGACATTTAAAAATTTGTCAGAACAATTTAGGATTCTAAAATGCAGATTTTGCAATTTTCTTTTCTTTACTCTGGAATTTAATATGCAGGTAAATATGGTATTATTTTGTAGCAACAAAAAATAAATGAGATAACTTAAAATGTAATAAGTTAATTGATGCTTCAGGTTTGATTCGAACAAGAATATGGAAAGTTTGGAGTTAGTATGGGTATCAAGAGCCAATGCATTACAACGGAGAGGACGGGCAGGACGTGTGATGCCTGGTGTCTGTGTGCATTTGTTTACAAAACATCACTATGATTATCATCTTCTACCTGTACCAATTCCTGAACTACATCGAGTTCCATTGGAACAGCTTCTTCTTCGCATTAAAACCCTGGATGCCTTCAGAGATGATGATGTGCATCATGTTCTGGGTAAGGAATACATTTTCATTATCTTGCAGAAAAGTACCATTTTTGGTAGTTTGTAATATTGATCTTGTGAATCAAAATCACAATCAAATTTAAGTTGAATGCTAATTGAAACTTGTATAATGAAGGAAATTATATAATTAAACTTATTGTATGACTGAGTTCAACTACATAATCTTATTGACTTCACTTGTTTATATTTAGAACAGGTTTTGTAGACCATCGTAAATTATTATCTAGCAGTTTAGCTGAGTTTATAAATATAAACAAGTGAAGCAAATAACAGTGTGTAATTTGACTTGGTCATATATTAATCTTAATTATAAAGTTTTAAGCTTTATAATTTCAATAAACATCTTGGCAATAATGATAGTGGTACCACTTCAAATGTGGGGCAAATTCATTCAATGTTAAACATGGATAAGTGATATACAATTGGCCAGTTGCAGCATGCCTAAGGAAACTGATGCATTTTGAGTAGGCTACATCACTGCTGTTTCCAATGCAAAGTACAAGTATTCTACTGTAATAGAAGCATGCAAGAGGTGACTTTTTTTTTACAGTGTCAAAAGCATGTAATCAATCTTGTGTTAAATCAAATGCAAAAACCTTTAAGAAATTAATTCCAAAGAGTAAGAAACAAGTAAATGACTGTTTTTTGATTTGGTTTATTTATGGGTGCTCTTTAACATCTCATGTCATCAGCATCCCATTCAATTTAGGGCATGAAACGGCAAACAAATTTTGCTCAGGCGCCTCTTCTTTCAGGCTTGAGGTTCTTTTTTGTGCCATAAATGTATGACACAGGACCCACGGAAGTAAAGCCTACTTATGATTTTTACACCCAAAAAAATCCATTGATCCTGACCAGGTTTGAACCCGAGATCTTGGGTTTAGAAGGCAAGTATGGTCTCTGTTAGTAACCTGGAATAAGAATGCAAACACACACCAAAAAAAAAAAAGGTATTGCACATAAATTTAGAATAACCATGAAACTTTTAAACGTTATCATCCATATTGAAGTTGAAGAAGTCACTAGATCAGAGTATACAAATTGTTGCCTCGTTACATTTCAGAGCATCACACAAACAATAGGAGGATATAAAAGAATCACCTGAAAGAAATAGAAATTTGTGATCACTTTGGATTAAGCATATATCTATTTTGATTACTGCATCAAACTCCATGTGGTTTACTACTGCCTAAGAAGTAAAAACATTTTGAAAGAATGTATGCTGAGCACCAAGAAACTGGCCCAAGGCTCACAATTATCACAGAATAGAGTTATAACTTTACCTATTCATTGTGTTGCTGAAAATGTCAAACATTTACTCCCTGTACTATCTAACTAAAGTTAAATGACTAACTCAAATTAATTTCATTGACATCTAGCTCTGTATGGCATTGACACAAAATCTGGATACATCAGAATAAGGTATTGAGTCATACTTCTGGTATGACACTGAAATTCCTTTGTAAGTACAATTTTTATATACAAGTTAAGTTATTTTGTATCGGGGACAGTGAAATATATTATAATATGACAAATTATTGTTACGAAATCATTCAAATTTCACTAATTTTGTTCCACTTGCCTGTTAAGAAAAGTTAACACCTTACCAAAATACAAAAGCCAAAGTATAAAGAACTCATCAGAATTAATAGATAAAATCAGATGTATAAAATTAGAAAAGAGGGATTTGCTAGTTTCTTATGATGTGGTCTCTTTGTTTCCTAGCATCCCCAAGGAAAACCTAATAAATATTGTAAAGAAATGGCTAACTTCAATAAACCTACCTGGAGAAGTCTTAGATCAATATCTGAACCTTACCAGAATTTGCATAAATCAAACCCACTTCACTTTCAGAGGCAATAGTTATACACAAAAGATGGGTTTAGCAATGGGAATCCCACTTTTGCCATTCTTAGTGGATATGTACGTGAGGTTTTTGGAAATAAAATTAGTTGAGGCTTTTCCACATATATGTAAATGTTGGTACTGTTATGTGGATGATGTCTTTGCTATAGTAAACTAGGACATGTTTTGGAATCACTTCCATCATCAGCTGTTGACCAACTGCTGGATTTGGTGGCTATCTACTGAATTGTATTTATTTGGAAAATTATTTATTGCTGACTAGTAGTTAGATAATTGCAGTTAAAGTAAAGCTGTTTAGAGTTTATTATTCTTGAAGTACAAATTAATAATCTTAGAGTTGTGTAATTAATGCACAGCAATGAATAAATGCTATATAAATGTTATACAATGTGGCCATCAGCTATCACTGTATTACTAGGATTGAGCCATGTGGTTCCAATGCCACAACACCAGTTGACATGAAAAACATATCAGAGAATTACTCAAAACCAAAGGAGACATTGCTCTCAATTTTTTTGCTTAGTTCCTTTTAATGCATTCTTAATATGTCACCACGTTTGACAAAGGCTCTTAAAGAGCTTCAAGGCCAAACATCATTCCATTTAACAAACACTGTGATGGCCCCAAGCAATGCATAATGCTCACATTGTTTTTATGCCATTTATGTTTCAGATTACTATTTTGTCTGGATTCTTTCAGGTGGCATTTTCTTAAAATCACTTGATGCTTCTTCAATGGATTTTTGCACCTTTTGCTATTAGACACCTTTTATTTTTTGTTCTGATTTTATTTAATTAAGTTATTTTTATTGTTTTATTTATTACTGTTTATATTATTTCTTTTTCCATACAATTGATTGCATTCTGCTGTTTCAGCTCGAACTTTGGAACCTCCTCCAGTTGAAAGCATTGATTCAGCACTTATTCGACTTCAGGATGTTGGAGCATTAGATTGTGAGAAAAATCTTACCCCTCTAGGAAGACACCTAGCAGCCCTTCCTGTAGATGTAAGGTGAGATGCAGCGTTAAATGTCTCTGTGACTGAGTAAAATAAGAACATTGCAAATATC
Organism: Metallyticus violacea; assembly: GCA_030762175.1. NCBI lineage: Eukaryota > Metazoa > Arthropoda > Insecta > Mantodea > Metallyticidae > Metallyticus > Metallyticus violacea. The sequence goes on along the minus strand of CM060842.1, from coordinate 120,572,239 downwards.
TTAGAACAATGATAAACTGTATAATTAGGGATGTAAAAATGAATTCAATTTGATTTTTACAGCTTCTTTGATGGAACTGTAAATTGAAAGCATGTAAATCAGCTTTTGATGAAAATTAAGAAGCTGTTAACATAATGAGATCAGAATTTTGACAAATTTTATGTCATATAAGCAACAAGCATGGACTCCAAGTGTACTTAAACATTATACTTAAGTTTTACGTTTTGCATAATAAGCTTTTCTGTTGCTGGTAATGGGCATGTATTTGTAACACACAAGATGAGAGAATGAAACTTTTGCTCCATTATTCTGGCAGAACATATTATCTTGTAAAGTAGCCAATAATTTTCATGCAGCATCCTTTCAGTAGGTCAACAAATTAAATATACAATCAGTGGCTGCTCATGCAAGAAATTGATGTGAGCTGCACTAATTTTTAAATGAACTAGTAAATATGTTGTTGTTGATCTAATGTGCACGATTTTGATCCATCAATTTTTCCCTGCCCAGCCAATATAATTTGTGTATTTTCAGATACAGCTTTCCTCAGTTCTGTACATTCCAATAGATGTTCTCTGTTTAGAATCTTGTCCGTATTGCTGATCTTACATGTGTTATCATTCATAAAACCAAATCTGTGTAGATGTTCCGCCAGACAATCATGTCCAGTTGCCAGTCTAAAATGAGCAACTGTTTCCTTCCTTGATAGATTTTTTTATATTTTGTACTGTTTCTTTTATATTAGAATAATTTTTATTAGATATTTCCACTTGAATATTATGTTAATATTTTTGTTCTATGGTCGTTTTGATATTTTTTAATTTTACATTTAATCCACAGGGCTTTATTGGTTTTGAATATAGCACTGCCCCCTTTTTGGCCAGAAAGTCTGCATTCTCGTAACTTATCACTCCCACATGTGCTGGTATCCACAGTAGTATTATTTGTTGAAATTTTGTTTAAATATACAGAATTGGAAAATCTTTAAATAATTTACTGTATAAACTAACATAAATAAAAGAAGTATTACATTAAGTGACACTAAAGCAGCACTACAAAGTATAATGAATTACAGTTCCCCACCAACATATACTATAAATGAAGTAAGAAAACTATATTATACAATCCAGATCAAAATACAAAAATAGGTGTACAATGGACTTTGAGTCATGTAGGATTTTAGCCAAGAAGGAGTCAGCATAACGTTAAAATCATCAAACATCTTTTATTGAAACCAAGAAAAATTTGTAGTCTAATTTCCTTATTGTTGGACATGATTGTCTTCAGAACATCTCTTTAATTCAGGACAGTTACTGCCCATTATGTAAGGGTGTGAGCACTGTCATAAACAAAGAACATTATGCAGCCTACTTTTTTTTTTGATTGATTTATTTATGGACGCTCTTTAACAGCTCAGATCATCAGCGTCCCATTCAACTCAGGCGTGAAACAGCTGACAAATGTTGCTCAGAGGCCTCTCTTTCAGACTTGAGGTTCTTTTTCGTGCCGTAAATGTACAACACGGGGCCCACGGCTTTACTTCCCTTCCGAAGGAAGCCATACTTAGGATTTTTACGCCCCGAAAAAATCCATCGGTCCTGGCCGGGTTCGAACCCGCGATCTTGGGTTTAGGAGGCAAGTATGGTAACCACTACACCACCAGGACCGACTGCAGCCTACTTGATAGCAACTAAAAATGAAAAATAATTTGGAAGCTCTTTATTGGGAAGCTAGGAGAAAAATCATAAATATCAGAATTCCCAATGGCCACTAGCAACCAACTAACTAACAAATATACAGAAGATATTATAAGTATAATACTGACTCATTGCCAAAAATGACTACATACATACCTAAAGTACTGAGATCCAGCATTGTTGAGATGCTTTCCATTTCTTACATGTGTCATAAATAATAGGTTAACATATGCTATATCTGTCATAACTTTTTTATTCCAGCCTTCACTATTTCCAAAAATTATGCATGGAAACACAAGAGAGCATTTCAAATGCATTCACACACCCAACTGATTTCACACACTTTTCTATTAAATTTTCTTGCATACACATTTATGTTTTCTGAATCTATTGCTTTTTGTGTTTATATCTGTACTGTCTACTTTTTCCTCCAGAATTTTAACAGAAAAAATGCTTTAGGTAGAGTAAAAATAAAACTACTTAAAATATTGCCAACACATTAAAAACACTCTTGATGTTTTACTCTTAAAACTTTTAAAATTAAAACTGGGAAATGTTTTGTGAGACCTTGCTCACATTGTCAACTATAGAACTACTGATGGTTCAAACTATATTGGAGGTGTCAGTGACTGTGGGTGCTTTGGTGAGAGTCGGTCCTGGTGGTGTAGTGGTTACCATACTTGCCTCCTATACCCAAAACGCGGGTTCGAACCCGGCCAGGACCGATGGATTTTTTTCGGGCGTAAAAATCGTAAGTATGGCTTCCTTCGGAAGGGAAGTAAAGCCGTGGGTCCCGTGTCGTACATTTGCGGCACGAAAAAGAACCTCAAGCCTGAAAGAGAGGCCTCTGAGCAAAATTTGTCGGCCGTTTCACGCCCTGAGTTGAATGGGACGCTGATGACCTGAGCTGTTAAAGAGCGTCCTTAAATAAATCAATCAATCAAAGTGCTTTGGTGATCTGTAATGAACTTTAAAAATGTTGTCTGCCGCTGGAATATCAAAATTCAGGAGTCTTCATGAGTACTACTGAGTACTTCTTTATAACAATTTTTTCACTTATATTGAGTGTTGTTAATTTCAGTTTCATTTTAAAGACTGGCACAGATATATAAATGATATCTTTGCGATTGTTAATAAGAAACACTTAGATGATGCTTTGAAATTGCTAAACCTACAAAACAGGGGAATTAAAGAAACAGAACAAGACAACATGATTCCTTTCCTTGAATTAAAGATTATAAGAACAGGTAATAATTTGAAATTTGAATATACAGAAAGGATATGCATACTGAAAATTACTGAAAGGCCAGTGACTTGAATCCCACAGCACAAACATGTAGTTCTCAACAGCTTAGGACATAGACTCATTAACATAGCCATGAATGAGTTTGAATACAGTGAAGAATACTCTCACATAATACAGGTGGCAAAAATCAGTGGGTAAGGCCAAGAAATTGTAGACAAGAAAATCAAGAAATTCAAACAAGAGAAGAGGTTAAAACAGGTTACAACATTGTTAGCAAAAAAAGAAACTACCACAGGAAATTTACTTATCATCCTTGGGCCATCAAAAAATTCCACAAAATATTATAAGAATTTGCAACTACTTTGTTCCCAGTGAACAAATTTAGCCTAAATAATATGCTCAACTCCAGCAATAATAATAGAATACCTAATGAGAAGAAGCCAGGAATATATCAAATCAACTGTTTGGAATGCAACAAAGTATATATTGGCAAAACAAAAAGAAGCATTGGAAATAGGCTAAAGGAACACTGGAGAAACATCAAGTACTTTCAAATAGATAAATCAGCAGTTGCACATCACTTTTGGGGAGATAAGCATGATATAGTAATGGAAGTCATATTATTGAAATTTGTAGACAGACCCCTTGGAGCTGGGAATATGGGTGAAAATTTTTATAAAAAAATATGAATATAAGGTTATGAACTTCCAGATCCCAACAGAAGACAAGTTAATGCAAAACTTCATAAAATGTCCACAAGAGCTACGCCAAGTGCATTTAATCAATAACGAATCTGGCAGTCGACACACAGCTGATGATGCAGGTGAAGGTCTATGAAACATGTTCTGTGTATATTTGAATATATACATATATATTGTATATTTACATAATGTGGGTAAATTTCTTACACATTTCACTTACTGTATTTAAGTTAGGACATGTTTCGGGAACCATGGTTTCCATCCTCAGCTGTTGACATACTGTTTTTGGTACTCATGTTGGTACGTGGAAGCTATTGTATTGTATGTGGTGACCTCTGGTGGATATGAAATGAATTTAGAAAGACAATCCCACAGAGGAAGGTCGAAATTCATTGTGGTTTCTCAGTTTTTTAGAATGAAGACATTCTTCCAGGCAGCCAATTCCTATGGGTTGCTTAATTCTTTAAAAAGTTTTATCTCTGGGTCTGTTTCATGGTTTTGGCAGCAATAATGGTGTGCTAATTCAGATTTTTCCATATGTTTTAATTTGATATTTCTAAAATGTTCTTTCTTCTGAACTGTCAAATTTCTTTTAGTTTTTCCTATGTATTACTTTTGTAACTTTGATTTAGTGACATATCCATTCCTCTTCTTCTCAGCTGCTCATTCTGCACTTTATCTTTGAGTTTAATGCCTAATATTCTTCATTGCATCTTGCTTTGGAACACCTGAATCATGTGTATCTGTACATAATATTTTAGAATATTACATTTACTTCAGTTAAAGAACCAAATTAAGTATAATATTCTAATATTTTTCTTTATTAAAATACAATCTCTGTACATAATATTTTAGAATATTACATGTACTTCAGTTAGAAACCAATCAAGTATAACATTCTAATATTTTTTCTTTATTAAAATACTTTAATTTTGTTAATTTTAGTAATGTTAACTATTTAAGCACGGGATAATATCATTTTGATGATCAATATGATGGAGGGCTTTTGATCCTGTAAATAAATTCTGGCTCATAAATGAAAAAATCTATTTATTACAGCCCTTTACAACATATTGTTGATTATAGAAATATGTACCTTTTATTTTCTTATCTTCACTTTTTTTTTTATTCATTATTTTTTTCCAGAGTTGGAAAACTGATGTTGTTTGGAGCGATCTTCTGCTGCATAGATTCAGCACTAACAATAGCAGCGTGTCTGAGTTATAAATCTCCATTTGTTACTCCTTTTGCCAAGAAAGAACTAGCAGATGCATGTAAGAAACAATTTGCAACAGCAAACAGTGACCAGTTAACAGTCCTAAAAGCATATAAGGTAGGAATTTGTATATTTATACAAGACATGTATTTAAAGAGCAGTATATATAAATTGAATCTGTCGTCTTAACACTCTTCACCCTTTAAGGTTAGTGAAGCATGAAGAGTGTTAAGACGACAGATTCAATTCACATGAGCTTCACTGTTTTAGTTCCATTTGAAAACATTTTTTAAAGATTTACAACTTTTAAAAAATTTTGAGCAGTATATATATTTCCGTAAAAACTTATTAGTTATGAGTAATTTGTAAGAAATTGGTAATCATAATATTTCTAATTTTTAATGTTTGCCATATTTTCTAGTCATAATTTATAATATCTAAACTTTATAATGATATAACAATTAAAAGTTTTGGTATTAAGTAGCACAGTATTTCACTGATTTCTATCTAATGAAAGCTGAGTTGGAATATCAACAAAGATCATATTTTTCCTCCTTTGTAAATAGTTCTCAAAACATTCACCCAATTTAACCTGTTATTTAGCTCATTAATCAATAAAATGACCAAAAAGTAGCTGTTAGAGTTAGAGAAATAATTTTAATGGTGTATGAAACTGTATACTGGTGATAATACGCTACAGATTGAGAGGTGTTTGTTTTAATATACAGCCTTACTCCCTCCATTTCTATCCATGTTCAACCATCATAAGTTCATCATCCTTTATTTAACACATAGTAGTGGCACTATGCCTTAATTAACAGATAAGCTTAGTACCAAGATGGATAAAGACAGTGTTTCAAATAACGTGAAATGCAAAAGTAGTAAACCTCTAAAAAGTGGTGAAAAAACAGTAATTCTTAATGTTTTCGATAAACTTTTAGAAAAATCCAATTTCAACGCTCAATGAAGTTGCATAATCTACCTCTGAACTTACGGGAGTGTCTATAGCCAGTGTGCACAAATACAGAAAGAAAGTTTAGAGATTGGAGTATTACTTTTATAAACTGGAATAAGTAGGAAAGTACATGCATTTTACTTGAATAATGAACCCCTGCAACTAATTAAATGCAAAACTAAAATTGCTTCAAGTGAAGAAAATACGGAAATGTTGCATGTTTAAACACAAACTGCACTATCTAATCTGTCGTCTAACACACTCTTATGCTTCACTTAATTTTAAATATGGTGGGGCCAGTTTCGAAGAGACATGCTGTCCAACTTCAACCAACTTGACGACTTGACTTCAACCAACTTGACTTGAACATGGAGAAGATGTCTCCTCAAAACCACTCTCACTTTATTTAAAAGCAAGTAAAGTATAAGAGTGTGTTAGATGACAGATCAGATAAAATTTACATTTAACAAGCTTCACTGTGAGAGTTCCAACAAAATTTTTTTAAAATTTCGTATAATTTTTCGGATGTTCTTAAATGACAAATTTCACTGTTCCTCCAAATGACTGATCACCTTTGATCCTCCCAGATGAAAGGGTATGGTAATTTATGAAGTGCTTTCAATCTTAGGTAGATTTTAAGATCGTTTCACTGTGTTGATTCCTGCATTCATCATTAATGTTTATGAAGTGCTTGTTAATTCTGTCATATAAGTTCACATGCTTGTACATGGTATCTAAAATGGCATCCATTAAGTGCAAACATATTTAAATGATTTTGGTTTCTGTGTCTTTAACAGACTTTTATTTGAGCTTTATCTGATGTTTTATGAAAAATAAAAATATTATAAAGAATAGCAATTGTGATACATGCATCTTATGCACGTTGCATTCAATTCTTTATTTGTTGTGCTGTGTGCAAGAAAGGCATAAGTACAGGGCATTGATCATTTCCGAGGTGTTGCTTCAATGTACATGCATACCTTGCCCCCTCCACTTCTATCAATGTCCAGTTATATTGCTAATTTTCTTCCTCTTTCCGTTGTTCCTGTGAACACAAGCATGGAAGGATATAGTATTTGTTGACAGCGAATGTAGCTTGCATTAGTATAGTTTATTCATCAGAGGAACATGTTTAAGCAGTTTTTGCTCCCATCATCAGCTGCAACTGACTAACGTTGGCATGGTATGTGGAGAATTCCGGTAGTTCCAATATCATAGGATACCAGTTGTTCAGTATTTGAAATATCAAATTTCATAATTTGATATTAATTTTTTGGATGAAGATCCTCTCACATAGTACTAGCTTCGTGTGATCATTAGTAGCCTTCACTAATTTGGTTTGAGGTTGTCCAAAATGCACCACAATCACAAATATCTCCATCTGTTTATATCTAACATAAATATACTAACATTGCTGAAGTATTCTTTTATTCTGGTTTCTAAATTCCTTTTTTCCTGCCTAAGTGTACTTGATCACAATCCAAACAATCTGTAATAAATTCCACGCTTCTTCCCAGATGGAGTTACATCCTTGTTTGCACTATTCAACAGGTTTTTGATTCATTTAAGAACTTTCGAAAAATAAGACATTTTTAAAAAATTCTGTTAGAACTCGCACAGTGAAGCTTGTTAAATGTAAATTATATCTAATCTTAACTTTTTAAAAAATTGAGTGGAGATTGTAACAAACACACCACTAAAATTCAATAAAAAGGAAGAGTGGTTTCGGGAGCCATCGCTCCTATCATCAGTTCCTCGTTGACTGCCGGCATTGCTGTTCATGGTAGATTGATTCATCTCTGGTGGAGGTTTAATGAACTTTTGTATTAGTACATCACTTGGCGAGTACATTAGGAATATAAACCGAAAAACAAGAAGAAAAATTCAGCGGTAGCTTGGCACTTTTGGAAAGAACAACATAGCGTTATTAAAAACCTCAAATTACTTAAAAACATTAAAGGGAAAACTGAACTTACAGTCTGGAAAAACATCTATATTTGAAAGAATAAGGAGAAAGTTTTTAATTTCGAAATCCCGCCAAGTGATGTACTAATACAAAAGTTCATTAAACCTTTGCCAGAGGCAAATCAATCTACTACGAACAGCGAGGCCGGCAGTCGACCAGGAACTGATGATAGGAGCAATGGCTCCCGAAATTAGTCTTCCTATTTATTGAATTTTAGTGGTGTGTATGTTACAATCTCAACTCAATTTTTTAAAATGTTGAAATTGACATCACTGTTACAAAAGTTCACTATATTTTATATATCTAATCTGTCATCTAACACATTCTTATACTTCACTTACTTTTAAATACGGTGGGATTGGTTTCGAAGAGACATGCTCTCCATCTTCAACCAACTTGACGACTCTGAAGGTTTCTGATGTTATATCTATCCAGCGAGGCCAATTCAATATTATATTTTCTAAGCATACTTGTAAATTTGTTTGTCCATGGATGATATGTAAATTTTTAAAAAATTTTGTCCCCTTTCACTGTGGGAAGAGTAGTGATTTTTTTGATAATTTTTAATCTTTTACGATGATGGACTTTCTTATTTACCAGTGCATAATTGAAACCAATATTGAAAGCAGTACTGATAATGGATTGGTATTCTGAATTGACTTTGTTGAGTGGGATGTTGACCAGTCTATGAGTAAAGTTGTTTGATTATATGCAGATGGGGAAAAACTTCTTTCTCAACTTCTAAAGTAAATGTATTATTTTGATCTTGGAGATTTTAAAGCATTGTTGATTTGTTTTTTGGGCTCTATGGCAAATATGTCATCTTTATAGTGAAATCAAATTTTAAAAGGAAAAGAAAGGCTTTTTGTCAGCTAAAAATGGAGAGAAAAGGCTATCCACAACCAAACCAGAGTCCTGTTGTAGAATTTTTCATTGTTAGTAAATATATATATTAAATAGCTTAGTTTCAGATTGTTTTGAACAAATGAGTAATGTGTAAATGTTGAAATTAATATTTTGCTGTTGACAACATATAATTAATACAGCAATAATTAATGGTTTCAATAAAGACACAATAATAAAAGAAAACAATACATTTAAAAGACAAAAATCTATAAGAGAAATTTCCATACTGAAAAATACCAAGGAAAGATATAAATTCAAAAGTTCCATCATATTTAGTTATATTTAGCCACTATGGATGTAGCCAGCTCCTTAATGAAGACATTTTTGTAAACATTATCAGAATTCTTTTCTATTAGTTTCTAGTCATGTCCATGCAACAAATTCTCTAATGGGTTTATTTAATCTTCCTTATCCAATGGCTATTTTGTTGCCTTTATCAGCTTTTAATGTACTAATGTTTTGTTTTTAATTTTTCTATGGTATCATTGCAACTTTTGTCCCTAATTCTAGGTTTATACTATCTAAATCTTGGAATTTTATTTCTGACTAGGTATTCTCTTTCTTTTAAATGTTGGATAGCTATTTTTTTTTCTGCAATGATATTTATATATTCAATTGGCAAATTACACTGAACAAATGCCATGACACTGTAATATGTTGAGATAGTGTCTGTGAAAATAATTCCTTCTCTCTAAGGGGTTTTGTATGCAATTTCAATGAGGATATTGTACTTACAAAGCTGTTGACAATGGAGTGGTAATATATCCTTAACTTAGGTATTCATTTTTTTACACTAAACTCCATTTACTTACATAAAAGTAAGACGTGTTTCAGGAGAATCTCTTTCATCTTCAGTTGCTCACCGAACTACTGTTACTCGAAATGATGGCTGGACACCCGGATGTTTCTGTGGTGGTAGGAAATTGCTGAGTTCATCCATAAGAGGAAACTCGAAATTCATTAGGTTTTTTCTATTTTTTCCCAAGTGGATAACTCCAATGGGTTGTGAAGATGTTTCAGCAGTTTAATTTCCGGTTTTATTTTATGGTTTTTGGTCCAAAAGTGAGCTGCTACTGCTGAATGAATGAAAATGTTTACCTAGTAAGTCATGACTTGTAGTGAGACAGAAAATAGCAGGAGACATCTCCAAGCAGTGCATTCTAGGCAATGTCTTTGATGGCAAATAAGTCTACAAACTGGCTTAAACTTCTCATATATGCAATGTTTTCATCTAAATTTTCAGAAAAACCCACTCATGTTTTACACTTTTGTTTAAGAATTTAACCTGTTTGTATATGAAAGAACCCAAAAGATTACACATTGTTTTCTGGTTGTATGTCTATAGTTGGCATTGTTTTGGATTGTTGATGCACTCTTTTTTGTTTTCATATTCCAGTTTAAATTTTTGTAAAGATAAAGGAGTAAATTTTGCCAAGCAGTAAATCTTAATAAATAAGAAAATTTCAAGTGTAATCCATAAAATTTTAACTCATTCTCATTTAATCTTTTATACTGTATACTTTTGTCTTTTACTGCTTTTTGGTGTATACTGTTGTCTTTTTTCACGAAAAATTCAGTAATCTTATTTTCAATGGAAATTTTTAGAAAATGTATTTTAGCCTCATTGTTTACCTTTTATACAACTTTATTACACTTTTGTGCAAAAAAAATCCAGGTTGTATGAAAAATATTTTTCTCTTAGGAGCCAGTTATTTTATTAAAGTGCACATCATGTGTTTGGAAAATTTAGCATCTGTGGGCTTGCTTGTTTAATTTTTATATTTAAAGATGTACTTAGGAACTGTTTGCAATGAAGCAATAACATATAAAAAATAAAAATATGTATAAGAAATAACAATATTATTTAACTTACAGAACTTAAAATTGGGATATATTTCTGGAATACTTGTTCCCATCAGCAAATGTTTATCAACTGCTGGCTAGATTTTGGCTGGTGGAATCATTGTTGGTTCTGAGCCACCTCTATGGTGAGAAGTTTGCTCAAGAACCAATAACAATCTCACCAAGCAGCCAAGGTTTCATCATACAGTTGGTCTACAGCTGATGATTAGAGCATGTATTCTCAAAACACATCTTGAGTTTAAACTGCGTAAGTGAACTTTAATATTAATTCAATTTGTCGTCAAACACAGTGAAACACCTATTAATGTCTTCTAAGTCAGATGTTTGGAACACTCTTTTATGGTTTAAAGAGATTTACACAGGACATATGTTTCTTGGAAATATTGTGAAATTTCTGTTAGTATTTCTACACATTTTTATTTAATGTAAACATTAATTTCATTTCAATGTTAATTCAATTTGGAATCTAACTCAGTGAAACACGCATTAATAATCTGTTCTGAGTTTAATTATTTAGAACACTTTATGTCTTCACTTACTGGAAATTACTCGGGACATATTTCGTGGACCCTCTATATGTTCCTTGAACCTAATGCCTAAACTCTACATAGGAAAAACAAAGAAAAATATTGGCATTAGATTTAAGGAACATTAAAAAAACATCCGTTACAAATAAATAGAAAAATTGGCAGTGGCAGCACATTTTTGGAATGAAAACCATTAAATATAAAAAGGCATGAAGTTGTTAAAAGATAATACAACAACCAAAAGAGTTAAATATGTGGGAAAGGATTTTCATAAAACAACATGAGCAAAACTTAATGAATTTTGACATCCCAGATTCAAGTTTATCACTAGGCCACCAGAGTCAACCTAACCCAATTTTTACGAATAATCCAACAGTCATTTAACAGCTGGGGATGTGGACAAAGATCCACGAAACAATTCCTGAATAAATCTCCAGTAAGTGAAATCATAAAGAGTGTTGTAAATAGTTTTACTCAAAAAAGATTATTAATTTGATTGTTAAATAATTAGCTATAAATCAGTATATGTTGTGTATATGTTAAATGATATTAGATTCTGTCGACTATACTCCTGAAAAGCTTGTAACTCAAATTGACTTGTAGTCTTTCCTTTCATTACTGCTGTATCTATGTTGTAAGCTGCAATTCATTCCACAATTTTGGTATTTTCAATATAACCAACTCATATTGGAGAGTTCTGAGTTCGGTTGTTGCAAATACATTAAATTCTATCCTTACTTATAGGAATACATTAAATTCTATCTTTACTTATAGGCCACTATACAGATTCAAACCCCAGATCTTCTGCTCACAAGTCCATGCCTTAACGACCTTGGCCACCCATAGTGGTTTGAAGCATCCAGAAAAGCATCATCAAACTGTTTAGAAACTGAACCTATATAAAATCAAACATAAAATTCAATTGGCAGTCAAGAACCAGTTCTCTCATATGTCCACCACTCACTGTCTAGCATGATGATGTTCCGCCAGTGTTTAACTTTGAGCATTGATCCCCATTGTGTGTGTTTAAAAATTGTTATAAATTAGAGCAGATTTTGTTGTTAGGTGCATATGTATCCTGTGTGAATTATTTACTTCAATTTCTTGAAAGGCAGCACTGTTTGTAGGAACCTTCAAATTGTACTCAATAAGCTTTTCTTTCTCATTCCAGAGCTGGCTGAAAGCTGATGCAAATAGTCGTTATGCTGGCCAGGTATTTGCTACCGAGAATTTTCTTTCCTGGCAAACTCTTCTAATGTTAGCAGATATCAAGAGGCAATTCCTTGAGCTTTTAGTGAGCATTGGCTTTGTGCAAATTAGCTTAGGACCTAAGAAGAGTGGGACAGACAATATCCTCAGCTTAACAGGAGAGCAGGTGAGTGCTGAAAAACTGAACAATTTACATTAACAGTGCACCTTTAGTAGGAATGTTACAGATCATTGTTTACAAAATGTTTACACTCATATTACTCAGATATCCTCTTAATAGCATATACAATAATAAATCTTAATATGCACAAAAATTGCAGGTATGTGGTTAGGGAAATAAAACATGGTGTGTACAAAATTTAAGACCATAGCAGTACCTGTTTTATGAAGTTTGAAAACAGGAATGATATAAAAACAATCTGACTTTATTTTAGTTTTGTTCTTAATTAACTTCTTTCGACTATGCTGCAAGCAATTGCACTTTCATTATTACTTGCAGTTTCAGAAAAGAACTATTAGATTATGGATAACTCTTAAAAATACATATACTAGGTGGTATCCACAATATTCGAGACTGGTGCTGCCATCTCGACAGTACTTGCAGTAGAGCTTTGTTTTGCTAGGTGGCAACACTAACACATCTGATGAGCAAGTGTTTAAAGTTTTATGCAGCTGAGTAGATGTGTTGAGATTCAATAGTACTTTTTATGATACTCTGTGTGTAGTGTGTGGCGATTTTACGATGGATCCAAGATTAGAACAGAGAGTGTGCATCAAATTCTGTGCAAATGTCCGAAAAAAAATGCTAGGGAGACCCTTGTAATGATTTGACAAGTATTTGGAGGAAAAGCATGAGTCGTACATGTATGTTTGAGTAGCATGCTCGGTTCAGGGCCAGCCGTACAGCTATTGAAGATGATGCTCACACCAGTAGAACCGTCAGCTGCACAGAGCCTGACATTGTTGCCAGAGTTCAACACCTTGTTCATGAGGATTGACATCGAATCATTGAAGACCTTGCTCATGAAGTGGGAATTGGTTGTGGGACATGCCAACGAATTTAAACTAATGAATTGGGCATGCATCGTGTCGCCACAAAATTTGTGCCAAGGATCCTGACTGCTGATCAGAAGGTGCAGCGTGTTGAAGTTTGCACAGAGCTTTGTCAGGCTGTATCCGATGACTCAACCTTCTTGTCCAGGGTCATCACTGCCAATGAGAGCTGGATGTATGCTTATGACCCTGAGACAAAACAACAATCCTCCCAATGGAAGAGCCTGAACTCACCAAGACCAAAACAAGCGATACAAGTGAAGAGCAAAGTCAAGAGCAAGCTCCTCATTTTCTTAATTCGTCCCACCAAATCGAACAGTGAATTCCACGTACTACTGTGACGTTTTGCGACGGCTCCGTGAAAATGTGCAGAGACAACGGCCCGAACTTTGGCGACAAGGGAACTGGCTGTTGCATCACGATAATGCGCCCTGTCACAATTCCTCATTCACCGGGAGCTTTATGACAAAAATCAACATGGCGGTTGTCCACGTCCCATCGTACTCGCTTGATTTGGCACCCTGCGACTTCGCTCTATTCCCGAAACTGAAAATCAAGTTGAAAGGACGTCGATTGGACACAATTGACAGGATGCAAGAAGAAATGCTGTCTGTGCTAAACACCTTCAAAGAACATGACTTCCAAGATGCACTTGGAAAATGGTAGAATTGCTGGGACCGGTGTATATGTGTGGAAGGGAACTATTAAGAAGGTGACGGTGGTCATTAGTTTCAAAGTAAGTTTTTGACCAGATGGCAGCACCAGTCCGGAATATTTTGGATACCATCTCGTGTAAATGTTTCTCTTGAATAGGTACATAATTAGTTATGGACTTGTGATTAATATATTTAAGCAATTTACAAACAATTAAATTTCAGTGTGTGTATGTAAGATATTAAAATATAAAACCTCTAATTTTATTGCAAATGTTCATGCACAGTTGAATGTGAATGGAGAAAATAGCCAGCTACTAGCAGCTATCTTGTGTGCAGCTCTCTATCCAAATGTGGTGAAAGTGCTTACTCCAGAGAAATCTTTTAATCCCAGTGCTACTGGAGCTGTGCCTAAGCAACTTCGTGCAGATGAACTACGTTTTAAAACCAGAGATGATGGCTATGTATGTAAATTGCTTCTAAATATCTGTATATATAAAATTGGTATATGAAACATTGTGTATACATGTATGGTAATTGTTAATATAATGAAAGCAATTTTTTTTTACAATTTTTACTATGGGCTATACTTTCACTTAAGTTTTTTCATACTCATTGCCAACCCCCCAAGGCCCCTGAAAATTGTAAAAATAATGAAATATTTCTATATGCACTTAGGAAAACATCAGTCTGCAGCCATAAGTCCTAATGGAAACAATATGTTTACTGATGCAGTTTTGAAGTTTTTAAATTTAATCTATTTTTTATTTTTATTTTTTAATGTATTTATTTTAAATTGCATTTATTATTTATACTCCCTTAAATGTGTTGGAAGAAGCATGTTGTCATATTTATTGTATTCAGTCTGTTTTGTAAATTTTGTGTTATGTTATTTTTCTTTATTGTTTTGAAAATGCAGAATATTTTGGAACATTAAAGCAGTATCAGATAAGATGAAAAGAGCAGATACTGTGAAAACTCAATCTATCATTTCCCACTGGGTAAGAAAAAGAAAATGATGAATGCAGAAAAACAGTGGATAAGGGAAAGGGTCTAAATATGTAATTTTCTACTTGCCAATCATTATACTCATCCCACAAAAAACAATGTCCTTTCATTTTTTGCCAATCCGCAATCAGTAAAATTGTAGACAGCTGTGTCCAAGGTACTAATACAACACAGCTTGTAAATCAGAATTAGTTCTCACTGCTGTAGAATCACTTAAAGTCGACACTTTGTCCTTCTGTTCTTTAATTTCTTCTTCACATTGTCTTATGAGTTTAACACCAGGATTGATTCTTTTTAGGTGTGTAGAAACTTTTATTAAAATATATAAATACTTTTGTAGAGGGCTCCCTATTTATTTCTCTGCAGTGCGTCATGTACAGATCATGCATCTTTTCTTCATTGCACATTTTTTTTATTAGTCGAAATGTTTCCAATAGGAATTTAGCTGCCTTGACTGATTCATAACCCTCTTTTTGAGGGCTTGGGTACATCTCTTAGCTCCCAGAAACTTTCACAAAGACAGCTACTCGTGAGTAGGAGGCCCACCAGGACGTCCTCCCTGACTAAGGTTTTTTTCCAGGTTTTCCTTAGTCCTCAAAAAGGCAAATGCCAGGGAGGTACCCTAAACTTAGGCCTGGAACATTTCCTTCCTTTAAAAAATCCTTTACCAATATACCATTTCATCTCATGGATCATGTGTCCACCGCCTGTGGTGCCTCAGTAGTAAAAATGGGCATTAAACACCACTAAAAAAAAAAAAAAAAAAACAAAGACTACTATGTGTAAAGGCTTCACATTTTAGGGTGCATTGAAAAGGGCTTGGAACACAGGTATTGCCAGATTGTTTTGCTGCCTGTATCTCCTCTGTTGATTGTTGATTTGATTTATTTATGGACACTCTTTAACATCTCAAGTTATCAGCATCCCATTCAATTCAGGCCGTGAAACAGCCGACAAATTTTGCTTAGAGGCCCCTTCTTTCAGGCTTGAGGTTCTTTTTTATGCCAGAAATGTATGACACGGGTCCCACGGCTTTTCCATCCAAAGGAAGCCATACTTAGGATTTTTATGCCCAAAAAAATCCATCGGTCCTGGCCGGGTTCGAACCCGCAATCTTAGGAGGCAAGTATGGTAACCACTACACAACCAGGACCGACTTTGAGACAGAGGAGAATGCTTTTTAGTATCTGATCTTGCTCACAGCTGGCCCTTTGTGCCTATGTCCCCAATGGGAGTACCTCTAAGAGGAAATAATGAGGTGAGAGACACCAGGCAGGCAGGATCTAAGGGCAGTGACTGTGCAGATGAACATAGGGTCCCTAACATGTTTCCAAATATGGATGCCAGTGGAAGCCTCCCCTCCTACTCTCCCCGCATTGTGCGAGCCCCTGAGAAGATCTGCTTTCATTCCAGATGCTGGGGCAGAAACTTCTTCAAATTGCAAACCATCAGTCCTTCTTGCCCTGACACTTTCTACTATGTAACAGAATCAACTGAATTAAATTATGCGAAATGGAAGAGTAGGAAATTCATGAAATATAAAAAGCCTTCCCATTATTTGCCTAAGTGACTGGAAAAAATAATGAAAAAACCTAAGGTTATTATTGCCAGCCCAGTGGATATTGAACCCAAGACATCCTGAATACTAGTCTCAAATACCTGATCCTTCCCACTCAATAATATAAAATAATAGAAATGTGCATAAAAAGTTCACTATATTACAGTAAGAAAAAAATGCTTTAAAACTTATTTTAATCTTTGCCTGATTATTTTTTTGTATTTAACTTGCAACCATTGTAATTTACTCTTTCTCTCAGTTTATCTGTCATCTGTACTAAGAGTTACTAGTGGAGTTTTTGTAGTGATGGGAATTCTAGATCAGCATAAGAGTTCAATATAAAATCCTGCAATAATGATTCTTCCAGATCTGACACTGCAAACTTGATAACATCACAAAATCCTAAAGATTAGAAAATGTCAAAAATTTTAATTGTTATTAGTATCACTGTTGCCAAACTGAATATAATAATAAAGCTGCATGTACTGTAAAATAACAAAGATAAACAAAGCTAATGCTTTTGTTTAAAAAAACAATATCTTTAATAATATTTAATTTAACCATTTTTTTTTTTTTTTTTTGAATGATTTATTTATGGACGCTCTTTAACAGCTCAGGTCATCAGCGTCCCATTCAACTCAGGGCATGAAACGGCCAACAAATTTTGCTCAGAGGCCTCTCTTTCAGGCTTGAGGTTCTTTTTTGCCGTAAATGTACGACATGGAACTCATGGCTTTACTTCCCTTCTGAAGGAAGCCATACTTAGGATTTTTACGCCCCCAAAAAATCCATTGGTACTGGCCGGGTTCGAACCCGCGATCTTGGGTTTAAGAGGCAAGTATGGTAACCACTACACCACCAGGACCAACCCCCCCAAAAAAAAAAATGTTATTAGAATAAACAACATTATTATGCTAGAAAGGCATATAAGCAATTAGAATCCATTATAATATAATTAAAAGGACCAAAGCTCATTCTACCTCATTAGCATATGTATAAGTCTCTTATCATGGTTGATATGTTCAAATAGAAATGGTCATTACCTAAGTACCCATTTTATTTATATATTCACCTTCCTGGAATAATGTAATACATCAACATTTGATCCTGCTAAGTTAATAATCTCATTTCCACAATTTTGATCAATATACCTTCTGATTGAGACCCTGAATCCAAAATGAAGCATCTGCACATCAGGAAGCAATGAGACATCATTTGAATGAATAGTATGCAGGCCAATGGATTGGATGCAATGAGCTAGTGGTGATTACAATTGCAATAAGAAGAGCCTAATTTATTCTCAATGACATAAACAAACGAGCTCTGTTTTGATTTTGGGTGCAGGAAATGAATTTTCAGCAATAAACCACACTTTTTCCAATGCACAAGAAATTCATGGCGCAGAAGTGCTGAATTATGTTGTGAAGTTAATGGTGTATCTATAACCCTGCAATGTCAAAACCCACATCAATAAACATCACTATATGAAGGTAGCAGATGTCTTTTTCTGAATTTTCCACCCACTATCTCAATAAAAAATCTGTCAAGTCTATATATTATATAAAACTAATTATAGTCTGCAGCATAATTATTGCAAAGCAACACTTTTACGAATACTTTTTTTTCCCTTTGGAGACTAACTTGTACACAGTGGGTTAAAGGGTTTGGATTGTTTCATGTAATCTGTGCAGAGCACGAACGATGCAAGTTACAGAATCATATCAGGAAACTTACATACACTAAGGCCTTGGGTAGCTTTCTTCCATTTATGTTGGAAAATCCGTAATCAAAAGCAATATATTGTCATATTTCATGCCACTTGGCCACAAGATTTCTAAAGTTTTATTAAATAACCTAGCTATTGTTACATGATTTGCAACTGGCATTTCTTTACAGGTCAGCAAGAATTTTTGTTTGGAATTTCAATACACTTACTGTTACATTTTCCACTTTTCTACCGTTGGTATTGATATCTTCATCAATGGTGACCCAGATTTTTTGATTTTCACATATTATGAACTTAAAGTGACTTAATATTTCTTCATAGCACTTCGGAAGATACTTTTTCCTTAGTGTGGACTCACCAGGAGGATTTATATTCATATATTTAGTAAGAAACTTTCAGAGCTTGGAATTGGTCACTTTATAAAGGGGAATGTCAGCTGAAATAAATGCTTCATACAATAAATTTCTGAATGTTTTGGTATGTTGGAAGATGAGATTGACATTGATTCTCATATAAAAAATTGCCTGGAAGAAACATGTGATGCAGCTGCTAAGTGCTTAATTTGTGACAAATATTGCACTACTTGGGAAACATTTATCCACACTTATAGATTTCACACATGGCTGGCAAAACAGTATTTTCCGAACAGTGGTAACAGTGTTTTTAAACTCTAATACTGTTGCAAATGTTCACATACACTCTATTTCTGTTTTGGCATTTTTAATTCACTCTCTAATTAAAACAATTGACTGCTTTAGTGATTTGATTCTAACTAACAATACAAACAAGAAAGACTTTCTAACATAGTCAGTGCATTACTTCACTGCTTAGCAGCATTTACAAACAGGTCCATGTATGATGTAATCTTGGGATGGAATTCTGTTTTTCCCCGGCTTACACGTGGAACTGAATCAGCAGATATCAAGTGTATGGCTGATAGGTAGTTTTATGCTGTAAAGAGAATGAGAAAAGTACTAAAATATGCACTGTATAGAAATGATCAAAAAATTTATTCACATATCTTTGTAAAAAAAAATATTTATTTTTGTGTGAAATAAAACTTTGAATATACAATTATTGGACCTCGATCAGGTTATTAAACTTTGTTTTAGGGATGTACATACTAGAAAAACCTTTATTTACACACAAATCCTGGTCCTACTCATCTTAATTGATGTTGAACTTTCTTGG
Source organism: Metallyticus violacea (assembly GCA_030762175.1). Classification (NCBI taxonomy): domain Eukaryota; kingdom Metazoa; phylum Arthropoda; class Insecta; order Mantodea; family Metallyticidae; genus Metallyticus; species Metallyticus violacea. Next base: position 120,552,764 of record CM060842.1, on the reverse strand, counting down.
CTTTAGGTAGAAGTCTGTTAGTATTAATCTTTTTTGGTTCCAGTTGAATCTCAAGATTTCACATGCATTGCAACTTGATTCTTGAAGGTTCCTGAGATGGTTCACCTAGATGTTGCCATGTTGTAGAAGGACATTGCATGTATTAATGTGTACATTTCCTAGAACATACAAAATAGTCCTAGACTATTGTGTGTAAAAAATGAATACCTAAGTTGAGGTTATAGTCCTAAGACTGTTGTGTTTATGGTCAGATTTGTTGTTGATTTGGTTTATTTATGAATGCTCTTTGATATCTCAGGTCATCTGCATTCAATTTAATTCAGGGCATGAAACAGCTGATAAATTTTGCTCAGAGGCCTCTCTCTTGAGCTTGAGGTTCTTTTTTCGTGCTGTAAATCTATGGCACAGGACCCATGGCTTTACTTACCTTCTGAAGCAAACCATACTTAGGATTTTATGATCAGAGTAGAGAATATGATCATACTTGTAAAGAGTTCTTTAAGTCTGTTTTTAAAATTTTGTCACAATAATAAAATAGAAGAGCTATATGTGCAAAAGTTAATATTGTTATAGGAACAATATAAATTGATGTTTACTAAAATATGTTATGTCTCTTACAGGTTTTCCTACATCCTTCATCTGTCAATTACCCAATCTCACATTATCGCAGTCCATATTTGGTGTATCAAGAGAAAATAAAAACAAGTCGTGTGTTTATTCGGGATTGTTCCATGGTTCCAGTTCTTCCACTTATTCTATTTTCTGGCTGCAGCCTTAATGTGGAGCTACATCAGGGTACTTTTGTCATATCACTTGATGACGGCTGGATAAAATTCACTGTTAATACACATCAGGTATAAACATTTTTATATAATAATCTTGATATAAGTTCATAATATTTTAATGTTAGTATTCATCATATCATTAAAAAAATCCATGCTAATAAAAGTAAAAAGTATTGAAAACTAGAGAAATTATTTTTGGCAGGGAGCAAACAGTAAATTAAGCCATGCCATGATAGATTTGTTAACAGCACGTTATAATGAACAATAGCATATTCAAATATTATTAAATATAAAACAAATATTAACCCTTTCACTGTTATAGACAGAATAGTTCCGTCAACTTGCATGGCCAATTACATGTTATGGATGCTACACACTGTTGTTATTTATATTAATGCACATACACATGTATCTATTTTCAATATTAATTCAGTTTAGTGAAACATGCATCAATAATCTTTTCTGAGTCGAATATCGGATGTGGACAAGTGTTCCACGAAACATGTCAGGTTATTTTCAATTTTAAAATATTCAGGAATCAACACAGTGAAAATGAGTATAAAATCTCCAGTAGATAAAATATTTTAAAATGATAAAAACATATCAGTGGCTTCACTTCCAATAAACAAGAAAGCACTCTTGAGTTATAAACATTTAAATTATTGATACGATGATAAAACACTCTTTAACGTTTCACTGTCAAAATTAAAAAATTCAGGGCATGTTTTGCAAGATCTTTGCTCGCATTGTGAACTGTTAAACAACTCAGTCAAAAATTCAATAAAACTGTATTTGTTAGATTAATGTTGCAATTACAATTGAAAGCAAAGAAATCTTTCTTCTAGTACTCCCAATTTTATGTTTTGTTGTAGTGATGTTTGTAACATAAGATATATCTTGTAATTCATCAACTGCCCATATACTTTACACACAGCAATCAAAAGTCTAAAATGTAACAAAGTTCCTGGATGGCAGTTTACCACCATAAGTACTTAAAGCTGTGGCAAGCATGAGTGAGTTTGGGACAAGGGAATCATTCATTCCAATTATAAGGGGAAGGGAATGATGAGCGTTCCAGATAATAATTGTTTTACTTTTCAACTTGGTTTCCATGAAAAAAGCAATACGCAGTTGTCACTTTTATTCTAGACATCTTAAGAGTAAAGCAAGTGTCAATAAGTGCATTGCGCTTATTTTGATTTTAAGAAGGCATTTGACCCCAGTGATCATCAGGCATTATAGTTTAAAATGCAGATAAAGAGAATATCAGAGAAAATGATTTAAGTTCCACACGCATACACGCACGCACGCACGCACGCAGGGTTTTCACGTAAAAACTATCCCACTTGTAGCCGACAGGATTCAAAACACTGCACTGTGCGTAGTACAGGATAGTTTTTATTTGAAAGTGCTGTAGAAACATGAAATTCTGTATTAAGAGCAACAAGAATAGACTATCAGAGAGTTTTGTGAATGAAAGGAGGTGAGGCAATGATGTATTGTATCACCTTTATTGTTTAATCTGGTTTTAGATGATTTTATAACATGATGTTATGGGAGGCTATGGAGCACCTATAGTAAGAAGTATGCAAGTGCCAGCACCTTTGTACATGAATGTCATGACACCTATTCATTGATAATTAACACCCTACAGAGAGTACTAGACAGACTTAGGACTTTAATGCAAATCGTGGTTAATCACCATTAATGTAAATTAGATGAAAACTTTGACTTTCGGAAACAGATTGGATTGTAGTAGGGTGGAGAAATGTACATATGCAGAACAGATGCAAGACAACATTAAGGATTTCATGAACTGGGGCATTACTTTTATGATAAACAAATGGTTCATTAAGCATATTGATATGATACAGCATAAAGTCGGAATGAAAGCAGGGGAAACTCTCCAATTATGTAGCAGGAACCTAGAGGGCCTATAGTTTATTGAAAACCATCTGTGGGGCTTTAGGCAGATTCACAATAATATGAGACAGAAATTTGGGGATGAAAACAATTGGCAGACCTAGATTCATTCCGAAAACATTTTTTAAAAAGGATTTTGGGGCTAGGAAGGGAAATTGGAACATTAAGAGGGAATTTGGGGCTCACAGTCAGACCATAGAGTGTAAAATCAGAGTATTGGATTATTATATAGGAATTATTCATGGGAATCAAACTTTAATTAGGGCATTGTGATATCATCAACAGTTAAAAGGTAGGAAGGAAATATGGCATGGGCATCCAAATTAAGAGAGGGATTGGAAACAATAGGGATGGAATGGTGGGTCAGGGGAATAGAAAGAATGCATGGAGAAAGACTGAGAACTGCTAGAGGGATATCGATAGATAGCAGACAATTGTGCAATGCAGGGCTAAAATGTGAATGGGAGATGGAATCGCACATCAAAACAGGAGCCAAACTCACTAATAATGGAATCGCATGGCTCAGACAAGGCATGGCATATGATTAAGGTCACTGCTGAAATTACCTTTTATTCACAGCTTGTTCCATTACACTGTGTAATACTACATGCATATATGTATTACATAATTAGCTTTGAATTATCTAACATTACTGTATAGCGCATTTATAGTTAAGTTTTGCAAATTATTAGTAACAATTTAATGTTTTGTGAACTATTTTGTATGCCTATGTGTGTGTGAATGGAAGAATGGAGGGAAAAGTATCTATCATGATCCTTACTGAATCGAATAGAGGGAGATGGTCAAGCTGGATTCTGCAACGAAGAGGAGGAAAGAATAGTTACATTTCTAATGAAAGTGAAAAGACTTGAAAAGGCTGATAGCAGGGAAGTGGTTGAGGGAAACAAATTGCATGAATCCAGTTGTGTGACATCCCTAATGTGTGATTGAGTCGAACTAACACTTTTTGCTCCACTTACTTGTTTAAATATTAGAACCAGTTTCACAAACCTTCGTTTGCATCGTCAGCTAAAAATTTGACTGCTGGATAATTCGCTATACTGTGGGAATGTGTATTCTGCTCTGGTAGCGGTGTGATGAACTTAAAATTTATGTTTTCATCCCCGGAAGTGTCAAAGTTCATTAAACTGTCTTTTTATGTGAATATATATTTTTTTTCCCAAGTTGTTAATTCTGTTGGTCCTTTTGCTGATTTCAATAATTTTGCTTTATTCAAATGTCATGGTTTTCTGTCCAGAAATGAAATGCTACTGCTGATTTCTCTATTTGCTTGTATTTTATGTTCCTGAAATGTTCTTTTTACCATATGCCTATGTTTGTCTTTGTTTTTTCAATGTTTTTTAATTCCTAATGTTATTTTTGTTCTTTTTTTTGTATTTTTATTTTACTGTTAAATACATTTGTTTATTTATAATTTTATTGTGGAATAACTAATATTTAATCTAATGTCTTGTATTAAATCAAACAAATCTAATGTATTATAAAAGCACAATGGCCCATTGAACCTGTATGCATGTTAAAATTTTATTGTGATAATGCGACTGGAGTAAATAAATACATTCCTACTACTAATTTACATACAAGAATAATATAAAGATACATCTGCTCTAATGCATTAGCACAATTATGTATTTCAAATGGTATGCACAGTTAATTTGGACATGTTGCATTCCAGCCAGGACAACGAAAACAAAATATTATTGCCTCAGTGAATATTAACATTGGCAAGTTACTGATTTCAGGTAGAAAACTTCTTTTGTATATCACTGAAGCATATCAACTGGATTTGAACTTTAGAGAAATTAGCATTATATTGTTATCCTGCAGCATTCTTTATTGTTTCTGTGAGGAAATATAAAGAAACTTTTACTGTTTATTCATAATATAATACCTTATTGCATTATTAATGAATGTTTTGTTAATAAGTAATATATCTACATAAATAATTATTTTTATCAATTAGCTAATCACTGGAACTTGGTCTTTGGCTTATCCGCTAGTTTGACTACATACAATTTCTACATGTGGTTGTGGTTGCGAGTTCTACCAGGCTCTAGGTCCACGGGGCGTAGCGCACGCACTACATCACAGAGGTCTGTGTGCCCCGTGGTCTTTTGAATTAGGACGGCACCCAAACTAATAATTCCATTATTTCTGTATTCATCAAAAAACAGGCAAACAAACAACAAAACAAATAAAATATCTAAAAATTTAGCACTGCCATACCTTAACCACCTGGTTTATATGTGTGGTATAGGACCTCTAAAATAAAATACCATTTTTGCAGCTGTGTGCCCTCAAGCTCCTTCCTTAAAACTTCTCATCCACTCGTCCCTTACTTTTCCTAAAAATTGCCCAATCTTGCTTATTTTCTCTACCCTAATTACTGTGAACATTTTTAACTGCCACTATATCTAGTAGTTTGTCACATTTTTCATCCCAGATACTATCCCTTCACCTTTTTTTTCCACATTCTATTAGACAATGGAAAGCATTATCCACTTTCCTACATGTAATACATCTTTCTTTAAATTTTTTTCCTAATCCTTTTAGAAATAATGCCCCTGTATGCATCCATGCAAGACCTATTCTTCTGAATTGATCACAATTTCTCCTGTTTCCAATTTCTTTTTAACTATTTTATAAATGTCTAAAGAACTTTTGTCCTCAAAGCTAGCCCAAATCTCTTGCTGCTCTATATCTTCTACCCTCTGCCACACTTCTTTCCAGGACATTGCTTTCACCCAGTCACCATATATCTCCCATTCCAACTTCTTCTAATAGTTTCCCCTCATCCCCAAATTAACTCTCCCCCGATACATCTCTTTCGTACTTAAAAAACTTATTGCATTACTTTAAGGTAAATAAGATGTTCATCTCAATATTTTTAATAAAGAAAAAAAGAATTATAAGAAAGTTAATGCATTAGGAAAACACCTGACAAAAGATAATAGAACATTAAAAAAGTCCAACACGATAGAAATAGAAAAAATGCAAACAGTATCTCTGGATTCAAAGTTCCAATTGGAAGAATTAGAACAGGCAGTGAAAACACTAACAAAATAAAAAGCAACCAGGACCAGACCTTATACATCTGGAGTACATTAAGAATCTTGGAATAAGAACAAAAAAGATATTATTGGAAATTGTTAATAAAATATGGTTTGAACAAGAGAATATGCCATCAAGCGGGTGCAAAGCATTAGTAATACCAATTTTAAAACCAGGAAAAAATACAAATGAAACAAAAAGTTACAGACCTATATCATTGACCTCAATTCTAGCAAAAATAGCACATAAAATGGTAGTTAATAGATTAATATATTACCTTGAAACAAACAACTTATTAACAGATGAACAGGCTGGATTTAGAAGACAATATTCAACAGTTCACCAAACGTCAAGATTAATAGAGGATGTGAAAAGTAAACTAGCTAACAATATGTCAGTAGCTGCAGTATTCATAGATTTTCAAACAGCATTTGATCTAGTATGGAAAGAGATGTTAATTAAAAAAGTATGCCAAAAAAATATAATTAGATGGTATAAATGATTCCTACAGCAAAGATGTATTGTAGTTAAATGGAAGAATACATTATCCAAATACACCCAATTCAAAACCGGAGTGGCACAGGGTGCAGTATCCATCCAGTATTTAATATATATATTAACGATATGCCCAAGACTATGAAACAAACTGGAATAAACCATGCAATGTATACAGATGATGTACTTATATGGTCAGCTGAAAAAAATGATAAGAATGTATATATCAGACTAGAAGAAAAAATAAAAAATGTCTTATAAACTAGTAAATTGAGCAAAATTAAATAATATGACTATTAATGCAGCCAAAAACTAAATATTAAGTCTACACTCTGAAATGCTTTGATGAAAGGGAAAAAAATTAAAACTTGAAATTAACGGAAGTCAAATAGCATATGCAGAAGAAATCAAATATTTGGGAATAGCGCTGGACAGAAAATTAAAAATGAAAGACCATTTACAAAATATCACACAAAAAGCCATGAAACAAAGTAATATTTTGAAAAGATTAGCTGGATTTAAATGGGGCAGCTCAATGGAAGTTTTAAATAAAACATATAATAGATATATAAAACAGTACTAAAACATGAATGTGAGCTACTATTAACAGCAACAGAAAAAAAAATTAATAAGATTGAGAAATGCCAAAATCAATGTTTAAGACTGATAACAGGTGCCGTAAAAACAACACCAATAAATGCACTTCTGGCCGGAACAAATAATAATCCAATGAAAACCAGCATTGAAACACAAGCGGCACAATTATACATAAAATTAAAAACAAACCCAAGTAAATATCAATGGTTTCATCAACTACCCAAAGAACACAAACTTAAAACACAGATCACAAATAAAGCTTACTTAGAGAAGAATTACAATTATTTAAACCTGGCAGAGAAGAACATCCCATGTCCCTCAAGAACTAATCCAATGGATTATATTAATATAGTAACAGATAAAAAAACTGACAGAACAATTAAATAAACAAGAAGACTCAACAGAGGTATGCAGAACTATAGCACTTGAACATTTACACAACCAATTCCCTGAAACAGAGTGACTTAAAATTTACACAGATGGATCTGCAGACAAACAGAGAAATAATGTTCGAGGTGGTATATATTGTAAATATTTCTCGCATTATTTCACACTGCCTAGACAATCCACAAGTTATGAGGGTGAAATGGTGGCAATACAACGAGCGTTGGAATAGATATACCATAGGACTGATATAAAAGAAAATAAAGTAGTGATTCTTACAGACTCAGCTTCAGCTATACAGGCTATAGAACAATGTGATAGTTCAAATGAATTTTACAATGTAAGGGACGTGAGTTCTTATTATAGATTACTCCAAGCAAAATTTCAACAAATAATACTACTGTGGATACCAGCACATATGGGAGTGATAGGTAACGAGAATGCAGACTTTCTGGCCAAAAAGGTGGCAGTGCTATATTCAAAACCAATAAAGCCCTGTGGATTAAATGTAAAATTAAAAAATGTCAAAACGATCATAGAACAAAAATATCAACATAATATTCAAGTGGAAATATCTAATAAAAATTATTCTAATATAAAAGAAACTGTACATAAAATAAAAAATCTATCAAGGAAGGAAGCAGTTGCTCATTTCAGATTGGCTACTGGACATGATTGTCTGGCGGAACATCTACACAGATTTGGTTTTATGAATGATAACACATGTAAGATCTGCAACACGGACAAGATTCTAAACGGAGAACATCTGTTGGAATGCACAGAACTGAAGAAAGCTGCACCTGACAGGAAAATACACAAATTATATTGGCTGGCCAGGGAAAAATTGATGGATCAAAATCCTGCGCATTAGATAACAACATATTTTTAATAAAAACAAGGTAGATAATTAAAAAATAATCAATATAAATGCATTTTTTCACAAATGAGGCATTTATATTAAAAAGGCAGGAAAGTGTAATATAACATTTGCTGCAGTTTCATTTACAGGTGAATAATCGGATAAAATTTAGTATGAATGTTTGATGGTGTTAAGAAATTTAAAAAATTACTTTCTCTACTAATATACTAAAACTTGACATATCTTCTAAGTTTTTTCTTAGCTTTTTAAGCTAATGTTTTGTTCAGTTCCTGTGTAATATTGAAATGAATTTTTGTCATTTTAGGTGGCTGAATTATTGCAGACTATAAGAAGTGAACTAGTAGCACTGTTAAAGGAAAAGATTGAGGATCCTGGTCTGAATCTGGTTACATACAAACGGGGCAGTATCATAATCTCGACCATTATTCACCTCATAACCTATGAATAAAGTGTTATCTGTAAGTGTCATCAGCTAGTAAAATGCAATACGGAGTATTTATTTACCAGACTATGCTCATATTGATTTTCTAGCTATAGGGTAGAAATCTAATAAATTTAAAATCAAGATACTAAAAATAATAATACCATTTATCTTTGATATTCCATTTTCCAGGTTATTGAAGCATTGTTGACTATAACATATTTTGTACTTAACAACTTGTTGAAGCATTTGAAATCATCAGCTTTGTTAATTGTTATTTAATGAAGAGAGGTATATGATCAGCATGAAGAAATACTCAGGGTGCTGCAAGGCTCATCGTACATGTTGTAAATTTTATATCTTGCCACTGATGAGTTTATATATTATCTCTCTTTTTGTCAAATAAATTTACTTGTAACATTTACATGTGCTGCTTTAGTATATTAACCATACATCATAGTACATTTTTTAATGAAAGATTTTTTTTTTTTTTAAATAACCAATTTGCTGATTTTCAGGATTGCTTATTGGGCAGATACCTAAAGTACATTAACTAGTCATAAATGAATATTATGCAATAAAAAATTAAAATTGACAAACTAGTTATCAAATAATCAATACCATACACAAAAGCATATCTCACCTCTATACGCCAGACTCTAAACATGACAAGGAACCTTCTTAATTAAAGGAAGTTTCTTGAGTCCAACTGAGAATCAAACCCGGGATCCTAAGCATGGCAAGCAGGTGTTCTGCTGACTGTGCTGTGAGTCTATAGGATTAAAGTAAGGAGTGGAAATAAATAAGTACACTAATAGCATCTTTAAGGTCTTTCTTAATTTATTCTAAGAGATACAATACAACTTTTGTATGTGTGTGTTTCTCTCTCTCTCCCATTCCCTCAACCCTTAATGGTGCAAGAGAAAAAAGAGAGAGGCAATGTGAAAGAGAAGCATTTGCAGTAAAAGCAGGCACCATCATGTTTTATAAGCATGTACAAAAAGAGTAGATCCATAAGTTTCTGGCCTAACCATTTTCTAGGTATGATAAAGATAAAAACTATATTTCATTTTTCAGTATAGTTACCTTTTACTGCAATACACTTCTCACATCTTTCAAATAACATTTCAATCCCCCCCCCAAATCTGGATTCTCCATTTTGAACATGTCCAATCTTCTACACACAGCAACACCACAGATGGCCGAGTTGTTAAGGCATGGACTCGTAAGCGTGAAGTCTAGGGTTCGAATCAAGGCACAGACTCGTGAGCATGAAGTCTAGGGTTCGAATCCTGCCAGGACCGTCCTGTTTTTTCCAAGTTTTCCTCGGTCCTCATTAATGGCAAATGCCGGGGAGGTACCCTAAACATAGGTCTGGAACGTTTCCTTCCTTAAAAATAAATCCTTTCCCAATATATCATTTCATCTCATGTATCATCAATGTCCACCGCCTGTAATGCCTTAGTAGTAAAAACAGGTGTTAACTATTCATATATTTTACACATAGCCTTCTTTATGCAACTATATCTGAGCAACTTAACACAGCGGAGCAAAGATTACAGCTGCAATTGTTTACTTAACAGATAAGGTAAGACACCAGATAATGGTTTTGTGAAGGCGTTAATCCTTATCAGTGAGCCAGAAACTTATGAACCTACCCTTGTACTTTTCATATCCAGAACAATCAAGCAATGCTTAGGCAAGTTCAAGAAAATGTCCTTTGACGGTGCCAAGCCTGCATAACTGCTAATGGTGGACATTTTGAACACCTGTTGTGATAATGTTCTGCTTTCCTATGAGGTTTTGTTTCAATTATTGAATTAACTTGAATGTAAACAGTCCTATCAAAGTTTCCATGTTTGAAATTTCTTTCTTTTTCCCATTAAGTTATTGATTGTTTGTTAAAGAAGCAGCTAACAGAAAAAGGTATGCTGTTAACAAGGAACAATGATCATGCTTAAGTGTTTTCTCAACGTAATTTTACTTACTATGCTGTAGATACTGTGTAATTTTAAAGCATAAATTTTTAACTCAAGCGTTATATAATCAAATAATTTAAATGAAATTTCTGTTTACAGCATTATCAAGTTCGACCATCGGTAACTTACAGTACAAATGCTTCTGCAGTAGCAGCAGGAAACTGCTGTTGCCAAATAATAGCAGAAATGCAAAGGTTTTTCACAAAAATGGCGAAAAATTAAAAATTCATAATTTCTTCCAGGTATATTAGGAGTATTAGTTTGGTGCATCATGCACCTTTCACTCTGTCTGATATCCTAAAAGTATTATTATGTATATGTATATTGTCATGACCCACCCTACTACAATACTTAAATTAGGATTCCATACTTATTTCACTAACTGGGGAGGGACTAGGGGCATAATTCCTAACACTAATCCAATGCAGTTCTAAACATCAGAATTAAACTAAATAAAAACAAGAAGATAATCTATACAACTATAATCATTTCTCTATTTTAAATCGTACCTATATTACCAAGTGTAAAGTTGTTATTAACTGGAGGGGTAAATTGTAAAGTTGGCCATCTCTGTACCAAAGGTGCAATATTTGCTATCTTCAAGCTTCCACCCTCGTCTCTCTCAGGGAGCCATTATAAATGTTATATCTTCCACTGCCTTCCTGGTTCTTAACCAACTTTATCTTACAGTGCATTTTCCCATATTGTCATTCCCCTATATGCCACAGTATTATCAACTATATTATTAATAGCACTGGAATTATACAAAGCAATACGAAAATTAGCCCAAAACGCATTTTTTTTTTAAAGAAAAATCTGTATAGGAGTCCTATAAAGCAATAGTTACTCAATATGCGTATTTTGAACATCAGCTATAATGTTTTAGCTATCAAATATTTTGTGTTATATACACAGTTTCTTTTTATTTTTTCATAAGTTCTGCAAATAATGTTAATTAGGCTCTTGATTTTGAGCCATGAGCTGTAAAAATTGCATCCATATCTAGATATCATACGAGCATATAAAATAGAATATTCTGTTTTTAAAATATGTCTTTCTTTGAACAAGCTAAACTAATTATCAATAATGTTTTCATAACAAGGACAAAAGTGACCAATTTTACTTAATTTGCATGTGCTGATGATAAATATGGCATTTAAAAAGCTTCAACATGTAACATTTTCTTTTCAAAAACTTACATTTAATAGTCAGCTAATGGTATAAAAATAGATGAAAACCAACCCACATTGAGCCAAGTGTCTGGCACACAATTATGAAGCACTTCCAATCAATTAAAGTACAATGTAAAGCATGCTTCTATATTTTGGCTTCAGAAAATTAATGCCCTTGAGTGATTTATTGGTTTATTACCCTCTCCAGCTGCAGAAAGGGATGTTAAATTTACCTCAGTTGATAACATGCCATATGAAAGGACACAACAATTGTTGTGTTTTCAGAGAAAAATGACCACTCTGGCCATCTGGCTATTTATTTCTGTTTGCAGATGTGTCATGTTTGGTGCTAGTTATTCTGCAGTTGTGAGAAATGGATTGTAAACGTCATTTATGCAGAAATTCTCCAAATAATTTCTGCTATTTTGTGGTGAATTTACCTTGAAATCACAACGATAAATTGCAAAATATGTAAAAGGCGCATATTACTTTCACTTTGGCTGTAAAGTGGGCAAACAAGATAAAATTTGAGTGCCAGCCACCACGTGTGTTTCCTTACGTCTTACGTGAAATTGACAGCGTGGTTGAAGGGGAACATATGAGTTTTGCTGTTCCAGTGATATGGCGACAGCCTATTAATCATCTGGAAGATTGTTATTTCTGCATTACCAATATAGAGGAATTTTCAAAGAAAACTAAAGATAAAATTGTATATCCTAATCTCTCTTCTGCCATAAACCGCTCCACATTCTCTTGAATATCCTATCCCCTCTACCTATTATGAAAAATTCCATCATTCCCAAGTCTTCAAATCTTCTGCTGATTCTTCAACTTCTATTGATCCCACCTTTATTCCTAGACATTATAATACACACATCTAACAATGCAGGCAGATCTAAGGATTTAATTAGGGATTTTGGTCATTCACTTAACAGGTGCAGCTATTTGGTTCCAAATTACAACAACGTAACTTATTAGCTAGAGACTCCAAGATTTCGATATTCAGAAAACGAAACAAAAAGGTATTTTGCAATGGAGAATGCTCCTGTGCGTGTAAAATTCGTTTATGAACGAATTATATATTGAAGAATGGGGACTTTTTATCAATTCATCAAAAGTGATCTTAAAACAATGTTATTGCACAATGGAAATATTAAACATTTCATTCCAGTGACTCATTCTGTTATTATGAAATAAACTTTGAAAAGATGTCCTGTTATTGAATACAATAAATTACAATGAACATTGCTGGGCAATTTGTAGAGATTTAATAGTAATAACATTATTGGTTGCATTACAGGGAGGATTTACCAAGTCCTGAAGTTTTTATGTTTGTAAAACAGTATGGCAACAGCAGAATATTTTGAACTGGCCTTACTGGGGAGCAAAATGTTAAATATGAATCGAGTACAAACTGAAAAAGTACTACTTCCTTCACTCCACATTAAACTAGGGCTGGTGAAAAAGTTCATGGAAGCTCTAGATAAAAGTAGGAAAGCCTTTCAATAACTGAAGACTATGTTTCACAAACTAAGTGATGCTAAATTAAAAAGATTGTATAAATATATAAACAATGTATACAGTTTTTTTCACACTAACTCCATTCACTTATATAAATTTGGAACATATGTTTCGGGAGCGATCCCTCCCATCTTCAGCCTGTTGACAAACTGTCGTTAAATGTGGCGGTTGGGTCTCTTGATGTTCTTGTGGCGGCATCTGTTGGTATTATTAGGAATTTGCTGAGTTCATCCAATGGAGGGATATCGAAATTCATCAAATTATCCTTATTTTTTGTAATGAAAATGTTTTCCCAAGTGGAAAGTTCTATTGCATTATGAAGTTGTTTAAGTAGTTTTATCTCTGATTTAATTTCATGATTTTTATTCCAAAAGTGCGCTGCTATTGCTGATTTATCAATTTGTTTTAAGCGAATATTTCTGAATTGTTCTTTTTTCCGGATTCCCAAATTCCTCTTCGTTTTTCCAATGTATTTTTTGTCGCACTCTGCACATTCTATTTCATAAATACCTGACTTTTGTTCTGTTGGCATGTAGTCCTTTACTCTGCAACCTAATAAGTTCTTTATATTAAAATTGTTCTTTGAATATCTTTTTGAACTTATTGTGATAAATTGGGTGGTACAAATTCAAAAGTTTCACATACCACCCAATTTATCACAATAAGTTCAAAAAGATATTCAAAGAACAAGGAATTATGTTAGCCCCAAAGAACAATTTTAATATAAAGAACTTATTAGGTTGCAGAGTAAAGGACTACATGCCAACAGAACAAAAGTCAGGTATTTATGAAATAGAATGTGCAGAGTGCGACAAAAAATACATTGGAAAAACGAAGAGGAATTTGGGAATCCGGAAAAAAGAACAATTCAGAAATATTCGCTTAAAACAAATTGATAAATCAGCAATAGCAGCGCACTTTTGGAATAAAAATCATGAAATTAAATCAGAGATAAAACTACTTAAACAACTTCATAATGCAATAGAACTTTCCACTTGGGAAAACATTTTCATTACAAAAAATAAGGATAATTTGATGAATTTCGATATCCCTCCATTGGATGAACTCAGCAAATTCCTAATAATACCAACAGATGCCGCCACAAGAACATCAAGAGACCCAACCGCCACGTTTAACGACAGTTTGTCAACAGGCTGAAGATGGGAGGGATCGCTCCCGAAACATATGTTCCAAATTTATGTAAGTGAATGGAGTTAGTGTGAAAAAAACTGTATACATTGTATATATATATACCACTCCATTGTCAACAGCTTCGTAAGTACACTTATTTGAGTTAAAAAGATTGTATTTATCTGTTCACAAATTAGGAAACTTTTATTTGAAATGTTTGGTAAAAAGCTTACATTTAATGAGTTAGCAGTATAGATATGTTTTGCATCTATCATAAAAGGGTCTTTAGTAAATGAAAAAGTAGAAATGTTTCATCATTTAGTGGATGAGTGGTTGACAAACTATAAAAAATAGTGTCATATCGCTGAAGATCCACTTATTGCATTCACATTTGAACTTCTTTCCGGACAACTTGGGGACTGTAAGTTATAAACAGGTACAGCAATTTCACCAAGATATCGCTATAATAGAGGAAAGTGGACTCTAGCGCTGATTGATGATTACTGATGGTTTTTTGAAAGGTCGGTAATGCAGCTACCTGCAATAAAACTAGCCGGAGAAAGGGCATCCACTATTACAACTGAATTATTTTGCTTTCCTAGACTTTCTACACAATAATGAGTGAAATTACATTGCCTTTGTTGTCTGCTTATTGCATTCGTTAACAATTAAAATAAAGAGCTGTTCTTATGGTACACTTCACCAACTTTTCTCAGCTTAAATGTTGTTTGTTCATGTTTACAATAATTTACAATACCATAAAGAAAGGAAGAGCCTAACGTATTTAAAAGAATTGAGTCATTGAGTTTCATTCAAAGTTTGATGGAAATATAAGGACTGAGAAGTAAAGGCACAATTTATACGTTTTATTGCGCTCGTTTCATCACCATGCTATTGCTCTGGATCCTAGAAAATCTAGTTCCTCAAAAATGTACATCCTTGGACAAAAAATCACCCCCAGATTCTACATATTGATCGAAAACTCCGTGGACGTTGTAAATGCTGTATTTACAAAGCGCATGCAGCGGCTGCACACTGCAGGGGAGTTTTGCCTGTAAACGTAATGGTCTAATCATAAACATCTGGAAAGAGAGCATGGGAAACAATATTACGAAACCTCTTTGTTATAATACACTGCAATGATTTATTTAAAAAAAAATGCTACATCCGGGAGGCGACATGCATGCTATGAATCAACGGCAAGCCGTTTCATACTGTTCAAAGAAATAAATATATATTAACACTAATAATGAAAGTAGATAAAGATAAAACACAGAGAAAGAGTCACACTTGAAATTGCTATATTTCGAACTACTGCGAGTTCTTCAATGGCAAGAAGGTAGACTAATGAAAGTAGATAAAGATAAAACACAGAGAAAGAGTCACACTTGAAATTGCTATATTTCGAACTACTGCGAGTTCTTCAATGGCAAGAAGGTAGACTAATGAAAGTAGATAAAGATAAAACACAGAGAAAGAGTCACACTTGCAATTGCTATATTTCGAACTACTGCGAGTTCTTCAATGGCAAGAAGCTAGACTAATGAAAGTAGATAAAGATAAAACACAGAGAAAGAGTCACACTTGAAATTGCTATATTTCGAACTACTGCGAGTTCTTCATGTAGCTTCTTGCCATGTTGCTTCTTCGAAATGTAGCAATTTCAAGTGTGACTCTTTCTCTGTGTTTTATCTTTATCTATTTTCATTATTAGTATTAATGTGTTACATTGTTAATAGTGTTTCTTTATTTTTATTTTTCATTAATATTATATATATATATATATGCGGGTAGATCCGCAAGTTTCCGGCCTCACCGATAAGGATTATTGCCTTCACAAAATCCTTATATGTTAAGTAAACAATTTCAGTTGTAACTTCCGCTCCGCTGCGTATTAAGTTCTTGACAAAAGAATGAGTTACTCCAAATGAACTTAAACAGCGATTGGATGGTGTATATGGGGAGACATCCCCCTCATATTCTAGCATAAAAGAATGAGCTAAACTTTTTCGAGTGCGTCGAGAAAGCATTGAAGAAAAAGCGTGCAAGTCGGCCCCTTTTCTCACTCCTGAAAATAAACATCGCTCTTATGGAAGGAAAAATTATGGAAGATCAGCTGCTCAAAGTTACAAAAATAACAATAAAATAGGGCCTTTTTAAAACAAGAGCCCTTCAAATTATTCAAGAACATTTAAACATGAATAAGGTTAGTGTAAGGTGGGTGCCTAGACTTCTTTCCGCAGTCCAAAAGCAACAACGAGTCATCTGTTGTCAGGCATTTTGAGCTCTGCCATGGCAAGAAGAGAGGAGCTCTACAAACCATTGTTACAGGAGATGAAACTGTGGTCCTCCACTATGATCCCTTGTCCATAAGAGAATCAATGGAGTGGCGTAAACCTGGCGAAGCACCGCCTCTAAAGGTAAAGTCACTCAGTCAACCAAAAGGATCATGGCCACAATATTTTGGGTCTGTGAAGGATTACTCTTCATTGACTTCAAGGAGAGGAACACTTCAGCAAATGGGGAGTACTAATCTGGCCTACTGCACAGACTACGTGCTTCCACCAAAGAGAAAAGGTGAGGAAAGCTGAGTGGTGGTGTATGCCTTCTTCATGACAATGCGCCTGTGCACACAACTTTAGTTGCAAAGGAAGCTGTGAAGAAATGTGGCTTCAAGGAGATCGACCATTCACCCTACAGCCCAGATTTAGCTCCCAGTGACTATATCCTCTTCTAAAAACTCAAGAAAAACCTTAAAGGAAGGAAATTTAAGTGTGACGAAGAAGTGATGCATGCTGTTTATGCCCATTTTACGTACAAGACTTCTAACTATTTGGGGGGGGGGGGATTGAAATGTTCATTTAAAGATGTGAGAGGTGTATTGCAATAAAGGGTAACTATATTGAAAATTAAAATATAGTTTTACCTTTATTATATATAGAAAATGGTTAGACCGGAAACTTATGGACCTACCCTTGTATAGATACTAAGAACAATAATAAGAACCTGACCAAAAAGCTGCGTGTATGCCGTGCCATAATCCCGGCTATGGTTCTGTACGGCTGCGAAATCTAGGGATCCGCGGCTCCGACCACGATCCGCAAGATTCAATTCCTGCCGAACCGGGCGCTCAGAATTATGTACGGTACTGACCGCCGCTTCCCACCACATATCCTCCATGACCACTCCAACGTCCCGTATATCGTGGACGTCATATGGGAAAGAGTCCGGACGCTCCACGATATCATCCTGGACCACGCTAACGAGCTGGTCAGAGCTTTAGGGGCCTACGACCATAGAGCCCCTAGAAGGTGCAAATCCTATAGTCTGCCCAAGGACATCGTCGGACCCCTTGAGTAACAATTTTAACATTCACCAGTCCAAAATAAACCAGCTTCAAACCTGACCCTGATCAACAACCTATAAATTCCCGCAAGCGGCAACCATGCTGAGACCCACGGCTGACAACCGAGGTTAAGCAGCATTGGGCGTGGTCACTACTTGGATGGGTGGCCGTCAAGAATTGTCACGCGCCGCTTGCTCAGCTGAAACACAAACCCTCTTCCTGATTCCATCTTCATTTATTCTATGTCCATCGAGCAAGTAAAGCCGCGAGCGGCTAGGTACTGCTGACCAATGACACCCACCTGGGAGAAGTCCCAGGTGGCCCGTACTGGCTTCTGGCTATTCATTGTTGGACAATAATGTATACAAAATATAACTAATGCAACTGGCAATAATGTACCTTGGAGCTATCAGAATATGCATAAGTGCAAATCGATACGGGACCCGCGGCTTTACTTCCGTTCCGAAAGAAACCATACTTAGGATTTTTACGCTGGAAAAAATCCATCGACTCCGGCCGGGATTGAACCCACGTCTTTGGTTCTACAAGGCATTTAAGTCACCACTAGACAACCAGGACCGATATGCTTCGAACTAGTAGATACTTATCTTCAGAGACCGCTACTTGGCAATTGCGGCGTTTTACAGAAAAACGGTTATTTCCAGTGTGTTCAGAGGTAAGTAAATGGCTTTTAACCGAATTTTGAGGCGGTTTTGTTCGTTCCAACCCATAGTTTTTCCATGTAAGAGATAACGCTTTTGTTAGCTTTTTGTATTTAAATCGTAGTTAAATCCCGGTTTAGAGAAAAAGCACTTACTATGACTTTATGAAACAAAGATTAAACAAAACACATATAGAAGATTTAGATTTGGGAGGGGAATATTAAAACTTAATAGTAATTATATTTTTAGCAAATATTATTTTATTTGGTCCATCACAGTGTAAAGTATAACCATATTCCGACCTCGTCCCTGTTCCACGAAACAAATAGTTTACTAGTTACTAGCTGTTATTCCACCAGTTCTAAGAAAGCTATTTCACGAACATTTATTCAACAATGGTAGAATCGTAAAATTTTGTCAGTCACTTGTCAACATTACTAGGGTAGCGACTGTATCCGAGATCGAGAAGGCTATTTCAGGGATATTTATTACTCCGTGGATTGTTTGTTGGTCCGATTTTGTTTACGCTGCATGTTTTTAAATAGTTTTACAAGCAGAGAAATAACATTATGTCTACCACATCGAAAAGAATATCTAGGATTCAAAACAAAGAACAGTGCTGCATTTAATTAATGAACATAATGAAGTGCTTACTATTTGGGCAATTCTCCGACAAATTTACGAAGAAACACAAAGCCGAGATGTGGAAAATAATAACGCAAACTGTGAAAGCGTTGGAGTTAATTACATCCAAGAAAGGTTACGCATATGTGAAGAGTACATTTTGGCCAAATATCAAGATAGTTACAATGGTAAGTGGTTTTCTTTTACATTCATATTATCCACTAATATTAGTGTAAGTCGCTCAGTTTCTATGGTATTTTTAAGGCGGAAATAGATAATTCAAGAATGGGTGGTGGATTTGAGACCCATATTGCATAAATAATCATTAATGAGCTTTACAATTTAAACGCACAGAGCTCAATTGATGGAATCAAGACCTAACCTAAAATACGTACTTTAAAAAGTAAATTCATCATTCGATATTCACCTGTTGAATTCCACTAGTTAACAATGCGCAATATTACCAGACAAATGTTTAGTGAAACAGAATACTGATAAAACAAAATCGCATGCTGATAATATCAGTCTGCCACACTAATAACTAGTTTACGCTGTAGAAACACACATTAGTCAAATAAACAAGTAATATTAGAATGGTGACTGTTTTATTAAAGCACAAGCTTCGTGGAATAGGGCACTGCTCATCGTCCCACACCAATTTGCAATGACCGCAAGAGCAATTTAAAACAGCGGGTAGGAGACTATGAGGACCTTCTTGGCCAAGTTACAAGTTTTTTGATAACTTAACGTGTAACATGGTTGACATATATTGTTGCATGGGTTTGGTAATCCGTTATCATTTTTTAATGTGGATATAAAGAATGTTGTGTCTGTTTTTCCCTCTATGGTGACTTTTTAGAACTTTTTTGGGTATAGCATAAGCATTTTCTAGTTTCTTCTTCTCTTTCTTTTCTGCTACATTATTCTTTCTTCCTCTCCTTTTCTACTACCTTCTCTTGATTTTGGTCCTCTTCCTCTTTTGTAAATTAATTAATTGTATCCATTTTTTATACTTCTTTCTTATGCTTTTATTTGTTGTGTTTACTTGATTTCATTCCCCCTTTTTATTTCATTTTTTTTTACTTTATACTTGTATATAACCTTTTTCCTCTTTTCTGCATTGTATGGGTTGAAGGATGGAGGTAATTTCTCCTTAGCTTTGGTTAGGGGTCAACCGAGAGCTTCTTTGGAACTGATGGGTTGTATTGGGTCTGTTTATTTTATGACGGGTTTGCTCAAAAAAATGCGTCATACAACAGCGAAGAAAATAACAAACCATAGAGTTAAAAATAAAAGCAGGAGGAGAAGGGAAATAATGGTTCAAAGCACATAAAAATCAGGCATCTAATAAACAAAAAATAGGTGTAATAGGAATAACAAAATGCATTAAAAATAAACATGAAAAAAAATACAACAGAGAAAAGTAATGCAGAAAAATAACAATTGCATAACAGCAAACTCACAGCCATTAGGCTGTATTAGGGTTATTTATGCTCACAGCAAATACAGTAGGGATGGCTTAAGTATTTTGCGGAATCGAATTCAGAGAGTCACCAAATTGACTGTAATACCCATATTCTCTTTCAGATGACTTAAACCAAACTTCTATTAAGCCTATATATGCCATAGAAACACTAATAATAATAATAATAATTGTTACCGAATGTAAGCTTTCGGAAATATTTATTATTCGTGATAAAGTGTGTCACCGGGGTAGTGATGTTGGTACTTTCCGCTCTTGTAAATTAAAGCATGCGATACTTTTTAATAATACATGTGATGACAATAATACAACTTTTAATGTTGAACCGAATAATTAATAAAGAACTGATAATTATGAACGAATGACCCTAGAAGTTCCAAGTTCATACTGTTTTACTATGAACAGTATTCCACTGAATAAAAACTAATCTTGGTACTAAAACAAATCAGCGATTCTTTTTTTTTATTATTTCAAGTTATGTTGAAAAGGTTGATTGCAAATATACAATTTTGTATGCCAAGTTTAGAAGAATTTATATTTAAATTCTTTTATATTCGTGAGATAGTCGTAGTAAATATCACTTCGTTCATGAATTTGTCGACTATCTCAGAGCCTCTGGTGATATTATTTGTGATATAGTTTTTCAATTTTTTTCAATTTTTTGTTCTTATTGATAAAATATCTGGTGTGCCTTAAAATGCTGTTTGGCATATCACCTGGCTCACATACTAAATTACCGGGCGTAAAAATCCTATGTGTGGCTTCCTTCGGAAGGGAAGTAAAGCCGTGGGTCCCGTGTCGTACATTTACGGCACGATAAAGAACCTCAAGCCTATAAAGAACCTCAAGCTTGAAAGAAAAAACCTCTGAGCAAAATTTGTCGGCCGTTTCACGCCCTGATTTGAATGGAACGCTGATGACCTGAGATGCTAAAGAGCATTCCTTAAATTAACAAAAAAATAAAAAATAATAAACTACATGTCCCATTAGCACGTAACATGCTGGGAGTCTACTCGTAAAATGGGTTGAGAAATGAGCGCGCGACTCAGACAATAACGGTTGGGAATTCATTCGGAAGGTGACCTCGAGTTTTTCTTCGCTTAGACGAATGTTTACTTTCCAGGAAATTTCGGCGTTCCCATTTCATTCCCTTATTCTGTTACGACATAGGTGGTCTAAAGATCATTCCCGATTACATTGTGTAATTGGGCACAGTTCTGTTGCCTTCGTTCCCCCACCCCTTCGATGAGGTTGCGTACATCACTGGATCAGCTGGTGCACTGATACAAATAACACACTGGCGAATAAAGGAACCTACAGCACTTGTGCCTCTTTTGCTCGATTTTGTCCATTTTTTAATGATGTTTAACGCCCGTTTTTACTACAGAGACACCACAGGCGGTGGATACTGATGATACATGAAATGAAGTGATATATTAGGAAAGAATTTTTTTAAATGAAGGAAGCGCTTCAGGCCTAAGTTTAGAGTACCTCCCGGGCATTTACCATTTTTGAGCACTGAGGAAAACCTGGAAAAACCTCAG
Organism: Metallyticus violacea; assembly: GCA_030762175.1. Lineage (NCBI taxonomy): Eukaryota > Metazoa > Arthropoda > Insecta > Mantodea > Metallyticidae > Metallyticus > Metallyticus violacea. The sequence goes on along the minus strand of CM060842.1, from coordinate 120,530,745 downwards.
TCAGGGAGGACGATTCTAAAGAGATTCGAACCCCAGACCTCCCGCTCACGAGTCCGCATCTTAACGATCTCGACCACCCGTGGCGATGATTTTGCTCATGGAGTGACAGTGAACAGGGTGTGATTTCCCAGGCCTGTCTGCAGGCGGCTCAACTTTGATGAGCTGACCGGATTTTCCGTGTTAAAAACCGGGGTATTCCCTTTCAGTATTTACCCATCATTAACTTACTTAGATGATCATAATGATAAAATTCATGAATTATGATGATGATAATAATAATATTCAGTGTATAAGTTGTTACACGCTACTCTGCCAGTACAAAACAAAACGCTCTTTTATGCAGACACGAAAACACTTTTGATTGTTATTTACATGTAACATGCGAATATTCAGCAGTTAAATTTATTTATTTTAGTGATTTTCTTTAAAAAATACAACATTTAACACAAAACATTTGAGCTTGACTGATTGAAATACGTTTTATAACAATAATAGGTTTAATTAAATTCAAATTAAGCTCACCAGAATTTTCTTACTTTCTCAGTTTTGTGCTGCTGAAAATAGTAAGGATATATATAACTGAGAAAATAGTATGTATTTCACTTCTTGATAAAACCGGGACATTTGCTTGTCTTGAAGATTTTTGTGCAGCAAAATCGGAACTTTGGCTCAGTTCAGTGAAGAGAGAGACCGCTGACACCACAAGCTAGTCTTGCTGCAAGACCTTTGGTACTTTTACACTTCGGAGGAAACAAGTTAGCGCATAATTCCAAATAGCCTTCCAAATCCGCAGTTTTTATAGAGGTCGTGTAAAAAAGGCATGGGAAAGCATCAGAAACAGCTGCAAGTTGAATCCAGTCAGTTCCTCGGGGGACTGTCATAGGCTTCAAATTTGGTAGTACTATAAAATAAAACTGGTGCTAATATTTTTATTTCCCTGTATCTCTGATATGTAATTAGATATAGTTACCTTTAAGAATGAAGTTATGAGAGTCAATAAAATAATTCATCAAGCAATAACTTACATTTACAGTAGATTTATGTGTCGAGTTTTTTTTTTACAGAATATCTGTGGATGACTTAATCAGTGAAACTTTCTGTAGATTTGCATTCCCTTCACACAAGCTTAAAGCGTATCCTGACCAATCCTGTTTCTTAATTTAGTCATCACCTCATCCATGGTGCTGAGAGACCTTTTTACGTCGGCAATGGAAACGAAAATGCAGAGTACACATTCAGTGAATGTCCTTAGAGCTTCAAACCGATATAGGCCCTTAAGATAAAAAAAAAAAAAAACAATATCAGCAGACGTATCTTCTGATTTATTAGAGCATGCGGCGATATGTTTGGGCTTGGATTAGTTGTTTATAAGGAGGTGACCGAAGTTCATAATTAAAATGGTATCTCAGGGGTTCAACTTCCATTCAATACCGCCGTCTTGTAATGTTTTGTCCTCGGCTATAAGCTCAGTTTACCAGCTGAACGTATTTGTGATACTATCACAGGGAAAGGTGATAATAAACCAGCAATAATAAAATACCACTCGTAGTTCTAGTTTTCACCATTTATTAATACAATGTCATAAATATAGTTCCTATCAGGTCACGATAGAGTCTTGACAACGTTTCCGCTTATCGAACTGATTAATTGAGAGTCCCTTCACCCGATTTGATTTTCTCATCAACTATCTCCGCTTCAACTCTGACCTGACTTAACTGAATGACTGACTGATTTCTATAACGTATGAAATTGTCCAGTTGATAAATTCCCGTGCCTGTTTAACTTGTGATTCTTTTTGTTCCACTCTTTTGTCTTTTCTTACACTTCTCCCACTCACTTCAGCCCCAACCAATAAATGACAAACAAGTATTCTATTGTCCATTACAACTGCTTTTATTAATTCTACTGTCCGCCGGTTTTATGTGCTATAAACGCCTTCAACATAACTTTCTAAATGTCACGTCTTCCTATTGGTGTTATTTTATGCCAATTTATATCGTTTCCCTTTCATTGGCTATTTATCTAAGATGTGAAGGGTCCTCCCTTGATCGATTCTTAGATCTTAGTTCTTAGGTACTGACCTGAATAACTAGACTTAAAGAGAAATCCGTATCGGAAAATGTTATGAGTTTATGATTTTACAATTTCCTTTAGTTATTGTATGGTTTTTTGTTTTTGGCAGTTCTAACAAATTAATACTTGTTTCCATGGGATCGCGATTAGTTCCCCTATCCGGCAGTTTTCAAGATTCCATTTTGACCTGAATCTCACAAAAGAAACCCTCTTAGTCTAAAAGGTTACAATACTATTTAAAGGCAACCCTCCCTTTCATTTGTATTTCGCCTTCTTTCTTATTCCTGTAAACAACATGTGTAAATCATATGTCTATGACCTTTTGTGATTATAGTATATATAAATATTATTTCTAAGCGAGCCTGGAATCGATTCTAGACAATAATTGTCCCGAGCAACGAACTTAAGAGAACGGAAGTCTACAATAATAGCGTCAACATTTTCAAGTCCTAATATCAAAGTTCTTTACAATCATTTTCACTCTTTAAATATTTTAAAACCTTGACAATGTGTACTTAGTTCTATCCCTTTCAGACTTGTCATCAACTCTTTGCTCCATTTCATAATCATACTTTTTCACAAATTCCTTACGTTTCTCATAGTTTATTTTTTTGTTTTCCGCAAAGAGCACACATTTGACATCTGCTGCGTCCACTTCTAGTATTTCATGTCCTTAACAATATATAATGTACGTTTTATTATAGGACGTTTATTTCTATAATCAGTGGCAGAAATCGACAAAGCATTTGCTTTGCAGGGAATATATGGCAATTCTTGCCTCTTTTTCTTATAACCGAGCGAGGATTCGTGATAGAATCACTAAAATTGGCAGGCATCGTCAAGAGTCAAGTTACTAAATTGTCGTGAGAAAGTTTACGTTTTTTTTTTTTTTTTTTTTTTTTTTTTTTTTGCTCACTATCAATTGTTGAGAATATACAGTTAGCTGTAGTATTCTTCAATAAAACACCAAAAAACCTTTCCTTCACATCAAAAGACAGTGGGGATGTAACATAATCAGCTAGCAAAGACAGTTCACTTTGATTACAAACATTTGTAGCTTCGTCTGCCATTAAGGAAAAGTATTTACCATGAAGAAGTATTTCATCTTGATTGTCTAGAACCTCACCAATACAATTTAATAATTCTGAAGCATTACGTTTGCTAACATATTTGGATCTTTCACTCTGAAATTTAGTCCATTTTTCAAGGTTAAGGTCGCTTTTTAATACCACATTACAAATAAGAGGTTCATGTTTAGTTGTATGGGGGATTTCTTCCTTACTAAGAAGATACAAACTTCGAATTAAAGAAGGCACAGCTTGCCGATTCAACACTTTTTCCGTTTTATTTTGTTGAATTATCCGCGCATGAACTAGAGCGTTTAATTCCTGTAATCTACAGTTTTCAAATGCAACGGTTTCTGCTGACTTAGTGTGTTGTTCTAGTTTTCGCGGCTTTCGGGAAAGGTACAGAAATGAGCACTCCACCTCTTTTTTGGAGATTTAATTTAAAGTTTTAAATATATTTCAATAGTTAGCAGAAATCCCTCCAATCGCGTCAAAGTACAACCAGCTGTACTTATACTCCCATTTTTGCTGGTTCAACACTTTCTAAGAATGAATCAGAAATAGTACATTTTTCGTTCAAAGACTAAGGAAGAGTAGGTAACCGAAGAATCAGCAAGCAATTAACCACCACTAGCATTTCTTTCAGTAGACGAGTTTTCTGCAATAAGCTGTTTTTATTAGAAAAGAAAGAAAATTGTGTTTGTTGTTCAGATAACACTTCTTTCCATAAGACGACACCTTCCACAGCAAACTATTGATCTACTAACCGATAAAGTAGCTGCAACTGTAAGACGTTGAAATTGGTTACAACAATGGAAGATTATTACATTTTACCAGCCCTACCACTCTACAGTGCCCTTTATTGAGTTACAAATGGAATTTTATTCGCATTACAAGTTAGCAATGTTGTCGCCTATAACGGATGCAAAAGGCACTACATGATCAGCACAATCTCTTCGATGTACCGATGAGCTGTCAGTAAGTCATTCTCGATGAATATCAGCTCCATTCTGGCTTCAATGCTGATCCCTGCTCAAACCAATACTGAACCTCCATTAAAAGGTATCCTTGAAGAAAAAGTGCAGGATGCATAACGTTCACCTGGCCTTCTCCATACTCTCTCCCTCCCATATGGTGCTTTCAAACATAACTTGCTCTCATCCGTGATCCATTGCTCCATAGTTCAGTGTTGATGGGTGCGAGCAAACTGCTTCCGAGAGATATGGTGTTTCCTGGTCAGCAATGGTCCTTTTTCACATCTCCTGGACAGTAAATTCACTTCATACAGCCTTCTTCTGTCGCTGATGTTAACATGCCGTACTTGCTGCAAATGATTCCTGGCCTCCACCGATCACGAAAAACTTGCAGTAAAAGAAAGTAGAGGTTCTCTTCCTACTACAAGAACGGGGCCTTCTGGTGTAAATACCAACCTCTCTGAACCTCTGGACAATCCTGCGTACATTGGAATGAGAAGTGCGAATGACGTTCATGCTGCATTTCCAGCTCTGAGAGACATTTAAAAATATTAAAACTGACTTAGGACTGATTGTTAGGCAAGCCTCAATGCTTTAAAGTATCGTGCAGCACAACAATGCTCAGCAACAATTTTCAAAATTAAAACATCGCTTTGCGGCATTGTTGTAAAAACCGCTTTACGCACAAAATTAACGGTAAGGCAGAATGCAAAAAGGTTCCAAGGAATGGACAAAGCTTTTTAAAGCCATAGATTAGCCATTAGGCACGTTGCTGCGTTTCTGTAATGTCGCAAGGTTGATCTTATACAAGGCTTGAACTCATGCTTAAGTGTTGTAAAAAATACAGAGAATAGGCTGCTGTTTCGCTTTTTCTGCCGCTAAGTGTATATCCTACACTTGTGCAAACTCCACTTATATGTCCTAGTGTTATGTAAGTAAGTGGAGTTAGTGTTAACATGCTCAATATATTAGTATAGGATATATTACAGCTTCATAAGTACAATTTATTTAAGTCTAAGTGTTGTTGCTTTCTTATAACCGTTATCTATTTTTTATTTCCGTACACACCAAAAGAAGTTCCAAATGCAGATGGAAGAAATGTCCTACTGTACGCAAGTGAAGTACGTGTTCTTCATGGCGTATTACGCAGGAATGTATAACACTACAATAAACATCACCCGCAATATGCAGGGCCCAAAGGTATTTTAGTTATTTTATAGTTCGATATTTAGGAAATAAACGCTATGATTCTGAGGTTAGAACTAGCCAAGAGGCTTAACAAACTAATAAAAAACAGACTACTACTAACGTCACAGAACACTAGCTAATTATGATATTCCAAAATCTGTAAAATCTTTTCAGAAAGGGAGTTTTAAAACAATTCATGCTGAAATTCTTTGCTCTAAAGCAGCGGTTCTCTAACTGTGGGTCGGGACCCCTAGGTGGTTATTGAATTCTATACGGAAATATGGGCACTTCCAGTCACCCATTACATATTACATTTAAACAGTTTAATGTGTTATATAAGTGTGCAGAATATGCATACATAAGGCATGTAAACTTTTAATTGCTACTGTACTACTTGGCTATTGTCATTTGATACATGTCACATTGTTGAAGTATGCGTGCTAACTTGCAAGTTAATTATTATTAAGCAGGGGGGTTGTCAGTAATTTTATTCTCGAAAAGAAGTCATGCAAGAAGTTTGGGAGCAGCTGTTCTTAAAAAAAAAAAAAAAAAAAAAAAAAAAAAAAAAAAAAGCACAATTTATAAACCTCTGTCTCTCTCGTGTGTTATCTAAAGACATTGGCAGGGAAATGGATGTTAAAATTCATGACTTCCAACATTTCTATCTTTAGTCATTAATCAGAGCTCTGATTTGGTGAATATAGCTGAATTAGCAATTTTTATAAGAGGAGGAGATAATCAACTTAATACTTCAGAATAATTGTTGCACACGATTCCTTAAGAAGAAATATTAATGTAAGTTTTGCATGTGCAGAAAAATCTTAATTTACAATAATCTCAGCTTGTATCGGTGACTAATGACAGACAGCCATCAATGGTTGCAACTAAAGAGGGCTTTATTGCTGGACCGAAAGATTTTCTTAGTGAATGAGGTACAGGGGATTGCTATGCTGTAAAGTGCTATGAAGGCCTTACTTCTAAATCGGTCAATAAAGAATCAGGCGTAAAAGTAGTAACATGATAAAGAATAATATTTCAGAAATTTGCTAGAAAGTGTAGACAAGAAATCTAAACATCTTCACTACTTCAGTACAAGTAGGTGGTTCAGTAGGTGTGAACTTTTGCCAAGAGGGTTGGATCAGTAGAGGGGAAAATATGCCAACAGGGGTGACTCAGTAGAGACGAAATGTTGTCAAGAGGGTTGGTCAGTACAGGGGAAATGTTGCCATGAGGGGTGACTCAGGAGGTAGCATTTGAGAGACTCACATTTGGTAAATGCTGAGTTCAATTCTTATGGAACCAGCCATTTTGAACTTAGGTTTTTTCAAGTTTTCCCTGGTCGCTTAGGCGAATACTTAGAGGATATTTACTTCCTACATCGATCCTGGTACAGTGGTAATCATACTTGCCTCCTGAACCCAAAATCGCGGGTTCAAATCCGGCCAGTACATATGGATTCATTTCGGGCGTGAAACTCCTAAGTATGACTTCCCTCGGAAGGGAAGTAAAGCCGTGGGTCCCGTGTCGTACATTTACGGCACGATAAAGAACCTCAAGCCTGAAAGAGAGGTCTCTGAGCAAAATTTGTCGGCCGTTTCACGCCCTGAATTGAATGGAACGCTGATGACCTGAGCTGTTAAAGAGCGTCCGTAAATAAAACAAATTAAATAAAATCAATTTACATTCCACGTTCTCCCATTTCCTTTCATTTTATGCCATAGTATCCGTTACAGGGTCGGAAGTGATAGACGAGGCAATGGCAATGACTTACGCTCACAAAAAGTCTCTGACCTCGCGTCTGGTGGATTCTCTCTGGAGAGCCTCCTCGGTGCAACTTGGGACACCTTGCGTGAGGCCCTGTCCTGCGCTGCGCCCGCGATGCCCTTCGCAACTAATTTAAAAATTAAATTTTAATTAATATTTGAAGACAATTTCCCCTCCATTTTAATAAAGATGCTTACTTCTTGTTTTAAAGGCACCGCCCTCAAACTTAAGAAATTTATTATAGCGTCATTTTTATTCTGTAAAACAGGTCGCTTCTTTATGATTCACTTTATTATAGTACCATAAACTACCTTCCTTTGGGACACTCAATTTGCCTTCAAAGTAGCTCTAATCCCAACAAAGCTGTGTTGCAAACAATGAACAGAAGACTTACTATAGAAATGTTCCAAGTTCGTTGCTTTCAGACGAACATTCAGCATTACTTATGAGCTTTGGAAATACGTTTTGAATGCCTTGTGTTGTCATAAATTGTATCTTCAGCATGTTATAAGTGGCGTTTTCATTACTTTTTAAACTTAATATTATTCAATTATTAATCCGTTATGTTTTAAGCATTACTCTTCTTAAAATGACAAAATATTAATAGCTTTAACAGCGAATGAGAGGACCAGCATTGTTTTATTGGAAATAAAGGAAAACCTGTTTATTGTGTAATGCTAGCGTCTCTGTTTCTAAAGGAAGTAATGTAGAGCGACATTTTTTGAGTGAGAAATATAATTTCATATATTTTTATTTCTAATTTTATTATCACTATAATCATTTGTAGTATCGGTAGCAGTAGTGTCGAAGTGGAATAGTAACCAGCTATCATGCAAATGTATCCGAGTACAAACGAACGTTGGACAGCCCTGGTATATGGATAGGATGATCTACAGAGGAGAATTTTGTGCAGCTAGGCTACTAAATGAGCTCATTGTACATGCATGCACCAGAGAGGTTCCACCAGGCAGAAGAGATGAAATGGAGAATAAATCAGGAAGCACAAGTGAATGTTTCCACAGATAAGTCTACACGCTGGCAGTCTCAGCAAGATCTCATCCCCGGTCCTCTGAAGAGGACCCTCACGCTGACCCCACCAGATGCCAGGACAGGAACTTTTCCAGAAAGCAATGCACCAATCTGCCTCGCCTTACGCTTCCCATGGGAGAGCGGAAAAACATCCATCCCAGCATTTACCAGGGAAAACCACCAAAAAATCCAAGATCAGGTAGTGGCCAACAGAAATTGAACCCAAGGCCTCCTGAATGCAAGTCCCAAGAGTTCACCCCACTCAATGACCTTGGTGGAACCAAGATGATTCTCGCAAACTCATCACCGCCTGAGATTTACCATCTATGGAAACGTTAAAGACCCTGCCTGTGCCCATGCATTGCCTCCACGGATTTCTGGCCTCCCGCTGTATCTCATACCTTCCTCCAGGAGATGCGCCCCTTGAGAACGCATGTACAATAAGGCTATTAGCAGCTGCAGTGCAATCTCTTCTATAGGGCAGAAGGAGAAGAAGGGGTCATATGTTGCAAAGATATTTATCTATGGAACGTAATAGCCAAACTCTGCATGGAACTAGCGAACTGAATTACTGCACTTGCAATTTGTCTTTTCTACACATTGTGCATAAGCATCTCTCCTTTCAAGATTGTCAGCAAAATATTGTTAGTATCTTGTATAGTTGAATTATTGCATTTGTTAATTAATTCAAGCTTTATAGCAAACATTCATTACTTTTGAACCCTCTTGCTTATTCCTACAAACAACCTTCATAAATACTGTGAGATTCTGAACAATCTGAAATGTCAATTACGGTGGAATCTCTGGCAGACTTAAAAGATTTAGAAAACCAAATGGAATCCATTTATAGCGGATGTTAGGTGAGCCATTTAGAATTACCAAATTGCAAGCATATGTTATAACAAGTCAAACTGTGACAGTATACAAATTACTGGTTTAAAAAAATACAGCAAGATTAGATATTTTGCTAGTTTTATTGCGGGCATATTTTAAACCACATACATAATTATAAGGGAAGTTCTTCTCACAAATGAGCCTGAAAATTTCTATTTGTATGCCAGACATATCTGACCAATTATTGGCTGTAAGTGAAATAAATGCTAATTTTAATTTTATATTTCTGCAAAAATTATCTGAAGAAAAGCAGAAGAAGATGGACTTGGATTTACGGTTACAGTAAACTGAATACTTTAATAATTTATTTTGTGCATATGAGAAATCTTGCAATACGAGGTGGTATCCACAATATTTGGGACTGGTACTGCCATCTCGAGAGTAGTTGCAGCAGAGTTTTGGACCGCTAGGTGGCAACACTAGCAAATCTGATAATTGAATTTTAAAGTCTCATAAAGATGTATGAATGAGTGGTGTTTAACGCCCTTTTTTGCTACACAGTCACCACAGGCGATGGATACTGATGATACATGAGATGAAATGATATATTGGGAAAGGATTTATTTTTAAGGAAGGAATCCTTCCAGGCCTAAGTTTAGAGTACCTCCCCGGCATTTGCCATTTATGAGTACTGAGGAAAACCTGGAAAAAACCACAGTCAGGGAGGACGGTCCTGGCGGGATTCGAACCCCAGACCTCCCGCTCACAAGTCCGCGCCTTAATGACCTCGGCCACCCATGGCAGTCGGGGTAGATGTGTTCAGATTCTATAGTACTTTTCATGATACTCTGTGAGTATGTGTGGCGATTTACGATGGATTCAAGATTAGAACAGAGAGTGTGCATCAAATTCTGTGCAAATCTCGGGAAAAATGCTACGGAGACCCTCGCAATGATTTATCAAGTATTTGGGGGACAAAGCATGAGCCGTACACGTGTGTTGGAGTGGCATACTCGATTCAGGGCCGGCCGTACAGATATTGAAGATGATGCTCACACCGGTAGGTCCGTCAGTTGCACAACGCCTGACATTGTTGCCGAAATTCAACACCTCGTTCGACGCCTAATCATTGAAGACCTTGCTCATGAAGTGGGAATTGATTGTGGGACATGCCAACGAATTTTAACTGATGAATTGGGCATGCATTGTGTCGCCGCAAAATTTGTGCCAGGAATCCTGGCTGCTGATCAGAAGGCGCAGCGTGTTGAAGTTTGCACGGAGCTTCGTCAGGCCGTATCCGATGACCCAATCTTGTTGTCCAGGGTCATCACCGATGACGAGAGCTGGATGTACGCTTACGACCCTGAAACAAAACAACAATCCAGCCAGTGGAAGAGGCCGAACTCACCAAGACAAAAAAGGCGAGACAAGTGAAGAGCAAAGTCAAGAGCATGCTCCTCGTTTTCTTGGATACCAAGGGGATTGTGCACAAAGAATTCGTCCCACCAAATCAAACAGTGAATTCCACATACTACTTTGACGTTTTGCGACGGTTCCGTGAAAATGAGCGGAGACGGCGGCCCAAACTTTGGCGACAAGGGAATGGCTGTTGCATCACGATAATGCGCCCTGTCACAATTCCTTGTTCACCAGAAGCTTTAAGACGAAAAGCAACATGGCAATTGTCCTCCACTCACCGTACTCGCCTGATTTGGCACCCTGCGACTTTGCTCTATTCCCCAAACTGAAAATCAAGTTGAAAGGACGTCGGTTCGACACAATTGAGAGGGTTCAAGAAGAAACGCTGTCGGTCTAAACACCCTCAAAGAACACGACTTCTAAGATGCACTTGGAAAATGGCAGAATCGCTGGGACCGGTGTATACGTGTGGAAGGGAACTACTTCGAGGGTGACGGCGTCATTAGTCTCAAAGTAAGTTTTTGACCAGATGGCAGCACCAGTCCCAAATATTCTGGATATCACCTCGCGCGCGCGTGTGTGTAACATTGGTTTTTTCGGGTTTATGTGCTTCGATATTATTGATATTTATACAAATATACATACATTTATCGCATTTAAAGAACACAATTAATGAACTTGAAGAAAAATCACCTTCAAATGATCATGTCTTTCAAAATTCTTTATATGTAAGATTCCCTGGTCCGTTTTTATTTTCACTGGCTCGTATGGGGTCAGCAATCTTAGAAGTTCTGATGTTGCTAATTCTTCTTTGCGGAGAAAGTTTGTAGGCTGAAGTGACAGAACAGAAGGGTTATGCTTTCATGTACCAAAAATGACAGTGTCTTATAAACAATTGTTTAAAAAATGTAATTACTTTTTATAAGAGGATATTGGTAGATGTGTAATTTCGCAATAATTTCAGAGATTACAAAGCAATCGTAGACAAGCGATTTCAAACAGGTAATCTATGATTTGCGTTCATATTTAAGTACTAGAGCATTAAGTTTTTAGAGGACCAGTAGCCTACGCCACTTGAAGCTTCCATTCAAAATGACCCAGCTTAAAATGGGCGGAAGTTTGTATCATGTCTCCTTGGTGTAGATGCCGTAAAGTAAAAGTAGATCATGTTAACGAATGGCAATGCTTCATAAAAAATAAATAATCCTAATTTAGAGGACTCAAAGCAAGTCTTCGAAACAATAGTCCGCCTTGTCCATTAAGCCATATATCGCTCCCTATAAAATAGTGGTTCCCAATCTTTTCTAACTGGCAGTGCACCCTACATTTATTACAAATGTCTTATTCTCAGTAACATACGAGGTTAGATCCATAAGTTTCCGGCCTAACCATTTTTAGGTATGATGAACACAAAAACTATATTTCACTTCTCAGTTGAGTTACCTTTTATTGCAATTGCTTTTCACATCATTGAATTAACATTTTAACCCCCTCTCAAAAATAACCAGAAGTCTTTTCTGCCAAATGGGCATAAATAGCATCCACCACTTCTTCATCCCACTTAAATTTCCTTACTCGAAGGTCCTTCTTGAGTTTTGAGAAGAGGAAATAGGCACTCGGACCTAGATCAGGGCTGTAGGGTGGATAGTCGATCTCCTTAAAGTCACATTTCTTCACAGCTTCCTTTGCAACAAGAGTTGTGTGCAGAGGCGCGTTGTCGTAAAGAGAACGCATGCCGCCACTCTGCTTTCTTCGCCTTTTCTCTTTGATGGAAGCACGTAGTCTGTGCACTAGGCCAGCATAGTACTCCCCATTTACTCTTGTGTTCCTCTCCTTGAAGTCAATAAAGAGTATTCCTTTACAATCCCAAAAGATTGTGGCCATGATCTTCTTGGTTGATTGAGTGAACTTAGCCTTTAGAGGCGGTGCTTCGCCAGTTTTACGCCACTCCACTGATTCTCTTTTGGACAAGGAATCATAGTAGAGGACCATAGTTCCATCTCCTGTGACAATGGTTTGCAGAACTTCTCTCTCGTTGTCACGACAGAGCTCCAGAAATGTCTGACAACAGGTGACTTGTTACTGCTTTTGGACTGAGGAAAGAAGTCTAGACACTCATCTTGCACTAACCTTATTCATGTTTAAATGTTTATGAATAATTCGAAGGACTATTCTTTTAGAAAAGCCCACTCTTGCTGCTATTTCTGTAACTTTGAGCCGCGGTCTTCTTTCAACAAGAGCGATGTTTTCAGGAGTAAGCACCTCCAAGGGCCGATCTGCACGCTCTTCGTCTTCAATGCTTGTTCGACCCATTCGAAAAAAAATGGGGGGGGGGTGCTTCCCCATATATACCGTCCAATCGCTGTTTAATTTCATTTGGAGTAAGTCCTTCTTTTGTAAAGAAATTAATAACAGTTCGTAATTCCATTCTGAAATGTCATAATCTTCTACACATAGCCTTCTTTATGCAACTGCATCTAAACAACTGAACACAGCGGAGCAGAAGTTACAACTGCAATTGTTTACTTAACAGATACGTTTTTTAAATGGTGTTTAACGCCCGTCTTAACTATTGAGGCACCACAGGCAATTGGTACCATTTGCCATTTAGGAGGACTGAGAAAAACCTGGAAAAATCCTCAGTAAGGGAGGACGGTCCTGGTAGGATTCGAACCCCAGACCTCCCGCTCATGAGTCCACGTCTTAACGACTTCGTCCATTCGTGGTGGTAATAGAAAATTATGACACCAGATAAGGTTTTGTGAAGGCGATAACCCTTATCGGCGAGCCCTGAAACTTATGTACCTATCCTCGTATATCCATCTTTTCAATTATTCATTTTTACTGTACCTGAATAGTTCGTTCTTGCTACTTAGTTACTTAGATGTATCTTTCAATTTTATTTTTTATTATACGATCATTTACAAGCTATTATCTTGTTAGTGGTAGTACTCGATTTTTACGTTTTCGTAAAACATGAATACGGACAACCAATCACGTGTAATTCTATATTTTTATTAAACACATGCCTATGTTCGTTTTTTTTAAAAAATCATGGTGATAATTAACAAAATATTTTAAATTGAAATATTCAAATAAGAACAAATGTTAAACTGAGTAAAACAGACCTTCCAGGGGCACGAAACGATAATGTATATGTTTGCATTACAAGTAAATTTCTCTTGTTTATTTAATAATTAAATTCCAGATTACTGAAAGTTATAAATATACAATGCTATTAATTAGCTGTATATATATATATTTTTTTTTTTTGTAATTTAAATAGATAAATATACGCTTTTGTTACATTATTACGAGTAGGTCTGTTCAATTTCTGAACTCAAGATTTTGTAATAAATATATATCAGTGCTTTATTTACGGTAATATATATGGAAACTGCTGTCTTAAATTTCAGTACTATGAGGCAGGCAACAAGGTTGCGTCAGTTGTTATCAGAAGGCTAACCGGTGTTCAGGCCAGTCATTAAAATACTGGGGTATCAGCGCACGTCAGTGAAGAGTAAGCAAGGTAAGTGGATGGTTATTTGGCATTCAAAAGGAATTCATTACTGCGTATGTTAGAGGCATCGAAAGAAATGTGCAGATTGCATGGTAAGAACTTATTCAGTTTTAAACATATTGCTGGGAAAAGACACAGTGAAAAATACAAGATACTTTCACGAGAATTTATTATGAGTCTTAAACACGCAATAGAATTAATTTAAACTAACATTTTAATATTATTTACAAGTTGTTCTATAATCTTAATCAGTGACAAGACCAGAATTATTTTGAAGAACAGGGTTTCAATTTCTTATGTGAAATAACAAAGGAATAAAAATGCTACTTCCTTTATTAATTTTATAAAATGTTTATTAGGATCACAGAATCCAGGAATATTTATGTAAGCAATATATTTAAATGTTTAGTAATTCAGTAAAACAATGGGAAATTTTAAATATTACAATATATAATTACTGAGCAAAAGAAACGTCACTCATTATTTTACATATGAACGCTGTTCAATGTAGAAATATCATAATTTTTTACAGTCAAAATTTAACTTTACAATATTTTGTTAACTTAATGCCTGATGTACACAAGGTAATAGTTCCCCCCCCCCTCCCGCCTGTGAAAAATGTGCTAGTTTGGTTCCTTATACAGCAAAACGAAGGTGACAAGTTACGAACTACATGCTGCTCTGAAACTCTGCGTTCATATCAATGAATCTACTGCTCAATGTTACAGGAGGTTTATAGAGTTAGTTCTTCCTTACGACACAGCTCGAGGATGGTTTAAAAATGTTAAAGAAGAGAGACAATCAATTGCAAAGGAAGGTGGATCCGATGGTCCAGTTTGTGCTTTTACAGAATAACGTATTAAAACCGCTGCTGTCATTGTGAGAACGGAACGTCAATAATATTTGCGAGCATTTCAGAAATTCTGAAAACTTCACTGGGTGTCATCCACACGGTAGTAACTGAAAAGTTATGCATGAGACGTGTTTTTGCACGGATGGGATCAAGACAATGGTACTGGCGGTGTAGTGGTAACCTTACTTGCTTCCTAAATGCAAGATCGCTAGTTCGATCCCCGCCTTGACTAATGAATTTTTCGGGCGTAAAAATCCTATGTATGGCTTCCTTAGGAAGGGAAGTAAAGCTGTAGGTCCTGTGTCGTACATTTACGGCACGATAAAGAACCTCAAGCCTGAAAGAAGAGGCCTCTGAGCAAAATTTGTCGGTCATTTTACGCCCTGAGTTGAATGGAACGCTTATGACCTGAGATGTTAAAGAGCGTACGTAAATAAAACAAATCAGGTACCAAGACTGTTGATGTTCGTCTGTAGGTTTGCATGCAGTTGAAGATAACGTTACAAGAAGATGCAGAGTTTCTTTAAAAGGTCATAAATGCTGATAGAATCGGCTTTAAAAAAACAGAAATTTTGTTTCTGTTGGGAAAGTTGTTGTCATCTCATTTGTCGAAATTCAAGGAACGGTTTATCAGCATGTCGTTCCAGCACTCACAACTGTTACTGGGCAATACTACAGGGACTCCCTGAAAACTCTGTAAGGTCATATTACACGCAAAAGGCAACAGTTGGATGCTGCCCCAGAATAATGCACGGCCGCACATCGCTAATATTGTTACTCAGTATATCATAAAAAAAAACGTTAAGTGTATCTTTCACCCTCCTAAAGCTCAGATTTATCCCCGTGTGACTTTATCCTTATCCTCAAATTGTAGAAACATATTTGTCGGAGGCATTTTTCATCATAAGCCATGGTGAAAGTTGTGGAGGCGACACTGGAGGACCTGTCAAAATTGGCTTGCAGCATGTCTTTGAAGACTGACAGAAACGCTGGGACAGATACATTGCACCGAATGGAATTGAAAAAGATCACCAAATTTGTGAGTAAAACGTATGTTGTCAAAAAAATGATCCTTCTTTATTGAACAGCTCTCGTATTTAACAATGTTAAACAATCTACATTCAAATCAAGCAGAAGGTTTCATAATAGTCGCAATTTAAAAATTAATTTAACAATAAAGAAAAAAGAATCTACTTTGAAAGAGATTTTTGATTTGTTTTATTTACGGACGCTCTTTAACATCTCAGGTCATCAGCGTCCCGTTCTATTCAGAGCGTGAAACGGCCAACAAATTTTGCTCAGAGATCTCTCTTTCAGGCTTGAAGTTCTTTTTCGTGCCGTAAATGTACGACACGGGACCCGCGGCTTTACTTCCCTTCCGAAGGAAGGCTTAGGACTTTGAAAGAGTGAAGGACCCAAAGGGGGAGGGGTCTAATTTCCGTACACTTATGTAGCTACGCCCCTGGTCTAAATAGATAATAAACCAAAGGCAAAGTTGTTCGAAAGCTTCCAAAAATTATTTTTGAAAATTTAAACTCACCCAATTTGCATTTTAATTTGTTCTCCATCATTTATCAGGCATTTATAAAAATTACATTCTACTATTTGTGGTCTTCTCCAAATGTCTATTGTGAAGATTTTTCTAAATTTGTTTGTATGTTTGAAATATATTGATAAACAGTTTCACGTGACCTGTATATAAAGCAAGTATTGTAATCTTCTCTATATACTGGCGAAGAATTACACTTTAGTGTTCCAAAACTCTCACTTTTTACCGATTTTAGATTCTAGGGTTCAAAACGTTAATCTTTAACAATAGGCAACAAAGGTATTAAAATTAGGACTCAATTTAACTGTTTAAACAGTTGGATTTATTATAGAGGATTCAACATTGGGGATTATTGGTTCTGTATCCGGTTAGTTTTTAGTGTTAATTAATTTTTCCTTTTTGGTTTGAACCACCTTAGATAGGCAGTTCTAGACGAAGTAAACGGTGTTTTGTTTTTTTTGTTTTTTTTTTTTAACCGCATGGAAAAACTTAAATACTTGGACACGCTCGTTCCATGCTTGCATAAGATAAATACAATACTCAAATACTGAATAGATAATTGAATGGAACTTTTATCCAAACTGCAATGACGGGCTTTATGTTTGTTTCAATTATCGCTTCAAATTACAGTCATAGATCAGGAGGGAATATGAGCCAAACCACACAAAATGTAAGAATTTTTTATTTTCATATCTCCGATTCCATTTAAATAGTTTTTACTGCTTCTATGAGTCCAATGAACGAAAACGTGTGATTTATTTCCACTCGTAAGTTTTAGGAATATTGCATGTTAGAATTCGGCTTATAAAGTGTAATATTTCTGAGTAAACCCATGTTACATTTTTTGAAGGCGCATCTAAGAGCTAAAAAGTATTTTAGATGCCTATGAATCGAATTTATTATAACTATTTAGAATATTTTTATGATTCAAAAGTTTAAAGTTAGTTAGATATCAATTAAATTTCAGTGTATTAAAATCTGAAAGAAAAAAATGTGTTCTGGAGTTTTCTATGACTCCATAACATTTAGAATGGGAACTCTAGTAGTTCACTGGAAATTAAAACCTTTACACAACAATGTGCAGTGAACTGGAGAACATTGCAACAATACAGACGAAAGTCGTGACGAGGAAAAATGTTAACTTAAACTTATAATATTTTATTTTTTTATATTTTGCACGTAAACAAATGTTTCCATACACATGACGCTAAATTTTCAATACCTTCTTGCCGACAGAAAATAGTTACACTAAAACTTCAGTTTTTGACAACAAAATGAAAGAATATAATGTGCTAGTTATTGATTTTAAATTCTAATATACCCTGCAAACTTTCAGTGAGTATTTGTGCTTATTTTAGGGACAAAATAACAATTAAGCATGAGTAATGATTTTTGTGCCCAATCAAATATTTTTCCTCGATGTTGTTAATTTGCAGTGTTACGTGTATCTAGTACATTTTAAATTTTAGTTTTAGTAACTAAATCCGTTGCTCAGGAGAAAAACTGTTCACTCTTTTGCAAAACAGATGGCAACAGTGGTATATCAAGCGCATCTTTGAGAAGAAAACAATAATTAGATAATAATATTTAACTTTCTTTGAAAAATAAGCAACAATGTACATTTACTCTAAAGACATTTACAAAACAAGGAAACTGAACTTAAACTTAATAACATTTGCATTTTTTAAAATGGATTCTATAAATTTTAAAACTAAAAAAAATTAAATTCATGAATATTTTAATTAACATGAATTAAAATCCTTAAAATATTTCGTTTTCACTTATACTTATGACATCGATTCAGCTATACGTAAGGAGAAAAGCGGTTTCTGCTAGTAATTAATCAGTCAATTCGGCAATTGTCTAAAAATAATAAACCATGAAGTAATTACGTTATTAAATAAGGAAATGTGATATTTTTCGGCGAATTAAAGTAAAATAAAAAATATAAATTGCTATCATTTTTTTCGTTGTGGTCTTTGACAGTTTTCATTTGTCTTGCCATCCTTGTAGTTCAAATCCTCAAGCCTATATAGGAGTACGAAGCCCTTAACAGTTGGTTTGGAGGTAAAATGCTGTACCTGGTTTACATTCCTCAGTTTCCGTCTAGTGCTGTGTGGTAGGAACTTTATGTCCCCGAGCACACGCTTTCACAATAGGAAAAGTGGACGCGAGCGTTAAATATTTTTCCATTGGAAAAAATTAGTCATTTTGTAGAATACTCGTTTCATAACAAAAGGAAAAATTAGCTACAAACTGAAGAGTCTAAACTTGCGATGTTTCATGTAGACACCATAATTTGAAGAGAGTTTTTTGAAAAGAATAAGCAGGTATTTTAGAACGGAGAGTTTCGTCTTTCAATAGATATGGGTTTTAAAGAAAAACGTTAAGTATAGCTGTAGAGCTTTGAGTCGCTTCCCCTTTTGAAGAAAACAGAATTGTGCGTAACGCGAAAGGATTAGCTAGGGTTCATTGTCTTAGGCGAAGTATTGCTGCTCGAGAACTTGTTCTACAAATAGTCTTATGCAAGCGATGTCATCGGGATGAAATACAAGCCGTTTATCGCTTAGAGTGATTTATCCCTACTGATAGGGGACATGTGAGCGAAAATTACTTTGCCTACAACATAATGGTGTTAAATGCAACATAACTTGAGTCTGTGTAAGATATCACATGGCAGTGTATGGAAGTGACTAAACTAACTTTATATAAAAACAATGAGGACAGACTCTAGCTTGCAGGTAAGTCTCAATGTCTTTACTGACACAACTGCTTTCCTCATCCACCTGAATGATATGTACTATAGATAAAAGTGTTCCTTGCTTTTTTACTGTTCCGCCTGGATCTATGTAATATGAATACCCTGAATTTAAATATGTTTTCAGTTTTACTCTATCGGGCTAGGCTTTTAAACAAAAGCACATCAAATGTAATAATGTACGTGTATTTGTTATGAAATATTATTTTAATACATATAACTAAGAAAAACTGTTTTTGTAGGTTTCATTTTAACTTAAATATATTGAAAAAAGAGTAATGTGTCAATAATTATGAATTTTCAAACTTTTTTTCATTATTAGGGAGAAGGAAACTTCATTTTTTTTTCCGAAGTTTTGATATGTCCTTCACTAGCGTCCCTTTTCAAACACCAACAGTAATCAGCTATCATTAACACATTCCAATGGCCTTGACAGCTGGTTTCCAATGTTTTACTATCTTTATGAAACCGCTCACCTTGATCTTCACTCATTGCACCAAGATTCGCAGGGAAGTAATCAATATGGCTGTCGAGAAAATATAACACTCATTCTACGCTCTAGATTTATAAAATATTGTTACATTTCCTCCACCATTTCTTTATAGTTCTCAGATTTCTTGTTGCCAAGAAAGATTTCTGTCACTTTTTGTGTGTCAACCATGCTGACTTCTCTAACTCGGACATCGACTGAGAAAAGGTCTCATCCTGCACAAGCTCACGAATCTGGGGGGTACATCGAAAATACCTGCTGCTATCTTAGCTTCAGTTTTCTGTGGGGACTTTGTAACAAGAAAGTTGAAACAATCAGAGCAGTAACAAATTGCTTCATAAGGCCTAACCGAATATGGAGGGGTGGAAGAAGGACATTAGACAGAGAAACTAATTGTTTATACTTCATACTTTTTTTTATTTCTTATGAAACTAAAATTTCTCCTTTGTGGCTAATTTTTTCTAGCCCAATTCTCTGATTTATTCCTACTATCCCATTCATACAGTGAACAATTTATTATCTTGTTTACATCTCTCAGAAGATTTATTTTATGTATCTGCTTAATGAACAAATTATAAAATTTCTGAACAACTGTAGCCGGATGAAACAAAACTAAGGCTGGTTTGAGAGCTTCTATGTGATAAGGAATGACAAAATATGAAAAGGTCTACACAACTTACATCAAAAGTTGTGTATACCAGTGGAATAGATGGAGAAATCAGTGTTGATATTCTTCCTCCAGCGATTAGTGCGCTCTTATTCAAAACAACCAATTTTTTGAAAAATAAATGTACTACCAATTGCATTTACCAAGAAGTGAAGTACTGTAAGCCTGAGATAATTTTCGTTTAGAGCGATGTTAGCTAAGTTCTTAGAACAATTTCACGTACACTTCACATTATTTCTCTGTTTTTGTGCAAACTTTTGTAAGAAATCAAAATTACTCTAAACGTACTATGAAATTTGATTTGAGTTGCGAAGAAAACATAATTTATTTATTTGATATTGATATTTGAGAAATTATATTTTAGAAAAATATGAAATAAATGCAGCTGGTAAAGTACTTCTCTATTAATAACGTTAAATAACAAGCGAATGTTCAGAATTATGCAAATGCTGTGTGATACAAGCATAAGCATAGCCCGGGTATTATATTGGGGGATAGAACGCCTACTCAACTTTTTTCACCTTGTCTATCAGAATCGAAATTAAATGTTTCAACATCATTTTTTTTATAAATTATTTGCTTTTCACTCCTAAATGTTTAGAAAATTCTGCACACATTTTTCAATAATTTAAACATTAGGAATTTAAAAAAAAAAAATCAACAACAGGGAGTATATTTCATGCGGGTAACAAATGTATTTCAAAGCTACAAAGAATATCCTTAAAAATTTGTTAACTAATGGAAGTTTGTTTTATTGAGTTTTTCTATGGGCCCTTACCACTGTCCATTGAGGTGCTCCTGTCATCGTCGAATTTAACCACGTTGTTACTCTCCGCAAAATATTTGATGTGACTCGTTGAGCAACAGAAATGAATACATCTTTTTGTTGTAGGTAAAAAAAATATTTCCCATCTTTATTAAGCCTGTTATATTCTGCTCTTTTAACTGCACTTTGCTTCAAAATTTTCTTCTTCTTTCACATGGTATACCATAGCTATTTAAAACAGTTAAAATCGTTCGGGCTGTTTTGCTTTGGTGCATGGTTTAGTATGCTACCATAGCTTTCACCAACTACTACGGTTGGCATCATCATTGCACTTTCAATAGATCTCCTTTTTTTTTTTTTTTTTTTTTTTACCTCCCTAAAACAAATTAAATTAGAAAATGCAGACTGAGCTGCAATAAATGCATTTTTTAAAATTTCACTTCGAAAGTTCAATAAAATGTTTAAAAGAACAATGGGCTTACTTATACCAATAAAAGTCTTTCTTATGTCCACTTCAAAACAATGGTGTGTCCCAAATAGGCTGGATAGATTAGAACTGGAACACCGACGATAGTCAGAATAGATTAGAGTTGACATATGTAGCTTCTGCTTCGAACCTATGGACCGAGCTGGGTGGCTCAGGAGACAAAGCTTGGGAGTCGGAAGGTCCCGGGCGCAATTCCTGTTATCGTGGTTTACTCTGGTCACTTTGGAGATTCCACGAATTTTCCGCTCTCCTATTTCATTCCATTAGTTTTCTTACAGGATCGAAAATGCGAGAGCGGTGTGATGGTGGCTTGTCTTTAGGACAGTTTCTGCCCTGGCGTCTGGAACGGAAGTGAACTTTCTGAGGGACTCGTACTACTCGGAGAGGGGCTTCACCGGTATCGAGGAACAACGTGTTAGAAATCCTATTTCCTTCCGCGTAATCACCGCTGGTAGATCCTTTTGGCTGGGTGTTTCCCTTACCTTATCCCTTCCTCCCGAAGATGTTCCCAATGGGAGTGTAGGCACAAAGGATCAGTCGTGAGTAAGGCTCAAGTACCGAAAGTATTCTCCTATGCCCCAGACCATACATACGAGTGGCCAAGGTCAATAAAGCACGCAAGCGTAAACGGGAGGTCTAATGTATAATCCCTTCTAGGACTATCCGAGGTTTTTACCAGCTTTTCATCAGTCCTCATCAATGGTAAATGCCGAAAAGTTAGGCCTGAAACATTTCCTTTCCTTAATGAAAAGAAAATCTTTTCTAATTTATTTCAACTCACCAGTGTCTACCGGCTATGCTACATTAACAGTGTAAACAGGTGTTAAACATTATATGGGCTAGTCCATGTGAAACCGGAGAGCAAAACTTATATGTTTTGTCTGACGAAACTTTGCGAGAGCGTAATCTTAATGCAAAATATTGATCATTTGTCACTAATAGTTTTCATACTAGACGGATATTAATTTAGGTATTTTTAAAACTTCGAAATAAATAGCTCTGAAGTATTTCAAAATACAGAGGGGGTGCCAAAAATGTATACACACTTCAAGCAAAGAAAATACTGTGTTAACATAACAAAACTGAATTCACACAAACAGAAAATGATGAGCACTAATCATTGTACACTTTTACAGTTACAACAATTACTCAAAATGGTAATGGAAAACCGAGAATGTTGTTCAAAGGCAATGGAAACGTGTGTACAGAACAGAGCCGCCAACGCGAGTAACAATTGCACGCATTCGAGACAAATTTGAGTCTCATAGTACCGTATGCGATGTTTACAAGGGCAGATCTGGGAGACCTCGCACAGCAAGCTCCGCGCACTGGATAGGACGACGAGGTCCGATTGAGTTCTCCGGATCTAACTCCGTTGGACTTCTACCTATGCGGAACTCTTAAGGATGTTGTATACCGTAGAAAACCAGCTACACTGACAGCACTTCGGGAAGAAATTGAAACGGCATGTGCTGAGGACACTTTCGCAAACGCTGCTCAATCAGTAGTTCAATGTACTCAGAGGTGTATCGACGTCGATGGTGGACATTTTGAGCAACTGTTGTAACTGTAAAAGTCTAAGATTAGTGCTAATCATTTTCTGTTTGTATGAATTTAGTTTTGTTATGTTAACACAATTTTCTCTTTGATTGAAGTGTGTATACATTTTTGGCATCCTCTGTATATAAACTTCATTGAGTCTGTGCTATAAATGCTGAATTGAGCACGAAGGCTCATATTTTCGTAATTAATTGAATTATTGAGAAAAAAAAATTGAACAAAGTAATGGTGATTTACGTAAACCAATAAAATTGTAAGAGCTCACAAAAATAAGGATGAGAATTAATGATGTGAAATAAATAAAAACCAGCGCTTAAAAATATTAGTGCTTACTGTAATAAGACTCGCACAAGCATCTCAAATTTTACATAGAACCTTATTAAAGAGGGCCAAGTTTAAAATATTTGGAATCAAATACGGAAGGTATTAGCATCAGCTTTTTAATGTGATAGCGTTAACAAAACTGCAAACGTGAAATGTTACATTTTTAATTACGGTCAGTACCAAATATATTCATTCTAACCTTTAGCAAAACTATTTCCATTCCTATATATCTATAGACAAGTACTATAAAATTAAGCATACTTAATTTTTAATAATTCATATTAGTGCACCTGACTTTAAAAAACGCATGCGTTTGTTAGCAGTGAGCAGAATGTGGAAACTATGAGAATCAACAACAAAGTAGCTCCTTACGGCGTAAACTTGGACATTGCGTTGGATGAAAGCTCTCATCAATCTGGTTCAGAGAATAAATCGGAAACATCTTCACGCAAATCAAAACGTCGGGAAAGCATAGTACCAAATCCAGCAGACAAAGCCGGGGTGTTTTCACATCTTTTTTATTGGTAAGTACAAGATATCTAAGTAGGCTCATAAGTTTCCGGCCTCGCCGATAAGGTTTATCTCCTTCACAAAACCCTTAACCAAAAATCTTATCTCTTAAGTAAATAATTGCAGCTGTAACTTCCGCTCTGCTGTGTTCACTTGTTCAGATATAGTTGCACAAAGAAGGCTATGTGTAGAAGATTGTGACATGTTCAAAATGGAGTTTCAAACTGTTATTAAGTTCTTCACAAAAGAAGGACTTACTCCAAATGAATTAAACAGCGATTGGACGGTGTATATGGGGAAGCATTCCCCTCATATTCTACCGTAAAAGAATGAGCTAAATTTTTTCGAAGGTTGAGAAAGCATTGAAGACGAAGATCGTGCATGTCGGCCCTTGGAGGTGCTCACTCCTGAAAACATCGCTCTTGTGGAAGCAGAAATTATTGAAGACAGAAATGGCAGCATGGTAGAGCCTTTCTAAAACAACAATCCTTGGAATTATTCATGAACATTTAAACATGAATAAGGTTAGTGCAAGATGGGCTCCTAAACTTCTTTCCTCAGTCCAAAAGCAGCAATGGGTCATCTGTTGTCAGGCATTTTTGAAGCTCTGCCGTGGAAACGAGAGAGAAGTTCTGCACACCATTGTTACAGGAGATGAAACTATGCTCCTCTACTATGATCCCTTGTACAAAAGAGAATCAATGGAGTGGTGTAAACCTGGCGAAGCACCGCATCTAAAGCCAAGGTCACTCAGTCAACCAAGACGATCATGGTCACAATCTTTTGGGACTGTGAAGGAATACTCTTCATTGACTTCAAGTAGAGGAACGCCACAGTAAATGGGGCGTACTATGCTGGCCTATTGCACAGACTACGCGCTTTCAACAAAGAGAAAAGGCGAGGAAAAAATGGTGTGGTGGTGTGCGCCTTCTTCACAACAACGCACCTGTGTACACAGCTCTTGTTGCAAAAGAAGCTGTGAAGAAATGTGGCTTCAAGGAGATCGATCATCCCCCCCCCCCCTATAGGCCAGATCTAGCTCCCAGTAACTATTTCCTCTTCTCAGAACTCAAGAAGGACCTTCGAGGAAGGAAATTTAAATGTGACGACGAAGTGATGGATGCTATTTATGCTCATTTTGCAGACAAGACTTCTGACTATTTTGGGGGGGGGGGTTGAAATGTTAATTCAAAGATGTGAGAAGTGCATTGCAATAAAAGGTAACTATGTTGAAAAGTGAAATATATTTTTTGTCTTCATCATACCTAGAAAATGGTCAGGCCGCAAACATATGGATCTACCCGTATGTCACCTTGGTTCGTTGAGACTTCATCTTTAAGTCCTAGATAAGAGGTGAGCAACGCCAAGCGGAACTATAGGTATGCAAAGCGCGTTGCTTTATTTCTAAGTAACGGAGGTATAACGCCATAACGATCGATAACATACTGGGATTCTTCGCTGCTGTGCTGTTTGGCACAGTACAGCTTCGATTGCGCTCGGCGTGTATACCCTCTACTTGTTCATTTTGAAGTTGCCAGGTAGGCGGGGCTTTACTATACCTAAATTAATAGTATTTTGTGTATAGAAAAGAAAATATTGTATGCATTCATTACTCCCCTAAGTATATTGTTAGTCGCATGTCATGTGCAGAAGGCGGAACTGAACATGTTTCAATTTGCACACTTTTCAAAGGCAGGAATCGGAAATGACAACAATGAAACTAATACCACGTGTATATTACGAGTTAAATTAACAACATACTGTAAGGTTAAATTTTAGTTCCAGAAATTAAAATAGTGTGATAATTTTCTTTATTGAACTCTTGCGTGTCCTGTTGTTTATTTAAGCAATAAGTGATATTTAAGATATGTAATTATGATACCGGTCTATGTCATATGTGTTAGATTAAAACCTCTAGGGGCAAAAAACCGCAGGCTGCGAGCCAATACCCATGAAGGAAGTTAACTGCAAGCTTAGAAATGCGTTCTGGATAAGCAATTTGTGCAATTTTGACACTCTTTGGAGTGAATGCCAAATGCACGGTGGAATGCCAAGAGGTGATAAGCTATGTAAATAGAATAGCTTCCTATTTGTAATAATATTTCTCTTCACTTAAAGGGCAAATCATATTCTGAACAGTAGCGCCTGCTGTATTCTTATGTTTAGTCCTGTTTCTACTTCTCATATTTCACCGCCACGGATGGCCATGGTCGTTAAGGCGCAGACTCGTAAGCCGTCTGGGTTCGAATACCACCAGGACCGTCCTTCCTGACTGAGGTTTTTTCCAGGTTTTCCTCAGTCCTCATAAATGGCAAATGCCGGGGAGGTACTCTAAACTTAGGCCTGGAACGTTTCCTACCTTAAAAAAAATTCTTTCCCAATATATAATTTCATTTCATGTATCATCAGTGTTCACCGCCTGTGGTGCTTCAGTAGTAAAAACGGGCGTTAAACATCATTTAAAAAAATACAACATGGACCATATCTCGAAATGTATTTGTTTCCGGACATGTGTCCAAAGTTTTTCTTCCCCCCCCATTTTTTGGTACTGCCTACTTTAAAATATGCGATGTTTTAATATTAAACATTATGTTTATAGAATTTACTACAAGACACCAGGTGTTTATCACTTAACAACCCAAACTTAATCGCTCAACATACTGTAGGAACCGTAAGTATTTTAAAGTATATAAACAATTACTTTTGTTGCAATTTGTAGAAATAGAAAACTTTAGAGCTCGCCCTCTTTTGTATTTTCAACTGTTGTGATATATTATTGCCAATGAAACTAAAATGTTAGCACAACCTTTATGTATTAAAAAAAATGAACTCGATTCTTGTAAACGTTCGAAAATGTGACAATGTTCTGCAAATCTAAAAAATGACGCACCATTTCTTTTTGTAACCTCTTTGTGGAAAGCATTTTTCATCATGAAGATTCCCGTTTTCATATAAAATAAGAATTTAATAGCCATCAAGTTGCTTACCGCTGGACATAGAATTACTTTAGTATTCTTACTTGTTCTGCGAAATCTTTCCTCATAAGTTAAAAGTGTTAAGTGCTTCGGCGGGAATTTTGGCCCCAAAAGAGCTCAGTTGGAAGTAGCGCTTTGCCACGCTTACGAACGTACATTTTATCCATAGTTATATCACAAGATGTTCTGAGATTAATGATAAATTTCTAAAAAGATGAGAGCAGTGCTTATTATTACTATTCAACAAAAATTAGGGCAATGTTTGAGAGTATATCCCCTTATTCATTTGTTTCTGTTTCTCCGAGCTGTCACTAGGGGCGCGAGGATTGAACGTTGTTTTGCAGGAGTAAAAATGCCGGTTTCAGTGCTAAGTTAATGTTCATGTGAGGGAATACTCAGGATTGGGCCAAATTTGTGGCGTCATAGTGCAAGGTGATGCAAAAGGAATAGGAGAGGCATTTATCGATTGTGTTGAAGGTAATTACAATGTGAAAAATTTGCAAATGATATCTGTTGTGTTACTTAATTCTCTTAGTTTTATAATTTTTTCACCTACCAGTAATAATTTCAGCCAGGGGAGAAACACGAGGTCGCTCATCATGGGAGGAAAGAATTGTCCCTTATTTAATGTCCAGAACTGAAATAGAGGTATGGATCGATTCATTTGACCTGATCAATAGATAGGGGGCCACCATTCCATTAGGCGATGTAGTGGTTGGCTACTAAAAATTCATTAGAAATGAATTTAAATGCACGACTTGCAGTATATTGAAAAATCACTTAATACCTCTCTGCAAGAGTTAATGAATGTATGAGGCGTTGTAAAATTTGCAAGCAGAATGAAAATTATAAGGGTTGGCTCTTTTTTCATTCGTAACAAGCTACCCCTTAAGCATAAATATAATACGGTTACTTTATTTTTTGGTGCGGAACATGCTCCAGAAAGTCCTATTTGGTTTGAAATAAACTTAAGTCATTCTGTGCACTCCACGATACGTATTATTGCAACCATTAGCCACCAACATTAAGGCCACGTGCTGCTACCCGTCGCAATCGTCACTTAAATGGCTCTTTGCGAATAGTTCCATTTGACCCGCAGTTTACAACCTTCAACGCTTATGTGTTTGTGATTTTAATGCCTATCTGTGCAAGGGATTGCCATCATCGCAATCACGGCATCATTGGCTCCTTTAAAAGCCAACAAATACATCACAAATGAGCAACAGTATCTGTGCGTATGTGATATGATTTCCATGTTTAAGGGTTGTGTTTTGTTTAGACAAGCTGCTGGTCGGTCCTGGTGGTGTAGTTGTAACTATACTTGCCTCGTAGACCCAAGATCGTGGCTTCAATCCCGGCTAGGATCGATGTATTTATTCGGCGGTAAACTCCTAAGTATGGCTTCCTTCGGAAGGGAAGTAAAGCCGTGGGTCCCGTGTCGTATATTTACGGCACGATAAAGAACCTCAGCCTGAAAGAAGAGGCCTTGGCCAGTGTTGCCACTGCTGAATTAAAGAACGGGCTAGACTGGTACCAAAAACGAGCTAAAATTCCCCTCAAGGGGGCTAAATATTATCTATCATAGACGTGCCATCGCAACAACACTCTCCCCGCATAAGTATTGTTATTAATAAAACAACAGCAACAATAATAACAAAAATATAATAATAATAATAATAATAATAATAATAATAATAATAATAATAATAATAATAAGCGAGGCGAATAATCACAAGTTAACAAGTTCGTGTTACGATGGCATTAGGTGCTACTATATACATTTTGATAAAATAACCTGGCTCTTGTTAGGAATGCAAAATAGCTGCACAGCAAGCGGGGATTCATTCAATTTGTTCTTCTTCTTACATAGCTAAAAAGCTAAGGTGATATATTTTGGCATTATACTGCCTGCTTAATGCCAGAACAATTAAAATTATGTTAGAGTAGTAAAAGCTATATTTTGTTTCAGGGGTTTGTTAAATTAGCTAACTTCACGATTTTGTATGGCTAAATGGCTAAGTTGGCAACAATGCCTTGCACTATATATATAAAAGCGAATGTGGTAATTACTATTAATAAATTTAGTTGTTACATCTGACGGAGTCATTCAGTGCTGTACGTTTAGAATGCAAATGCGTCGGCGAATTTCATAAAACCGCAAATTTTACTCCAGATGTTTCAAAACCACCAAATTTTATCTCAAAGCCCGAAGGTTTTTTTTTTTTAAAAAAAAAAATTGGGGGTTAAAGACGAAGTAAAAAAGGCTAGATCTAATCCGAAAAGGGCTAAATTGGCAACACTGCCTCTGAGTAAAATATATCGGTCGTTTCAGGCCTTGAATTGAATGGGACGCTGACGACCTGAGATGTTAAAGAGCGTCCTTAATGAACCAAATCAACAACCAAGCTGCTGCTTCCGTTATGTGAAAATAACCGTGTTTTAAACTTCGGCGGTTCCTTTTATGCAATTCACGCACACCCTAATGGCAGCCGAAGACGCTGAAACTCAATTAATTTGCATTACAACGGATTTTATAGTTTATTTACTGGCGAAAGACGACAACATAGACATTAATGATACCTCCCATCTTTCTGATTTTATCAAAGGTGTAAATAGTGAACTTGAGGTATGGGGAGAACTGCTAGATATAATGCCAACACAGCGTTTGGACATGTTTGCAAATAAATCATAGCATGGGAATTTAGTGCTATTACCTCTGAAGCTACTGCCGTCTTCTTGTATCCCGACCAATGTCGTGTTGATGATGATGATGATGATAATAACAACAACAACAACAACAACATGTGCGTTTGTCTGCATATTGCACGTCTAAGGATTTTATTATGGTTTAATACTTAATGTCATTTTATAGCTCTTGCTAGAAATGCTCGATTGGCAGGAAATAAAACCTGTATTTTTTCATGATATTCAGTTACTACTGTTGTCATAATATTCTTACAGGTGGGTCCTTCTCTTGTACAAGAAGCTGCACAAGAAAAAGATTGTCAAAGATGTGTTTTACAAAGCTCCAGAGAATCTCACAAGCAAAATCCTGGGACCTAGACTTGAACGGTAAGTAATATCTACCTACCTGTTTATCTGGATATATGTAAACACGCGCGCGCGCGAGACGGGGAAATCTCCCCTTCTTGCCCTTTAATTTGAACACTACTGGGTGAACAATGCTTGACGCAACAGTGGAACCGGCCGGCAGCGCTATGTCGGCGGAGACGGGGAGCATATTTTCCCTAAGCTACGCGAAGCTTCAGTGTGAGTTCAGTTGAGTAGCACATATTTGTTGGGTAACGCAATACAATGTATTGAGTGAAAGTGTATCAAGTGAAATGGGGCAATACAAGTATTCTATTCCCCAAAGAGTATTCATGTGTGAATTCATACGTGCGTACAGAATCAGCACGTGCTGTAAGGAGATTATTTCAAGAGGAATTTCCTAATTCCCCCGATTTAACCCCCTGCGATTTCTATCTCTGAAGGGCATTAAAAGAGAAAGTGTACAAAACACACACACACACACTTTAGATGAACTTAAAACTAACAGTCGTCAAGAAATTACTATCATTACTGCAAAGTGTAACGAGCAATTTCCTAAGCAGGTGTGAGAAATGACGAAGGGAGGCAGTTCCAGCATCTCCTTGCTTAATATACGTGAGTAATTTACTTTTATTTTTAAGTGTTTGTGTTATGTATGTTAGAAATAACTTACGCGACAAACTGTACTATATTTACTGCGCCGGCCGTCAGCACGCCGTGAAACCTGGTTGTGTGAAGGATCGTTCATCCCTTATATGTATGTATGTATGTATGTATGTGTGCGTGCGTGCGTGCGTGCGTGTGTTGACTTTTATTGATATGTCGCTATGTTTTAAGGTTATATTTATGCTTGTGTTAAAAGCTCACATTTCACTTCTCATTGATATTTGTATATTACATAAAAATAAAATACTATGTGTAGCTTGTTTCTAAAAATGTTGTGTTTAAATTTAGTTTGTAAATTTTTTAAAAAAAAAAGTTATTTGTTTTTGCATTGCTTTCATATTGGTACTTGACTCGTTTTTGTATGAAAAAGTTAGACATAACCATGTTTTTTTTTTCTTTTTCTTTTCACGTTTTCAATGTCTCCCATGCTTGTAAAATATTGGAAGAAAACTTTTTTTCTCCAGTTTTTCTGGGAAACTTAAAATGGCACATAGCTGGTTTTTGATTTGACCCTTTCAATTAGATACAGGATAATAGGAATTGCATTGTTTTCTTTATTAGTAATATTTACTGAGACAATCTCTATATTCCTATATTTATTGATGCCAATTTATTTATTAATTTTATGCATCATACAATGATTTGTCCTTGATTAAAGATCAGGTGTCATTATTTAATGAAGTATAGAATTTACTTGGAGTAAAACCCGTTACATAGGAGAATTTTATAGTATCTACATGACTAACAACTGCAACAGTTGTGTTGATAAGTAAACAGTTCAAGTAATATAATGGATTTGTAAGCAAGCTACACTAACATTAAGAACATAAAAATGTAATGAGTGCTTAAAAAACTTTTTTATGTGCTAAAGCACAAAATTCATTATTTTGTTAAGTAAATGTGGTTTTAAAACATCTCTTTTAGTTAAGGGAGTAATTTCCACCGAAAATATTATTTGGCATTACTTCACATTCATTAACAATAAGTAGTTTCATAATGTCTAATCTGAATTATATTACACTTGCTCTTCTGTCAGATTTAGAGAAGAAACATGTAGAGAAATCAATAGAGTTGTTTCTTTCCTTCTACAATGACTTTGTCCAGGCCAAAACTTATTCGTTACAATGGATGCTATAATTAAGCCAGATCAGAACTGAACATACCACTGTGGCACCATGAAAAAAATTTTTTTATTTGTTTTATTTACGGACGCTCTTTAACACCTCAGGTCATCAGTGCCCCATTCAATTCAGGACGTGAAACGGCCGACAAATTTTGCTCAGAGGCCTCCTCTTCTTTCAGGCTTGAGGTTCTTTTTCGTGCCGTAAATGTACGACACGGACCCACGGCTTTGCTTCCCTTCCGAAGGAAGCCATACTTAGGATTTTTACGAACGAAAAAATCCATCGATCCTGGCCGCGATCTTGGGTTTAGAAGGCAGGCATAGTTACCACCAGGACCGACTCCATTTGTAGGAGTATTGTAACGTTGAGCCATTGGTTGAAACCCTTATGCTCATAGTAATACTTTTTCGATTTCTGGTGACTATGTAAAAGACAAACAAAGGAAGGGGTAATATTAATGAGCATCATTTCTTCAAATCAAACTAAAGTACAGACAAAGAAAAATATTTACAAAAATTTAAAATATATAATGGTTATTCCTAATTTATCAGAAGTAGTTGTAGAAAGTTTAATTCGAAAAAGGTACAGAAATCCTGAAAACTGGCGAAAAAATAAACAAAACAAAAAAAAAAATAATATGAACAGAGACAAGTGGCAGTGATAAATGCATTTAGGGTAAAATAATTAAGCTCTATACACACCAAATGTAAACTAAAATGTTTACAAATAATAAATAAGAACCGAAGAAAATTAATATTTAAATGTGTTTGGTCCATAGAAAATGTAACAATTTAGAGATATTATATTCACAAAACCACGGCTGCAATAAACCGTAGGTTTATTCAATAAACCGCTGCAATAAAGATGACAGAAAGAGATACCTGAATAATGTATAGAAAAAATAGCGTTTGTAAACAGTTCTTCATTACCAAACTCAACATTTATAATTCTTTCAAAGTTGAACCGAAAAACAACAATAATATGTAGTATGATGTTCTGTAAAGAGACGTGACTCACATACATTATGATAGCGTGGCTAAGTGACAGGTAAATCAACAATGAACAAATGAAGTCAAGATTATCGTATGATGTTCTGTAAACAGATATGACTCACATACATTATGATAGCGTTGCTACGTGACAGATAAATCAACAATGAACAAATGAAGCGAAGATTATCGTATGATGTTCTGTAAACAGACGTGAATCACATTATGATAGCGTTGCTAAGTGACAGGTAAATCAACAATGAACAAATGAAGTCCAGGTTATCGTATGATGTTCTGTAAACAGACGTGACTCACATACATTATAATAGCGTTGCTACGTGACAGATAAATCAATAATCAACAAATGAAGCCAAGATTATCGTATGATGTTCTGTAAACAGATGTGACTCACATTACGTTATGCTAGCGTTACTACAACAAAAAGGAGCCAAGATTATCATTTGAAGAACGCAAAGCAATTTGAAGTGGTATTGGAAATCCGAGAATGTTGTTGAAGTTCAAAGACAATGGAGACGTGTATACAGAACAGAACTGCCAATTTGAGTAACAGTTGCACGCATTAGAGACAAATTTGAGACTCATGGTACCGTATGCGACATTCACAAGGGCAGATCTGGGAGATCTTGCACAGCAACAAGCCCCGCGTCCTCAGCTATAGTTTTGGAATGCTTTGGGCACTCATCGCAGAAATCTACAAAGCAATGTGCGCATTAGCAGAACCAGCGTGCGTCGTATTATTAAAACAACAAAGTTGAAAATTTTCATCCCAAGACTTTTGCATGCATTAAAATAAAGATTACCCTGATCGGAGAATGCGGTACTGTGAGTGGTTTCCGGACATGGAGCAAGAGAATGAGTTCTTCGTAGGGAAAGTTGTTTGGTCTGATGAGTCACAATGTTGCTCAATCAGTAGTTCAACATACTCAGAAGTGTATCGACTGTTGTAACTGTAAAAGTCTAAGATGATTAGTGCTCATCACTTTCTGTTTGTGTGAATTCAGTTTTGTTATGTTAACACAGTTTTTTTCTTTGCTCGTAGGGTGTGTATATTTTTGACGCTCTTTGTATGTGTAAATTTTATAGACAATACCAATAAACGTGTCATACTGAAGGAATAACATCTACAACAGATTGAAAGGGTATATAGGGAACTACATTCGAAAAAAGAAGCTAAAATTTAGAGATATAGAATTAGCAGGAAATGGTCAGTGAAAGTATCTGCTGTTATGACATACAACTACTTTGAAAAAGTCCTTGTTGGAATAATTTTACATGTTATAAAAGCGGACTTAATGTGTACAACGCTACTTTCACTATGTAATTAAAAAAAGTACATGATTCTTGTAGGACAAGAGTGAAGGAGAGAATGAAATGGGATATTATTATTATTATTATTATTATTATTATTATTATTGTTGCTGTTGTTGTTAAATAAGTTAGAATAAACGAATATGTAGTGCTTTACACTGATAATTGAACAGCACAAAATAAAATGCAATACCTTTACTGCACACAGGTTGCGCAGATTGTAAATCCTATATCATAT
Source organism: Metallyticus violacea (assembly GCA_030762175.1). NCBI lineage: Eukaryota > Metazoa > Arthropoda > Insecta > Mantodea > Metallyticidae > Metallyticus > Metallyticus violacea. The sequence goes on along the minus strand of CM060842.1, from coordinate 120,496,541 downwards.
AAATGTCTTGTTGTAGGGTACACACAAAATGCAGTTATAGTATCATATTTGCAAAGATACAGAGATATAAAGCAGTTGGGGTAAGAGTTGATTTATGTTCCATCTGCGTGACGCAGAAAAATAGTTGATGCTAAAGTAAAAGCAATCCTTATAGCGTGATAAAGGTTGATAATAATGAAATTTGATCATGAAAGGCCAGATGAAATGAAATGGGGAATAAAAGCTTTACAACCAGCACCGATGATAAGGAGATTCAATAAAATAAATCTTAAAGGAAGAAGTTGATAGAGACCATCAATCATACAATTCCAATGCGCAAAATGTAGCAAAATACTGGAACAATCTTTAGAGGTGAGTTCCTCACGCCACATTAATAAAAAACAGGTCATATAAATAAATGCCTGGAAATTCCTGAATGTGAATTATTACTGAAGCATAGCATTAAATGATTTCGAGGTAAATCCAACAATTCAAGTTTGTTAACATAAACAATTAACTTCTTCAGAAAATGAAGTGATGTTATCGATACACATTAGTACATTGTGACGTGTTGCCATGGCTGCATGTTTACATTTATCATTCGTATATTGTACATTCATTGGTTTCTTACGCTTGAGTTGAGCGGCTAATCATGGCGGGATATTCATGTCTGGAGCAGGCAGATGTGGTTTTTTCATTATTGTCGCATGGCAGGCACAAGATCCTGACCACGCTGAAAATGATAAGAATACAAAGCTGTTCATCATGCAGTGGTATGAGAAATAACAAATGCTTTTCTTGTGCTTGTATCTTTTCCAATATCCTGTAGAACGAGTTTTAAGTGAGGCTTACAAGCGACTCAGGAACTTCCTAGGGCTGCCATACGTCCTTAAAAAGACTAATTGCCCTACATTTAGGTATACAATAAAGCCAAATGTACAAAAATAAACAAAATGCTGAATTTTTAAAGTAAGCTATTACGAAACTGTTACATTCGATTCTAACATTTGTATTCCATTACGCTCGCCGATGTTTCATTTTTCTTTCTCTTTCTTGATGCGACTTTTAAACAATAGCGTGCAGTTCGGGCACTTCTTCCTAAAACGAGCGAACGAGTCTGAACATGAAAACCGATGCATGAATTACTATGGAAAACCGTTTTAGTGAATTGGAACCTTGAAATTGAGTTATTGAATGTCAGTTTATCTTAAAAAAATCGAGTTCAACAAAGTGTGGTCAGCGAAACTTCCTTCAATTAAGCAAGGAAGGCATATACCTGAAGCTTTCTGTTATCTTGATAAAGACGCAAGGTAAAAGGAACGCTGACCTAATTTACATGATTAGGTGAATATATCACACGGGGGCAAGGGCGACTTGTGTAACCATTTGATAATTTCTAAAAACAAGAAATGTGTCACTGCCACTTCAAGTACACCAGTGCTTCAAGGATATTTTATTTAGAAACCATTGAATACACAGTTGCGTACCATGCTGTAAGGTATCACATGTTCTGCATTTCAGTCACCTGTACTTCTACAATGTATTAAAAACTATTTAGACTGGAAATTTTCACGTAAATATTCAAGTGATAAAACAAAAACTGATTGTGAACAACAGCATTGCTTCCCAAACTTTGAGTATGTTCAAAAGTGCAATTCATAATCAGTGGCGGCTGGTGAAGAAATATATAGGGTGATCACAAAAAGTTAGTTCTTTGTTTGTTTTAAAAGTTTTTAAAATGAGGAGCGCATAATCACAAACGATTACAATAACAATCATGAGAGTAAATAGGAAAACAAATCAATTTTAAGAAGCACGAATACAAAAGTAATGATTCATTAGCATTAAGCCATTTATTTATTGTAGAAGAGCTAAAACATTACATTTGGCCTTCTTTTCCGCTCTACCAATCCATTAATAGTTTAACATTTAAATAAAAACAGACTACTTTCAAACACAAATTTGCCATTGATAAATGGAAAAAAAAAATTAGCCATTGTAAAAATAATGAACATTATTCTGAGTTACTAAAGCGGCTCAATTTAAGTCCATAGTCCACATGTTGAAAGAATTCTTTTTCACTATGAGAGCTCAATGGATAGATTACAGGAATAAAGTGAAAAATGAAACAATGTGGCAATACTGGTGCTTTAGTATAATTTAAATAGTTTCAGGATTATTTAAAGACATCGAAAAATGTTAAAATGTTCAGAAAAGTTTGACTGGTTTAAGAATACAGGCACAAACAAATAATGTGTCATGTTCAGAAAATTATTTCACTGCGTAAATTACAAGCTGTTTTTTTTTTTTTTTTTATAGTATTTGACCACGCAAGTTATAGCTATATAAAAGCACACATTTGTTTCATTTTTTGGCATAATTGATGACGATGTAGTTACGTCATGAATTTTTTCATCGCCCTTATAACAATCCTAGATCTTCCTCGATCTTCAATGTGTGATAGATACTACGGGTCCTGTCTCTTTAAATCAATAATAAACTACAGGAAAAGTGACTTAAATATGCAATGATTGTTCACCAGAACAACTTAATGTTTTCCACGTTTCATACCTTTAAGACAAGTCCCTCTTCATCCTGAGTCAAATAACTCGATTGCAGAAGACAACTGACGTCCCCCCCCCTTTCTTGACTCTTCATACTTTAATGCATCAGTGAAGCAGACCATTATTTCCAGCTTCTGCTTCGTTAAAATAAAAATAAGCAGCTTTCTCAAGATTTTTGTTATATTTTGAATACTTGTTGAACTTTCTAAAACGCTATACCTAGTAGATATGGAGAGAAAAATGCTTTTAAACCATGAATGGGGATTTGTACTTGTTCTTTTCATAACTTTTCTTGTACAAGTAACCTAGTTTTACTTGTAGAAGCACATATTTTTATGTAATTTTATTATGTTTTGAAACGCTATACAGCTAGTGTGTTATGTTTAGTTACATCCAAGTTAATATGCATCAGACTTTTGTTTGCTCCGATCAGATGTTTAATGTAGGAAGTTATTCATATAACACTGAGCAAAATACTAAACTAAAGAAAAAAAGTTGGTCCTGGTGGTGTAGTGGTAACCATACTTGCCTCCTAAACCCAAGATCGCGGGTTCGAACCCGGCTAGGACCGATGGATTTTTTGGGGCGTAAAAATTCTAAGTATGGCTTCCTTCGGAAGGGAAGTAAAGCCGTGGGTCCCGTGTCGTACATTTAGGGCACGATAAAGAACCTCAAGCCTGAAAGAGAGGCCTCTGAGCAAAATTTGTCGGTCGTTTCACGCCCTGAGTTGAATGGGACGCTGATGACCTGAGATGTTAAAGAGCGTCCCTAAATAAATAAATCAATAATAATAATAATAATAATAATAATAATAATAATAATAATAATAAAGAAAAAAGTTAAACAAAACAAAGCAAATAATTATCCAGATTTCTAAGAAAAAACAACGCATAAATTAGCGAACTTTCGGGGATTTCATCCTGCGTTGACAGACCCCTACTTTCTCCAACTGAACTACCGTTTACCCCTCAGAGCATGTAGGCTGTATGTACGTCCTATCCCTCTACTAAACGTCCTTTTGGCATGCGTGCTCGTTCTAACAATTCTTTGGATCTTTAATGCTGAATTAAAAGTCAGATTAACAATTACTTCTATCTTCTAGAGTGTCACTCAAACATATCCTGAATGTAAATTGGGACGATGTTTTTAAAACTTCTATAAACTTCGGGTTGCATAATAGTGGCATTAATTCTGGACACTTTACAGAATTTTGTTAAATATTGCATTGAACTTTTGATTTTAATTAAAATTGTGCTTTTATTGAAGTCAAATGTTCAGGAAAATTAAGACATGTTTGTCTTAATGCTCAATATCTTAAAAAATGAACAAACTAAATTACAGTCACTACTTATCAAAACTACAGTTGTAATTGTACATTTTGGACACATTCATATGGATTATTGTAACTGCTTTGTGTTAATATTTTGTTGTATATCCTTTTGATTTGATTACTGTTTACACTCTTCATGACATTGAGTCTACCAAATAGTGAAGTTCTTCTACTGTTATCACTCTAAACACGATTAGATAATGTCCTTTAGCAGCTCCCTCTTGTTAACGGTATTCCGACGTGACACCAAAACTTTCAGCCTTGACCACAAGTTTTCAACTGGGTTGAGGTCAGTACAGTTCTTTGGCCAAGGTAGGACAGTAACATGAGATTCGAACTTTACCCATCCTGCTGTCACCCCCAAACAAATCACCAATACTAGGCAGCAGTTTTAAGTCTAAGACCTCTCCTGGGTATTGTTGCCCTGTAACGCCGCTAGGCGCCCGACCGATACCATGCCTTGTCATGTTTCCCTATACCATGAAGTCGACAGGATGTTAAGTGACTTGTCCTCACCTTTTCGGCGACGCACAACGTGATGCCTTCACTTCCAAAGATGTTGGTCTTCAAATGACTTTACCCCAGTCTTCTTGCGTCCAATCCCTGTGTGCAAAAACCCACTCCACACGTTTTTGCCTCTGCTTTTAGTTGAGATAAACCTTCTTTCTTGAGATCCTCGCTCGTACATCATTTTTGCAAAATTTTTGTCTGAATTTTTGGTCAGAGACTTGTAGCCCAGAAGTTCTCAAAATTTCACGCATATCTTTTGCCGTACGTCGGCGATCTTTTAGAGAAAGGCGGCAGTCTTGATTAGTCACTTCTTGTGCTCCCAATTACTTTGTACAGCTTGCAAACTTTTATAATTCCTGATCTTGTAGCGCCACCACCAAACCTTTTCGCTATTTCTTCATAGAAATAACCTTCACCACAAATGTTACTGCCGACCAATCTGCATGTCTTGTCTCAGGAGCATTATTTCAAATTACAGGATCACTTTTCAACTCACTCTGAAAGATGTTCACTTCACAAAAGTTAGCTGCTAACTGCTACACAACGATGATCACACTTGCCATATGCAAGAATACAACAATCGAACACAGGAGCTCTGTTGATTGAAAATACACAACAATTAGTTGCTGCTGCACTGAGATGGAATTATTGAAGTTACTGAATGATGTTAATTAAGTTTGTTTCTAATATCTATACAGAATGTAACTCATTCCACCTATCATAAATATGGTATAGAAATATTATAGATAAAATAAAAACGACATTTGTTGATTTAGCACAACACGATCTTTGTATATCTGTAAGATTTAAAAAGGACAAACATTTTACGGAAAGTGTCCAGAATTAATGTCACTGCTGTAATTATAAGGGATGGAGGACCGCCTGGTTCTTAATTGCATAGCTGAAACTTCATAGTTTTCTTCGAAATTTTCATATGCATTAAATTTCATTTCAAGTCGTAAACACACCTATCACTTAACATGCCCCCTTTATTTTTATGAGTTTGCAGAGGGCCATGGAATGTATCACAAACATTGCATTTTCATATTAAATTGTATAAGCTTATTTACGTAAACGACTCTTCAATGAATTTTTAACAACATTCACGTGAGATTTGTTAAAAAATTGAAGAATTGTTATATTTACTAAAATGTAATGTACGTATTTAAAAGATGGTTTTTCGTTCCAGCACATGGATAACCGAAATGCTAGATGCCATGGTAGGAGTGCGAAGCCATCCACGACTTTTATACGCAATCTTAAAGGCATTTGGACCTTCCTTAGGAGCACTCGTGCTTGGCAGGCTGCTCACTGATGCCATCTTGTGAGTAATAAAATCTGGTTGTTTAGCAGGTAGAACCTTGCGCTTCATAGACTGTCTAATAAATATCCGGAAATACTTTTGCTGAATCATTAAACACGCTTGGAAGTAAATTACTGTATTGTTATTTTTTCTGTGCATTTCCCCTTAATTTTAGATAGTTTTTCTCTTTGAACTTCACCTGCATCCATATTCCGTCAGGCCTTTTTTTATTAGCTTGGAAACCTCTGTCTCTTCTTCACTGGAAGTTATAGTTTGTCTCTCATTTTTAATGTAATATACCTCTATTATACAATAATGTACAACACAGTTGTGCTAAAACTGTTGCAACTGTATAAAAAGCACAAGGTAACGTGCATAGAGGCTCTTTACTGTCCTTACATAGGAAGTGTGTATATTTACATATTAATGAAAGCTTCACCAGAAAAAGCGGGTTCTGTACAAAATTCAGCACAATAGACCATCTCCAAACTATAAACCAGCTGATAGAGAAAGTAGAAGAATTCCACCTAACACTGTATCTCGCCTTTATTGACTATAGTAAGGTGTTTGACTCAGTCGAACATATAAGCATATTACATGCTCTGGCAGCTCAAGAAGTACATTTCTATCTTAACACAACATCTATAGTCAAAGTTTCGCGACAGTAAAAACAGCAGAAGAAGGACAACCATTCCGACTAGAAGGAGGAGTTCACCAAGGCGATCCAATCTCTCCCAAACTCTTCTGCACTTGTGTAATGGAGCATATAATCGGGAAAATGAATTGGCGTAATAATTTCGGAATCAACATAAACGGCAGTCGACTAACAAATCTAAGATTTGCCGACGAGGTGGTTTTATTCGCCAAAACACCGAAAGCACTACAAACTATGCTGAACAATTGTGTGAGCATAGCAAAAATGCAGGGCTGTCACTAAAAAACTGAAGACACAGTTAATTTCAAACGGACCTGAAACCCCCAATAAAAATAGATGGAACAGTCCTCACATATGTGAGCGAATACACATACCTAGGACAACAGATTTCCTTCCATGATAAAATGGAAAAAGAAGTACAAAGAAGAATCTCATTAACCGGGAGAGCACCTTTTGGCCCTTAAGTTTACATTATTAGACCAAACACTAACTAAGAAAATCAGATTCCAGACGCTCGAAATCTGTGTATACCCCGTATGGGTGCCAGATATGGTCAATAACAGAAAAACAAAAGAACAAAATTTAATTATTCCAAAGAAAAACGCAACGCAAGATCCTGGGAATAGCTTTGAAGGACAAAATGCCTATAGTATTAATAAATAAGTTATCCCAGACAATAGACATTGCACAAATAGCTATCAGAAGCAAATGACAATGGGGCGGTCACGTCGCAAGAATGCAAAACAAATAGATAGACCTACAAGATCTCAATGTGGGACCCCCGGATAGGAAAAAGGACAAGGTAGACCCAAGAAGATGGACAGACCTCTTTAAGGAACACGCAGGTCCAGATTGGTCAACAGTTGCAAGAGGAAGAGAAAAATGGAAATCTCTCGAGAAGCAACTAGTGCAGTGAGAAATGGAGTAACCAAAGAACAAATCAGTCAGAGTGTCTTAAACAGCATACGAACAACTAGCGTGGAATAGCTCACCACGTTAGGAAAAAGCGAGCTTTCCCTACTTGTTAGGAGACCTTTGCCCTTAAGTAGCACAATAGGCTATTTTTATCTTTTATATGTAAGTTTATTTTTAGCCATCTTATATGACGAGCTATGCTGGAATACTGTTGAACAGATCATTTAGGCATTAATTAATGACCTGTGATAAGAGGTGCTCATAGTAGAATTATCGGCGGTACATTCAAGGTTGCCATTGCGGACATACCAGGGTGTGTCCGCGATTACGCGAAGGGCCCAATTCTGTATGTTTGGATTCTTTTGAAATCAGAACTTTATAAAGATCGTCATATTGCACACCCATACACACATGTAGATCTAATCAAGTATAAGTGCATTCATCATTTTGATGTAACGGCAATGGAAACGTGTCCTATATAAGAAGTTTTATTTAATGCAGCCTATTACCAAGTCTTGGAACTAAATTATTAATGTATACGTTCTAGGTTATTTTGTTGTTTAAATATAGTGCTAAATATCTCACCGAATTCACAAATGATAGAAATTTTCTTTTATAAATTAAATGGACGATAATTCATTTGATGAAATTAATTTTGACTTTCCATTTCTAGCACCATTTATTTACTGAATCTCTCTTTTCAGAATGTAATTCCGCTATTTTTCAAAATAATTTTAACAATTCTTATTGCTTCCGCAATAAATGCTGCAAACCATACACCATTATTATTGAATTTCTGACTTCTACAAATATAATTCACAATTTTATTGCGGACGATAGAGCTACGGCGTTGCTTCATAGCACTTACAGTTGTTCTAAAAATAACATTTGACATGGCTGATCTCTTTCTTCCCAGAAAATGCCAGAATTCTCTGTTCCTGTGATCAGTGGTGAGGACATAATTTTCTCAAGAAGGGAGTGCAATTTTATATTTTGAATAAATTATAAATATAATATACACATGAATATATTGAGTGTCCAGGAATTAGTGACTGAATTGTTAATGTTCATAATCCTATATGTGTATCACATGTTACCATTCACATCGCGACACGTCTACCATCTGTCGACTGTGTCACGAAACATGTTCTGGAGCATTTGTGGTGTTATGGCTGCAACATCTTATTTAGTTCGGTCTCGGAGCTCCGCCAATGCGGTAATGTGTTTGCAAACACATGACCTTTGTTCAATTCCATTGGTATGAGTTCAAGAGAAACGTCGCCCATTTCATGGGTCCTGAGCGCCCAATCCATCTTCCAGGAAACACGTCATTAAAAAACGTGCATAATGGCATGGTGCCCCGTCCTGCTGGAAGTAAATAGTGCTCACATGTCCATTCTGGACAAGCTATGGTAATGGAAACTGTCGCAGCATAACCTCATTAATGGTGTTATCGGCGAAAAAGAACGGGCCTTATATTTTGTCAATGATTATTCCCATCCACACATTTACTTTGAGAGGGTCTCTCTGGAATTCCAAGTGCTTCACTGGCGGTGTGTCAGCACAGATGATGCATTTACGTCTGTTAATCTTTCCACAAACATGAAAATTCCTTCATCGCTAAATAAGACATGTTTGAGGATGTTGGGATCTTCGTTTGCTGCAAGCAAATCCATGCACATGCTAACACGCTCTACAAAATCCTCGCAGTGTAAATGTTGCAGAACCTGCAGATGGTACGGCTCTTTCTCAGCGTGTAACACAACACCTTGTGCATCGTCGAGCTGGAATATTCAGTTCCCATGGCACCGTTTTGGACTGCGTTCGATGAATGTCCAATTCTGTCCTCAGAGATTGACAGTCCCAATGCGCTTGACTTGTTCACCAACAGTTTAATTATTTCGTCTGTCTGTGCAGGTTAATGGAATCGGCGATCAAACTTCGTCCGAATCTCATCGCAAGACGATCCTTGCAACCTCCATGACAGAGTGGCTACCCTCTCTGGCACACTTAACATCATGAAAACTATCTGTAAAAGCAGAACACATTTTGAGCTATATTACGAAGCCAATGACCCGATTCCAACATTTTAATAAAGAATGCTACTTTGTTATTTTTATAAAAGGGTAACTGAATATGGGGAGCAGAAACTCCGGTAATTATCTTTATATTTTGAACAACATATTGCAACGGTTAACAATTCAGTAAGGAAATTTTAAATATTTAATTGCTACAAAATATCACTCCACATAATTTAGCATACTTAAAACAATCTTTGTCAATCATGCAAAAGGTTACATGTCACAATTTATAAATTAAAATTAAATTAAAGAGACAGGAAAATAATTTTAAAAGAGGAAGGACTTAAAAGCGGGGTCTAACTCTCCCTAATACCTGTGATGTTGACTATGACAATGCAATCCTTTCTGTCATAATAGACAAAGAACATGAAAGAGTACGTTTTTATATTTGTTTGGCACTTAGGAGATTAGTGCAGATATGCTCAACAGTTTGTTTTCAAATGTGTTACCACAACCGGTAAATTTATTATCCGCCAGTTGTCTGTTCATTATATTTTTCATTAGCATGTCAATTCTTAGCTGGGTGATTCTCAGTCGTTGTGTGGCGAAGTTAAACATATATTTGAAGGTAATCATTATAAAAAAGAATTTACGGTACAGTTTATTATACACGTACCATGAAGGCATTAATTACATTGTGAAATATGCCTACGTAATTTGGTTTTCCCCTCTCGCCCGCTATGTCGGTCTTGGTGATGTAGTGGTAACCATACTTGCCTCGTACACCCAAGATCGCGGATTCAATCCCGGCCAAGGTCGATCGACTTTTTTTTTCTGGTGTAAAAATCCTAAGTATGGCTTTCTTCGGAATGGAAGTAAAGCCGTGGATCGCGTGTCGTACATTTACGGCACGTAAAAGAACCTTAAACATGAAAAAAGAGGCCTCCGAGTAAAATTTATCGGCCCTTTCACGTCATGATTTGAAAGGGACGCCGATGAAATGAGAGTTTTTTAAATTGGTATTTAACGCCCGTTTTTACTACTGAGACACCACAGGTGGCAGACACTGATTATACATGAGATAAAATGGTAAATTGGGAAAGAATTTTTTTTAAGGAAGGAAGCGTTCCAGGCGTAGGTTTAGAGTACCTCCCCGGCATTTACCATTTGAGGAAAACCAGGAAAAACCTCATTCAGGGAGGAGGTCCTGGTGGGATTCGAACCCCAGACCTTCCGCTCACGAGTCCGCGCCTTAACGTCCTCGGCCACCCTTGGCGGTGCTGGGTTGTTAAAGAGCGCCCGTAAATAAACCAAATCACTAACAAAACATACAAAAGTTGTAATTTTTTTAAAAATAGAAAAGTATATATATGATCAGAGTGTAATATTAAAAAAATCTTGGCCAACAGATGCAATTTTAAACATAAATATAATACGTAAATGCTGTATTGCGTACTACAAATTCTTTAATTGATGGACTGTCGAAAATTAAAGCTTATATTATTTTACAAAGGTCTTAAATTTGAAGGTAAAAATGCTACATTTTGTGAGCTGAAGAAAGACGTGTGCTCAGCGCCATTATTGTTGTTATTATTATTATTATTATTATTATTATTATTATTATTATTATTATTATTATTATTATTATTATTATTATTATTATTATTATTATTATTATGTTATTGTTTTCCAGTGGCATCAAAGGCAGGAACTGAGAAGTTTAATAAAGTCAAGAATTTTTTATTTTATATTGGTGACTACATAACAGAAAGGGGTTTCCTTAGCAATAGATTAATGCTAGTGCGTTTTTTGTTAACCTCAACGCTGTACCGAATGTAATACAGAAAATAGTTCCGAAAATCAAAACAGCATTATGCTCCTAAAATTTCATATTGTGGACATGACAAACTGAACACAGTTCAATGATAATGCAATTCCATCTAGAGGAAGTTAATCGTTATATGTAGGTACACAAAAATATTGAGTAGGAGATGGAATAAACAATGAAGCAGAATGTTATCCTCCATCTCAATCAATCAGAATGAGACATCTGATATCTAATGACTTACGACAATAATCAGCAGAAAGAAAAGATAGCGCAACCATGTAGTAATTTGCTTTTGTTGCAGAATCGGTCAAGCTATGCTAGTAGAGAGGCTGATTGTGAATATACGGGGAAATGAGGGAATTGCGTATGGCGTCTCCTTGTGCGTTTCTTCGGCTTCATACATCTTGTTCAGTCAGTGTTGGACAACCTTAGCTGTTACTACAGGGCAGCAAATCCGGATCGCTTGCTCTTGTCTCATATATCGTAAGGTACGTAAAGTTCCGTTACAATGTTACGTCATATTCAAAGCTGTCTTCTTATTTTCTTCTTTTTCTCTTGTATACCGGAGCTACTAAAACGAAAAATAATGTGCTCTACACAAAAGGAGAAATGTAAAGTATGTGGAAAAGTTTAGAGTAGTTGTGAAACTCAGCTGAACTTTTAATTCAAATATTTATGTAAAGATAAAGCCGTGTGGCGCGATTAGGCGTCACCAAAGATATGTGTAATAGCTAATTGTGAATGTGGTTTGTAATCTTATAGATTAAATGAATTCGCAAAATATATTTATAAAACTGCCGATCCTTCAAAAATAAGGTATTTTATTTGGAACAGTTAATTTACTTTAAGAAATGCATCTGATTCAGGTGATGTACTGTGTTTGTTCAGTCATTTAATACCTGATTTATTTTTCGGCGATTGAAACTTGAAGTGAAAAGCTGGTTTTATAATGTTACTTTTCTACATATATTTATACCTTGGCCATAGCTGGAAGGGTTTAGTGATGAAGTTACGATTCAGTTAATTTTTCAAATTGGTGCTGGATTTAATAATGATATCAACAAATATTTTGTCGGTAATAGTGGTAGTAGTATTTATTCCTAGTTCCTTTTGTCATGTGTCAGTTGGCGGCGAGCTCCTGTGGAGCAAACAGTGAATGTTGATCAAGCTGTGATGTGTGACACTTGGAAAGCATAAACCATGACGACTAATGCAGTATTTTATACATCATGATATAATTAAGAATCTATGGAATGTCAAAAGTTTAAAAATAAGTTTATATTGAAAATGGAAACTGCAGTTTTTAGTTGTACGTATTATTGAAATTAAGCCAAAATGTTAAATCTACGTTTTTATGAATCTTGCTCGTTCTGGACGTTTTGAATAATTTGTGTGCAAGTTTTTCATTTGAACGCTTCAGTTTCGTCCCAGTTTTCTCGTCAGGAACTTCTGCAGGAAGAATTGCGAGTTAACTGAACTTTTGCGGTCTAGTATTTCTTTTCGACGAAAATTTTAATCGACAATATGTGCAGCGATGACATTGTGTAGATTTGTAGAAAACCATATATTATATAGGCGAATAATACAAAATTTGTTCAACGAAAATTTTAAAAAGATCGTATAATTGATGGGCAGGTATGGTCGGGATTGTTGATATGAAAATCGCGAGAAATTTTTGGTTCCGGTACGTCCAAGAGATTCAGTTTGTTTGAGGAAGATTTTGGTAGAATAAGTCAAGAGCAACAGTGTGATATACTCGCAAAAGACTGTTGGAAGGGGTATGTGGATCTTGGAGAATTTGGTTTTGATCGTAGTTGAAATTACGACATTATTTATCTACTGAAGCAGTCTGTGCAACTTGGAAGGTACGGTGGTTTCTGGTCGGATCTTGCTGTCTCATTTTTCAATCTTACCTAAAGTATATAGCATTGCATATAATTCTGTTGCTGTTTTTGGACATAATACGCATCCTTAATTTTTTTTTCAATCCTGGGAGCTTATTTTCAAAGAAATTCATAAAGACAAGAAATTATTTCATTAGCTCCTCTTTTGTACCGCCACGGGTGGCCGAGGTCGTTAAGGCACGGACTCGTGAGCGGGAGGTCTGCGGTTCGAATCCCGCCAGGACCGTCCTCCCTGACTGGGGTTTTTTCCAGGTTTTCCTCAGTCTTCATAACTGGCAAATGCCGGGGAGGTACCTAAACTTAGGCCTGGAACGCTTCCTTCCTTAAAAAAAAAAAAAAAAAAACAATACCCTTTCCCAATTTATAATTTCATCTCATGTATCATCAGTGTCCACCGCCTGTGGTGCCTCAGTAGTGAAAACGGGCGTTAAACACTACTCAAAAAAAAAAAAATTAGCTCCTCTTTCAGCCTTGATTTCGCGTCACACATACAACATTGCAGAACCATCCTGAGACTGCGGATGCCCATATGAAAACACTCACACCTGTCTTGTAAAAAAGCCATTTAATCTCAAAGGTGGACAGAATATTTTGACACTATTGTTTCATTTTCTTTAAGATAGTTAATTTCTGGAAAATATTATTCCTTCTCTAAGCATCTTCAGTGTCGATTTAATTTAATTTTTGTTCTTTCTATCCCGTTTACCGAAATCCTTAGTTCTAACTTTGAACATAACCCAATATGTCTGCTCTCAGTTTATCAGTTCTATAATTAAAATGTACTTTAAAGGGTTATAATAAAAGATATATGTTAACTTTTCAGTCTTTTCTTTCTTTTTTCTTTACAAATAGATGAATACATTTGCAAAAATAACTGCACATTTTCATAACGCAAAGTTCAGAATCGATATATACACGTATTATATTTTTATTTAACTTTAGTAAGCCATAAATATGATCAGACAAGGTGCTCAAGTTTTTTAAGTGTGGGAGGTCTGGGATTCGATTTCCACTGGGATCGTCCTCTCTGACTGAGGGTTTTTTTTCTTTTCTTTTTTCCCCGCTTTTCCTCAGTCCTCATAAATGGAAAATGCCGGGGAGGTACCTAAACTTAGACCTCAAACGCTACCTTCCTTAAAAAATTCTTTCCTAGTTTATCATTTTATCTCATGTAACACTAATGTCCACCGCCTGTGATGCCAGAGTAGTTAAAAATATTATAACAAACATGCTTTTTTACTAGAGTTGCTTATTAACATTCTGGTCCCAATACACACAACTGCAGATTATTAGTCTATTGGTGACCATCATATTGCTGTATTATGCTATCAAATTTTGCTTTTCTCACCCATTGTACTTCTAAGGTTACATTTCTTCCGTCATTCTTCTCCATTTCTCTCTAACTTTGCTAAAAACAGTTCCTTATCATTTTCATATTCTTATCTCCTTTTACAGTTAAAATCTATCTAATTGATATTTCACCATCTAAATTTTCCTTTTCCTTTTTTTTTTTTTTTTTTTTTTTTTTTTTAAATTTATTTGCCAAGCCTTTTCTTTCTATAACTTTGCCTGCGGCATAATAAACAATGAAAATCTGAATTGGTTTCTCCACACGTTAAACTATTTCCTATTCCTTTATCATATCCTAATCCTTTTAAATTCAAATTGTTATTTCCCAATAAAGTCTCAATGAACTCTTTTCAAATAAGTCTTGTCGTTTAATATCTTCCAATCTTAGGTTTATTTCTTTCCAAAATCCTCTGTTTTTGCAATCCCTGTTTATCCATATTTTTTCCTAAACCTATCTGTTGTAAAATGTTCTGCACTTTAAAATACTATGATTCTTTCCAATTACATTTTTCTTGTATTCTAAAACATTCTTTAATATAGCTTGAGTGGCTAAGCTGGTAGTTGGTGGCGCTGGCGGGCTTGGAAGAACTCGACAGATTGGCCGGAGCTGGTGCAGAGGAAGCGTCCAGTTTCTGTAGTACTCTGCTGCCCGGCTGGGTCACCGTCTCCGGTTCTGTGTTGATAAAGCAAAGCCCATTTGCACCTTTGTCTCACCTTACAATACCTTTAAATGCATCTCCCAAATTTAACTTAAGTGGTTTATAGACGCTATACGGGCTTTACAAATACACGCGCAAGGTTTTTTGATAACGTAAGGAATTTATATATATATATATATATATATATATATATATATATATATATATATATATACACACAGAACAACCGCTATCTGAGAAATTGCCTGGATCTCATCTATGTGCGTCACATGGTTCGAAATATCAGCGTTTCTACGCGGAGTCGGACACCAAAATTTTATGATCATTTACTTCACCACGAAAGTGCTCTCACTCACAATTTAAGAAACCACGGTCCTAGAATGATGCTCCGGAAACCATTCAAGGTGCCCCGCCTGGCCTGCGGACATCAGAGATAGTTTGCTACCTTTCAATGTTTACACCATCCAAAAAATCGAGAGTGAGTGGCCACCCCCAAACAATTTACTACAAATAGTTCAGTAAGATCTATCTAGGTGGGCTTCTGGAAGACTCACAAATATAATCAGTTAAGAAATTATGAAATAGCCACAAGCTCTATTGTTAAGCTGGTTAACTAATGTTAACCAGAGCATGATCATATTGTCTAATAACCTGGACAGTAGATCTATTCAGAGGAGTCCCTGTACTATCTCCCCTCATCACCCATCCTCTAATATAAAAATCTTTATCCTACATCTCTCAATGTACACTGTGGCAGTGCCTGGCACTTGAGTAGAAACATAAAAGACTCACATAGGCTGGCCAATTCTGACTGAGAACCCATACCATAATTGCCTTGAGCTTGAAGCACAATAATTATAAACATATAAAGCTTTGTGCTAAAGAAACTGTTGACAATGGAGTGGTAATATATCCTAAACTTAGGTATTAATTTTTTACTTACTTTACTGTAAAAAATGAATACCTAAGTTTAGGATATGTAAAGCTTTGCCTGCCTTACTCATATCAAAGTAACGTCAACATTATCTCATCTCAATATTTCCATTTAGCATTCAATTTTACAGTCACACTTATATTATTACATGTGATATGACACACTACCCAATAAATAAGATGAATATAAAAACACTTATAACTAGTATAATATCATAATATGTATGAAAAAATCCAGATTTTATAAACTGTTGTCAAGTAAACAAAATGAAAAAATAATTATAGCTTTTGAGTAATGAGGTGGCACTTGAATACTGCTTCAACTTGCTTCTAGAAAATACTAAATGGACTGCAGAGAACTTATTATCAACAAATAATCTGTACCTGTGTTCATGATAAAACCATCATTTAAGATCATATTTAGGTGTTCAGTGAAAGGCTGGGATATTCCTGTAACATTATGTACATTATTACCTATATATATTTAAAAAAAAATGTAACCTGAATATTTCATTCCGCCACTACCAGCAAAACAGAATCTTCATGTCTTTTAAAATGTAGCAGTAGTAACTGTAGTTGAACTTTATAATTTGTAATGTTTCATTGCTGTTATCGTACAACTAATAATTCCATCATGCATTTAGACGTGCAGAATTAAATTAATCCTGAACCTAATGTTATGTCTTTTTCCTGCAGATTCTCAAGCTGCCCAAGCAGACATTGCAGAGCACAAAAGTGCAGGACCTCCTGAACAGCATCAATGCAGGGCTTCAACAGTTTGACTGCTTTGCATTCCATCTTCCGTTTATCATTGTGGGTCCTGCTATGGCTGGACTTGTCTCCTGTGTCCTGTGGGATTATTTGGGACCCACATGCCTTGTTGGAACAGCTATCCTGCTTGTACTCATTCCATTACAAGGTATCGTTTTTATAAGCAGCAGGAGTAGTCTCTGAAAAAACAACTATAATTCTTATTGCAATTTATTATTATTGGGCAACTCTGCCATGGTTGTTGGTTTAAATTAATTTAAAAGCCTGAACTTTTGTTGACTTTAAGATTGGCATCATCAGTGAACTAAAATTGTCTGGAGAGGCTGAGGTACAGAATTATGCTAGTATATTAAATACCTTAGAATTGAAAGAAAATATGTATGTAATTTAATTGAGAATAGATTAATCCTTAATCTACAGTCCTTCCAGAAGTTAGTATTTATGTTATCTGCAACAGTATATGTGTAAAGAGAGTTGATATTCAAGGAATTTAAATTAGTCAACTCTATACCTATATTTCTAATTTCTGTACTCATTTTATCATTTTAAATACCTACTTATTAAGGGAACATACTATTTAACTTTTATATGATAAAATATGAAATATGAAATTAACAAAATAGAACATTTCTTGGACAATCAATAATGAAATGAAATGGAATGCTTTCTTTCCTACATTTGATTTACATTTTGCCTTGCTCCCTTCCCCTTCACCGCCACTGGTGGCCGAGGTCGTTAAGGTGCAGACTCGTGAGCAGGAGGTCTGGGGTTTGAATCCCACCAGGACCGTCCTCCCTGACTGAGATTTTTGCCAGGTTTTCCTCAATCCTCATAAGGTTATCTTTACTTCTAGTATTGTGGTTGTGGACACTAGAGTTTGTATACATGGAAAAGTTATACTTGACTAATGCAAAACAACTATATATATATTACAAACAGGGAAAAGTAATTATTTTTAGTTTCCTAAATGTATTTTAATAAAGTTAAAAGATGAATAAGATATAAGGTTGTTTCAAATAATCCAAATATTGCACAGCTTTTTTTTGCAAGATGAATATTGTATTTGTATTAAGTTTAGAAGTGTTACCTCTATTTCACTTCCATATGCAATGAGAAAATGGACTAGGCCAAAGTATTTGGTACTAGATGCTTGTGGAGGAACATGCTTGCTTAAGTATCTCAGAATTAGAAGTGCTACTCCATATTTTAATTTCATGTGCAGTGAAGGAATGGATTAGGGCAAAGCAAACGTCTTGGGTGTTTGTGAAGGAACATGCATAAGTATCTCAGAACAAATATATTTTAACTAAGTTTTGTCATTAGTTTTTGAAAATGGGTATTGTAAGTAAATTCATTATATAATCCTAATAATTTACCATCCTCAACTTTTTTTATTATTATATTCCCTATATTTAACTGCAGCTGTTTATCAGGATTCTTATAGCCAAAACTGATTACCTCACTTTATACTTAAGTTTAATATACTTAAATATTCAACAACTGAGTTTAAAGCCGTCTTTCCTTTACAAATCATCAAAATTTGAGTCATTAATGATAATTGTATCTGCAAACTGTGTGATGTTAGCAGTTGGTATTTTGTTGCAGATGTAATGCATATAATTATCAGCCTAAGAATGGATCCTTGCATGTACCTTCATATATATGAGTTATATTTTGTGTTTGGGATATATATTCACTATTTTATATTTTTAAATACACTATTTGTTTTCATTTATCATGTATGATTTTATCAATCTATATCCTATTCCTTAATATAGCTAATTTAGATGTATGTACATGTTAGACAGTCAAAAGCCTTTGCAGGATCCAGTAGCATGCCAACAGTATAAATTCTAGAGTCAATACAATTTATTATACTTTCAATGCAGTTACATATTGCACTTACAGCGAATCTGTTACTTATAAAATGTAATACATTTTAGATAATAAGATATAAATTTACTTAGATATTTTATTATTGGTTATGTAAGTTGCATTCCAAGGCTTTAGAGATTGCTGGTAGTACAGATATTGGTTGATATTATGTATGTATATCATTTTTATCACTTATTTTAAAAACAGATGTTAATTTTTTAAGGGAATGACAACTTCAAATTTTACTTTTTAAATACTTATTGATGATATCTGCAGAAGCATTGTTCGAAAATGCTATAGGAAAACTAATATCAATGCATTTGCAAATTGTCATAGATCTCAATGGAATACTGGAAAATACTGTTAAGTAAAGTAAGCAGTTAAGTACAGGAAATATAATGCAAATATAATCAACACAGTGCCAAATTAATTTTTGAAATTTTTAGTTTATACAGGGAAAAACATTTTTAAACTCACAATGAAAGCTATCCCTGAGAGAGAAAAACGTATGCATCAAGAGCATGAGATTGCAGCTGGAATGGTGCAAATCAAGCAGTGTTCATGGGAAAAGCTGTTTGAAAAGCGTATCAGTCAAACAAGAAAGTAAGTCATAGAATAAGTGGAGGGGGAAAAAAATTTAAAAAATCTTAGTATACTAGCAGCAGAATCAATCAAGAATTTGAATTTTCAAATTTTAATTACCAGTATAAATAGTAATGGTCAGTTTATTTTATGAAATTGGTAATGGTGAGTTTATTTTATTATTTAAAATAACCATGGCATCAGTTTATTTTGCAAAATGTATTATTTCACACACTTTCTGTAACAAACACTTAAGTTTCCTAATGTAAGTACAACACAGAGATTTGTTTTGACTCTAAGATCTTGATTGTATTAATTATTTCATATTTTTTATCTCTGTCTCATGCATAAATTTGTCTTTTTCTCATGTTAATACAACCATATGGTGTAACATTCAACATTAAACTTCAGCATCATTAACTTCTGCATCAAGCTTGTTATCCAAAGATGCTAGTACAGTTATAAAAAATATGTATATCGACATCAACAGGAAGGATATTAGATAGATAAATGCTTGATGCATACTTATATTGTGCCCTCATTCCATTATGCAATTAGAGTATGTATACTGCCATGGCCCAACTAAAGAGTCACTCACTTTCACCACATTATAACACCTGGCCAGACATGAAGCCAAGCTTATCCCTTAAGAATCAAATTATATACCAAGCATCCCTACCTAAAACCAGAAAATAGCAGGTAGCCATGGTATTGATTTACTCATACTCAAACTCAAATCCAAAAAATCAGATTTATTACATTATAAATAAGTTGCTTCTACATTATCTTGTTGCACATAGCTAAGGTGGCCCATTGGAGCATGTGGCATAACATCTTTCTCCTTCGAAGTCTCAATCTCAATTCAGAGCATACCCAAGCTAAAGCCCAACAAATCTTTCTTCATGCATAAACAAAGCTAGTTTATTCTCCAGTTCAAACATGTAATTATGACATGCACAGCACGAGAAACCAGAACACAACAGCATGGCTTGCATGCCCAACAATATGTGTAACTATAAAGAAAATTATAATAAAGCCTGTGCTGTTACAATAATGTTATAGATTTACTCATTTCCAGCTCTAGACTTGTAGTTATGACCCTATCTTTGGTTTTACCATTTTGAACTTTTACTAAAGAAATGCATTCAAATCATATTTAATCTTAAACAAATGGAATCTTGTAGAAACTTATTTTTCAAAGATAAAATTCTTACTGTTATTTTTTTATTCAGTTTATTTATGGACGCTCTTTAACATCTCAGGTCATCAGCATCCCTTTCAGTTCAGAGCATGAAACAGCCAACAAATTTTGCTCAGAGGCCTCTTCTTTCAGGCTTGAGGTTCTTTATCATGCCGTAAATGTATGACATGGGACCCATGGCTTTACTTCCCTTCTGAAGGAAGCCATACTTAGGATTTCTAGACCCAAAAAATCATTGGTCTTGGTTGGGTTTGAACCCGTGATCTTGAGTTTAGGAGGTAAGGTTACCACTACACACCAGGACCAAATGAAAATTCTTACAGTTTCTTGTATGTGTATAAAGAATATTAACAGTTGTAGATAGTAATACATTTAATAAAAGGAATGATGAAGTCCAATTTCAAAACACAAGACATAATACTGATGTAATTCATGATCCTTATATAATGGATGGTACATTAGACAACAAACTATCCAGTTAAATAAAGGTGCGCTTTGACAATAGATTTAAAATAGACTTAAGAAGTATCTAATTTGTAAATACTTGTATAATATGTAGATGAATTATAAACATTTTAATTAATGTATATGCTCTATATATGTATATATATTTAATGTTGACAACGTCAGATATTCAGTTTTGCATCAGTCTTGACTGTAAATAAAGATGTGTGAATAAAATCACCAGTATTGAGTCCTAAATACATTACAATTAGAGTGAATAAGTTAGGTACAAGCTATTACCAACATACACAACTGCAATGTTAGTGTGTGATCACTTTCCATTATGTATTTTTTGTCTGTTTCATTCACTAGCGAGTGATGCAAAAACAATTTCTTCTGCCATAAACTTCTGATATTCATCTAAAGTGCTTATATAACTGCAGTTTCAATTCCAGACTTAAATTTGCAACCCTGCAGACCTAACTGGAATTGTAATGTAATTCCGTGTACAACTTTTGGACAACAAACTCTTGTTTGGGCCCAAATCCTTCCTTTTAGGTGCTGTTGGTCCTTGGGCTTGTAGATAGTGGCCTCGTAGAACCAAGATGGATATTTTTAGGATAAAAATATTAAGTATGGCTTCCTTCAAAAGGAAGATAAATCCAAGGTTTATGTGTCATAGACTTATGGCATGTATAAGAACCTTAAGCCTGAAAGAAGAGGTGTCTAAGCAAAATTTATTGACTGTTTCATGCCCTGAATTGAATGGAATTCTGATGATCCGAGATGTTAAAGAGCATGTCAATAAACCAAATCAACAATTGGGCTTGTATCATAATCATTCACTCTTCATAATTACCAGTTTATTTAGTTGAAGATCTATGTTATCAAAATAGGACATATTAAGGTCAATAAATTATTCACTATATGAATTACTGTTTATTTTTTGTATATTGCCAGAAAAGAAGCTGGTATGCTGCATCAGGCTTCTTTCTTCCGTGTGCTAATATCTGTGGCACATTCACAAGGAACCAAAATAATGACTCTCATGTGCATCACAACATTTGTTCTGCTAGGAAACTATTTTTCTGTCAGCAAGGTAAGGAAAATTTCAGGCTTACACCCTCACAATAATATATTTAGGGTCGTTCCAATGTCAAATGATATTCACCATGAGGTCACCAACCTAAAATATTTTAATTTTAATAATGTGCAAACAATGTGTTGTCCAAAGTTATTATTACTCTACACAATATTTTATTTAGGGGAACAATTTGTAGATGTTATTGTAATTGATTTATTTACGGACGCTCTTTAACATCTCAGGTCATCAGCGTATGTTATTGTAAGTAAATAATTGGTTTATAAAATTTTTCAATTTCTTTATTGTTAAATATCTCAGAGTTATGAAATTTGGTACAGACAGACAGTTTATTATTGTAAGTATGAACATGTCCTTTCATTTAGTCATATTTTTCAAATATTTTCAAATATATATGGGATGACCTAAAATTTTAAAAAAATAAATGTGACAAGGACTGGAAATGGGAGGTATCAATGGACATTATAAACATTAGGCTTTATAAATAAAATAAATCGTAAATTGTGGACTTTCATTTCATTATAGGTATACATATTGTAATCCAAAGTTTTGCACTTGCAATGTGCTTCGCATTGATATTTATTGATATAATGATCTCATGATCTTCTATGTTTTCTATGCAGTTTTGTTATATTTGGGTATTTTAGTTTTTGAAGGTCCCCCCCCTTTTTTTTCTTCTCCCTAATCCCTTTCCATATAATTTACAAAAGATCTAACAGTAAATGAGATGATCTATTGCAAGCAAGATATGTTACCATATTAGGACATATTAATGTCAATAGATTATTCACTCTTTGGATCTGCCCCCCCCCCCCCCCAAGTTTTCACAGAGGAAACTGAAACCCCCCTCTCACAATACTTTCAAAGGGTAATATATTTAATTTTTAGTTTGAATGTGCTACATTTGATAAAAGGTATAAATTTGTTTGTGAGGAATTTGTGTAAAAGACACTCATTTTTCAAGGAATTACAAGGCGATGATGTGATGGTTAACATGAGGCCCTTCTTCCAACTACATGGGCTTTTCATTATTATCATTTTATTTCAATTATGAGCAATTGATTTGATTTCTTGATGAATAGTCCAAAGCAGACTCAAATGTAGATTCTACAGCAAATGGTTTTGCTTTTCAAATATGCTCATTAAATTTCTATTTCTACTTGTGTGTTTGTTATGCAAGATATTTTGTCACACTGATACAGTTAACACCATGCTCTAGAAGAAAATACTGTGCTTTCAGGAAGCATGTTCCTTGATTCAACACCTGTGAGATATTAGGTCCTCTGACATATCAGGTCCACTTATGGTACATTTTGGAAAAATACAAAAAATGTCCAATGTCTTCAGTTACAAGAGCCACAGCTACCAAGCCAAAAATGCACTCCAAAAAGTTAGATTCTGGAAATTCTATTGTTTTTTTTGTGCCCATTTTTACTACTGAGACACTACAGGTGGTGGGCACTGATGATACATGAGATGAAATGATAAATTCCGAAAGGATATATTTTTAAGAAAGGAAGTGTTCTAGGCCTAAGTTTAGGGTACCTCCCTGGCATTTGCCATTTATGAGGACTGAGGAAAACCTGGAAAAATCCCCAGTCAGGGAGGATGGTCCTGGTGGAATTTGAACTCCAGACCTCTTGCTCATGAGTCTGTGCCTTAACGACCTCAGACACTGTGACAGTTTGCCACCCCTAAAGACATGTATAATGCTTTTTCAAATAATTGAAATTTGAGTTCAGTGTCTTCTGTCGTGATTCGAAAGTATTAATTCTTGCCTATTATTTATTTTGAACAGTTTAACCTCAAAATTAACCTTTTGTGCTTTTTTTTTCTTTCTTTTTGAATAACCTGCATGCTAAAAGGAATAATTTAAAGGGATAAGTTCTGTAAATTTCAAAACATAAATTTATTATAAAACTACATACCCTATATCCTGCCTGTTGTATAAGGGTGATTACTTATTTTTCAGATTCAATTAAATGAGAGGCTTTGGCTTAGTTGTGTCTGTTGTTTCTAAGTGGTCTTCACAACGCTCATTAAAATGCTGTATCCTTCAAAAATAATCATGGAAGAAGCCCTAACTTCTTTAGAAGTAAACCTAAGCTCTTCATAGGATTCAACAGCCTCTGCAAGACACCCAAAACAATAGCCCCACAGATTTTTCTTAAATTCTGGAAAAATGTAAAAAATATATCTTATAATAACAATATCATGATAGTGTCTCATAAATCTATATATAAATATAAAGAAAAATATGGGCAGCAAGATCTGAACTGAAAGTGGACAGTTCACCAAATGAATTACAAATTTTTTTCAGGAATATCATTGAACAAATGGGAAAGCATCTTCTGGCCTATTCTCTGGCACAAGATGATGGTCACTTAGGAACTTCCAGATCAACAGTTATCTCTTTGATTCTGAATCATTTTAATTCTCCTAGTTATTATCTCCTTTGATATAATTGACAAAGTTCTCGTTATTGAAATGAGAAACTATTTTCTGACAGCATTTTATTCTTGAATTATTTATTATTTTTATTCATTAGTTTGTTTAAGGATGCTCTTTAACATCTCTGGTCATTATCATCCCATTCAATTCAGGACTTAAAATGACCAGTAAATTTTGCTCATAGCCTCTTCTTTGAGGCTTGACGTTTCTTTTAAATGCTTTATATCGATGACATGGGACAAATGACTTTACTTCCCTTCTGAAGGAAGCCATACTTATGATTTTTTGTCTTAAAAATCCATAGACTCTTGCTGGGTTTGAACCTACAATCTTAGTCTATGGGTTTTTCTTTGAGTTTGTGAATTACCCCATAGTTACAAATTTTCTTCACATTATATTTGTGCAGGATGTAAGAGACTTATGACAGATAAATATTTAGAAACTCCTCTGTCTTCCTGTAGGCCACTTGTAGATCAGTTTTAGTGCATTATTATACATTAAATGGTATATGTGCATATACACCCCTATGTGTGTATATATTAGCATAAATATGCTCTTTGGTTCATTTCCATCTCAGAACAACAGACAGCAATTGCATTACACAAATTAACATTTTGCTACAGCTCAGTAAAAAAAAATTGTGTTACTGTTGCGTTTACCGATCTGTTTACTGTATTCATTGATGTGCTAAGGAACATCAGAAAATTATATTCACCAAATTCTCATGACAATCTTCTGGATGTTGCCCATTTCAACTTCCTATATTCATAACATATTTTAAATGCATCAGGCAATCCTTTTTACAGGTAATAATTCATTTCTCAATACATTTTCACAATCTACTGTCTATTCATCTCCTGAACACTGTCTCAGTCTCCTACTGAAATTTCCATGAGACTTTCACTCTTCTTTTATTATACATTTATTATAGACATTAAACTACATGGAGAATTTTAGACCACAGGTGACTTCTTTTGACTACTGACTTGTTTGTCAATACATTACCCTGGACTGCCCTCTGATCATTCCTACTGTAAACTGACTAAACACAAGTTCCCAGTTTATTACCAGTCTCCCACTTAAACATCCAGAAGTCATTCATTCAGCCTTCCTCTTAAAAATACAAATTTATAATTTACATTAAAATCCATCGTACAATGGACCTAATATGAACCTAAGCTCTTTTCAGATTCAGCTCCTTCCTTAACTAATCTAATCACATACTTTCTAGTAGGAAACTTGTATTTCTCAGAGTTCCTTGGAATTTGGAAAATTAAATAATAAATATATTTGTTGGATTAAGAGTTATTTATATGGCCCATCCTCTATTTTTTTAAATAGGTTAGTTCTTATTGTAATCTTCAATAGTCCACTGGTCCTAGGCCATAGATTTATGGCACATAAAAAACCCCAAGCCTGACTTCAAGCAAAATTTATCAACTGTTTCACACTCTGAATTAAATGGAATATTAATAACCAGAGATGTTAATGAGTGTCTTTAAATAAATAATGTTCCTCTGCATGTTTGCTTATATAAACTTTCAAATTATTTAATTGCTTTTATATAAACTTATTGGTTTTCATTTGAATTGACTTTTATCTATTCATGATTTGTAAATATCATTTTGTGTAATAATTTTAGACCATGTCATGACAATTTAGTTAATTTTCATTACTTTTAAATTTATTTAAAACATTAACTTATTTCATTGCTTATCATTACAGGCATTTCTTACAATCTGTGCTGTGCATGCATTACGCATTCCCTTATGCCTGCATTTTCCTTTGGGGATAAGCCTGGCTGCTAAACTTAATTCTATTGCAGAGAAAATGGAGGTAATTACAAATGCAAAATCTGTAACTGAACATTTCTTTTAATCTGTAACTGACCTGTATACTCTTTTTATAATATTATATAAAATAAAATAATGACAAACAAATATCATTGTCAACTGCAAGGTTTAGGCCTAAAGTAGTGATAAGAAATATACAAAGGGCAAAAAAAATTTAATTTACATTTCTGTTCCTTATTTATATAATTTCCTTTAGCTGAGTTAGCATTCTTTCATTATTTTAGTCTATGTATGTTTAACTAAAAATGCTAATTGGAACTTGTACAGTGAAGTTAATTTTATTTTTGGGCAAAAACATTGTAAGTCTGCAAGGATGACATTTTCATTCATTTTTCAATGTTTTATTGTTTAATCTCTGTGGTCAGAAATACAAAAGGGGGGGCAGTTAAAAAGTTCCGATACGTATTCAGTTGATTAATGGTTAGATCTTGCATTACCACTTGTATTCTAAGTTGCAGAACTTTTAAACTGTTGTCACTGTATCATCTAAATGAAAGAATTATTATAAACTTTCTTTTCTGTTTTTTTTTTTTTTTAAATTTCTTTCTTGTGTTATAGAAAATTTAAGGTTAGATTATGCTATCCACTGTTATTGATTTTTTTACCTGACATTGTACTTTACTCTTCTCTTATGTTAAAATATATTATTAAGTTATGGGAATCAGCTTTCTTCATCCTATTTCTTATCTATATTGCTGGCAAAATGCAAGAATATTAAATAATATGTGAAAAAATAAGTTAGTTCTCTTGGGAATATTAATAACAGCCACACATAAAATTTAATTTTTTTCTTTCTGAAAAAGCCAAGGATTTTAAAAATTGGTAATAATTTGGGATATGACATTTAATTTTCAATTTACAGTACTGTGGTCACCCTTCACCATGCTTCATTCAAGTGCCCTAATAGAAATATCATAACACTTTATGTACATTTTCCCTAAGAAATAGAGAAAGGATTTTATGTGTGTGTGAGTGAGAGAGAGAAAGAAAGCATATCAGAATCAAGAAAATATTATATCTACATCAACATTTAGAACACTCAAAAATGACCAAATCAAAGGACAGTATTTGTAGAGTAAATAGAATTTTACGCCTGATGATGGTAGTCATAGAGTAGACAACTTAAGTGAGTAGATGTAATTATGCAAAGATGCCAAGAGATGGCAGAACAAATACATGATAAGCAGTTATTTCAAAAAGTCTGAGTGACTTGTGGAGAAGATAGAATGTTATTCAGTGGAACTAATTCACCTACTCTAGAAACATCAACAATTTTGCTGGTCTCTTAAGAAAAAAGATTATTTATTTGTCCATGTGAGCAGGAATATTGCCATGATGCAGCTAAATTCTCACAGGTTAGTTTTTACACATCACTGCTGGATTTTTAAGGGCATGTTTGGTAGTAGACTTCTGTATAGAACTTTATAATAAATTGTCAAAACATGACATTGTAAACAAAAATCAATGTGATTTTGAAAAGGAAATTGTCTATTAAAAATGTTATTAAAAAAACTAATTGATTTTGCAGTAGAGAATTTACATAAATGTGCTACTAGGAAATGCATATTTTTTAAATTATGACTGTGTTCAGCATAGATGCATATCTTTAAAATATTGCATAATTTGTTTAATATTAATAAGAAAAGATTCATACAGTAATTGAGCATTTGCCTTATATTTTATATGAATGCAACATCTGCATACATTATGAATTAATCATCAGTAATTCTTGGGGTATCATTTTATACTGACATAGTGCACTTAATACTGACCTGTGTATTGAAAGTGAACAAATTGATCAGATAAATTCAACAAATTTCATTGGAACCACTATTGATAATTGGGATTGATAGATATAGTGGAATCTCAAACAATTTTTACCTAAATATGCAAAAATTAATTTTGGGCTTTTGGGGATGGTTGACAATATTTATGTTTAATATATTTTTCATTTAACTAAAATTGTTAATTGGAACATTGCACAGTGAAGCTAATCATATATTCAGATTATAGTATGATTGAGTCGAACTAACACTTGTTTGCTCCATTTACTTGTTTAAATATGTAGGACCGGATTCACGAATCCATTGTCAGCCATCGTCAGAAGGGTTTGTGAATGCTATTGCCATTTTTTTCTGTTCATTCCAAATTCCATTAGAAGTTAATTTTGTCCCCAGATAATTAAATTTCCTTACCATCTCTATTTCTGTTCTATTTTACTGCCATTTCTCATCTTTTCTTAATTTATACTCTCTTTTACAAACCATGATCTTTGATTTCTTTTCATTTATTTCCTCTCCCCATTCTTTAAAAAAAAATATTCACTATTTCAATTGCCCTTCTCAATGCTACACTAGATATAGATGTAAATACTAATCATCTGCAAATAGCAACTCTGGTATTTCTTTATTGTTTATTACTGGTAGTTGTATCTTATCTCTTTGAATCTCATCCAGAATCTTTCAATCTATAGAGATTGAACAGTATTGAACTTAATTTACAGTCAGGTTCTACTCCTGTTTTACTCTGCATATAATACATTACTTTATTACCTGAAAATGTGATATAAAACAGGGTCTCACTATACATCTTTTGTAATAGTTTTATAGATATATTGCTTATTCCTTTCCTTTTTAATTTTAACCACTATGCTTTTCTATTGATGGTATCAAATGTCTTCTCAAAGTTTATAAATACCCCGTAAATCCTTCCCCTTTTATTGCTTAAATATTTATTCACAATTAGCTTTATTATGAAAACATTATTCAATGTTCTTTTCCCTGCTCTGAAACCTGTTCGGAACTCAGATAATTTCCTCTCCTTCTCTACTCATTTCTGTAATCTACTTGCTAGAATAAAAAGCTGGTGATAAATGCATTGTTGAAAAATGCTCAAAAATTCTTCACTTGAAATTGCAAAACTGACAGATGTAAAAATCACTGCTGAGAAACGCTTTAATGATACTTAAGTCCATACAGCATCACAGACAGATGTAGCAATTATTGTTCAAAAGGCTTCAATTGCTCTTTAATTTCCAACTGCAGGTCCAACAGATATATTGCTGGGAGCTGGAGAGATGGCTAGCAACATATGAGGGTAGGTCTATAAGTTTCCAGCCTAACCATTTTCTAGGTATGATAAAGACAAAATCTATATTTCACTTTTCAATATAGTTACCCTTTATTGCAATACACTTTTCACATCTTTGAATTAACATTTCGATCCCCCCTCAAAAAATAATCAGAAGTCTTGCCTGCAAAATGGGCAGAAACAGTATCCATCACTTCTTCGTCACACTTAAATTTCCTTCCTTGAAGGACCTTCTTGAGTTTTGAGAAGAGGAAGTAGTCATTGGGAGCTAGATCTGGGCTCTAGGGTGGGTGGTTGATCTCCTTGAAGCTCCATTTCTTCACAGCTTCCTTTGCTACAAGAGCTGTGTGCACAGGTGCATTGTCATGAAGAAGGCACACACCACCAATCAGCTTTCCTTACCTTTTCTTTTTGATGGAAGCATGTAGTCTGTGTAGGTAGGCCAGCACAGTACTTCCCATTTACTGTGGTGTTCCTTTTCTTGAAGTTAAAGAAGAGTATTTCTTCACAGTCCCAAAAGATTGTGACCATGATCTTCTTGGTTGACTGAGTGACCTTAACTTTTAGAGGCAGCGCTTTGCCAGGTTTACACCATTCCATTGACTCTCTTTTGGACAAGGGATCATAGAGGACTATAGTTTCATCTCCTGTAACAATGGTTTATAGGATTCCTCTCTTGTTGTCACTGCAGAGCTCCAAAAATACCTGATTACAGATGATTTGTTTCTGCTTTTGGACTGAGAAAAGAAGTATAGGCACCCATCTTGCACTAGCCTTATTTGTGTTTAAATGTTCATGAATAATTCAAAGGACTGTTGTTTTATAAAGGCCCAACCTTGCTGCTATTTCTGTAACTTTTAGAGGCCAGTCTTCTGTAATTTCTACTTCCACAAGAGCAATGTTTTCAGGAATGAGCACCTACAAGGGCCAACCTGCACGCTCTTCATCTTCAATGCTTTCTCGACCCTTAGAAAAAGTTTGACCAATTCTTTTATGGTAGAATATGAGGGGGATGCTTCTCCATAGGCACTGTCCAATCACTGTTTAATTTCATTTGGAGTAAGTCCTTCTTTTGTGAAGAACTTAATAACAGCTTGATATTCCATTTTCAACATGTCACAGTCTTCTACACATAGCCTTTTTTATGCAACTATATCTGAACAACTGGACACAATGAAGTGGAAGTTACAGCTGCAATTATTTATTTAACAGATAACGTATGACACCAGATAAGGGTTTTGTGAAGGCGATAAACCTTATTGGCAAGGCCAGAAACTGATGGCCCTACCCTTGTATGCAGGGAGAGGAGGCTTTATATGCCAAGTAAAACATTATGCACAGCATGTGTCTTAACTATTCAAATATTTAAGAACCTGTCCATTCTCATTGCCCTAATAAAAGCAGAATATTAGTGGTTGCACTGTTAGCGCCTTCCTCTGACTAGCCATCTCTCCAGCTCCCATCTATAGCACATAGAGCATATAGCAAAGCCAGTTCAAAAATAAATAAATAAACAAACATAAAAACAAAGGGCAGAATGTAATTGCAACTGATACTGAAAAACTGGCACTTCAACAGAAAAAAATTCCAGTGCCTATTTTAAAAAATGTGAAAAGAGAGCATTGTCAAAATAACTACTAGGAGAACAATCACAAGATAGTGATGAGGAAGATGATGTTACAAATGCTTCTGGCTACACTGAATTAGAAGAAGAAAAGGATGAAGCTTAACCATCTGAATTCTATAATTCTGACCAATCAATACCAAAAGAAAATGATTTTGTACGTGCCTATTTAAAGGATGAGAAATTTGAAAATCATGAGATCTTATATGTTGCCAAAATTATCCAAGAAAAGGATACCAAAGGTGATTTCAAAGTGGCTTAACTGAGGAGAAGTTCAAAAGTGGAAAGGCATTTCATTTCTTTTTCCCTTTGGTTCCAGATAAAGCATCTTTGTCAGAAGAAGAAAGAATTGCTTCTGCCTTCACCAACTTATTGTGGGAAAACAAGAAGACAACAAGCTTTCCTCTCTTTTGGATTAAATTTTTCAAGGCTGAATATCAAATGAAAAAGGTGAATTCTTAAATGAAAATCTTTAGGAATATTGAGGTTAAAAGATTTTATTAGAATATTTGAACAGCAATTTAATGGTAATAAAGAATAAACACTAAAATCTCAATTAATTAAATTGTACTTGCATAGCTGTAGACAATAGAATGGTAATATATCCTATAAGAATATATTAAATATGTTCACACTCACTCCACTTATACAACATTAGGACATGTAACAGCTGATGATGGGAGCCATTGCCCCTGAAGCATATCCTAATGTTACATAAGTAAGTGAAATTATATAAACATATTTAATACATTCTTTTAGAATATCTCACTTAATGTTATAAAATTGAAAGTGATTCACTCTACCCAAACCATGAGGCACATTACATCATGGTGCAATACTTTGTATTTTTTAAGTGATTGCTCTTCCACAAAAACAGGTCAATGGTGTAGTAGTTTATATTTTTTCTTTAATACACAAACACAGATTGCTTTACAAAAAAGAATGTTATTCGCTCTATCCTAACTTTGGGGCATATTAAATCATGGTGCTGTACTTTGTATTTTTTTCTTTAATAAGAAAGTAATTTACTCTAGCACAACCAAGGGGCACATTAAATCATGGTGCTATACTTTGTATTTTTTTCTTTAATAAGAAAGTAATTCACTCCACCCTAAGCATGGGGCACATTAAATCATGGTGCTGTACTTTGTATTTGTTTCTTTAATAAGAAAGTAATTCACTCTATCCCAACCAAGGGGCACATTAAATCATTGTGCAGTGCTTTATTTTTTTCTTTAATATGAAGGTAATTCACTCTACCCAAACCATGGGGCACATTATATCATGATCTAGTACTTTATAGTTGTTTCTTTAATTTAAAAACAAAGATTCCTTTTGCTGTTTTAACATTTATGTTTTATAGCAGGGGGGGATACTTTTTGTAAACACAAATGAGAAAATAACAAAAAGTGTCTTAATATTTTTAAAAAATAGTTAAATAAAAATTGGTTCACTGTTGGTTCACCTTTCCCTACTCTTATATGGGATAAACACACAGATAAAATATGCTGTAAAATTACTTTAGGGTTGTTGTTGGAAAAAATGTAAAAATTTAATGATACTAAAGCATTAAAAATTATCATTTATAAACTTATATACTCTCACATTTTCTTTGGTATAATTGTTTGGGGTCGCTGTGCCAAAAAATACTCAAATAGAATATTCATGCTGCAAAAAAGAGCAGTTACATATATGTGTAAACTCAAGCAAAGTTATTCTTGTGGTGAATGTACAGAACATAAAGTTTAACAGTGTATTCTTTATACATTTATATTAAATATATATGTCTTTACTTGAATTCTTCATGTATATTATTAATTGAAAAAAATAGAGAACAAAATTATTTGTTAGTGATGTGCATACTCATATACATAACACTAGAACTAAAGCTAACTTCCATACCAAAACACACAGTTTAATTATAATTATGTATAATTATGTATAATTATACATGTGCAAACTAACTCTGCAGGAGAAGATTTTTAAATCAATTACCCTATTACATGAAAGATATTACATGAAAGAATAGAATGCAAGACTAGTTTCAATAAAAAAAACTATAATAACTTCTTATTGATAAATATTATTATTCCATAGAAAAAATCTTGCTTAAATAAGAAATGTAGTAACTCCTGTAAAGCATACATCAGCCTCCTTTTTCCATACATTGTTATTTTTTTCACTATTTATTCAATATTTTTGTTAGTTTTATTAATATGTATATAAAATTTAATCTGCTTTTATTAATATGTATATGCAATAACTTAGTTGGTTGAATCTGAGCTTAAAAATAATGATTAATATTTATATAATTCAATTAATTAAATGTACTTATGAAGCTATTGACAATGGAGTGGTGTATATATAAACAATGTAATAAACTTTGTTCACACCAACTTCATTCACTTACATAAAAACTGGACATATGTTTCGGGAGTGATCCCTCAGATCCCTCTACAGATCTACAGGCTGAAGATGGGAGGGATCATTCCCGAAGCATATATCCAGTTTTTATGTAAGTGAATGGAATTCGTGTGAACAAAGTTTATTACATTGTTTATTTATATTTATATAATTTATAATTGTATTAATTTGGACATGTCTAATATCATTATTGCGATCTAAGGATGAAAATAAACTAAACTTCTCAACTTAACTGTCCTGTGATTTTTAGCATGGTAATTACTATATGTCTCCTTGTTCAGAAGAGGGTGGCCTCTATATTGTACCTCATAGGCTCTTGGTTATTTGAACTATCCAAACCAACAACCGGCCTTTTATCTTACATTTTACTAGGTCTTGTCATCTAGTAAAATGTTTAAAATATTCCAAGGGCCTCCATTACTAAATATTTCTAACTTAACCTGCACCATTTCATTTTGTTCTACTTCTGCCCTTCACAGAAGTTGTGCATAACCCATCAAAAATATATTTTCTTCACTCCTAGATGCTGATTATGGATGTAGAGTTTCTTGTTGAGCAAATATCTAAGGCCATCTCTATGTACTTATAAGCTACCCTTGCATCTCTTCATTATAGTCTTCAGTAGAGAAATATGTTTTTCAGTTTCCAGATTTTATAACCTACAACTTCTCTTCTCATAATTAACAGATGTTTCCCTTTTCCTAAATTTAACAAATCACTGATGTATTAAGTTATGAAAAAAAACAATTTAAAAGTGCCAATTTCAGACAAATGCTCAAGTGACTATAGCTCATTCAACCCACATATAAAATCATAGCAAAAAATGTGTGTGTTTGCATGTTCATGGGTGCATATAACCTGTTTCCTCTCAAGTTCTATTTTATTTTTACCTTTTTTTGAACATCCGGAAGAGTTGAATACTCTTAAGTACAGAGCTTGCTGAACAAAATCCATTCTGTTATTGTTGTGCATATAAGGAGGGGATACTTCTACAGCATATAAGAAAATATAGGTAAATAAAGGGCATTTAAAAAGTAATACAAGATTTATATTGCATGCCATTTTATTCACTTTGGGTTGCCAATGC
Source organism: Metallyticus violacea (assembly GCA_030762175.1). Taxonomy (NCBI): domain Eukaryota; kingdom Metazoa; phylum Arthropoda; class Insecta; order Mantodea; family Metallyticidae; genus Metallyticus; species Metallyticus violacea. Next base: position 120,462,086 of record CM060842.1, on the reverse strand, counting down.
TCTCTGAAGCACACATTCACAGTTACTAATGAGTTAGTCGTGATGGAAAAATACAAGATGCTGGAGTGCATAATTATCATGAAAACACTGTGTGCAAATTATGTGATATGATTGGACAGAAAAATGCACCAAATGGAACGACTATAAAACACTTGTTTGATTAGTGGCACAGAAAATCTTCATATTATTGAAGAAAAGTCAATTTATTCTCAAAAGTAAGAATATTGTGGTGTGGTATGCATTTTGGTATGATTGCATTATTGGGCTGTACTTCTTCCCAAAAGAGTTCGGAAATGCATTAACTGTTGATGGTGTACTTTATCACAAGATAATAACATTTTTATGGCATCAGTTGGAAGTCATGTATTTTGGCTTTGATATTGACATGATGTTGTTCCAGCAGAATGGTGCTATGTGTCATGTAATACACGAAACCATTGATTTATTACAGCAGAAATTTGATGGGAGGCTGATTTCATACAACAGTGATCAGAATTGCCCACCAAGGTCATGCAATTTTATACTGTGTAACTTTTATCTTTGGGGATTTGTAAAGTCCAAGGTTTACAGCAAACCCATACCAACCATTCCTGAACTCAAACAAGAAATCTGATGTGCTATCTCAACAACTGACCCACAAGTCTGCAAAAATGTGATAGAAAATTTTATGTGAACATTTGCTGGGATATTATTTTCCGTATTTAATCAGAGTTTACTCTTTCAAAGTATGTCTCAACTGGACCAACTCATGTATAAGTAAAGGTTCATTTAGTAAATTTAAATCCTGTATTACTTTTGAGACACTCTTTATATGAAATAATTTTTTACAGAAAACCTAATTAAAGCTTAAATCAGCACATTGATACAAAAATAGAATTTTGGAAAAATAATTATCTTGGTGCCTTCTTTCAATGATGTGCAATTGAAGTACAATGAACTGTATCATTAGGATACAAACCGATTCATGTTTTTTTTTTTTCCTATTTCTTTTTGGCATGAAGTGAATTTCTTTGTTTTAATCTCATTTTTGATTATCACTCAATAATTTATCCATAAATTGGAAAAGAAGCATAAAATGATAAGTTACAGTACACATTCTTTATTATATGTGAAAAATACAACTAATTGAAGTTTTGAAAGGTCCTATCAAGCAAAAGCATCAACTTTGATGACAACAGGAAGGCTAAAAAATTCAATGCTTAATTACTCCTCTACCTTTTGCACAATTATTTTACCCATTTTTATACTGCATGGATCTGGCTATAAGTGATCACTCTGTGCATTTAACTCATTTTAACTAAAAGTAGAAATACATGGTTTTTCCTAAATGCTGTATTATTTAATGAGTACATAAGCTTATTGCATGCCTATCACCAGGGTGTCATGTCTCAAAACATATCTAGTAATCCTCACATATCCATTTCCTAAATACTTCTCAGAAAGTTCCTTAAAATAGCAACAGTAAATAATATTGTTTTATGCTTCTACTAAACAGAGGTTTTTGCTGCTTAATGAATATGCTATGAGGCTAGACCAATGCCTATACCAACGGCCTCCAGTCAACTCCCGTGTCATTCTACAGGACATTTGTGCCAAATGGGATGGACATTCATCACAGTATATTTTGCAAAATATATGTCTAGAGATACAACAAGGAGAATTTGTTGCCATGGCAGGACCTACTGGAGGGGGTAAAGTGAGCACATATTGTTATTTCTCATGCTTATTAATATAACAATCTGCATAGTTAAATGAATAAATTGTACTTAGAAGCTGTATACAAATTAGAAAAAGAATGTCCATAGTGATTGTAAATGCATTAAGTACTATTATTTTTGGGCAAATTTAACTTTTGTTTCAGGAATTTATTATTTTATGTTTTATTATTACTTTTATTACTTATTTGTTTGTTTCTTTATTTATACTGGCAGAATTAAGGTACCACGAGGAACTTCTTCCACTCAAACAATTTTGTAAAATAATTACTATAAATATCTTTAGAGTCAATTTAGAATGTTATTCACTTAGCAGATTATCATTTGATTTAAATTCAGAATTTAACATTTGTTGAAAATTTGCTTAAGATGCTGTTGTTGTTGTTGTTGTTGTTGTTGTTGTTGTTGTTGTTGTTGTTGTTGTTGTTGTTGTTGTTGATCTAATGTGCAGGATTTTGATCCATCAATTTTTCCCTGGACAGCCAATATAATTTGTGTATTTTCCCATCAGATTAAGATTAAGATTATACTTAAATTTTTGTACAGTATGTTGCATGGATTCTGTTTCCATTAAAATGTAGTTCAAAATTTTATGACATAAGATTTAATAGAGCCCACCTCTATGGTTTGGTAATAGCAACTATTAATCTGGAGGTCCTGGGTTCAATTCCCAGTGAGGCCAAGCTGTCTGGGTTTTTTTTCTTCATCTTCTTCTTACTCTGAGAATGTGAATGCCAGATAGCTTTAAGGTACCAATACTCCAAGCTCATTTGAGCCATCATTCATTTAATTTCATTCCAATAACAACTACAGACTTACACCTTTAGAATTCATGTCAAATCTAAAGACTTCACGGGAAGATCAATGTGGTCAAAGTGACAGTAAATAATAAATAACACATTGAAAAAAATATTTAAGTCTCATCTTGAATGAAAGAGCTGCATACATATATAGGATTTCATTCCATAATTCTGAAGAAGAAGAAGAAGAAGAAGAAGAAGAAGAAGAAGAAGAAGAAGAAGGGGGAGGGGAGGGAGGGGAGGGGAGAAGGAGAGGAAGAGGAGAAGGAGAAGGAGAAGATCTTTTCTATATGCCACTTAACCACCTAAATCCATATCCAGATACTGGGAGCAGACCTGGGACATCATAGCTGAAGGCAAATCGAACTGACAATGATATTACTCTTAGCACATCATGTTGGAAATAGAATTTTCTATTATTTACTTTTTTGTTGCAATGTTAGCATAATATGGTGAGTGAGAGTATTCATGCTTTCTATACAGTGGACCCAGGTTCAATGCCTGATTAGGTCAGTTTTCCTGATTCAGGTTTTTTTAGGGTTTTCCCTCAGGACTTTTAGTAGATACCTGGGAAACTTAGGCTACAAAGTCCCTTGAGTTAATCCAACTTAATTATCATCTCTCTTCCCTCTGGCAGCTATACTTGGAATAATATAGCTGTGCCTTCCTGGTATCCCAACCTCAGAAATTAGCTACACTCTCACCAGACTAGAGGAACATTCTAAAAATGCAAATAAAGAGAAGGAAGAAATGTTTTTGCAACAAATGAAATTTCATAATAACCTAAAAGGATACAACAACAGATCAATGCCAACAACCAGGAAAAGCAACGTGCAAGATGAACAATCTCTATGCTCTATCCATTTAAAGCTTTTTAAAAAGTATAGTCTTAAGCTTTTACTTTTTGGGTACCATATATATTTTGCACTTTTCCCATAATCTTCCACATTTATCATTGAAACTTTTTTATTCCAAGGAAAGCTTGTCATGAACTTCAGATTTTAGAGCCAAAACTGAAATAATCAGTATCTTCTCAGCATCTGTTTGTTTGTTACATAAGCAATATTTTTTTAATAATGAAATTGATAACTTTGTTGTATATATGCTTAATTCATTGCAAACTTTATGCTGCAGAGCTCACTTCTTTATCTGCTGATGGGGGAACTTATTGCATGCCGAGGCAAAATGAATGTGAATGGGCATTGTGTCTTTTGCCCACAACTCACATGGATTTTTCCATCCACATTGCGCAATAACATAATTTGTGGCCACAGCTTCAATCTAGAACGATTTCAGCAAGTAATAGAAATATGTGATCTGAAGGAAGATATTGCAGCATTTCCAGAAAAGGACATGACTACAGTTGGTGAAAATGGGGATGTCACACTCACATCCATTCAAAGAGCCAAAGTAAACCTTGCCAGGTAGCACGCATGATTCTTCAGTACAATGATAATTTTCTTCCTTTTCATGTTATTGTAAAATAATATGTTATAATCAAAATGTCTCTAAAACACCTTGTAATGCATGTTTTAAAATTTGCAGATAAATAAATATAATTTATTCTTATATTCTTAATGCTTGTATAAGGGCAGAAAGGTTTATTTAGGTTTGCATTTAACACTTCTTTCTTGAATACTTATGTTAATTTTTAATATAGCTTAGTGTGTACACCAATATAATAGGTTAACCTTAACTGGAAACATTAATTGGAACTTGTACAGTGAAACTAATCATATAATTGAAATCATTGTATGATTGAGTCAAGCTAAACACTCTTATTGCTCCACTTACTTGTAGAACCGGTTTCAAGATCACTTTGTTCCCATTATCAGCTAATTGTCAACAATTGAGAACAAAGGACTCTTGAAACTAGTTTCACATTTATAGACAAATAAGTGGAGCAATAAGAGTGTTTAGTTTGACTAAATCATACAATGATTTCAGTTATTGGTTTACCTTAATTTTATGATAAATTTTGTTGCATTTTTATTTATTCTATATTGTTTTTCTCCATGTAGTTTATATATGAAAGCTAAGAGTGAAGGGATTTAAAAAATGAATTACATTGAAAACAAAATTAATTTTTAATTTTGCTCACAATGCCCAATGGTGCTTCATTAAAACTTTGAAAGCAAAAGAGAAAATACCACAATATTTCATCATATAATTTAGAACAATAAATGTAGCAGAATATCTAGTAACCCTAGGTGTTACCAATTATAATATGAACTATAAATAATGCATGTTGTAAATCTAGTATAATTACTAAACTTGTATATTGCTTATATTATATTCTGGATGAAGCTCATATCATGTAAATGATCCAAATGGTGAGTAAATTATTATTATTATTATTATTATTATTATTATTATTATTATTATTATTATTATAAATAACTGAAATATCACAAAGAATCTTTACTATACTTAATAGAGGTAGTGTAACACTTTTATATCTCATGTAATTCAATTTATCTCCTGGTTGTAGCAAAATGAGCAAAAATTCCAGGTTGTCTTTCAAGTGCAATATACGTACAACAGTATAAGTGAACAAAAATTACTTACCAGCCTTCCTTATATATTGAATTATCAATAACAGGAATTGAACACGGTTTGTGCATATTGGGAAGCCAGAACGAATTGATGTCTAATCCTGCCATTTAAAAATAAATTATTGAATAAATGAATATATCTTATATATATCTTATATGACTACTTGTAAACTAAAATTAATACTGATATAGAGGAAAGTTTAAACTTTAATGAGTGCAAGTTATATTGTATTGTCTTTATTGCCTGTATTCTTGTGTGAAAAGGTATTAATCGTACTATCACATATGTAAAATTTAAATACATATTATGTGCAATTAGTTACACTATAAATTTATTTAGGATTAATTCGGAGTTCTCTTCCTATAAACAACCTGACAATAGGATACTTAAAAAAATCTGTTTCTTAATTCTTCCAGTGTGTAAGGGAATTTTTCTATTAGATACTTTTTAAAACTTTATTGAATAATTTATCATCTGAATATTTAATATAATTTGGTGTAAAGAATATATTCCATAGCATATGTTATGGATCTTTTTCCATTACTGTTTTGTTTATTTCTACTCTGTGACACTTGGCATGACCTCTTGAATACATATTATTATTTATGAACCTGACTTCTTTTTAATAATAAAGCAGTTTGTATACATAGGTAACTATTACTAAGGATTATTAATTTATTATAATCTATAAATGTAGAACCAGTTTCAATAACTCTTTGTTCTCAATTGTGAAGAATTAGCTGATGATGAGAATAAAGGATTCTTGAAACTGCTTCTACATTTACAGACAAGTAGGTGGAGCTATAAGAGGGTTTAACTCGACTCAATCATACAATGATTTCAATTATATGATTAGTTTCACTGTACAAGTTCCAATTAATGTTTTCAGTTAAGGTTAACCTATTGTATTGGTGTACACACTAAGTATATGGTACACTTAACATAAGTATTCTTATCTATTGATAATGTTATTAATCAGCTAATTAATTACTTAATATAGCTAGCACACTTCAGTGAATAAATTTTGTAACAAATCCAAATTGTTACTTTTAATCATAAAAATAAGTTATTATTATAATATAGAAATAGCATAGCAGTTTTGTAGGTTAGTTACAACATTGTTCTAATTACTGTATTTGAAGGCAATTTTCCATTTACCTGCTGGTCTTTTTTTGAGATATATGAACCCCACTGTCCGGAAGATGTTTACAACGATTATCTTTCCACACCCATATTGTACTCTTTCTCCATTTATATTTTCTGGGCCTGTTTTTGCCAGCTGGTGTGAGGAATATTTCTAGCTGGTCTACTGTTTTGCTTGAAGTTACTATGCTGTTCTTGTAAATGCCATTTTCAATATTAAAACAGGGATACTAAAACATAAGACTGAAATTGAAAATTTTCCTAATACATCCACCAGTTCAAGTACAATGATGTTCCATATTTTTCTCACTTTGATGAAAACTGTCAGTTAAACGTTGTTTGGGTGAGCCATTCCATTGCTGCCCTCATTGGTGCTCTATACCTGATTTCCTATGATGAGCTGCAGGAAATTTTGGATGCGCACTCTAGATTTTTGCAGTGCTAAATAATTATTATTTTGCAGCATCTATTAGTCAGTATTCTGTTCTGGAGTAGAAATGTGGAGTCGTCCACCCTTGGTTTTCTTGTTAATATGTTGATATTTTAAAAGTGTTTCTGCCTGAGATGAAATTCTTGAGTGCATTTAAAGTTCTCCAGCACTAGCAACACTTGTTCCTCACTCTTCAGTCATAGAAATGACCTTAGTCTTAGTATGCATTGTGACAGAATTCTGTAATGGTGACATTAAGCATTGTATTTTTAGAGATGGGGAAAGCTAAAAAGCTACCCTATATGTTCCATCATATTCTAAAAAAGAAATAACTCTGTTGCAAATATCATGAATATGCTTAATTTTGAGCACACTTTGGATCAATAATCATTACTTTATACCTGTCCCCCATCTGAACCTAATATGATATGCAATATATATTGCTATGATTAATAAATACTTATGAAGCTGTAGGCAATGGAGTGGTGATATCTCCTGCAGGAAGTACTCAGTCAAAGCTGATGATGAAAGGAAGTGCTTCTGAAACATGTCCTAGTGTTGAGTAAGTAAAGAGAGTTTGCATTAACAGGTTGATTACATTAGTGCTGGAGATATATTGCTATGTTTGTATTGAAAGGGTTTAGTTACATACTAATGCCTCAGTTTTGAACCCAGTCCCCTGTTATTAAGGCCCATTCTTTACAGTATCTCTCAATGTTCTTTCTTATAAAAATTAACCTCACAACTGAAATAGAGCCCACCATCATATTTGGTATATAGTAACTCATGATTTTACCAATTGTTAGTTACTTGCTTGTTAAGTCCTTTCTATACCTTTTATTTTATCATCTAGGTATATATTAAAATTAATTGGTTTCAATTTATAATTTTGAAGAAGATCTTATTCCTAACTCCTAATTAGCATTACTTGCCACCTCTCTCTGCTAACACTTATGCAAATTTCATTCTGCTGATACGTCCCTTACAATGGGTATACTGTTAATGAATTTATTTCTTCCAGTTTCTAATTTACATGCACATATGTTTTTTTTTTAACATAAAACAACCAATTTCATGCAATTTTCACAAATAAGTAAACATGTTAAAATGAAAGTAAACAATTTACATTTCCATATTCACAACACATATAAACTTACTACTATTAAAACATTTAAATTTCCCACTTAATCACCCTGACTTTATGGAGTTATGTTCCAGCTGTACTTCATTATAATTAACACTAAGTTGAGAATGTAATAGGTATATATATATATATTCACTCCTAGATACTGCAATTGTCTATATTGTTATTTCCATTTGTCTTGCCCACCTTCCATAACCATTTTTGTCTCAGCATGCCCAAGTATTTTTCAAGTTTCTTAACATTTTTGTCTGATTTTAGATTTAAAATTCTTCTGCATCTTATTTCATTTGTTAAGTTTTCCCACTTTTATAATAGGAACTGTTCCCTCCAAACCTTGGTTTGCTTATATTCTATATACAATGCCAAGTACTATCTGGTTCTTCACACATGAACATATCCCCTTAATATATCCATTTCGTATCCCACTTAAGTATACTACTCTTGTTCTAAATCATGTATGCCAGTCTTTCCTTCCTGCCTTATCACAATTTCAATATATCTTTGTATTTCCCACACATTTTTTAGTGTACTATATAATTTCAGAGATTTTTTGGTGTTAAGATTAGTCCATTCCTGTTTTTCAATATCCTCAATTCTTGTTTTTATCCCTTTCCAAAATCCTTTTCCCATTCTTTCCTCCTCTTGTAGAATATTTTGGATTTTAGATATCCAAGTTTCTACCCCCTTACTTTTATTTTGTGCTACCTAACATTGATTAATGACAGTCTCTTCTTCTAGTCTCCCTATTATATGCTAATATTTCAGTACTCTTTCTATGACCTTGCTTTTATAGCTTAAACTTCCTAGTTTTATAGAACAACCTCATTAGTGAAGATGCACAGCGGGTGAGAAAAGTAAGCTAAGAATATTTAGACTACAGAAAAAAGCAATAAAGAATAATGGAAAAAATTCATGAAGGCAGTTGTGTAAAAGCAGTTTTAAAAAACTAAAAATCCTCACACTACTCTGTCTATATATATTTGAATGTCTTAAACATGAAATAAGATACCACACTGAAGAAAAAAAGAATATTAATGAACATAACATGAGAACAAAACAGAAATATTTTAGAAATATATTAAGGGGATCATTAATTTCCAAATATATTGAAAATGTTACAAAAGACCTGTAAAATCCATTAACTCACTATTTCCAATCAAGGAAATACGTGAAGAAGTGAAGAAAATAAATGCAATAAAGACTTACATGATAAAAAATGCTTTTTACTCAATTAATGAATACAAGGAGGAACAAAAATGAGTGATTTATAAATGTTTTTCTAGCTTCTGTAAATTGACGATGCCTTTATCTACCATTAGAACTCTAAAATTTGTCGGTAGCTATTTTATGTATCTATATTTATTCAGATCTGTATTTATATCTACTTGTTTAATTGTAAGATAAATATGTATTCTATTCTTTGTAAAATTGACGATGCTTTGTAAAAATATTGCAAATGGCAAAAAAAAAGTGATACTGAAAATCTAGGTAAGCATAGAACATTTCTACAAAATAGTGTATTTATCATGTTTATCACTTTCCATCCTCCATCTGGCCTCCAAATTTCTATTCCATATATTATTCTGCTCTCCATTATTGAACAATAGGTATCTATTCTTACTCACTGCCATGGGTGACTGAGGTTGTTAAGGCTCGAACTCACGAGTGGGAGGTCTGGGGTTCGAATCCCACCAGGACCGCCATCCCTGACTGAGGTTTTCTCCAGGTTTTCCTGGCAAATGCCGGGGAGATATCCTAAACTTAAGCCTGGAATGTTTGCTATCTTAAAAAAATCCTATCCCAATATATAATTTATCTCATATATCATCAGTGTCCATCATCTGTGGTGCCTTAGTAGTTAAAATGGGCATTAAACACCATTAAAAAAAAATCCTTACTCTTATCCTCCTTCAACAATTTGTACCAAAGAGCTGCTCTTGTTATCATATTGTAACCTTTTTACAAATCCATTAAGAGAGAGTAACCTGCAGCATTTTCTCGACAAATCTATTGCAATCTTTATTATCAGGTTATTTTCTAGCATTCTCTGTCACTATCTGAATTCTGACTGAAATAGAGATTATTGTTGTTGTTGTTGTTGTTGTTGTTATTATTATTATTATTATTATCATCATCATATTATTATTATTATTATTATTATTATTATTATTATTAAGTTGTTGTTGTTGTTTAAGGGCACAAAACTGCTAAGGTCATTATCACCCACTGAAACACATCTAAACTTTTAGGCTTCTAAATGATTCATTTTGTAGATTAGGATGGAGCAATGAAAATGATAACATTCCAGATGAAGTGCAAATTCCATTCACTCTATAAACACATAAGCTTTCAGGATCTCAGTGGATTGCATTTCTCATGTAATGAAACTATTTTATGTAAACTTATTTTTATGGTATATATTGTGTATTGATAATATTAATGGATAAAATTGCTGGTAGTCATACATTCAATTTAATGTTTTTCAGTATTTTGCTACTATTCCTTGTCAGTTTCCTTCTGTGATTATAATAAAAACTATGTTTAACAGGACTGTCTACCAGGAAGCTGATGTTTACCTTTTGGATAGCCCATTGTCAGCAATGGACCACTCTATAGCTCTTAGAATTTTTAAAAAATGCATTCTCAATTTCTTGAAATTGAAAACTGTTATTCTAGTAACTGAAAGACTGAATTTTCTGAAGAAAGCTGATCAAATCATCATTCTACAAGATGTGAGTATTATGTTATTTTTAGATTAAATAAATTAGGCTGGTATTTAATGTTAATATACCATTCCAATGTATGCAAATGAATGTTATTTCAAGTTCTATAGTTTATTAAGAGAACAAGGCTCTAGAATATTGCTGTCCAACTTTCATATATACTTGGGCATATCTGACTGATGCCTATGAAGGTATGGGCACCATGTGCTGATCACAGTTTCAAACTAGACCAGGGTCAATGGGCTTTTCAGCCATCAGTCTCAAGCAGTAGATTTACAGCACATAAAGGAACCTTAAGAAAGAAGAAAGAAGGGGCCTAGGAGCAAAATTTATCAGCCGTTTCACACCTTGAAATGAATGGGATACTGATGACCTGAGATATTTAAGAGTGCCAATAAATAAACCAAATAAATAAATAACCATGTGTTGATTCTATCACCACCACAACCACCACTACTGCTGCACCATCACCACATGTTTGCTGGAAATTGAGGGAAATCTGATATGTAACTGGAATAGGTTACTCTTAATGCATCATTTGTGTGCGAGTATGCCAAGCAGAATCTGTATTTATTTTTGATAATGCTCATGGATAAAAATGTGACTTCACAAAGATATGTATGTCAAAATCTAAATAAGAAGACATCTTCATTTCCAGAAATTGCTTGAAGTCACATAACAGTATTTCAAAGATATGTCTTTTTTAAGATTTTAAGATGTTTATTTCTAATTCTTCAAGACTATACACCTAATCTCCAAGTTTATTAAAATAAATTTTTTGTAAACAAAATACATAGCAAGTATCATAGCACCCATAGGTGTTGCATTGGACAGGGATGCTGTAAAGTTTTGTTTGATCTAAAACATTTGAGCTAACTTAATAAACATTTTTCTTCTAGGGCAAAATGGAAGGTTGTGGATCATTTTCTAAACTTTCTAAAAATGGCATACAGCTGCATCATTATTTTGAATGTGACAAACATGGAGAGCTTGATCAGGAAAGTGATACTTCTGTTTCTGATTGTGAAAATGATACAACGTTCCCATACTCCAGCACTGATAGTTATTGCCACAAAGGTTCCTATGGCTCAGTAAGTTTTACTTGTTGTATTTTATAATTATTATGAAAATAATGCTATATTTACAGCTTATTCAAATAAAATGAAACTTTTACTTTCCAGCACCTTTATAATTAGAGATTTCCTGCATAATTTTAAAGTACATCCACATTTGCTTTAGGTATAATAAAAAATTGATTATTTTAAAAATGCATATAATAATTGCTAAATATAGCGCATATGTCATAAAACATGCGTAAAATATTTAATATCTTTCTATCTCTGCAGAAAAATGATCTTACAGAATATACTACCCTAATAAGTAATATTTGCTAAAATATAGGTAATGAAATACAGAATATTAAAACCTGAAAATTAAATACTTTGTCATAATCATATGATAGAAAGCTAGGTTAAAATGGGGGGGGGGAATGTATGAATGGTGTTTTATGCCCATTTTTTTCTACAGAGGCACCACAGGTGATGGAAACTGATGATACATGAAATGAAATGATATGATATATTGGGAAAGAGTTTATTTTTAAGGAAGGAATCGTTCCAGGCCTAATGCCTGACATTTGCCATTTATGAGGACTGAGGAAAACCTACAAAAAACCTCAATCAAGGAGGTCCCTCCTGGCAGGATTTGAACCCCAGATCTCCCCCTTACGAATCTGTGCTTTAACAACCTCGGCCAGCCATGGTGGTTTAAAATGAAATAGAATAAAATTAGGGCAGCCATGTTATTTTTTTCTCCCTAATTCTACAGGCCATTCCAAAAATACTATAATAAGAACTGGGGAGTCCATGTCCTATTTATTTCCCTTGACAATTGTTTTTAGTACCATGAGATGTTTCCAATGTCTTTTTTTTTTAAGCATTTTTCATTTTCTTTCTATTCTCTCACCCTCCCTCCTCCTTTATCCACTTTCTTCTGATATACTTTCATTTTGTTTCACTATTTGCTCTTTAATCAAATCTTCATTTAAAGTTTTGTCTATGTGCACTTTATTTTAAAAAGTCTTAAACCACCTTAATCAAGAAAGAGGCAAGCATTACAGATGTTTTTTAAAAAAATTATTTATTTTTTATTTTTAAATGTTTATTATTATTATTATTATTATTATTATTATTATTATTATTATTTTATTACTGCTGCCATTATTCTCGTTGTTTGTAAGAACTTTGTTACTGGTTGTATATCTATTTATTACTGATTCCAATGACATATCCCATATTTTTGCATTGTAATGCATTCAATGATGTATAGGGATGAATAATAAATAAAATATTTGCTTTTTTTATTATAAAAGCATTAAAATTTTTTGTTTTGTTGTCACATTCTCTTTTTTTACCAATTTTTTTTTCCTTTCTTTTAATTAATTTTACATCACATCTTTCAGTTTACACCAGCAGAAAACTGCTTGGTAGACCTGAACACTGACACAGAACAATCATCTGAAGCATCAACCAAAATCTTGAAGTCATATGTGGCTATAGCTGGAAAACCATGTGCTCTCATTACCATATTGCTGGTTCTTGTCTTATACCTTATACTCATGTGTCTCTGGGATTTCCTCTTCATCATTTGGTAAGCTGTTTCTGTCTTACATTCAGTTACATTATCCATAAGTTCATGATATAAAATAAGCATGCATACTTACACTAGAGATGAACTTTCGTATTTCACAAATTAAGTGAAAAGAAACCCAAAAGATTGACATAGATGAGAATTAGGATCCAGATGAAATGATAGGTTGAAACTAGTCAGCCACTGGATGTTGCTGCAAGCCCACTACTCACTTGGGCTTAACTGCTGTATAGAATGAAGGATGCAGAATGTTTGATTCTGTAGTTAATGGAATAAGGTATAATAGGGAAGGAATAAGTTAGTGATGCGTGGTTTTAGTAATCACAGCTACATAAATATAAATGTTATGGTAATTCTGATTGATGGCCTATAAAATAATTTAGTGTTAACTGTTCCTGGAGTTTGATGCTTAAAATGAATAGAATGGTTTTAATAATCACAGGAACAAAATAGTAATAATAAAATCTTGGGTAGATTGAAATCTTAGGTAGATTAAAAGTGAAATTACTTAAAATCATGTCAACTCATTAAAACACTCTTGATGTTCCACTTTTTTTAAAAAAAATTGGAACATGTTTTGTGAGACCTTGCTCACATTGTCAAATGAACGACTAACGGATCAATATAAATTGATAATGTAAGTGACTGTGAGTGCCTGGGTAGTCCATTGATGAACTTATACAAAATGTTATCTGCTTCTGGGGTATCAAAATTCATGAGTCTATGTTCATATTTTTTATGAAAATTTTTTCCCATATACTACGTTCCTTTGGGTGTTACACTGCTTTTAATAAAGTGATATTCTTCTCGATCTCTTGGTGTTCATTCCAAAAATGTGCTGCAACTGCTGATTTTTCTATTTGTTTGTATTTAATATTTCAGCAGCTTTCCTTTAATCTGATACCAATACTTCTTTTTGACTAGCCTAAGTACACTTTTTCACAGTCCTTGCAATTAATCCTATATATGCCAGATTTTTCTTATTTGGGTCTGGGGTCTGTCCCAGTATTTTTAAAAAACGTGGAACGTCAAGAATTTTTTAATGTGTTGACATGATTTTAAGTAGTTTTACTTTTAATCTACCTAAGATTAGAAGATTGTTTCACTCTGTTGATTCTTACATTCATCATTAATGGTTATATCAGCCTTCTAGCCTACAGGAACAAGACAACTCGGATCAAAGAAGAAAAAAAAAGAAATAACATGGAAATTATGATAAGATCTGACCAATTTTTTTCTCCACATGCAGCATTCAAGATGTACTTAAATAACCACAAATCTGAAATAAAGGGGTATCTAAAACAAAGAAAAAAGAAGATATAAAGCAGCAGATAGTCATTTTATAAATAAATGTTTAAAAGAGAGAGTTTGCCCAAAATTTGTTAGAAAAGTAGTAAAGTTCAACAAAGACAGTTACATACAGAGATCAGCTGAGAAGAAGTTCCTGGAATTAGAAAAATGCAAACACTACGCAGATATCACATCTATAGATTTAGAATTATTTGATCTATACATGAAATTATCAAAGTCTTTAGGAGCCATTATATAGGAAAACTTAGGAAGAAATGCATTAGAAATCATCAGCCTTAGAGTAAAACAAAAAACCACACGTCAGAAGATGAAATTTAGGAAATTACATGAAAAACCAGCAAACAAAACCAATAATCATTAGAAACCTAGCCTCAAAATGGTTAATCTTTCCAAGAAAGCCTTAACATGAATGAAATAGCATTATTAAACAAAGGGATTAACACTTGTGTTGATTTTTCCTCCAATCTAGAAGATTATGTACCAAACATTGAATCAATCATTGACAATTTTAATTCCACGAATAAAAATTTCATCAGAAAAACCATCATTTTACAAGAAGTTAGAAAAAGTAACCAAGTAACCAAGGCCCTAATTCAACCCTCAAATCCATTAAATCTCTTAATAAAAAAGAAGTAGTTTATACTAAAGCCGACAAAGAAAGCCAAATTGTAATTTTAGACAAAGAAGATTACAGAAAAGAACTTTTCAACAGTGATGAATTTACTGAAATAAAAACTGATCCACTATATAAATGCAAAAAGTTAACAGAAGATACATTAAAAAGAAAGTACTCTATTCTTAAAATCTAATCTTTACAGAATCAAAGTGTGAAATCCATAATAAGCAAAAATATTTGGCCTACCTAAAATACAGAAACCTAGAATAAGCATGAGATAATTAATAATATCGACACTCCCTGTTACCATCTAGCAAGTTAGTTATCCACACAGTTCAATAACTTTCCAAGATTTCCAAGTTAAAGTTAAAAAACTCTTTGGATCTAGTGAACAAAATTAAAGATCACAAATTGTCTTCAAATGATACATTAGTTTCTTTCGATGTAAAAGCTCTATTCCCCAGCATTCTAAAAAAGAAAACCTTGACTATTTTAAGAAAATGGTTGTTATCCACCCATATTTCTGAAACACACAGCAAAGAATATATTAAATTTACCAAATTATGCTTCTTTACCTTAGAAAGAAGGTTCTTTTAGATGAAACGAAATTGAAATTTGAAATTGATATGCTAAGAACCAATACAAAAAATACAAATACAAACTACTAGGGGGGCTCCAACTATCTGGCCCAAGCCATTTTAGGATATGCTTCCTCACAATTACAAAAAATATGAATATAATAATTAGTTTTATTCTATCACATTTATCCAAATTCTAATATCATGAACAATACAAAATTTCCACCCCATGATTGCATCAGTCCCCAGTCCCCGGTTCATCAGCAGTAGCCTACTGGAATTCCAGGGGACCAGGCTCTGACCTAATCCAAGGTCCTAAATAAAAATTTTTCATTGCTCTATCAGTACTATTATAGGCTACAGCCTATACAAACTAATAATAACTTTATTTCTTAAATGCATACTAAATGCTACATTTCGAATTTAATAAAATTATAACCCACTCCCAACCATAATCACCTTTATCTACATCCTAATATGCTTAATCAAATGCAACCCTTTAAATTATTGGATTTACTTCCCTTCTTAGTAGCCAATTCCATTTATTTTTAACTTTGCTCAGGAATTCTCCTACCTTCCTGCTATCTTTACTAAAGATTTTCATTAAGGCTATTTTTCTATCTAATTTAAACCATTTCTCATTAATAAACTTTTTCCTCCAGAGTCCTGTCCCTTTGCACTCAAACACTATATGTTCCATATCTTCCTTTCCTCCACATATTCGGCACTGATTCTGAGGAAACCCTTTCCTTATTCCTTTTAATCTCCACACGCCTGCTCTTAACCATATTATTCCCTCTCTTTGTTCTTTATTTGATTCATCAATATACTTCTCTCTTTCCCATTTGTTTTTCATCAGTATATAAAATACTAAAGATCTTTTGTCCAAAATTTTTCACTACCTCTATCACTGTACTTATCTTTGCTATGCCTTACTATATCTTTTTTAATCATTATTTCATTGTCCTGTACCATATCAGTCCCAAAGTCCACATCTCCCTCTCCTACTCTGATGTTGAAATCCCCCACTATTTTAATCTTTGCATTCATATACTTCTCTCTTAAATTCTCTATATCACTTTCCAGTTGCTTAAGCAGATCAGGGTTATAGTACTGTGAGGGTCCTGATGTATTATATATCATAGGCATATGATATTTTCATCTATCAACTTATCATCCATTGCAACACACAAAGCATTTTTTACTTTGCCCATGTTTCTCTTATTACTTTTCTCAATGATTTCCTAGCAAAAAAGCCTAAGCCTGCCATAGCCATGTTTCCACTACTCCCAAGTAATCTATCTTTCCTAGTCAACTGCTAGTCAGCAGTTTCAACTGCTGATAGAGCTGCTTTCTGTCTGACCTTTGGACTTCCCGTCAGTGTTGTTTCCGGCCTCACAGCAATCAATGCATCCTGCTGATTCATTTCCTTTTGACACGGTCTTGTCACTTATATTACTTTCCTGCATAGCCACCATCTGCCCATCAATCCACAAATGTAAATTGCGAATGAAAACCTGTTTCCCCTCTGATCTTGCTATTTTCATTTGTTGAATTAATTTCTTCAAGATTTGTTGCTCCACCGATAAATCCTTGTTGATAAAAATATCAGATCCTCTTAATTGCTTGGCTTTCCTTAGGACTTCATATACGAACTGCACAGATGTAAATCTTACAACTATGATTCTTTTTCCTCTTGATCTTCCAACTTTGTAAGCACCACCAATCTCCCATCCCTGTAATACCATCCTTAATGTTCCTTCCAAACTCTCTCTAACTTTATGTATTGGCCACACTCCTCCTTTCCTTAACTCCTGCAATAACTAAATTAAACCTTTGATATCTCTCTTCCATACCCTCTACTCTTTTTCTGACATTTTGCACTTCAGTTTTTGTATCTTGCACTTCATGTCTTATATGGTCCTTAATTTCCATTACTTCTTTTTATACTCCATTCAGTTTATTTCCTAATCTCTCGTCCATATCCTTTACTCTAAATAAAATCTCTTCCATGATAGCTTGGTTCCCATTACTCACTCCCATTGTAACTTAATCTGTTTTTACTTTAACTCCAGGAGCTAGAGCTTCATGCACAACCTCTCTCTACTACTGCTGGCGTAGCATTCTCCAGGTTCTTTGAACAAAAATCAGGTTTATTAATGGGCAGCCCTCTCTCGCCATTTCTGGCAGATTTATTTATGAGTTTCTTTGAAACACACATATCAAAAGCCTTTCCATATGTATTCAAGATCTGGTATAGATATGTGGATGATATTTTGTCATTGTACAGGACAGATACATAGAAGATGCAGTAAAACAATTATTTGCAAGAATCCAGGATTAATTTCACTGTGGAAACCAAAATTAACAGTACATTACCTTTTTTGGATTTGAAGATAATAAAAGCAATAATAAACTGGAATTTGGCATCTATAGAAAGGACACACACAAGGATAATTATATAAAAGTTCATGGTTTCAACCCTAGAGTTCATAGTATTGCATGTTTGCAGGCAAAATCAAATATATAGATTTCGTTATTCATAATAACATCAACTGCTGTTAAAAAAACTAATAACCAACCACTAATGTATCTATCAAAGAGAGAATAAAAATCACATTCTTACCAATTACAGTATTCATGGTATGACAAGTTTTCTTGGCTTATTGCCTCTGTTGAATGGGACAAAAAATTTTGCTACATGTGTACTTAAGGCAAGTAATTCATAATGGTATAAGGAATGAATAATGACTTGGGCAACTTAGAAAAGCTGTTAAAACCAGTTTCCAGAACATTGTTTATAAATTAGTATTTTATATGTCTGATAAAAAACATATGCTTAAATATCTATTATAAAAAGCATTCCAATTCTAAACAATCAAGTATAATTTGTCATTCAGTAGATAGTATTCTTATATAGAGAATGTAACAGATCATTGATTTTTATGATGTTTCTAAAACAAAATTGCTGCAAGATTGTCAGATATCACATGTTAAGTTCCCTATGCTTGTAAGTGAGATGTGGTAGGAAAGAAAGCTTTAAGCCAAATATTTGATGACAGTTCCTCAATGGCAGGAAGAGAAATAAGAGTACAAAATTGGTGAATACATATGATCTTTTAAAAAAGTAAGTGGAGTTAGTGTTAACAACTTGACACATTAATGTAGGATATATTACCACTCCATTGTCTAGAGCTTTGTAAGTACATTTTTTACTTAATTATGCTCTTTTTGTTCATTGCTAAGCCAAAAAATTAAACTTGGTACTTTTTCATGTCTCACAAATTATAAAGGTACATTTTGTTTCTGCAGTGACAGTATTTCTTGACTTTTTCTACAAAACTTGAAAGATTGATATTGATATTGTTAACTGAAATAGGTTTTAAACTTTTGTAAGCTAGTGTGCTTAATTCAAGAAAAATTGTGATAGCTGAAAAGTTTAAAATCTCTGTAGTACTACTAACAGCATAATTGAAGATGCAGATTCTATGTGAAACAGCAAATTTGTAAATTGCACAATAAGGCTTAAAAGTTATAGAATGACATTTTTTGTGTTTCCCATGAATTTTGTCAAATATTGCTTTATCTTCGTTTACTTATTCAAATATCTGTAGAAATGGTCAATAAGTATTCTAATGAGTCTAAATGAAATAATGGTTACATTACTAGTGTGGAATACTTTTTAAATAATAATTAAACCAACAGTCAGCAATTCTGTTAACTTTATGTCAGTCAAAAAATGACTTAACAATAATTACTAATTTATTGACCTATAAAACTTGACTTGCATGAAAGGATTTGTTTTAATTGAGTTGAATTACATACTCTTATTTGCTCCACTTACTTGTTTAAATATAGTACATGTTTCACAGTCCATTCACCTCATCATTAGCATCATCGATGGTTAACTGATTATGGGGACGATGGTCTGCAAAACATATACTACATTTAATAAGTAAGTGTAGCCAATAAAATTGTTCTATGCTATTTACAGTATACAAGATGACATCTGCTGCAATATGTGTTGACGTATATTGTTTTATAGAGGAACAGATTCGAATATAACATATAGTCCATAACATATAGTCTGTAACATATAGTCCTCTTGCCAATATTAGCTGATTCCTTTTCTTGTACAGATGTACTATCACTGAGAACAGCTCTATCATTACTCAGAGATGAGTTTGTAAGTTGGAGATTTTCAGTATTTTCTCCACCCATGGCTTGCTGGGATCTTTGCTTAGATATATAAGAAAGTCTTTTTTGGCGACAAATGGTTCTCTATCACTGATTATTGAGACTATGGACAACCTATGAGTTCACATATACAATAACCATCATTCCATAAAACATGTTCAATGGCTACCACCTGGTTTTCTGGCTGCAAGAGTACCTGCTACATATTTGGTTGAAATGCTGCACTTAATACTAGGTAGCATTATAACCCTCTATTATGTATAATTTCTTATTGTTATCACTGATGATGAGCTAATTGTGGCAGTTAGCAGTAAAAAAAACATATTATTTGCCGTGAACAAACCAGATTTTTTTCCCAATCACAGCAAAACATAGATATGTCAACAATTCTATTTCTTATTGAAAGTAGTTCTGGAGATACATCGGGTTTATTGGTGTAAATGGTACCAATTAATGTAAGTTTATCTGTCAAAAGAACATTCTCAAGTTTTACAGGTATAAATCATTTCTATTTGATCCACATAAAGTCTTGATCAGTTCATTTACAAAAAATGCCCCATCCATCTGTGTACATTTGCCCACCGCACGAGTGGCCGAGGTTGTTAAGGCATGGACTCGTGAGCGGGAGGTCTGCAGTTCGAATCCCGCCAGGACCGTCCTCCCTGACTGGGGTTTTTTCCAGGTTTTCCTCAGTCTTCATAACTGGCAAATGCCTTAGGCCTGAAACGCTTCCTTCCTTTAAAAAAAAAAAAATCCTTTCCCAATATATCATTTCATTTCATGTATCATCAGTGTCCACCGCCTGTGGTGTCTCAGTAGTAAAAACGGGCGTTAAACACTACTCATAAAAAAAAACAAAAAAAAAACAAAAAAAAAAAACATTTGCCCAAGTAAGTCAGAGCATCAGCCATATGCTTATTATTATTATTATTATTATTATTATTATTATTATTATTATTATTATTATTATTATTCCATATTTATTTGGGAATGTAAATGCAGAAAGGGCATCTTCCGTGATAATCCAAAAGTTACTCATCCACTGTGACATGTAGGTCTGCTTTATAGCATGTTCTGCAATTGTGAATAAACTGTTGCCAAAGAATAATTTTTCCTCCTTGCCTAATGGTCATTAAATCTTAAGCACAGCACTAGGAATTTGAATCTTTCAGAACTGATGGTTGCTTTGTATTTACCACACAAATTTATACTGAACTTTAGACTGTTTTGTATGACCATGTGAGAAGCAGCCACTGATGTAAGTTCTCCAAGCTGGGCGCCAAAGGTTTAGGATTGTTGTATGATGTTATGAGAAGCTGCTTTGTTTAAAAATGGCATCATGCTGGTGAGCCAAAATTTGAGACTTGATGTGTGTGTTGATGCTATCTGCATTGGTTGCTCATAGAGAGCATCTAGTTACTGCTTCCATCCCAGCAGAAGCAACACTTTCTCAGGGTGTTTCCACTAATTTTTGTTGATGTAGAATTAACAGGGTTTAGGAAGAGGTTCGGGTCTTGTGAATGAACAGATGTTTCGACTCTACTTCTAAAGATGTAACAACAACAAAAGTGAGTCTTGAGTTAATGCTTCCTAGGTCTATTTAATAGGGATCTTAACAATGGGAAGTGTATATAAATATTGTACTTACGAAGTACAATATTTATATACAATTCTCTTTGTTAAGATAAAATAATACAAAATGTATCTTATTTTATGTAAATAAATGGAATTTAGTGTAAAAAATGAATACCTAAGTTTAAGAAAAGAGAATTGTATTTCTACTAGATGTACAAAATCTTAGTCTACTGGCAGGAATTGCAGTCCAGTTGTTTTTTTTTTCTTCCCCTCCCTCTCTCTCTGTTTGAATTATTCTAGGAGCCATCACAATGTATTTGGTTTTTGATGGGGCAGTGACTCTGTTATCTTCAGATGCAAAACTGTCAAATGCAAGTCTTCCATCCTTTTTGCCCTATCATAGGTGAAACAACCTCATGTTATTTGTACTTAGGTTAGTGTTGAATGGCAGCACATTTTTCATGTTATAAACTTCTTAATCCAAACTAGAATCATGATCATCTTCAAAAAGAATTTTCATAACTCTTTCTGCAAAATCTGAATCATTTCCACATAGAATCCTCATCTAAAAGTAATGCAAATAATGTTTCAGTTACTTACTGGTACATTTAGGTGTGCAGGTGTGCATGTAGTTATACTGCTGAAATTGAATCACTTATGTTTTAAATTATTCATATATAAGTATAAAAACTGCACATAATTTATGTTACACTGAATTACACTGAAACAAATCAAAAAACTGAAACATTGCACATTTACTGACAAAGGTAGTGCCATGGGTGAGTAGATAGACTGCTTGCCATCAAGGCTTGATTCCAGAAACTGTCATTGGATTTTGTGGTTGACCAAGAGGAATTTTCTCCAAATACTCTGGTTTCCCCTGCCACTCATTCTACTATTGCCCCATCACCATCTTATGCCCATCTTCATCTTCATCATCAGCATAATGTAATCTGTTACTGTTGCCCATATTACAAATGGATACTGAGCTCTGCGGCCCACATGCAGAATCCCAATGCCATGATCTGGAAAGTGAGTTGGCATTAGAACACAACATACACATATTTACTGACATATTAACATAGGAAGATATGGAAAAGGAAAACAGTGGGACATGAAAAGCCTAAGAGATAAAGCAGTATTTCTAATCAGGCATTTGTTTTGGAAATACTTTTACAAACTTTGGTAGCAAGTTTCTCACACCAAAACAAGAAAAAAAGTCCACATAAACATATGTGTTTATATGGGTTTTTTTCTTGTCTTGATAAACTTGTATTAATAACTCAAAAACTAAGGATTTCCGGACATATGTTTATACGATTTTTTTCTTGTTTTGGTAAACATTTATAAATAACCTAAAAACTAATGATTTGTGAACATGTGTTTATATGGACTTCTTTTTTCATTTTGAAAAACATTCATAAAAAACTAAGTATTTCCAGGCAGGAAATGGACTTTTTTTTCCCCTTATTTTGGTAAATTTTTGTCAATAACCCCTAAACTAGGGATTTCTAGACATATGTTTATATAGGCTTTTTTGTTTTGATAAGCATTTATTAATAACTCAAATACTAGGATTTTTGGACAAATGTTTAAATGAACTTTTTTTCCTTGTTTTGGTAAACTTTCATTAATAATAAAAAAAAAACTAATAATTTCTAGACATATTAAAGTTAAAACTAATTTCTTTGTGAAACTAATACAATGAAACAAGTAATATATTCTTAATTAACTAGTGAGTTGATTTAATACTCTTTTACTCCACTTACTATTCAATTATACAAAATATGTTTCACAGGCTTTTGGCTGCATCATTAACTGTGAGTCTACTGCTGGATTTGTTATTGATTGGATGGACTTGGTGTAACTGTCATGGACATTTTATGAACTTTTGAATTAATTTGTCTTCTGGACAAAGGTTTATATGGATTTCTTTCTTTATTTTGGTAAACTTTCAAAAACAACTCAAAAACTAAGGATTTTTGCACATATGTTTATATGCACTTTTGTTCTTGTTTTTGTTTGAGGAACCAAACACCAAAGCTTGTAAAAGTATTTCTGAAACATTCTGTAAACAATATAACTATAGTGGTATAATAATAGAATGAATTATGTTTTATGCTTGTTATGAGAAGAAAATTGATATAATGAGACCTAAATCAATTATTGCACACAATTAAATCATATTGAGGGCACAAAACAATATAATGCTCATGTATTGTACATTAACTTAGGATATGATAGATTAGCTCAGCTTAATTGATCTTTCACATTAAAAAGTTTATCCTATAGTTCACTGCTAACTCTATGGTGCTCAAAATGAGATGTTCATTGGCCTCAGATATTTGAAAAGCATAGGCCTCACCCTTTTGACATTATGTTATCACTTTTAGGATGTTATACAACTCACATTCTCTCTCATTTTATGGAACAATTATTCAGCATCTTCAGATATCTTATGATTTAACGCCATCAAATATTTACATATTGGGCACCTTATGATAGAATGAAGCAAGTTTCTTTCTCTTGATGGAAGAATTTATATTACAGTAAGTAATATCGTTATTTCAGGACAATGAATATAGATCAGAATGTGACCCTGGAAAATGAATGGTTCCCAGAAGTGAAGACAGATCATCATTATTATCTGGTTGGCTTATGGTTGGTAGAGAGCATGATGGTAGCTGTTGGCATTGTCATGTTCATTGTCATTATGTACATCTATACTGTGGCTTCTACCAATCTGTACACTAAGCTTTTGCAGGCCATGTTGTATGCACCAATTAAATGCTTGGATTCGCTCAAACTAGGTAGGAATATCATAATTTTATTATGTACTTAACTGTTTATGCCATTTTGGCTCTCATTCATATTATGTTATTCATAAGTGGAAAATTCAGATTTAGGCACAATGTATTATCATGAAGATGGAGGGCAGTTTTGCACATCTTTGGATGTAATCTGATGCTTTCTGATAAAGGTATTAGTAAAACATACTTTAGATAAATTTAATTATATTTGGATTTTAATGAAGTTATTAACAAAATATGCCTTAGGTAAATTTAATTATATGTGGATTAATTTTTATAAATAAATTAGTTTTAGATTACAGTTAATAGTGGTATGTCCCATTTAAAACTCTTGGTTCACCATAATAAATTAAAGAAAAGTAGAAAAAATGTTTCCAAAATAATTTTTATATTTGTAAACAATTAACATACTATGTGCTCTGCACCAAATAAGACATGTAAACAATTTGAAATAAGGTGCCCTCTCATTAACACAAAGCAACATAAATAAAATGGCAGAAATATGCTAAAATAAAGACTCCATAGATCATATTGTTTATTCATATACATACAGAAGTTGGAAGAATAATTCCATATAACATAGTTTTGAGCAGAAATACAGGGCTAATATATTTATTAATACTTATTTTGAATAATAAAAACAATAACAATTTGGCAATGTAACAAAGTGCAATAAGTAGGTACTATAAAAAAAATTAAGGAACTTAAAACATCTGCATTCACAATAAATAATTAAACTTCATTGTAAGAAAAAATTATAAATATATGTTGGACAGAATAGAATAATGTATAATATACATATAATGAGTATCTATATAAAAAGTGTTTAAACTAATATGAGTATAAAGTCAAATGCTTCCAGAATGCATATAACAAAACATAATTCAGGATCCAGCTAACACTCTTAAGATCAAGCAAATGGTTGTATAGAACAAGCTTAAAAAACTTGGATTGCAATACTAATCATTACCAAGTTCAAAAAAGTCCTGACACATAAAAATACTACTACACCAGCATTATTGAAATAATACTTGCATAACAGAATGATTCAGCCAGAATTAAGCAAGGTGGCCAGCTTCAAAAATATAACAACAATTTTGAAAGTAGCCTATACAGAATTAAAAATAAGAAATAAATAAAAAAAAAAAACTTCGCTCAAAGGTGCTGCGTAATGAATAAAAATGTTTATTCGGTGACAAATAAGGATTGGCTACCTAGTTCATCAGTTGAAAACATGTGGCAGCATCAAATTCAGGGTGTTAAACATGCTAGCATGACTAGGTTCTCAAATTCCTACTCCAGGAAATAGGCAGAGCTGGTACTATTATACAATCATGTCTATTGTTTTGCTATGGCTCTTATAGCACTTTCTCAAAATGGCAGTGTGGAAAGTAGTTAGTTTTGTTCAGTTTATCATAATGTTATATATATTTACAAGAAAAGATCCATAAATTTCCAGCCTAACCAATTTCTAGGTATGATACTATATTTCTCTTTTCAATGTAGTTACCCTGTATTGCAATACACTTCTCACATCTTTGAATTAAAATTTCAACCCCTTTCCAAATAGTCAGAAGTCTTGGGGGTATAAAATGGATATAAACAACATCCATCCCTTCTTCGTCACATTTAAATTTCCTTCCTCAAAGGTCCTTCTTGAGTTTTGAGAAGAGAAAATAGTCACTACAGATCTTGGCTGTAGGGTGGATGGTCGATATCCTTGAAACCACATTTCTTCACTGCTTCCTTTGAAACAAGAGCTGTGTGCACAGGCACATTGTCCTGAAGAAGGTGCACACCACTATTCATCTTTCCTAACCTTTTCTCTTTGATGGAAGCATGTAGTATGTGCAGTAAGCCAGCATAGTACCCCCCATTTACTGTGGTGTTTCTCTCCTTGAAATCAAAGAAGAACATTCCTCACAGTGCCAAAAGATTGTGACCATGATAATCTTGGTTGACTGAGTGACCTTAGCCTTTAGAGGCGGTGCTTCACCAGGTTTACACCATTCCATTGATTCTCTTTTGTACAAGGGATCATAGTAGAGGACCATAGTTTCATCTCCTGTAACAATGGTTTGCAGAAATTTTTTTTCATTGCCACGGCAAAGCTCCAAAAATGCCTGAAAACAGATGACTCGTTGCAGCTTTTGGACTAAGGAGAGAAGTCTAGACACTCATCTTGCACTAACCTTATTCATGTTTAAACTTAACATTTTCTAATACCTACTTTTGAAAATACAGGAGGAAGGGAAATTAGCCTCCTATTTGCTACTTATATTTTAATCCTCTTTTATGTAAGAATGTCGCCTTTGTTACTTTCATTTCATCCAGAAAATAGCCTGGATAAATTTACTTTGTGAGCTAATGGAGTAACTACATTTTTATAACTTCTGTTTATAACATAATCAGAAATTTGATTGGTACCAACTTATTTCTTATTTTTAAAATAATAATATATGTAATTTCTAATGCAGTTGTTGATTTTAAAAATATTCTATAACAATTTTTTCTTATCATGGTAGCTGTATTGCGAGATTTTACTGGTAATGCATTATTTAGAATACTGTGAACAATACTTGCATAATACAAGGGATATCTTAAGTCATGGCAACTACTTTTTTTTCTCAAAAATAAGGAACAACATGAAAAATCCAAGATATACAATTGAAAGTATGTTATTTAATGCCAAGTGGTACCACCAATAGAAGATTGGATATAGGCAGCCCTCATAGGGAATAAGCAAAACATAGGCAACCAAACAAGATTAGTTTATTATGGCATGGACAAAAGTTTCATACAATACTTACACAGAGTAGCAAATCAATCACAGAATGGGTCTCTCAGGTAATCCAGAGCTTCCCATGGCACTGTTTGGCATTCTGATGCATTCCTGCCATGGAGAAATGTTATTTTACATATGCACATTGTTCATTTTTCATGACTTCCATTCCTGACTACTCTCATTCACCAATTCAATTTTAGGGCATGCTGAGACAGACAGCTCTGTTCACATATACCATCTGGTGACTTCATTTGAAAGTACATTCCATACACTTTCAATTGTTATCTTAGATTTTTCATATTACGGAAATAATAAAAATACTTAGTAAGAACTGTTTTCAAATTAATACACTATAACACTCAGTAAATATACACAGGATAGTATATTTTTCAAAATTTCATTCACTTCTGCCCTTGAAAACAATATGGGGAAAAAATAAAGCAACAAAAATATTTAAATTATAGAAAAAGAGTTATCAGAATCGTGCATTACCTACCTACACTAGTTGTAAACCATATTTTAGAGAACTAAATATTTTACCACTGTCTTATGCATTTAAATGAAATTATTGTAAAAATGCAAATAATGTGAATATATTTACTATTAATTCAGATTTTCGTAATCATGATACAAGAGATAAATCCAAATTACATATAACCGCTCACAGCAAACTGTATAAAAGTAGTCTTTATTACAGTAACATTTATTTTTATCACAAAATATCTTTTGAAATTGGAAATTGCAAAATCTTCCTAAGCTCCAAGAAGCATTTATGGAAATTCTTAATTAGTAACTTTTATTCAGTGGATAAGTTTTTGCATTGATATTTTAAATGTGATATTCTTTTACTATTATGCCTATGATTAGAAAATGCATACAAATTAGTAACATATCAAGAAAAATATTGTTTACTAATGTATTCAAAAGTATTTAAAATTGCCTTTTATTATACTTTAATTTAGTGTATATACATACTGCCATTCATTATAAATATTATTTATCTTAGTGCATTTAACTAATACTCATCACTGTTAATAATTGTACATAACTCTTAAGAAAGTTATTAATTAAGGAATATCATATGTTCTGTACTATATTTAGGTATCCAAAAAACATGTACAAGTTACTATGAATGAAATGAAATTGAATTATCTCATTGTAGCATCTTAATTTCTTATGAAGAATACTTTGTAAGAAATGAGAAAAATAAAGTTTTTAGCCTTCAGTTGGTCAGTAATGCAGAACAATTTATAGAGTAATTAAGATCATTGTATGATTTAGTTGAACTATACACTCTTATTGCACAAGTTTGTCCTGGTGGTGTAGTGGTTACTATAAACCTAAAATCAGGATTTCGATCCCAGCCAGGACCAATGGATTTTTTCGAATGTAAAAATCCTAAGTATAGCTCCCTTCGAAAGGGAAGTAAAGCTGTGGGTCCCATGTCACAAAATACAGCATGATAAAGAACCTCAAGCCTGAAAAAAAGGCCTCTAGGCAAAATTTGTTGGCCATTTCACGCCCTGATTTGAATGGGATGTTGATTACCTGAGATGTTAAAGAGTATCCATAAATAAACCAAATCAATTAATGATGAATGTAGGAATCAACCCAGTTAAACAATCTTAAAATCTTAGGTAAATTAAAATTAAAACTGCTTAAAATCATGTCAACATATGAAAACACTCTTGACATTCTACTCTTAAAACTTTTTTAAAAAAGTTGTCAACCATAAAGATTAACGAATCAGTCTAAATTGGTGGTGTGAGTGACTATGAGTGCTTGGTGGACTATTGATGAACTTACACAAAATATTGTCTGCTTCTGGGATATCCAATTTCATGAGTTCATATTTTTTTATGAAAATTGTTTCCCATATACTGATAAAACCAAATCAATTATTGCATGATATTCGCTATATTGTGAGAATGTGTAATCTGCTCTGGTGGAGCTTAATACAGCATAACAATATCCAGCAGTCGACAGTTAGCTGATGATGCAAACAAAGGGTTCATGAAGCTAGTTCCACATATTATAAACAAGTAAGTGGAGCAATAAGAGTGTGTAGTTAAACTCAATTATACAAAGATCTTAATGATTAGCTTTATTGTTTGTGCAAGTTCCAATTAACATTTCTAGTTAATCTATTGTATGTTTATGTTAATTATAAATTAAGGGAAATTTAGTTGTTTCTCTTATCTTACAAGTCATAAGAATTTCCCTTCGAGAAGTAAACATGTCACTATCTATTCATGTTGTAGCTATGCAGTAATATCATTCAACTATGTAGTTATATTTATTTTTGTGCACTAATTTTTAAAATTGAAAGGAAAAAAATGTGAAAGTAAAACAAAAACTCAACTTTTAACTACAATTGCTTCTGTGAACAAAGAAAAATATGTTGGGAAACATAATGTATTTATTGCATTCTATAGTTTTTTCTTTTTGTTCCCCCCCCCAATTTTTGGGTTTCATTAGGTTTCCCAAGACAAATATTACAAAAGCTCTCACTGTCTTTCCTCAGAGAATTTATAATTCTTTTAAGGAACCAACTATATATTTCATAGCATCTATTTTATTCTAACAATCATTATTATGAGAGGGCTAGAATAATGTATACATATTGCTGTTAATAGCAATATTTACATATATTTTTTTCTTTGTGTTTCTACCTTGATATATTTGTTATTATTTTGCTGAACTTAGTCATACAGTGTATTATATATTAAGGAAGTGTTAAATAAATCATTTGGATGAAATCAGGAATAAGAGAAAGAATATGCACTCTGTTGGAAAAAATGATAAAATTAACCCATTATTTTGAATTGAATTTTTCTGTATATTCATCTGCAAATATCATGTACCTAATTATCTCTAGAATACTAACTGTAATTTGCTACAAAGGAGTAAAATACAACATGAAAATAGTATTTCATAGTGTTTTATGCAACATCTTATTATATTTACTACATTAAACAAGATGTAAAACTTGGGAGTATTGCAAGGCTCAATACCTAGATCTGGTGCTGTTTTACTTCTTTAAATGTTTTGAAAAGAAACCTTTCTACCCAAACTGTCATTCAATATACTGATACAAGTATTAATGTGGAATGTATGGAATGTGAGAACTTTCAACCACTTAAAAACCAGATTTTATTAGAAACTTGTTGTAGAATTAATTATTTGGAATTATAATGGAAAATGACCTAAGTTGGAATAAGCGCACAGAAAATTTAATGAAAAAAGTTAGTGGAACTAGGTATTTGTTCAGAAATTTAGCAAACAATGTAAATCTTTATATACTTGGAAGTGTTTAATTTACTTATGTGTACACCTGACTAAAGTATGGCATCTTGCTTTGAGGTAACTCTCCCTCATCCAAGAAAGTATTTGTAATGCAAAAAAAAAAAAAACAAAAAAAAAATAATAGCTGGTACAAATCAGAAGTCTTCCTGCAAACAAATTTTCTTAAAACTGAGAATCTAGCCGCTCCCTTGTATATATATATCTGAAGCAACATTATTTGTAAGAAACAAGCTTGCAGCAAAAAAAATCACATATAAAAAATGAAGTAATATATCAACAAAATACAAAAAGAAAAGCATATCTTCATATAATGAAAACCAACACCAAAACATATCAAAATAGTGCAACTCAAATGTATATAAAATTATACAACTAAATTTCCACTCCAAATTAAAATAATTGAGAAATTAGCTTTATTTAATAGGACAGTAATGGCATATTTATTTTATCACTTTCACTGTTTATACTCATTAAGTGAGTAAATAATAGGATAGTATTTATACTGTATGATATAAAATTGATTTTATCATAATTAACTATTTTTGCAAAGTTGTTGAAATTAATTATATACATTTTTCTTTTCATAAAATGATGTTGTTCTAGAGTGTTTGAATAGGTTTTAAAGATTTATTTTACACCATAGTGTAGTATATCATAATTTTGTATGTTATTATTAGCTTTATATAGTTTTAAATGTTATGTAAATTCAAAGATTTTCTGATCTAGCACTTTGTGCATTTTTTTTTTTTTTTTTGATTTATTTACGTACACTCTTTAACATCTCAGGTCATCAGCATCCCATTCAATTCAGGGCTTGAAATGGCGACATTTTTTTCTCAGAGGCCTCTTCTTTCAGGCTTGAGGTTCTTTTTCATGCCGTAAATGTACAACACGGGACCCACAGTTTTGCATCCCTTCCAAAGGAAGCTATATTTAGGATTTTTACGCTGAAAAAATCCATCAATCCTGCCTGGGTGTGAACCCATAATCTTGAGTTTAGGAGGCAAGTATGGTTACCACTAGAGCACCAGGACCGACTGTGCATTGTACAATTTATAAGAACCACCAAACAAACAATTAAACATAACATCCATCCTTAAACTTAGGTATTCATTTTTTATATAAATAGATGCTGTATATTTTATTTTTATTTGTAATACAAAATGTTTAAATAATATTTTTTTAATTAGTACAATTTTATTTCAGGAAGAATACTGTATTCCTTCCATCATGACATGAAAAACATTGATGAGTGTTTACCTTCTACTTCATTAGAACTGACACAGGTATGACTTGAATTGTCTATTTATATTTAAAAATTAAAAGCCTTGTTGCCAAGCAATGCTTTGGAAGTGATTATATGATGAAGCATAAAATATTTGAGCTAGCATTATAAAAATTATGCAAATTTTTTCATACTATCAAGCAATATTTTGCTAATTTATAATAATATTCTTAGTGATATTTCATACTATATTCCTTAGTAAGAAGCAGGTTCTTTAGCATTTACTCCCTTTTATTTTCACCTAGAAATTGTTTCTATGGCTTCCCTGGTCTAATGGTAGCATTTGCAACTATTTTTTCTTACCCTGAGAAGGTGAATCCCAGATAGCTTTAAGGCACCAAGGATTCTGAGCTCAGTAGTGCCATTCATTCCATTCATAACTACAGATTTACACCTACAGTTTTCACATCCAGATTATAGATGTTGCAAGAAGACAAATGCAGTCAAAGCAACAATAAATAAAACAGTAAAAAAAAAAAAAGAAAGAAAGAAAGAAAAGAAAAAGAAACATTGTTTCTCTCCCCCTCCCCTCAAAAACGGCACTTAATGTAACTAAGTTAGGATTTTATTATGAATTTGGTTGAATTTACAAGAATTTTAGACTACAGATGGTAGTTGTTAAAATATCTAATCAAAGTTATGACAGCTATTCATATTTAGCTTCCAATTCTTGCATAACATAGGGTTTACAACAATGGTAAAGAAATGCTGATGTATTTGTCATTCTTTTTAAAGACCAATACATGCACTGCATGAACACAGATTTGTGTCAGAGTATTTATGAAACAGTCATATTAAAAGATATTTATAACAGGATTTTATTTTGTTTTTATAGAAAGGGACACAAGCATAAGTTAGGTCATTCCACAAATAATCACTTACATGCTTTATTCAAATTGATGACTGAATAAAAACATATTGTAACTGAAAATTAAATTATATGGATCTAAAGATATATCGTCAATAATTGTAATCAGTAGTAGAAGCCGAATGCAATATCATCAACAGCAAGATCTCAAAGATCTTGAAGTCCCATAATGTAAGCAAAGCCAGTTGGCAAGTAACAAATAGTTTTCATAAAGTTCCAACTTTAACTAGTTCAGTTAATATAAAAAAAAACAAATTGAAAAAAATTAATCAGGGAACAAGCATAAGTTGCTGAAACATTTAATAATTTATTGCCACAATAGAGGGTAAAGTTATTTTAATTTAAAATAAATTTGCTACCAGTACATTAATGCACATTCTTGATAACTCATAAAAGAAATCTTTATTCAACTAATAAAAATGAAATTTTAAATATTATCCACACATTAAAGGCAAAACATTATATTATGGCCTACCTATATCATTGTTTAAAGTGTGTGACAAAGAATTACCAAATCAATTAGAAATAATAATGAACTTATGCCTAGAATCAGGACTCTATTCTGATAAATCAAAACTTGCCAAGGTTATACCAACATTTTAAAAAGGAGATAATGAGATGAAAAAATATCACCATATTTCTATTCTTCCCATTGTGTAGCATCTTTGAACAATTATTTTATAATAGAATAATTAAATATCTATTTAATGAGAGGGAATTTTCACAGTGAATCATAGTATAATATAACAAATTATTATTGAGGAAATCACGCAAATTTCACTAATTTTGTTCTACTTACTTAGACATGTTTCAAAGACTGTTGCCTTCATCTTCAGCATGGTTCCAAAACCTCCTAAAAACCAATACAAAAGAAAAAATTCTGTCAGGAAAACAATCAAGCATTCATGAAATCAGTTGCAATGACTGCATTATAAAATACATAGGCAAAACAAAAAGAAATATTACCATACAGTTTAAGGAACACATAAGAAATGTAAAATGTAAACACCCAGAAAAATCAGCAATAGCAGACCATTTCTGGGAAAAGAACCATGAATTCCAAAAGGAACCAAAACTCTTAAAAGGCTCTTCAAAAACTCATAGAATTAACAGTGTGGGTAAATATATTTATTTTTAGGAAATTTGGTTAATTTTAATCTCCCAATCAAAATCCACAGAGCAGCATCTTAATACCACATAGAACCATGCTGCAGATGAAGACAATAGCCTTTGAAACATGTCCAAATAAGTGGAACAAAATTTATGAAATTTTAGTGATTTCATCAATAATAATTTTTTATATTAAAATATGATCTGGTTTCCAAACATCAAAGTAGCTTAATATTGCAGATCTACAATTTATGCCCTAATGGTTTGCACAGAACAAATAATAGAACTGATTTTGATGAATATACCATAGGCATATGACTATAATTGTCACAAAACCAACTCTTTATCAACATTATAGGAATTTTGTTAGACCTCACAATGTATACATACTAATGGAAAAGCTTTACATGCTAGGTGTTAGGGGTTTAGCGCTCCAGTTGCTGAAATATTTTGTGATTGAGAGAAGGCAGCTTGTAGCTTTAAATTCAAAAGATGGTTAATACCTGTATAAGTTGCAAAATTTAATACTAGGGGTACCACAGGGACTCGTTCTGGAATCTTTATTGCTTATTATAGATGTACACATATGATTTTTAATTGCATTTTGTCCTTGGTATCATACAGGTATTGATAATAGATATTAACTTATATTAGGTTTATAGTAACATAAATATGCAATTAAAAATATTCAGATTATTATATTCTTACTGACACTGTAAGAAATTTCCATATTTAAACTTTTCTTAACTGCTCAGGAGTCTAGAGGGGTTAACAGGGATTGGATAAAGTGCAATAAATGTTGCCAGAAAAGAAAAAATACAATACAACACAACTATATTTAGCAACTGACAAAATTACAAAGGTGTTTTTACAGTTATGAGCAACAGTACAAACAGAAAATTAATAGAGTAAAAGATGGATGATGCAGATAATTTGTAGTGAATTACAGTATGTAAACTCTATAATGATATACGTGCAGGTGCAAATTACTAGATAAAATTACATCACTAACATTTCCTTCCTTATTATAATGATTTTATAATCTGAATAGGTCCATGGCATTAATGCAGAGCTGGAGTTTTACAGTAGGAAGTATCTTTGTTGTGACTATCATTCTTTCAGTGCAGAGATCCATATTTATAGATAATCCTTTAGATTACTATTTGTTTTATTTATTTTTTTTAATAATTTGTCCAACCCAATTTAGATCTTAGTGTTAATATCCCTCCTTATACTTTTATTACTGTTTCTAATTTTTTCAATTATTAATATACTTCTCTTTCATAGTTTTTCCTTCCCCTGCCCTTTATTTACTTTTACCCACCTCCACTGGTGGCCGAGGTCGTTAAGGCGCAGACTCGTGAGCGGGAGGTCTGGGGTTCAAATCCCACCAGGATCGTCCTCCTTGACTGGGGTTTTTTCCAGGTTTTTCTCAGTCCTCATAACTGGCAAATGCTGGGGAGGTACTCTAAACTTATACCTGGAACGTTTCCTTCCCTAAAAAATATCCTTTCCCAATTTATCATTTCATCTCATGTATCATCAGTGTTCACCACCTGTGGTGCCTCAGTAGTAAAAACAGGCGTTAAACACTACTTCAAAAAAAAAAAACTTTTACCACCTTTACTTATTTTCTGTCTTTAAGGAAGAGCATAAGCAGTTTGAAATATAGCGATATTTGTGTTACTATTTGTGTTTTATCTATTTGTGCTTCTATAGTTCTTGTTATTTTAGCTACATTGTTCAAAGAGTAAATTTTATTTTCATTTTTATTATATATATATATTATACTAAATACATTATAGAATGGCCCACATAATGAGTTACAAGTCAATATTTCTTAATTGGACCAACAAAACCAAATGCTGACTTTTTCTAAACTAATAGCAGGAAGGGGCCTTTATAACAGCACCATAGGCAAAACTTAATTGGCTTTCTTATGGGGCTAAGGGGGGCAGGGGTTAACTTCAGCATGGAATGATGGTATAATTTGAGACATTTAGAATCCTCAACAAGTTAAGCTACTGTTCAAAATATTTCTAAAATTAAAACTTGAGAAGTTATAATATGCTTGAAACAATACTTAATACAGTTTGTGAATCTGAAAGGAAGCAGTTGGAAAGAAAGGATAATATAAAATTCTGCTAACTATCAGTTTCAAAGTCACTTAAAATCTTAGTTTGGCTATGTTGATTATTTAACTGTCAAAGATTAGAAATATAGCATAATTTGATGAAAAGATTAACGTGCTGTCAACATTAGGAGAATGCAGGAGAAAATATCGGCTTCCATCTGAAGTAATCAGTGGAATGCAATGAAATTAAAATAGTTAGAAATACGACTTCCTAAGTACACAGCTGTGAATAACAGGAATAATGTTACTGTATTGCTAAACTGAAAAAGTGGGGGAATTCAGATTAAGTTGTTGTTGTTCATTTATTTAATATATTTTTCAATACCTCAAACTTTTTAAGTAGCTCCTTTTTACCTGCAATGCTGTCAAAGTATTTTAAACATATTACAGTCAAATGTGATTTAATCAGAACAAGGTAATTTTTTTCAGAGTTTTCTGAATGGTTGGCAATAGTGTGCTACATATTGCTTATTCTTAGATCCCATGCTCTCTATGCATTCTATGCACTATTGTTCATTAATTAATCTGCATGATGATTATTTTAGGATAAAAGTGTATTTATTTTGATATGTGTCACTTTTGGGGAATTTTGAGATATCCTAATGTGATTAATAATGCCTATATCTTCAACTTCCAGGAAGAGTAGTGCAATTATTGCATTATATCAGAATACTTCCATGACACAACAAGAATTAACTACTAAATTTGGTGTCAGTGTAGGCACTATTATTCAATGGCTAAAAGAGACTGGCTCAATTTCACCAATGCCAAAGAGAAACTGTGGCAGGAAATGAAAATGATTTCCTCCTCAGAAGAAGCAAATCAGGCTCACTTCTAGGACTTAGCTTGTGAACTGGGGGAAAGGGGAATCTGCATGTTTCTAATGTTCATTGTAGACTTCTGGCAGTTGGAAAGAAGGCCTGCAAACCTGTAAAGAAACACTTTCTAACAGGAGAAGTGCAGGAAACATCTCTTGTGATTATGTAGTCATCAGGATTGGACAATGGAACATTGGAAGGAAATTCTTTCCTCTGATGAGATTCTCTTTGAAGTGCAGGGGGAAAGGGTTCAATATGTTCAACAAACTAAAATACCCAGTGAAGAAGATGTTTTGGGGTGTTTTACGCATGAAAGATTGGGAACCTTAGGTACCAGTCAACGGGATGATGAAATCTGACCAGTACATCCAAATACTGGAAAGAAAAGTTGTTGGAGAGTTGCAGAAGAGGTTTCCAGATGGTGAAAGAATTTTCCAGCAAGTTTTGGCTCCTTGCCATACTTCAAAGAAAGTGAAGAAATTCTTCAGTAAGAACAATATTTGTGTGTTAGAGTAACCAGAAAACTCCCCAAACATTAATTCAAGAGAAAACTTTTGGGCTATTTGCAAAAGGAGATTCACAAAACAACTGTTCCACAAAAATACACCTGATAAGAGTCTCTAGTTAGGTGTGGTTTCATGATGATGAACTTAAAATAAGTGTTCAAAGCTTGTGGAATCTGTGCCAAATCGTGTAAAGCAACTTATAAAACAAAAAGAATGACATATTAGTTTTAAGAAAGATTAAAGATATTGTGAATCACTGCAAAAAAATATAAAATGTGTTATGTTAATATGTTCAGATTAATTTGAACTGGACTAAACATGTTTCAAAACTAACTAATCATTTTACTAACAGCAATGTACCTATGCTTACCTACTGCAATAGGTGTTAAATGCTAGGGATTAAAATAAAATAAAACATGTTACTATAATATACATGTAATAAAGTTAGTTACTAATTATTTTTTGACCGAGTTGAAAAACAGGTGATTTGTATGTTTTATAAACAGCAACAGGAGTTGGGGAGGATGTCTTGAAAATGGGCGATACCCAGCAAAGATGGGTAATATGGTAAACCTAAACAGGAATCAAATAAAGATGAACACAAAAGTGAACAATGAGAATGTTTTTAAGATCATTGTATGATTGAGTTGAACTACACATTCTTATTCCATTTATTTGTTATAATATATAGTACTAGTTTCATGAACCATTGTTTGCATCCTCAACTAATTAACTATTGCAAATAATAACAATAATGATGCTGATGATATTAAACCACAGTTGTAATATATTATGTTTGAAGTTTTAAAAGTGACTTTTAGATAATTTGAAATGCAGAAATAATTGTAGTTTTAAATAGCAGGAAATTTTTTGTAAGGAAATCCCTCAAATTTCACTAATTTTATTCTGTTTATTTGGATATGTTTTGAAGGCTGTTGCCTTCATCAAAGCATAGTTCCACTGTCAGCTTCCCAGTGTGATAGAACACAATGCATACATTCATAAGGAGGGTAGCGAAACAAAACAAATACAACAAATAGGAGCTTAAAAGAAAGTTTTGGAAATAAATCCAAAATAACATATAACACAACAAAACAACTCACAATAACCAATAGCCTCATATTAAGATTAATTTATCTAACAGTAAGCAAGACAAAATATGAATCAGAGTACCAAAAAATCATAGATATAGCGTAGAAAAAGGGCTACACAACAGATCTGGTTAAGAAGAAAATAGAACATTTCAAAAATACAAAAACAAATAAAAGACATCACCACACTAAAAGGCTACAAAGGAGATGATATATATAAGACATTTACTTTCCATCCATGAGCACACCAAAATTTTAAAAGATTTTTAATGATACCAACATTATTATGGCTTCAGTGAACAAATGCAGTTTGAAAAACCCCCTAAAACCAACAGAAAAAACAAAATTCTGCCAGGAAAAAAAATCAGGCATTTACGAAATCCATTGCAAAGGCTGCAGTATGAAATATACCCAAATGAAAAGAAGCATTGCAATATGGTTATGCAATATGGAGAAATCAGCAATAGCATACTAATTTCGGCCAAAAAATCATGAATTGCAAATTAACTAAATCTCTTAAAAGCTCTTAAAAGCCCATACAACTAATAGTATGGGAAAATATATTCATAAATAAAAACAAAGAAAATTTATGTAATTTTCCACTTACAAACAACAGTCATCTCATCACTTAATTTATAAAATCTACAAAGAGACATCTGAATAATACCATGATGGGAAGCTGATAGTGGAACCATGCTGATGCTGAAGACAATAACCTTTGAAACATGTCCAAGCAGGTGGAACAAAATTAGTAAAATATGAGTGCTTTTTTCATAAAAAAATTGCATAATTATAGAAATAATTGCCAACAGCTTAAATAATAAATTGAGAAAATCATCTGTTATTTTTTCAGAACACAGTGATGTTCTGTGGCTCTGTGGTTGTGATTGGAGCTGTCAACTTCTGGCTGCTGATACCAATAGGCATCCTTGTGGCCTTTATGTGCCTTTTAGGAAATTTTTGTCTTCCAAGCATTCGAGCTCTCAAAAGGATACAAGTTGCAAGTATGCTTCTTTTTTGCATATTAATTACTACATTCTGACTTTATCCCCTAGAAATGCACTTAGTGTGTTAAAGTTTTTCTTCTACTTATCATACATAGAAAATAACTGAGAAAGATCTAGCACCCTGTCATAGTAAAGTTGAATTCTCTGATATAGAGCATCATAACAGCAATAATAAATATAACATAGTAACAAAACGTTATTGTTGAACTTTTCCAATTGAAATGGTTTATAAAACTAATATCCTCTTGCAAACGGAGTTTGTGGTGATTTTTTCATTTAAGCAATGCTAATATTTGCAAATAAACAAATACATAAATTTAAAATTTCCCAATTCTTTCAAGCTGTTGTTCTTATCCTCAAAAACAGAATTTATTCCTCATCTCAGTTTATATTTCTAACATATTGATTTAACTGCAACCTCATTATCAACTGAGTTAAACTAACTAAAGTTGATGCAATAATTTGCTGACAGATAATGTCTATTTTAAAGAAGCAATCAACTTCATCATTTAATATCAAAAAAAATTATAAATGCACTCATCTAATATTTGTAAAGCTGTCAGAGCAGTAGAACAATGGCAGTGATTGGGCCATTCCATTATATGATTTTTCTTAAATCAGAAGTATCTGGAGTCTGTTACATAAGCACATACATTAAAATGCATCCATATTACTAATGAATCCTTTCATAAGAAAAACATTTTTAAAGGTTATTTTTTAAAGTTCCACATAATTTTACATCCCATATATTTCAATCCCATAGGTGATAAGCAGTTATTGAAAAGTATTTATAATGGAATTATTCAACCATTATGTGTGTTATGGTATTGGAATTTGGGGTAGTTGTACAAAGATTCAGAATATAAAGCCCACAGAATCCAGTATAGGTGGATTTATTGAAAATAACATACTTACTCTTTATTCTTTATATGTATACAAAGCAACCTTATAAACATCCTTTAATATTCATGAACATGCACTAAAGAAAATAATTATTACAGTCCAAGAACAAACATGAAAATGAGTGACAAAATATCCAAATATATAAATATCTTCTATATAACAGGTAACCAAATCACATTAAATAATTGCAAGGGTATAAACAATTCAAATCAAATTTAAATGTTTTCTGATACAAAAAAAATATGTATTTTTTTCATGATTTATAGTTAAAGCTCTGTAAGGCAAGTTTGTAAATATGTAACCATGTACAAATTCCAATGGTAGAAATTGATAATATACAACAGGTGTCTATAACCTCCACAAAGAGTATAATAATTTGAATTGCATTTAATTACTGAAAGAAATTTGGCTAAAGCTGCCCTACAGGAACTAAATTGAGTAGTTGAATTTTATCTATTAAGTTGTCCATTCCTACTCTTATCTCTTTGTTCTATTAAAAGCTATTAACATCATGCAACCTTTGGTTATATGAATAAACAATAACTTAATTACCGACTATATTATGTGCCTATGTGAATTAGAAGATTGGCTGTGGCTGTATGCATTTGATTGTTATTCACATGCTTTTTCTGCACAATCTTAATACCTGTGGCTGTTAGCCTCCTGAATTATGACTTTCTTTATGCCATGTGATTAATTTCCAACTCTTCAATGGCATATTTTCAGCTAGCCCCATTTGTGACTTGTAACAATAACAGCCTGCATTGCTCACCCCAGAGCCAAATTCTTACAATCAAGATTCTGAACAGGGGAAGAGGGAGGAAAAAAACATCTTTCCTGTGTTAGATGATGAACTAATGGCTTAAGTGAATTGAGATGACTATGTATTTAAAAAAAAATCAGTCAGATTGATGCACTATTAAATATATAACGGCAGTTTGTAAAGATCTCAGCCTAACAATGAAGGAATCTTTTATTTTTCAACATAATTTCCCTTAAAAACAGAACATTTATTCCATGATTGCTCATGGCCTCTAAAATAGGTGGGGCATATGAAATTTTATGCATGAATTTCATAAATCTCAATTTAAACTTTTGAGGTAATGGCATCAACTATTTGTTTTATCTAAAATATTTGAATTCTTAACCATAAACTGCAATTCCTGTAATTTATACATATATAGGATTCATGCAAGAGGTTATAGAATTTAACTTGGTACAAAAAATTTACATATATTTTCCTGTATAGAACTCAATCTTCCTGTCTTTCATTTGAGTGGATTTCTCGATCACCAGCACATTGAAATCCGGAATGGTATGGACCATCTTCTTCACAACTGATGCATTGCATTCAGCTTGTCTGTTGTCTGCCTGCTGTCTTAGAGTTTTAGATGATGATGATGAAGAATTCTGAAGATTCAAATTACTCTCTTATGCATAACAATGGATAAAATTTGCTTTTGGGGTACTTCCTTCACAAGGCTTTGAACTCCTCCCTCTTGTCTACTCATTACTGGGCTACATCACAAGCTTGGACAATAAATTTATCTGGTGTTTTATTCATTTGTATTTCATGTAACCTCTAAAATAATTTCCAC
Organism: Metallyticus violacea; assembly: GCA_030762175.1. Lineage (NCBI taxonomy): Eukaryota > Metazoa > Arthropoda > Insecta > Mantodea > Metallyticidae > Metallyticus > Metallyticus violacea. Next base: position 120,420,428 of record CM060842.1, on the reverse strand, counting down.
TAAGCCCAAAGCATTTCTTTCTTTTATTTCAAAATATCCCCAAACCTTTTATGCATTGTTTCCTAGATTGTATATCTAAAAATAAGAACCATCTGTATCTTGCAGGAAATGTCCATTATTTCATCAACCTGTAATTAGGTGAAATTGACACTGTTAATTTTGGCTACAATTTTCTTTTAACAGATGGACAAAATGGCATCTTACAAATTATGTAAAGACTTTAACATAACTATAAATTAATTTTAACTTCATAAATGTTCTCTAAGAACATTATCAATGGCTGTTTTGTAATTAATTATCTCTTTGAAACATATGAACATCTTTATAAATAATGTAACTCAAAATATTTTGGTATTTTTCTCAATTTTAGTGAATGTACAAATGATATCAAGGGCTCTGTTCATGGTTACATTTAAAAATGTTTAAAAATACCCACATAGTACAGCTTTATCTATCAGTGATCATATATTTCATTTAATTAATAGTATGCCATTAATCTTGGTGCTTTAGTCTCAGTAATAATTATAATAATTCAAAAAATGTGGATTCTTTTTTGTAATACTTATAGATAGCAAGAATTATAATTTTGTTCCCTAATGTAACACAGTTATGCCATAACATATTTCATTTCATTAATTAATAAGGCCATAATTTGGATTTTATATTGTTTTTTAAACTTTCTCTGCTAGTGAGGAATTTATTTAGTTTGCACATCTCTGGCATGATGGACTTTTTAATACTCTTGGTGTCAAGGCACTCCAACCAAGATGTCTGAGTTTTAAAACTGCAGATTATCTTATTAACCTCATCCTCATTAGTGGATAAAAACAGGTAGAACTCATTTCTAAGCTAAAAGAGTTATCATCGCCATTATTATTATTATTATTATTATTATTATTATTATTATTGTTGTTGTTGTTGTTGTTGTTGTTAATAGTATCATGTAAGCTTGCACCCATATTTCCAAAATAAATAAAAAGGTTGCATATTTTATTAGGGTTACATATATATACCCCATTATGAAACAGTACTATGATTTTGATCGTGACTGCTAGTTTTTTTTTTTTTTTTTTTCCCTTTAACTATTTTTCATACAGTTTGTTAATAATTGATGGTTGAATAATTTGTTCTTTATCTGCATGGTTTAAAATTTAGTAATTCCCTATTGTATTGCTTTTTTAATTGATTCAATCTAATTTTGCAATATTCAATTTATATAAGTTTGTATAATTAATATGCATTTTTCATTTAATTATGCAGAAGATATATTTCTTTTGGTAATTTAAAATATTGCTTTTTTCTTTTTCATAAAGGTAAGAAGTTAGTATGGGCATGAAGTTCTGACATTTTTTAATTATTACATAGTCCATTAAAGACCTTATCCCATGGTTCATTGTTTAGGGCTAGAAATCAGATGTGTCTCTAATTTTATAGATTACATCCTTTAATTGATGTACACTGATGTCCAACATACAAATATATTGAGCATAATGTCTAAAAGGTGAACATTACGCACTTCTGCAAAATATCCTGCTTTGACATTTGTAAATATATGATCAATTTTTGTTGGAATTATGACATAACACTTGTTGGTGAATTTATTATATCCATCAGATCATATGATTTTAAACAGTCAGTAAGTCCATATAATCTCTGTTTAAAGTAGTAGAATTTATATTTATATCTTCTATTACCACTAATTTATGTTTAGATAATATTATTTAATTAAGAGCATTGTCTAATCAAATCAGGAGTACCTGGAGATCTGTACGCAATGGAACATTCATTGCTATGCTCTCTAATTGCTGCTACTTCAATTACTTTCTCAATACTATTTCAGACACAAGGAACTTCTCTATATTTAACACCATTATTTACATATTTACAACACCACTGCCCTTATGATTCATCCTACAAAACCTACTAGCTAAATTGTAATTTGAAAATTTATACATATATATGTTATTTTCTACAAAGACATGTTCTGTAAGTACAGCTATTTGTGGATTTACCTGACCTAGTACTGTTTCTATTTAATGTATTTTATTATTAATGTATTGAATGTTTTTATTAAATATTCTAAACACTCACTTTAAGTGTGATCCATCTGTTTTACATATTTATTTTTTTCCCAAATTAGGCATATTCTGCTTTTCATTATACCCTATATGATCATCAATGAAACATATGTCCTTATCTTGTATAATGTTTATTGCATGCTTAATCTGTTGAACAAGATATCTCTTACATTTGGCATTTAAGTGTAAACCATGTGTAGTATGTACATCTCTCTCCAAACTTTTTATATCTATTATTTATATTTTTTTATGCTTTGTACAAAATAATTTAATTAGTTTGTTTGTTCTATAGATATCTGTCACAAGTTGTATATTATGCTTTAAATTAAATGTTCCATTTCTAACCTGCAATAAATATATAATTCATTTTAGTTATGCTACTTTTAATTGAATCTACTGAAAATTATCCCTTTCAGTGAAGAATTCAGCAGACATGTTTTTTAAAAGTTCACTAGAGGATATCACAATTGTTCGTTCTCTTGAGGCAGAAGAATTTTTTGGAAATGAGCATTCTTCACTCTATGTAAGTATAAAATTATTATGTTTAATTGATTTTTGTAAAGGTACTTTAGAAATTATTTTTATTTGATTATCCTTCTTGACAATAACAGGATCAACATTCCTCTTCACTCTATTTATTCAATTGTTCCGTCCATGCATTTTCACTCTGGATGGGGCTCTTCAGCATCTTATGTAATGCATCTGTAACACTTGGGTACCGAATGCTAATTCCAGGTGGGTAATCTTATCATTATAGAAATTAATGAAAGAATGCATTCTGTTTAACAGGAAGTAAATATTAATGTTACGCTTTTATATTTTTAGAGATAATAGTGATCTTTAGAACTTTATAGCTAATCCCAAATGCCTTTATATGTTAAAGCACATTTAAAAAAAAATTGGGAGCCTAAATTAAAGCAAAATTCCTGAAATACCAATGCTGCATAAGTCATATTGTTAAGATTCTAAAAAAACAGACTATATTAAAAAGAATGAAATAAAAAAATGGTAAAGTTTAAAGCTGACAAATAAAGAAGAATACCATAGAACCTAAAATAATATTTTACAAAAGTAAACAGAAAATGGTATTTAGCAGTTAGATATGAATGAAAATGGAAGAACATGGCCTATGAGAGGGAAAAATGTAAGTTTCTTTACAAGAAAGGTTTTATTTTATTTATCAAACTAATATTTGATCTGTGATTTATGAATTAACGACCATTATAATAAACAGATAAATGAACAAAGAAAACATCTCATAAACAAAAATAGAAAATATTGATCTACAGCTTCAAGTCACAGCTCACAAGGCTTTATAATTCATTTTTTCAAATTTAAAGCATGCAAGCATAACAGTTTTCAAAATGTATCCTCAGCCCCTTGCCTATCTTTCCATCACTGAAACAGACATGGCTGGGAAATTACCTTTTTTATTTCAATATATGTAGATGGTATAAGTCTTTCCTGAATGCTTAAGTCCAAATTAGGCATGTTCAAAATGTCATATACACAATTACTTTTTTCTGATTCTTAATGCCTTTATGTAGGCAACTAGATAATGTATTGCATCAATATCCCCAATATACAATTTTATTATATACTTACCACTAAGGGTCCAATTGTTTACTAATGCAAAACTGCAACCAAACTTATTTATTCTGCTCTTAGTACTCAATCTTCTTTTTCCTTCAAACTTCAAATGAAATCCAATAACTCAATTCTTGTTAATAATGAGGCTCTCTTCCTTCTCCATCATATTGTAACTTTAAACATGAACAAAAAGCAACCCTTTAAGCTGGGAAACCTCCAGGTGATTAAAAGCTCCTTCAATAAATAGATCTTGAATCTTTAATAATTGTTGTCTATGATGAACAATTTAAAAGTAGACAACAAAGACCATTTAGCTTCCCCCTAATTATGTAGTAAATCTAACATAGTAAAATTTTCTTATAGCTCTGTACCCATGCAAATTAAATAATATCTCATACATGAAATTCACTTATCATCCTTGGGTCACCAAAAAATTCCAAAAAATACTCAGAGAGTTTGGGATTACTTTGTTCCCAGTGAACAAGTTTAACCAAAAAAATCTGCTCAATTCTGGTGATAATGATAGAATACCAGAGGAGAAGAAGCCAGAAATATACAAAATCAACTGTTCAGAATGTAACAAAGTATATATTGCAAAAACAAAAAGAAGCATTGGAATCAGACTGAAGGAACACTGGAGAAACATAAGGTACAATGAGATAGAGAAATCAGCAGTTGCACATCACTTTTGGAGAGATAAACATGATATAGAAATGGGAGTGAAATTATTGAAATTTGTAGATCGGCCTGTTGAGCTGGGAATATGGGAAAAAATTTATATAAAAAAATATGAGGATAAGGTTATGAACTTAGAGATCCCAACAGAAGACAAATTAATTCAGAAGTTCATAAAATGTCCACGAGAGTTACACCAAGTCCTCTAGCCAACCAACAACAAAGCCGACAGTCAACTGACAACTGAGGATACAGGCAAAAGCCTGAGAAACTAGTTTTGCATAATTCAACAGTAAGTGGAGCATAAGATTATCAAATGGACTCACTAGATAATGAAAGAACATAGGAGTGTATTTGTTGTTTCGTACAATATTTCAGTCTCTCTTTATATGGCGTATAAAGAGCAAAGAAACCAGCAATAAATAACATGGTTTCAAGCTGTGGAATACCAAGACCACAATGTGTGGACAATCTGGATAATTTCTGTTTCATATGTGGTTTCAACTTGTTAAAAAAGCAAAATAATTATATTATTCCATTATTAAGAAAGTATATTTTGCATATTTTAAAGTTAAGCTTAGAGACCAGAATAAGAAATGGGCTCCACATACTGCATGTAAAATTGCTTTGAAGGACTAAGGCACTGGTATAATGGAAAGTGATATCCATGCCTTTCAGAATCCCCATGATCTGGTGTGATAAAAAAAATGCTTTGATGACTTATTTTTGTTAGAGTAATGTATCAGGGTACAACAAAATTAATATGTCAAAAATTAAATAACCAGAAGGTTTAAAATTAGCTTAAGTCTTTTCCCAGTTCCTACACTTACTGAACTACAGGACACTGATCATGATCATTCATCTTCCTGTGAGTATAATACAAATTTTCATGAAGATGAAGATATCTGATCATTCATTAGTGAAGATAACCCTCAATTCTTTACTCAGAACAAACTGAACAATTTGGCGCTGGACTTAGGTCTTACCAAGGAGAATAGTGAAAAACTGGGATTGTGATTAAAAGAAAAAAATTGCTAGTGAAAGATGCCACATTCACTGGTATAGGAAGTGAGATGAAGAATTCAGGAAATTCTTTAAGCTGGAAAATAAATCTGGTTTATTGTTATGATATATCTATTTTAATTCTTCAGCTTGAGAATGATCTTACAATAGCAATGACTGGCATTTATTTATTGATGCATTGAAAACAAGTATTAAAAGAATTTTATTGCATAACAGAAATGAATTTCCTTTGGTTCCAATTGCGCATTCTTGTCTTATGAAAGAAACTTATGACAATCTTAAATTCATTTTAGAAATAATTAATTAACCAGAACATCAATGGTTACTGTGTGGAGATCTAAACACTTTAGATATCGTACTTGGCCAGCTGGGTGGTTATACAAAATTACCTTGCTTTTTGTGTGAATGTGACACTAGACATAGGGACAGCACTGGTCAATGAAAGAATGACATAAGAAAAAGTTTTAATGCTGGGAGAAAACAATGTAACATATGAATTAAATCTGTAGTCTAACACTATTCATGCTTCACTAACCTTAAAAATATTTGCTACCAGTTTCTTTGGCCGAAGATGGAGAAAACATATCTTTGAAACCGGTACCAAATATTTTTAAGGTTAGTGAAGCATGAAGAGTGTTGGACGACAGACTTAATTCATGTGAGCTTCACTGTGTTAGTTCTATATGAAAAATTTTTTAAGGTTTTTACAATTTTTAAAAAATTTTAATTAATTAATGTAACATATGTCAGTCTAGTTGACCCTAAAAAGATGCTATTGCCTTCATATTAAACTTGATAAGGCAATTCATTAAAACACTAGGCAAGAATAATTTGTGCTTCAACTATTTATACCATAAATTTTCAATTTTATCTTAGGCTAAAATAAAAGAGGGTATATTTGATAGACCTCAGATCAGACAGCTAATGAAGGATCCTGACTTTTTGAACACTATGAACAATATAGAACTTGAGGCATGGTGTGCTTTCAAGAATGTTATCAATAAGTTCCTTGGAAATGTAAAAGATGTGCAATATGAAGAAACTAACAAATATGTTATGAATATTGCAAGTTCTCAGTTACAATATGAGTTTGAAACTTCACTTCTTGAACCCTCACCTTGACTATATTCCATCTAATTTGGGACTCCATGAGTGATAAGCAAGGTGTGGAATGAAGCAATGCCAGTGCTTGAGGAGAAAAGATATGCAATCAAAACATAAATGTAAATCAACAGCCTTCCTTCCAAATAAAGGAAAATGCTGAGCTTCAGGCAAAAAACTTTTTTAAAGGTATGTAGATACCCAGTTTTGAGTATTAGATAGGAATATAGCATTTTAGTTTTGATTTTATAATGTTCTTTTTCACAAAAATCTACTAGTTTTAAAAATATTTTTGTGATTTGTTTAAAAACTTTATGTGGTAGGGGAAAACTGAATTCAGAATTAGTTTAGCATGCTAAAATTAGTTAAAAAATTACCATTTACACTTGAGACAGCAGAGATTTTTTTATTTATTTATTTTAAAATTATTTAAAATATTTTGTGCCCAACAGTGGGAGGAATAGTAGAAATTGTTTTCAGTAATTGCAGGAATTTCAGTTAAGAGCTAACAGATAATAATTTAGCATGAATATTTTATTGAAACAATTGCAATTATTCCAACAATGATTAACAAGAGAAATGCTATTCCATAGATGTGAAGGTAGCACATCTGGGGCTTGCTACCTACTGCAGCTTGGTACTGAGTGGATTGATACCTGAAACTGTTACTTACTTCACATATGCAGCAATGCACTTATCATCTGCTGGAGCAATGATGGACTTGTCCATAATGCCGAAGGAAGATCTTGATTGTATGCCTTCTTCAGCAGAAGGTGATGATTAAACTGAGCTATGTTAATGTTTCTATGCTAAAAACATTAAAAGTGTAATGGAAAATTTGTAACAAAATGAGCAGGTGTATTTTGTTGTCCATAATGAATAATATAGGTATAACATAGGCATTCCCATTTTTCACACATAACTTTAGCTGCCCTTTCTTGGAGATGGATGATTTGGAATTATATTACCATGGTAAGCAAAACAGTTTTGCAAAATGCTATCTTACCTTACTATTAAATATGACCATAAGCTTCTGAGGTATTAAATTTTTTTTCATTTGTCCTATGCATGACAGTTAAATTACAAATTGCTAATATAATTATATAGTCTACACATTATTTATTCACACCAATTCCTGTGACATTTAGGTGCTAAGTGTAACTAAATTTTAATTCCTATGATCAAACAGACCTAAAACAGGATTTATCTTTGTATTGATTATTAGCTAACAGTATTATCAGTATAAACTTATGTGTTGATTCTTAGCTTATTTTTTAAAATGTTTTAAAAATAATTATACATAAATTTAACGATAGCTATTATGTAGATTCATAGCTTACAATTACACCTATTTGTACATTCATGTATACTTTGCTTTAGTAACTTCTGAAAGACTTTGTTTTTTTAGGAGGTACAATAATAAAAAACATTCCAGTGGTATTAAATTTGTTTCCTACCAGAAAATTAAACATAGGAATCCATACTGAGAAACACATTTTAAGTTCAAACAGATGGGGAGTCTGTACAGCTTCAACGAGAGTGGCCAGTTGCAGGAGAGATAAAAGCATCAAATTTGACTATAAGTTACAGACAAGATGAACCATGTGTACTTCAGAACTTCCATTTCACAGTAAAATCAGGAGAAAAGGTAAGAACACAAGATTTAAAGGCTTAGCCATTCTTAACTGGCATGGTTAAATAGGAATTAACATACAACTACCATTCCTTTTTTCCTACCCTTTTATTTTTATTAAAGCTAACCTTGTTGTTTTTTTTGTTATCATGGCAAATCTTAAGTACTTCTAAAACAATAAGAATATGTTAATGATCTTTTTGCTTGTGTAGCACAATTGTAATGCCTTCAGTGAAGGACAACTTGAGGCTCTCTCTGTGCAATGTTCCTAAGAAGCTGTATCTTGTATAGTAAACCTCATACAATCTTGTTAGAGGGTTTCCTTTTTTATTTTAATTAATTTAGCTGTTAAATATGTTAAATATGTTTTTTAATTTTGAAAATAGTACAAGTATATATATATACAGACTGGTTTCCATCTTCATTAACACTTATTCATGTAAAGAAGTTAGTATTAGGTAACACTTCACTAACTGATTAGTGATTCTAGATCAAGATTACTATATTAAACAAATGAGAGCCTACTAGCTAGTAAGGAATATACAGTAGTAATGCACGATTCCTTGAATGTCAATTCATTTAATTCTGCCCTGGGTCATATTAAACTGTGTCAGATACAGATAAATGGAAGCTAAAAACTAACAACCCTATGCTTCCAAGGATTTATGGCTTTCCCAAAATGCACAAGCCAGATAAAAGCTTGCACTCAATAATTAATAACATAACTGCACCAACCTACAAGTTGACTAAATGATTGGTAAAAAGTATCACCAATTCCTATTAATTGGTGGAAAAAATTAACAATACAGTGATTTCTCCAGATGATTCCTTGTCTGTTTTAATGTTGCATCTTTGTTCACTAACATTCCAAAACAAAGACTGCTCCTTAAACTACAGAAATACAGAAATAGCTTAAGAGTACAAACATATTGGTAGATGAATTGAGGATTGCACTAATCTTACAAAATTGAGACCAAAACTTCATGTTCAAAGGAAAAATTTACAATAACATTTTCTTAGCTGTGGTTGATTCCCTCTCTCCATTTCTGGCAAACTTATTCATATGTACAGTAGAAGCACACATTACTAAGACATTTCCATTTATCTTTAAAACATGGTTTCTATGTAGATGACATATTTTCAATAGTACAAAAAAAAAAAAAAAAAAAAAAAATACAGGGTGTTTTAAAATTCTAAATCTGCAAGACCAAAGCATTGAATTCATTATAGAATAAGAAAATGTTTGCCCTTTTTAGGCCTTAAAATCTACAGAAAAAAACAACATAATTTCATTTAATACAGATAATTTCATAAAGAATAATAGCTTCAACCCTAGATCATACCAGCATGCCATTATTAACAGCATGGCAGACAGATTAGTTAATATTCCATTCAACAAGGATTCTTACATAGCAGAATACCAGTACATTATCAATACTGCATTCAACAATGAATTCAACTGTTTGTTAGTAGATAAAGAGGTCAGACATTTCAAAAGATATAGATATTAAAAGCATCACCTCTCTCTCTATGATAAAGAAGGACATACCTTTTTTAAAAATTCACATATCCATGGGCAAACAGTGCATTTTGAAAATGTTTAAAAAAACTTGATATTGTGTTGACTGCACAAAATAAATTTAACAATGGGAATATTCAGAACAGAACCATAAAAGATTTTATCCCCTGTACAAAAAGACAGGAGTGTACCAGATAAATTGTTTGGATTGTGATCAGATATATTTATGCAGAACAATAAGAAATTTGGAAACAAGGGCAAAATAACACTTTAGAAATGTAAGATATAATTAGATGGATAATTCAGCAGTTGCAGCTCATTTTTGGATATACAATCATGACATCACAAAAAAAAAACCAAACTATTAAAACCTATCAACAATCCCAGGAATTAACAAAGTGGAAAAAGATTTTCTTTTTAAAGAATGAGTATTTTATTATGCATTTTGATATTTTGCCAATGAAGTTACTATATTTCTGTTTATTGGAACCACCAGAGGTCACATCTTCATCTGCCACAGTTGGTCAGCCCCTAGCTGAAGAAAGAGACCGCCACGGGTGGCTGAGGTCATTAAGGCGTGAACTTGTGAGCAGGAGGTCTGGGGTTCGAATCTCACCAGGACCGTCCTCCCTGACTGAGATTTTTTCCAGGTTTTCCTCAGTCCTCATAAATGGCAAATGCCGGGGAGGAACCCTTAACTAAGGCCTGGAACGATTCTTTCCTTAAAAATAAATCCTTTCCCAATATATCATTTCATCTCATGTATAATCAATGTCCATCACCTGTGGTGCCTCTGTAGCAAAAACGGGCAACCCTATGCATTCATTCCCAGCTGAAGATGAGAGCAAAAGTTCTTGAAACATGTTCTGACTAATAATCATTTAGTGAGGTATAATGTCACATAATACTGTCATTTATATATATATATTTATAAATTAACAGTAATTATAAAAGAAGAAAAGGATAAAACACCAAGGGAAAGTCACACTTGAAATTGCTATATTTTGAACTGATAAAGTTCTTCTATGGCAAGAAGATACAGAAGAACTCTAGTAATTCAAAATATAGCGATTTCAAGTGTGACTTTCTCTTAGTGTTTTATCCTGTTTTTCTTTTTTTATAATTACTGTTAATTGGTTACGTTGTTAATAGTGTTACTTTATACATATATATATAAATTAACACTAATAATAAAAGTAGATAAAGATAAAACACAGAGAAAGAGTCACACTTGAAACTGCTATATTTCGAACTACTGCGAGTTCTTCAATGGCAAGAAGCTAATGGTCTAGCTTCTTGCCATTGAAGAACTCGCAGTAGTTCGAAATATAGCAGTTTCAAGTGTGACTCTTTCTCTATGTTTTATCTTTATCTACTTTTATTATTAGTGTTAATTTGTTACATTGTTAATAGTGTTTCTTTATTTTTATGTTTCATTAATATATATATATCAATCCACTACACCGGGTTCGAACCCAGCCAATACCGATGGATTTTTTTTCTGGGGTAAAAATCCTAAGTATGGCTTCCTTCGGAAGGGAAGTAAAGCCGTGGGTCCCGTCGTACATTTACGGCACGAAAAAGAACCTTAAGCTTGAAAGAGAGGCCTCTGAGCAAAATTTGTCGGCCGGTTCACGCCCTGATTTGAATGGGACGCTGATGACCTGAGCTGTTAAAGAGCGTCCGTAAATAAATAAATAAAAAAAAACACTGTTTCTAACTTTATTACTGAATATATTAGTGAAATTTGAGTGATTTCCTCAATAATAATTTGTTATACTATACTATATTTTACTGTGAAAATTCCTGCTATTCAAAACTACCACTATTATTAAGATTACAATCTCACTAATAATATGTCCTCCTGGAATAATTTCTACTTATTTTAGCCTTTTTTTGCTCAATACTTAACTTGAACAGTTCAACATCTTAACATGTTTGGACTTATTAAATGCAAAACCATAATAACTTTTTGTTTAAAGGAATCTCAACATAAGTTTGTATATAGATCAATGTTACATTGTTACGCCAAGCAAAATAGAAATAAGTGAAGCATGATGGAATAACATTTAATGCAAAATATTTTTGATTTTCTCTCTTCATCTTTTAATAGTACTGTTGCATCTTAAGTTCTTAATTTTTGACTGATTTTTGTACATCAAATATCTCTCCTATTTTTTTTAACATATATTAACATTTATGGATTGGAACCCTTTAACTTGCCAGAGATCACTCTATCTCTTTCTTCTTCCATGTTCTGAAATGTATAACTAATTAGCACTAGAATGCCTTGTGTTGATAATTGGTCACTTTTCATTTTAAAATGTTCATACACTTTTTATTGTTTGGGCCATTTCATACCCTAAATTAAATAAGATGCTGATGACCTGAGATGTATTTTTTTTAATAGTGTTTAATACCCATTTTTTACTGCTGAGGCATCACGGGCAATGCATGCTAATGATACATGAAATGATCATTTGGGAGTTTTTTTTTTTTTTTTTTTTTTTTTTTAAAGGAAAGAAATGTTCCAGGCCTAAGTTTAGGGTACCTCCCAGGTATTTGCCACCAATGGGGATTGAGGAAAACCTAGAAAAATCCTGAGTCAGGGAGGACAGTCCTGGATAGTATTGAAACCCAGACCTCTCACTCGTGAGTTTGTACCTTAACGACCTCAGCCATCTGTAGCGGTATGCCTGAGATGTTAAAGAGCATCCATTAATAAACCAAATCAACAAAATCATTGGCTCTTGAGTATCTGTTTAAAATTGCATGCTTAGATTTTCACTGCCATGAAAGTTTCTGTTACTTGACATTTAGACAGATTATTAAAGGAGAACATAATGCATTTCTTTTACTGCCATAGGCTTTCTGAAGCTATATTCAAGAAGCTCTTTAGAATATATATAGTATGAAAAAAAAGTTATTTGGCATATGTGAAAAGAAATTCTATTTCAAAAATAATTTTAATATTTTTATTACAATTTCTAATAATTTTTTTACTGTATGAGAAACAATCCAACTTTATTATATTATTTGTTTAATAATTTCATTTAATTTTAGTACTGCAAAAAAAAACCAGACTGGCTTTAGGCAAGTTTTCATGTTATATCTGATTTGTACTCTGTTGCAAATGTTCAAAATGTCTTTCATTCATATGAATAGTGTCTCACTTGCTTTTGACATTCTTCCCTTACAAGGTAAAGTATTGCTAGTGGTATAGGCTGAATAACATGGATAATGCTATGTTTCAGTTCTGGCCATGCCTGGAAATTGTGCTGTTTAACCCTTAACTGAAAATAATCGAGAGCAATGAGTTCTAAAGTCATTTCATTTTTGCCAGTGCACTCAAGGCCATTTTTCCCCACTTTCTGACTGTTTTCCCACTCCACTCAGTATTTTTGTGGCAATGGTAGCACCAGCAATATCTGCACTTTTATTGAATGAATAATGTAGTTTCATAATGCAAATAGCTTCAAATTTGAGTGGTATTAGATGACAATTGAAAAGCATCATTTACAGCATGTATAATTTCTTTAAATTGCTATAAAACTGCCAAGAGAAAGTTAGTATATTTTTTAGAGATGCCCAGAAAATAACTAGAGAAGCGTGTTGGATATCTGCCAAAATGTATATATGAAGAAGCTGAAGAAAGGGTAGCTGATGATGCAGAATTCCTATAGCATTCTTATCCCTCTCCAAGGAAAAATATAATTTGGAAAAAACCAGTCACTGACTTGGATGATATTATCCATCGTTCGGTGCAAGGGTTTTATGACTGTGGCAAATATCCCACCCTTAAAAAGCTTAAGGAGTATTAAAGGATGAAATAGATTTTTCCTGGCAGCATAACTTCTGTATTTAAAATATTGAGGAATCTGGGATTTAAATTTATGTAACAATGGTAAAAGGTTTTTAATGGAAAGGAATGATATTGTTACAGAATGCGTCTCTGGTCTCAAGCAGTGAGGAAGGGAGGGATATTCTGCTGAATATTCTTTTTTGTTGAGTGGGGTGTTTACCAATCTATGAACAAGGCTGTTTATAATGGCATGTTGGTTGGTTTATGGTTGAAACTGTTATTCTTTATGTGATTATCTGTATGTGTAGGTTTCCTATATATGCCGAATGAAATTATGTCATTTCTCCTGTACATTTTTAGGTCCAAAAATGGCAAATAACCATCTTCCTCCAATTTCATAGTGAATTTAATATTTTGGTCCTGCAAATTTAGTAATTTTTAGGGCAACTTCTATTTGTTTTTTGGTACTATTGCAAGTGTGTCATCCACATAATGTGACCATGCTTTGAAGATGAAAGGAAATGCCTTAATAATGTATGTTTCTACAGCACTCATGAATAAATTTGCCAGAAATGGAGAAAGATTTATATTTTAAAAAATAAACAGTTGTCAATTTTGACATTCCACTAATGGACTTCCTGTTCTGTTATCTAATGGAACTACCAGAGGTCACTACATCACCTGCCAGGATTAGTTGGTCCCCAGCTGAGGATGAGAGCAAATGCTCTTGAAACATGTTCTGAAGAATTAACCAGTTAGTGAAGTTTTAGTGTCACTAATACTGACGCATTTGTATATATAATGTATGTGTTATTCTTCTTTTGAAAATGCATTATAGATTTCCTAAATATCTTATTTTACTCAAGAGGTTTCAGCTCTATTATAGTTAATACGTATCACAGAAGTACTTTTGAAAAAGATAGTAATTTAAATAAAAAATAATACAGAACTGACCTTTTAATGCTGATTTGAACTGAAAATTCTGGATAACATCAAAATAATGCTTTATTTAAGCAAGAAATAAAATAAAAAGACAGAAAGAGAGAGAGAGAGAGAGAAAAGAGATAAGTTAACATGCTCCAAAATACTAACATGAAAGCACAAATTTTAGAACTGCCTTGGTTATTGTAAAGTGTTGATTAAACTGAATTAAATGTTCAGGTTGGTGTGGTGGGAAGTATGAGAGCAGGCAAGTCTGCAATATTAGCGGCTCTTGTGCGAATGGTGGAACCAAACACAAATGGAGCCATATGGATCGATGATGTGGACATCAGTACTGTACCATTACAAGTGTTAAGAAAGCATATTTCATTTGTTCCTCGATTCCCTGTTCTTTTTTCTGGCCCACTACGGCTCAACCTTGATCCAGAAGGAAAGTTTCCAGACAACATTCTCTGGGATGCTCTTCAGAAGGTAACATTAGTATTAGTATAAGCAAAGAAAATTAAACCCTGATGTGGAACACGTAAATGCATGCAAAAACTTGAATTGCTCTTTTTCAAGCATCCTTTCTTATTTTTTATTCAATTCAAATTACATGAGTAATTTGAATGTAATAAATATACCACTTTCCTTCTTGGTTTTCACAAAAAATTGGCACCAAAACATATTTGAATTGTTCTTATATGTTGTCTTCATTCTTACCATATTCCTCTTTTTTAACTATGTAATATCTAAATGGTTACACTTCATAGCATCTGTAGATAGCTGGATAAATGAAACCTGAAGAAGTATTTACTGCACTTTCCATAGAACATTTGCTGTGGACAGCTTCATAAATAATCTGCTTTTGAGTCATTCCACATAAAACCAACATACCCATGAAATCAATTTGACTCAGATTTTTGTAAAAAAATTACATAATTGTTCATTGAAAAGTGAAACATATTATTGGAAATTGTTATTAAGTTAGAATAATGGATAAGGAAATACACAATGTATCTAAACTACTTGTTACTTGATATAAAAATGGCAGAATTTAATGTTTTATGTAATTTCCCATAAGTATACAGCAAAAAGGAATTATTTTTATCTCATATTAAAAAGTACAAAAACACATTTCAAGCTCATGTAAAAGTTACTTAGTGATATGAACTATGACACAGTAAAAAAAATTACAAACAAAAGATGTATTTATTTTTTCCTCTAAATAGCTTCCTTGATTTTTCTGAAATTTGGTAAAATTGTTGCCAATATATTTCTCTGCTTACACTTATAAATTTAGGATGCGACAGTAACAATTACACTGGTCAACAATAAAAACATTCTGAATAATCTCTTAAATTCAATAGATGCATTTATTCCAACTGTTTTCCAATGTCAGTAGTTTTCCAGATGGTCTGCAAAATATTCTTCTGCAACTACAAATGCCTCTTGATTTGGTGAAAAGTAAGGAAGAGTTTGAGTTGGAAGTCTAATGCACAGGGGACCAAATCTGGGAAGCTTCAGCAAATTCAAACTTAAAATCTCTCAATTTTCCAATTACTAAAGCACTTTGGTAAGAAGATGCATCCTCTTGATAAAAATAATATATTTTCCCTGCAAATTAGATATTTTTCTCATGAATTTTTTCAGGTGGTTGGCTCAAAAGATTCAAATAGCATTCCTTGTTTATGGTTTTATCCTTCCGAAGATAGTTAATTAGTAAAACTTCTTTAGCATCCTTTATGGTTGGCTGGTTCAAACACAATCACTCTAGTTTTTTTATTTTTTATTCTTTCTATTTTTACTGCTCTCCAATTCTATTCCTTGAACAGCAATGACTGT
Organism: Metallyticus violacea; assembly: GCA_030762175.1. Taxonomy (NCBI): domain Eukaryota; kingdom Metazoa; phylum Arthropoda; class Insecta; order Mantodea; family Metallyticidae; genus Metallyticus; species Metallyticus violacea. The sequence continues at coordinate 120,404,241 of CM060842.1, read as the reverse complement.
ATAATTGAAAACATTTTCACAGTTTATTGAGTGGCAGTTGTAAATTGTTAGACCAGTATCAAGGCAGTATCAGTTGTATTACTTCACATCCTGTGGCTTATATTGTGGTCTTCATTTGAGTAATCTGGTTCTGATTGAACGTATGTGGTAATATGAGTGAAAGGAAAAAAGATTTAGTCTGACCATCCTTTAATGAGACACTAAAGGAGAGCAGAAAAAGTTGTAGAGTCAAGCGCAAAGAAATGTGAGTATGAGTTTGAAGGTCAAGTACACAGAATGAAGAACCATACAGAAAATGAAAAAGAAGCCAACAGTGATGATGAAGGTATGGTGTTCATTCTGATATATTATTTTAGCACTAATAGTTCCTTATTAGATTTTCTTATAAAACATTTTAACTTCTTAATATTCACTTATTTAAATCTTTAATAATTTTACTTCTTCTTTATTCCGCTCTTTTTAATTTTAACAGAAAAATAATAGTTGCCTGAAAAGGTGCTTTAAAATATTTAATAGGAATTTATTTTATTTTTATTAGATCATGCATAAATATTATATTTTGAGTCTTGTAGTCAAATTCAAACAGCTGGCTATTACTTTTTGTCAGCAAATATTAACAAAAAAAAATTAAAAAGTGCTTTGTTGTCATTTTTTAAATATTATTCTAAACTGCCTCATTAGTGTAGTGGTGACTATAAATCCAGAGGTCCTGGGTTTGAATTCCCGGTCAGGTAAAGTGCTAGATAAGTTTTTTTTTCCTCTCTCTCCATGCCCTGAGAAGGTAAATGCCAAATAGTTTTAAGGCACCAAGTTCATTTGTAGCATCATTAATTAATTTCATTCCTTCCCTAGTGTGCCATAACCATGTCACTCCACCATCCTCTCCACTGAGACACCCTGTGGTAATCTCAGCCTCAGAAATTCACTATAATATTACCATTTCAAGGAAGGATTCCTGTAAGTTCATGAGAACAATGGGGTGGTATAGGACCAAAAGAAAAAGTTATTTTCTAGAATATATAACCATACCATATTTCTTGATTTTCTTTCTTGATGACCATGAAATTGTAGACAAGAAAATCAAGAAATTCAAACAAGGGAAGAGGTTAAAACAGGTTACAACATTGTCAGCAAAAAAAGAAATCTCTCCCATCTTCAGTTGCTCACTGAACCGCCATTACTTGAAACGATGACTGGATAACCAGATGTTCCTGTGGTGGCCTCTGTTGGTTGAAGTAGGAAGTTGCTGAGTTTATCCATAGGAGGAAACTGGAAATTCATTAGGTTTTCTCTATTTTTTAATATGAAAATTTTTTCCCAAGTGCATAACTCCAATGGGTTATGAAGATATTTCAGCAGTTTAATTCCCGGTTTTATTTCATGGTTTTTGGTCCAAAAGTGAGCTGATACTGCTAATTTATCCACCTGCTTAAACCAAATATTCCTAAAATGTTCTTTCCTTCGAATTTCCAAATTTCTCTTTGTTTTGCCTATGCAGCTCTGTTCACAATCTGCACATTTTGTTTCGTAAATTCCTGATTTCTGTTCTGTTGGTATGGAGTCTTTTACTGTACAACCACCATATTAACAGAACAGAAATCAGGATATTACAAAATAAAATGTGCAGATTGTGAACAGAGCTACATAGGCAAAACAAAGAGAAACTTGAAAATTTGGAGGAAAGAACCTTTTAGGAATATTCGGTTTAAGCAGGTGGATAAATCAGTAATAGCAGCTCACTTTTGGACCAAAAACCATGAAATAAAATCAGAAATTAAACTGCTGAAACATCTTCACAACCCACTGGAGTTATTCTTTTCATATTAAAAAATAGAGAAAACCTAATGAATTTCGAGTTTCCTCCTAAGGATGAACTCAGTAACTTCCTACTTCAACCAACAGAGGCCACCACAGGAACATACGGTTGTCCAGCCATCGTTTCAAGTAACAGCGGTTCAGTGAGCAACTGAAGATGGGAGAGATTCTCCTGAAACGCGGCTTACTTTTATGTAAGTAAATGGAGTTTAGTGTAAAAAAATGAATATCTAAGTTTAGGATATATTATCACTTTATTGTCAACAGCTTCATAAGTACCATATTTACATTGAAGAATATTATAATTAGATAAGAACACAAAGCTTCTTAAGGATAGTATTGCCCTTTTTTCAGTGATCAGAGAAAACTATTAGATTAAATTATGCAACATTGGCAGAGAATGTCAATTATTCAGTAAAGGAAATAAATAAAGGGAAATCTTTTATTATTTTTCTCATGGTTATAAATAGTAGTCATGAACTATGGTAGTGACTGTTCCTAATACAGAGATTGTCAGAAAAGGAAAGTTTGTCATCTTCATTTTCTTGCAAATGAATAGCAATACCCTACTAAGAAATCCCAGCAGTGAATACAGTACATCATATTCTTAATTAGCTAATGAGTTGATTTAATACTTTTATACTCCACTTACCATTGAATTATACAGAACATGGTAAGTGGAGCATAAGAGTGTTAAATTGAGTCACTAGCTAATTAAGAATATATTAATTGTTACACTGTATAAGTTCCAATATGAAATTAATTTAAAAAAACCAAGTACATAAATTCATTTAAGAACTTTCGAAAAATAAGACATTTTTAAAAAATTCTGTTGGAACTCGCACAGTGAAGCTTGTTAAATGTAAATTATAATTAATCTGTCTAGCACAAGAGTGTGTTAGACTACAGATCAATTATAATCTACATAAAAGTACATACATTTTATTTAATTTATTTAGCCTTTACTTTCAGATAAAGTAAAATATTATATAGTTTTTAATAGCTCATCTTTTCCTAGCATGTATTTAATAAATAATCAAATGTACTGAATAATTTTTAGCTTTGAAGACATACAATAATATGAAAAAATAAAAATTACAGCAAATTTTTTATTTAAGGTTAAAATGCATAGAGCTGTTCAAGCCTTACCATATGGCTTGCAAACGGAAGACTTTGAATGGGATAGAGTTTTCAACTTACATCAGAAACAGCTTGTTTGTTTGGCAAGAGCAATACTAGAAGGTAATAAAATTCTTCTAGTAGATGTGGCTGTAAGCAACTTAGATTCTGGGTAAGTTTCTTGCATATTTTTGGTGTTAATAAAAGTTTTTTTTAAGAAACCATAAACTATATTATCCTTTGCCATAATGATATTAACTCTACAGAATTCTGTTCCACATTGAAATATTTTCTAAAACATTATTATAGCCATTAATTATAGGCAGTTTGTACTTTTTCTAGCCACTTTTTAACCTGCATTATTGCATATTGTTACAGCACACAGTATTGGTTGATTCTTTGATGAACATGGGTAGTTTTATTTCAACAGGGCATCATGAGGAGTAAAATATGGAATGTAATAAAATAAAGAAATTATTTCTATTACTAGACTACTACATTCTCTAGTGTATTTTATTCAAACTGAATGACTATGCAAATGTAGAAGAGGGAATTCAGAAATTTATACTAGATGCCTTGACTTCCATGATGATGATAAAACTTGTTGATGATTTGGAAGAAAATATTTACTAAGTAGTTCAAAAATAGTGATCATGATTCTTGCAATGAAGAGCCAGCTAATAAAATCCCTTTGGATGAAAGAGATCTACTATTTTCACTGCAAGCCATCTCCACACAGGTTCCATATTTGCTTACAAAAAGACAACCTACAAAATGTTTTATGTGCCTTTCATGATGAAATATAAGAAAAAGATGACAGAATATTGTGTCCTATTTGCCTGAGAGGGAAAAGCAAAGCACTCTTTCAATCCAATTGAATCATGGAGTATGTTATTTTTTAAGCAGAATGCTAGAAAAAATTATTAAGTAGCAAATGAGTGAACTTCTGTTTACAAGTACAACTGTAGCAGTGACAGAGATGTCCAATTTACTAACATCACAAAAATAAAGGCTGTTTTTGATCATTTTCATTTTACAGGAGTCCTAAAATCATCTCCATAATTTTACTATGATAGAAGCAGGAGTTAAATTTTTTCCAGCAACAGTATTTCTCAAAAGTATTAATTTTCTTTTGACAACAATTTGTTTTGATAACAAGATTGACAGTAGAGAAAGAACATTTTTTGACAAGATCAAACCAATAAGACAAAGAGGGGCGATGGAAAGACAAACCTGAGGTTTGGTACCTGCATCGCTTTATTTCTAAGTGGCAGACAATACCCAGAGAGCATAATGCCATCAAATTGATAATGCACTGTATACTTTGCTTCTGTGCTTTGTAGGTCTAGTATAACTTGAATTTGGTTCAGCATGTCCATCCCTGTCATAAGAGATAATTTTGAAGAACTCTATACACACTGAAAAAATAATTGTTCTTTACTGGAATGTATCACATTGATCAAATGCTTGACCTTCTCAAGATTGCTGCAGTTTCCAAGTTTTCATGAAATCCAAAGCTGCAAAATGTGGCTAAAATATTTGTCTTACATAATTCAAAGTTTTCTTTATGCACTGAATATGGAAATATGCACGGGACAGCAACCAGTTGGGTAATTTCATCAAAAAACAGATCTCATCAAATTATGTTGGGATGATTGAACATATATCAGAAATAGAACATAATGGTATAACTGGTTTAGTTCTATATATGTTCTAGTTGAACTTTAATAAAACTAGAGATTGTTTCTAGTGCAATGCTGAATAAAAACAAATGGAAAATATCCTCACTTTTCACAGAAGGAGAGTGGTATGAAGAACATAGCAGTCTATTTGGTTTTGATGAAAATATGATATTATTCGTACGAAATTGTAAACCTAATAGAAGTTAGAAACAGTGAAATTGATTAATTATACACATAAAGAAGTCTGTATTAGGTGACACTACACTTTAGTAACTGATTAATTGTCAGAACATGTCAAGAGCTTTCACTCTCATCTTCATCTAGGGACTGATTATCACTGACAGGTGATAATGTGACCTCTGTAATGATTCCAATAAACAGCAAAATAGGAAGCCCATTGGCAAGATATCAAAATTCTGATGTTTATTCTTTCAAAGAAAAATCTTTTACCATATTGCTAATTCCCTGGGATTGTAGGTAGCTTTCAACAGTTTGGTTTCTTTTGCAATGTCATGATTGTAGAAATTTAAGATATAAACAGGTGGATAAATTGGCAATTGCAGATTATTTTTGGATGTACAATCATGACATAGCAAAATAAACCAAACTATTGAAAGCTACCAACAATCCCAGGGAATTAGTAATATGGGAAAAGATTTTCATTTTAAAGAATAAGCATTGTGTCATGAATTTTGACATGCCACCAACGAACTTTCTATTTTGCTGTATATTAGAACCATCAGAGATTACACCATCACCTGTCAGCATGTCAGTCCCAGCTGAAGATAAGAGCAAATGCTCTCGAACATGTTGTAATAAATAAATTAATTAGTGAAGTATGTCACCTAATACTGACCTCTTAATGTGTATAATGATATTACTTTTCCATGTGCTAAAGGGAAATGGTGATTACACTGCACTTTTTGAAGATATTGATGCAAATTTGGGATAAGATAAAAATAAAATATTTTAACATTTTACATTATTAAAGAAGATATTGACATAATGAATAAAATGAAAACAATTATTCCATATTCAGAAGATGAATAGATGGGCTCTTGCACTGTTATTTTGTCATGATGGACATTGGTAGCATAAACAGCTACATAATTTTCCAGTCAAGTGCCGTGAAATAGATGAGCAGATGAGAATAGTTCAAAATTCAAAGCTCAAGGTTTTTTTCACTGAATATATGCAGTTTGCACAATTGACTTCATCAAATCTAGGATCATGCAAAACCTAATGAGGAAACTAAAAGAAACTGTTGCAAAATTGGCAGGAATACCTGAAGAGGAATCTACCTGAGCTGCAGTAATTCCGGCATTTGGATGATCTGCTTTGTGTAGAAAACAGATAAACCTGGTATATTTCAAAGTGTCACAAATTTGTATGTAGGGTTCACATACTGCAAACAATGTGTTCAACAAGAACTAAGAGAAAATTATGAATAAAATACAGTATTTCCACGTCAAATTTACTTGCATTTTCTTTAGGATAGATGGCTGTATCAGAATAATCTTATTTTTAAATTTATAAATTCTTTTTACCATGCTTCTCTAGTAATCTTTTTTTGTAGATTTCCATAATATGCCATTATCTTTAATTTTATATATGTAATACTATTTTGAATTTATTTTATTAAGGAAAATAAAAAATACTATTTAATATATTAACCAAATCTAATTAAAATATGAACTGTGCATATATTGTCACAACCAACCCTGAGCTATTCACTTTATGTTATTCCAGGTTATGCACATGATTAATTTAGCACATGGTCAGACATTAGGGGCTTGTTCGTGATTCTAATCCCTAAGTAACCTCTAACACTCTGAAAGGAAACTCACATATGAGATTAGAAAACACTAACACAAAGAACTTGTGTGAAGTCTTTTATATTTCTACTACATAATTATTACAACTCTAAATCTTACCTAAAGAATGTCATTACAATTGCCAAGAAGAGTGTTGTGCATCTTCACTCCCTGACTTCTCTCAGTAGAATCCCCCCAAACAAGCCAATTAAGCACATATTCATTGATATGCATTCACAGGGCTTATCTCTTTACATGTTCAAATATGCCAGACAGGTGCAGAATTAAATAGCAATTATTGCCTACTTGCTCTCAACAATCCTTGTTAACACATACTGTTAATGTATTGTTTTCATTATTAAACCCCACTATTAAGCCTCCTTATACCACAATATGAGTACATCTAATTGTAATCTATCATTGGAATTTGTTATCTGTTTACAAGATATAAAAATAAAGTTCACATAAAAATACTTTAGCTTAAAATAAAGCTGCCATGTATTTCTTTGCACAACAAAGTCTGTCATTATGATATGCAACTATTGCAGGGTTAAAGGATTAATCTTTAACTATTGTAAGTACAATAGGTATTTTCATTTTACTTGAATCTATGCATGCTATAGCATCATCTTTGTGGCACAAACAATTCAGAAGATATATTGCATACTTTTTCTGCTAAACATAATCTTTCTGTTAATTATAGCCTAAATATTTTAATTGCAATGTTGTTCAAGAGCTCTTTTCTTATTGAGTGTTTACTGAAAAAATTAATTTTATATATGAATAATTACAATTCAACATATAAAAATAGACATAGAAAATGTATACTATATACACACAAGTAGAAAGGTGCAGTACCAACATAAGCATTACATAATGCAGTCATAAAAATTAATTGCATTAATGGTAAAGTATTATTAGTTTCAATACCATTATTAGATTTGAAGATAATAAAAAATAATAACAAATTAGAATTTGGCATATACAGAAAAGATACACACACCGATAATTACATAAAAGCTAAAGGTTTCAACCCTAGACCTCACAAAGAAGCAGCATTCAATAGTATGATTTATAGGTTGATTAATGTACCACTTAAAAAAGAAGAATATGAGAATGAATACTCACATATAATACACACAGCAAAAGTTAATGGGGTTTAGTAAACAAATGATAGATCAAAAAATAAAAAGATTCAAAGGAAAAAAAGAAAATCAAACAAATCACCATACTCAGCAATTTATATAAAGAAAAAACTTATCAAAAGCTCATGTATCACCCTTACATCAATAACAAATTTCAAAAAATATTCAAACAATACAACATCGCTTTGACACCCGTAAATAGATACAGTGTAGGCAAATTACTGAATCTAAACAAAATTGAACCCAGATGAAAAAAAGATAGTTCAGGCATCTATAGGATCAACTGTAACGAATGTGATAAAGTATATATAGGCAAGACCAAAAGAAGCTTGGGTATTAGATTGAAAGAGCACTGGAGAAACATCAGATATAAACAAATAGAAAAATCGGTAGTAGCAGCACATTTCTGGAATGAAAATCATGTATTTGAAAAAGATATAATAATGCTAAGAGCGGTTCAGCACCCAAAGGAACTTAGTATATGGGAAAAGATTTATATAAAAAATATGAACAAGAACTTATGAATTTTGATATACCAGAAGTAGACAACATATTGTACAGGTTCATCAACAGACCACCAGAGCACACACAGCCAAGTATACATCCTACATGAAGAAATCAGTTAGTCGTCAATTGGTTGACAATGTGAGCAAGTGACTCATGAAACTAATTCCAACTTACTTTTTAATAAAAAAAGTTTTAATGTGAAACGTCAAGAGAGTTTAATATATTGACATGATTTTAGAAGTTTTACGTTTAATTCAACAAGATGGTTCAATGTACCTAGTATTTCTCAATGTACTCCCAGCTAATATCAAGGCACCATTGTCATATTCGTGATGCCTTTATTATGGTATTACAAAACCATTTTTTGGAGTACTATGCCACCAATTGTTGACAGGTGCATGAATTTCCTCATTGTTGCCTAATTTTTTATCTTTTATGTTTCTGAAATGTTCTTTTAACCATGTGCCTATGAAAAGAGAAACATAGGCACACAGTTAAAAGAACATTTCAAAAATCAGCAGTGGCATCTCATTTCTGGATCTCCTCATGATATTTTATCTGACTTCACTGCATTGGTTCCAACAGAATTTCAAAAAATTTATCCCCAATATATATAACAGTTTGTATAACAGAAACCCTCAGATACTCATTTGGATACTAGGCTGAATTGAACTCTGGACCATTTAGTCTGTAGTCAGGTTCCTTACCATCTGAAATATTCTGGTGATCTAAAACAAATTAAAAATGCAAAAATATCAGAGCATGGGAATTAGCTATTTTATATTTTACTTGCTAATTATCTAGATTGCAAAATTCTCAATTGCAAATTGTTATTACAATGTAATATTTTGAATAATGCACTTGCCATGACAAAGAATCATATTTTAAAAGAATGGTACTATAAATCAAATCCAAGAAAACAATATGACTAAAATCCATTATATTATTCCAGAACAGAAGTTGAAATGCTCCATGTAATCAGGAAGTACTTCACCAACTGTACAGTTATCATTGTTAGTCACAGATTACGTTCCATAATGCAGACAGATCGAGTTATTGTCATAGAGGCTGGGAAAATGGCCGTAAGTGTTTGTGAATACTTTTGGATATTTTAGAATTTAAAAATATTCTGAACCAAATTATGACAGCTATATAAACAAGGCAGATATTGTTGTGTGGCATCATCATCTTTTTCAAAGCATAGGTTCCAGCTTAGAAAAATTATTTGTGCTGTATTTTGTCTAAAGTCTTGCAGATCTATTGCTTATCTTGATGTTGGCATTAATATGTGGTTCATTTTAATATAAAAATAAAATATGAATGATTTTAGATTTTTATGAAAATAGTACTTCATTTAAGTATGTAATATATTATATACAATGTCAATGCAGTAACTGGATCTGCTAAAACATTATTTTTCAGATATGACAAGAAAGACCTTATATTTTAACCCATCGGTGGAACTGCATATAAGATTAAAATTAAAGTTACTCTAACAACAATTTATATTATAATATTTTTGTATTAAAATTGACACATGTAATAATTTATGATGTATGGGGATAAAAAGGTTAATGGTTTTTTTAATCCAAAGGTGTGTTATATTCCATTTCTTTAAGAGTAATTTTATTTATTGTTTTTCTTTTACTTTTCAAATTTCATAGATCTGAAAATAAAAAAAAAGTTATAATCTAAAGTTATAATGCCAACTATATAGGCTTGAGAGTATTAACATTATGCTGGGTGACTGAACATATGTTGATCTATATAAATCTTAATTTAAAAATGAATGCAACTATCTTAGAAGAAAATTTCAAAATTACCTCAAGAAAATTTGTGCAATAAATAAATTACAAAATAAAAGCAAATTATAAATGAAAATCCTTATACTTCTGCATCAGATATATTCAAAATATTATATAGGAATAGCATACTTATTCAATTATTTCAAATATCTTATGAAATTATTTATTTCACTATGCAAATTTAATATTTATAGTAACAACAAAAATAGAAACATTTATCAGACATAGTTGTGAACATTATGGCATAAAATACAGAGGGTACTTTGGAAACTGATTTACTATGTTTTTACATTTTATAATACAGTACACAGCTATCAGTGCAAAGCTTTAAAGCATATTTAATCATATGGAATTTTGAAAGTAAGTTTCAATAGTGATATTGAATTTTTCTTTTTCTAAAATTGAAGTTAAACTAGAAAGGAATAGCATTTATATAAGTTTGAAAAAAATGAAGACATCTGCACATCTGCACAAATCTCTCTTGGGTTATGTGGGTATCATTGTATGATTTGTATTTTCTTAGTGCAATTAACTTAGGCAAAACTGGGTTCAGGCAAGGAGTTTTTTAGAAGGCTATCCTCTTTCAGGTCCCACTAGTGATTGTAACATTTCATAGTTGAAATAGGAATCTTAAGGTGTTTAAATTTGTCACAAAGTTGAATTTGAGTATTGCAGAAAACTGGAGGAAAGTTATTCAGCTTAGATAATCAATATTCTTCACAGGACTGAATCTAACTGGATATTTCCTCTATCTCTGTGGGTTTTATCCTTTTACCATTTGCTGGAAAATCCATATGTCTGTTGTTTTCAGAACATGGAAAGAATGAAATTTGTTAACTTTCCATAAATAACTAAGAATTTTGTGCAAAAAGTAATAATTAAAGGGAGAAAAATTTATTTAGTTACTTTTTCACATATTACAATTGATATGTCTAAATAGGAAATTTCTGTTTTCATATGTTTCTAACAATTTTAATGACAAACCACCATAGCTAGACCACTATGGGTAGCTGGGTTGTGGACTCGTGAGTGGGAGGTCTGGGGTTCAAATCCTGCCAGGATCGTCCTCCCTGGCTGAGACTTTTTCCAGGTTTTCCTCAGTTCTCATAAATAGCAAATGCCAGGGAGATACCCTAAACTTAGGCCTGGAACATTTCCTTCCTTTAAAAATAAAAAATAAATCCTTTCCCCGATATATAATTTCATCTCAGGTATCACCAATGTCCACCGCCTGTGGTGCCTCAGTAGTAAAAATGGGTGTTAAACACAATTTAAAAAAAAAGCATTCTAGGTACAGATTTTCAAATTGGACCAATGGTTAGAGAGAATATATGACTCAATAGTGGAGGGGAGAATGATGTATGAAATAAAAATTTGGGGGCCAGATGAAAGATGGGAAGGGATAAATATGATAAATAGATTATTTTGTAGAATTATTCTAGGCTTACCTAGAGCTTCACCTAATGAAGTTGCTGTAATAGAACTAGGAAGATTGCGCTATAAAAGCAAGGTCATAGACAGAGTATTGAAATGTTGGTATAGAATAGGGAGACTAGAGGAGGAGAATATTATTAGTCAGTGTTTGGTAGCACAAGGAAAAATTAAGGGAAGAGAAAATAGGATATTTAAAATCCAAAACATTCTACAAGTGGGCTTGGGATCAATGTGGTATGAGGATGAAAGAATGAGAAAAGGATTTTGGAAAGAGATAACAATAAGAACTGAGGATATAGAAAAACAGGAAATAGGGCAAATCTTAACACCAAAAAAACTCTGAAATTATGTAGTACACTAAAAAATGTGTGGGGAAGAGACAGATATATTGAAATTTGTGATAAGGTAGGAAGGGAAGGGTTGGCATGGTTTAGAACAGGAGTAAAATATTTAAGTGGATTAAAAAATGGATACACTGAGGGGAAATATCCTATGTGTGCAGAACCAGACAGTACTTGGCATTGTATACTAGAATGTAAGCAAACTAAGTTTTGGAGGGAACAGTTCATATTAAGAAAATGGGAAAACCTACCAGATGAAATAAGAGGTAGAAGAATTTTAAATTTAAAGTCAGATGAAAACATTAAGGAACTAGGAAAATACATAGGCAAGGTAAGACAAAAATGGTTATGGGTGTAAAATATTTAGGAAATGTGCATGAGAATAATATTGTCAGATAGTGAAAGGAGGATGAAATGAGTAGGGGAGGGTATGGGGCTAGTTATTTAATATTAGTTAAACAGGATCCTTGTAATACTAATAAACAGCGTGTTAGTGTATATAAGGTCCTAAGGAATAAGCAACTCTCAAGGATAGAAATTTGGCTGAATGGGTTTAATTAAAAAAGAAGGAAGGCTTAGTATTGTAGAAAATATAATTTAATATTGTATTGAATGTATAAATTACTTTTAATGTTGTGTTTTGTTTTTGGTTCAATCGAATCCCAATCCCCTGAATATTCCAGTAGTTAGCTGCTGACGAACCAGTTACTGGGGCTGAGCCAATCAAATTGGAATAACTTTTGATTGGATTCAGTGCCTTCTGGAATTGCTGAAGGCACTGTTCCTAATTGTTATATTTAAAAGTAATGTTTTTTACTATTATTATTGTGTCTATTTTGTATATAAAAATTCTGTATGTGATACATGAGAAATAAATACTGCTACTACTTAATAAATTGTTATATTTAAAAGTGATATCCTATATTTATGAAATTCTTTACATCTTTTGGGTAATTAGCCAGATCACGATTGTAATTTGTCTGTATGTGTAATTATGTTCTTATATCTTATTGTATGCTAGTCAATTTTCTATATTTATGTTATTCCATCAATTGTGCTTGAATAAAAAAATAAAACTATAATCCAGATAAAACTTTAATTTGTTGATCAATTAGCAAACTGAAAACATTGATAGATAACTTATTTAATAAACCTTTTATTTAACCTAAACTTAGATATACCTAAGTTTAGGTTATATTGCCACTCCATTGTCAACAGCTTCATAAGTACAATATTTATAAACATTTTATTTCTTTTGTGCCTTTTAATTATTATTAGGAATAAGCTCACTTCAGAGGAGAACATATTAAAGGAAAATTTTAACCAAAATTTCTGAAATTTTAAGGTGGATGTTGATCTAAAAATTTAAGAATTAAATAATTTTTGGATGACTGAATGGGATATCCAGACAAACTGAAGACTTAAGGATTCCAATAGAAAATAAAGAGCTAAACTGTCTTTCATTGGTTTGTATGAAAGCAAGTGACCAATTTTGAACTGATAATTCAGATAAGAGTCCAAATTGTAGAAAAGTGCAATTTCAAATGTTCTAAATAAGAACTAGAATGTTTTCTATTCTCATGTCATTACTGATCTGTAATATTCATTGAAAACAATATAATTAGCTTCATACTGAGCAATTTTGGATAAAAAGATCATAACCAGAATATAGATGATTTTAGCATAGAATGGGAAGTAAAGCCGTGGGTCCCGTGTCGTACATTTACGGCACGAAAAAGAACCTCAAGCCTGAAAGAGAGGCCTCTGAGCAAAATTTGTCGGCCGTTTCACGCCCTGAGTTGAATGGGACGCTGATGACCTGAGCTGTTAAAGAGCGTCCGTAAATAAAACAATCAAAAAAAAAAAAAAAAAAAATTAGCATAGAATTTGTTTTTATCACTTGCATCACATTATTAGCAGTAGTTCCATCTTAAACAGAAACCTAAAATGCATTCTTTTTTTTTTCTATCTGAACTGTTTTGTGCAAGCATGCTTAACTAGAAAAGAAAATTATTAAATAATATTTTCAAACTAAAAATTCATAATGATGTTCAAACATTTACTTCATAATCCAGATAAAATGCATGATAGGTTTTACTCTAGTTTTCTAGTAGATCTTTAAAACATATCTGTAAACAAAATAATAATTTTTCTTTGATTTTTTAGCATTGTAACTAGTCTTAAACCAACTTTTTGTCTAATTTTTCCAACATGCTGAATTATATATTTTAATTTTATATGGATTCGGAATAATCTCAGTGTAAATTATTTTGATTTTTTATTATGTTTAACTATTTGTATAAAAATATGTCACAAAAATAGCTAGTAATACTGTAACATATTACTTTTGAAATATAAATTTGCTTTATTCTTAATTAGACAATTATGATGCACTTACCATTGAATTATACATAACACGTTTCACAGGCCTTCGCCTGCATCATCAGCTCTGTGTCAACTGCAGGATTTATTGTTGGTTGAATGGCACTTGGTGTAGCTCTTGTGGATATTTTATGAACTTTTGGATTTATTTGTTTTCTGTTGGGATCTCAAAGTTCATAACCTTATCTTCATATTTTTTTATGAAATTTTTTTCCCACATTCCCAGCTCCAAGGGTCTGTCTACAAACTTCAATAATTTGACTTCCATTTCTATATCATGTTTAGCTCTCCAAAAGTGATGTGTAACTGCTGATTTATCTATCTGATTATACTTGATGTTGCTCCAGTGTTCATTTAGCCTAATTCCAATGCTTCTTTTTGTTTTGCCAATATATACTTTGTTGCATTCCAAACAATTGATTTGATATATTCCTGGCTTCTTCTCATCAGGTATTCTACCATTATCCCTGGAGTTGAGCAGATTATTTATGCTGAATTTGTTCACTGGGGACAAAGTAATCCCAAACTCTTGAGTATTTTCTGAAATTTTTTGGTAGTCCAAGGATGATAAGTAAATTTCATGTGAATGGTAGTTTCTTTTTTTTGCTGACAATGTTGTAACCTGTTTTAACCTCTTCTCTTATTTGAATTTCTTGATTTTCTTGTCTACAATTTCTTGGCCATACCCATTTATTTTAGTCGTTTGTATTAAGTGAGAGTACTCTTCACTGTATTCAAACTCATTCATGGGTATGTCAATGAGTTTATGTGCTAAGCTGATTATATGGAAGCAAAATTATTGAAATTCATAGATAGACCCTTGGAATTGAGAATATGGGGAACAAAATTTATAAAAAATATGAAGATAAGGTTATGAACTTCAAGATCTCAACAGAAGACAAATTAATCCAAAAGTTCATAAACTGTCCATGAGAGCTACACAAGTCCATTGAACCAACAATGAATCCGGCAGTAGGCACACAGCTGATGATGCGGGTAAAGACCTGTGAAACATGTTCTACATAATTCAATGGTAATTGGAGCATAAGAATACTAAATCCAATCACTGACTAATTAAGAATAAATTGATTGATTCTCTGTATTAGTTCAAACACAAAATTTATTTTCAATTTAACAAATTTGCTTGTTATTATTATAGGAATCTGGACATCCCTATTTACTCTTACAAAATGAATACAGTCATTTCTACAAAATGGTTTATCAAACTGGAGCAGCAGTCAAGAACCAACTCATTCAACTTGCTAAGGAGGTAAAAATACTTAAAACAAGTAACTTAGAGCTCAATAATTAAAAAATAAAATTGTTCTAGATTTTAACTTACTGTTTCTTGCAAAGAATAAATATTTTGTACCAATTAAGTTGCATTATTTGCAGGCTTATCTAGGATGTCTTCCAAAGGTAAAGAAGAAATCAAGAATGAAAAGAAAAAGTATAGTGGAGATTTAGCCTAGTATTCTTGTTAAAATTATCAAAAGAAATACTTACTAGAAATTGGATGTATATTTATGTTCTTAAAATAGTCAGCCATAGTGATAAATATGTTATAAAAGGAATAATGAACAAAATGTAATGTAATGTACTGTTTTATGTTCTCATATGATGCACTTTAATATTAGCTATTTCTATAAACCAAATTCAAAATGTTTTAATTACTTTTTATTCACTGCCTACCACACAGTTGTTAATTGCACATTACATAAAATGCTTTTTTGAGATGTTGTACACCCTTTGACAAAAAAATCATAAAGACCTGGAATGAGAACATTAAGGTAGAGTAGTGGTGTCCAAGCGCTTTAAAAGGCATTATTCTTTGCATAAGTTCCTGGGTTCAAATCCCATGCAACATTTTTGTTTTATTTTTTTATTGGTTTTACAATTGTATACGTAGAACACCATGTTTCCTTAGTATAATGTTATATTTTAATGTATTGCTTGAGTTTTATGGCATTACCTATGCACACACAAAAATGTAATCACAAACTAATGTATTCTTTACATATGACTAAATAAGTTAATGAACAGAAACATTTTTTTTTCTAAAGTGAAAACACCTAGAAATAAAAACAAACTCAGCACATATAGTGCCTTCAATCTTTGAGGCATAGATAATAACAGATTTCTACAGTAGAGTGGACGAGAGGCTACAACATCCCAGGCTATTTGAATTTGCATCCATAAGCCATCTTTCTTTGTGCATGTACAGCGAATGCATATGCAGTAATTTCATTTAGATAGAACAAATACTCAAGGAATTTATATATATATGTTAACATCAAAGCATGCATGTATGGAAAACAATACTAGGCATTTAATTTGTGATAATATGTTACAAAGTTTTATTAAAAAAAGTGCTTCTTGCCAGAAGGCGAACCTGTGCTCTTAACCTTGACATCACTGCACACTCTGCCACAGAGCTAATGGAACACACATACTAGTAGCATCTTTAATCCATGTCATATAACACAACTGCTGCAGTGATTAGACAGTTTTGCTGATTACCTTTAGAAATGCACATTGTATTGAGTAGGACTAAGAATTTTATGTTCAAGGGATAACTTTGTTTTTTCTCAAAGAGAATACCTCTTATATGGTAAGAAAGTACAGTTTAAAATCTTTTTTCCCAATAACAGTGTCTATTCTTTGCACTGCATATTTCAAAGGTTAGTATCTCTCTTCAGATTAGATGTTTATCTCTGGCAGAAAATTGAAGTCAGCTGAATAATGTTTCACCTCTAGAAAGTTAGAAGTTTCTTATAATTAGCTGCTCATAGATGATGTTTTCTTGTCTAGAGCATTTGCTTCTGCAGTAATAATCTATAAATTATGTGCATAGCCAATCATTGCTGAACTTCTAATATCCCATCTGATTAAAATGAACCGGGGGAGGCAGGAGCACTCTGGGACAATTAAGTTGAACCTCAGAATTCTTTGTACAGCTTTGAGAAAAAAATCTATATCACATAAAAACCAGTTTTGTGAATATATCTTAATCAAAAAGCACCTCTCCAAACACTTTGTGAAAATAATTTTGACAACACCCTTTGAAAACCACTTGTTACACAGGACATATAAAGCATTGCTGGAAAGAATGTTTACAAAGGTTTTGCAGAATGTTTCATAAATGGTTGTTGGAGATGAAAACTAAAATGGTGGCCAGTCATCTTTCTTCAGACTGTATCAACTTAAAGAAAACTGGTAAATAAAAAGTTATTCAAATGACTTGAGGTTTCAAAAGTATCAATACATAGCATAATTGAGATAGGTATTTTTATAAATCTTATAAATACCAAGAACAATTATTTAAGTTGAACTTAGGAGGCTATAGACAATGGAATGGTAATATACCTTTTAAAATTTATTAAACATGTTCACACTAACTCCATATACTTATACAACATTAAGATATATTTCAGAAGCAATTGCTTTCATCATCAACTGTTAACATACTGATGATGGGAGTAATTACCCAGAAATGTTCTAATGTTGTATAAGTAAGTGGAGTTAATGTGAACATATTTAACTGTTAACGTACTGATAATGGGAGCAATTACCCAGAAATGTTCTAATGTTGTATAAGTAAGTGGAGTTAATGTGAACATATTTAATAAATTCTAAACCAAGAATAGTCATTGAACAATTATTGGAATGGAATAGCCCATTATATTTAGTATTTATTGATTTAAAAGTTTTATCTGAAAAAAATTGAAATGAATTGGAATATCTGGTCAAATTTTAAAATAAAAAAATATATATTATGATCAAGACTGCTATGTTCCACACTATGGTAAGCTATTTGCACCTTTCCTCTCTGGTAGTGGTGTTAGGGCTTAAATAAGGTTGTTTATTGCCATCATTTTTGTTTATTTTGGCTTTGGATGAAATATTGACTGATGCATGTAGAAACTATCACAGAGGTATACAATGGGGACTAGGTGAAAGACTTGAAAGCAGAATAAGTGCCAATATATGCTTGATATGAATGGTAAGTCACTGGATCTGCATAAAAATGCATCTATCTACAGATAATTTGTATTTAAAAAAAGAAGGAAATTAAACTTTGAGGGTAATTATAATAATAAGAAGGACACAACTGGGGAAGAAACTGAAGAAACATTCTTGTATCTAGGAAGCAATTTATCAAAGGAAAAGTGGATCTAATGAAGATGCTATGACCAGACTTAGGAAAGCAAGATTTACCTTTTCAGAATTAACCTCTTATAGAAGAACAAAAAGACCTTTCTGCAGTTAAAGTTCAAAATCTATAATATAAATGTTAAGTCTTATAATATGGGTATGGAAAGCTACAAAGTAAATGGTAAAGAAATACAAGTATTTGTTCATAGATGCCTGAGAACTATTATGGGGGTCTGTGGTCAAATACTATATGAAATAATTTCTGGAAAAATTACTGGGGCATGAAATTGAGGTAAAATATTGCAAATTAAAATGAATAGAACATGCATTGAAGAGATAAAAATGAAAGTATTATTCACACAGCTTTCAAATGGAATTCTCAAGGAATAAGTAGAAGTAGTAGCAAACTAAGAATACACAGTTCAACTGAAGCTGAGAACACAGGGAAAAGTTGGAAGGAGATTAAGATGTTGGCAAAGAACAGAGTTTCATCAAGGCCCTACACTTTCAAAGGAATAAAAGTAACTATTAATTAATTAATTCATTCAGTAATTTTAATTAACTATGCCATAACTTTATTGTGCTATAATTCTATTATACTCTTTTCCAGATGCCACATAGCAAATAAGAATATCATTAATTTGTCTTCTGAAAAGGGAATAAATGGCAGTAACAAAATCATGTAGCATTAGTTCAGTATACATCTTTTCTGATTTTAGTCACCATGATGCATAAATTTTACTGTGACCTTATGGGTGTTGCTACTATCAGACCTTCCAGTGCATTTATTAAGTTCAGGTGAATCTTTTTTCATTTAAATTTTTTTTATATTGTAATTATGCATTTTACTTTAGAACGTTAGCAGGCAATCATCAAATGCTAGTGTGCGAAAAGTGAATACACATGAATATGTGGGTAACTAAATTCAGAAATGAAAACATGTACATTATTAACTTGCTGCCAAATAGAAGTTAATCTTCCTCCTACAAGGGATGTGTTAAAAAGCCTTTTTTGAGTGACTGTCATGTTAATCCATAAAACAGTGTAATCATCAAAGAGGACTTACAAATGAGGAAAGCTGGGTGCTAGAGTGCTCATTGAAAGTAAAACAAACATAAATAAATATGAAAGACTTGCTTTGAAGATATGTTTACAGAGCACAACTCAGATCATTTTTTTGAAAATGATAAACGTGGATGAAAATGAATCCCTCTATTCAATCAAGAAACTAAAATGACAGTCAGAGTGCAGTACAACTGTGCAGAAAAAATTTCAAATCTCTGCATTTGTAGAAATGATTCTGTCTCACTCTTCACTTATACTGTTCCAAAGAAATGTGAACATCAATGTTAAACTATTACAAAAACATTCTAATGAACCTTTTTCTTGAAATCATAAGGAAACGACTTGAATCGGTTGTAAATTTCCTCCTGCGACTGAACAATGTTCCACCATACAAACCTCATAGAAATTTGGATTAAAAGGATATTGAAATGTTGATATATCCTGCATATTAGCCATGTCTCACTTTTAGCGACTTTTTGTTGCTTTGACTGGTTAAGATTCACTTTTCAGGCAATGGCATTTCTCATCAAGATCAAGCCTGTCTTGCAATATATTAACTAGTTTAAGACTTAAGTGCTATGAAAAGAAAGTATAATGACAATTGTGCTTAGATAAAATATGAAAATATGTAAAAAAAAAGTATGTGAATGCAATTATTTTTACTAAAATAAATTAATTTTGAAAGTTTATGATGAATACTTCTGGATTGCATTTCTATGTGTTATAACTAGAGCTTATGCTTTAATTTACGTTTTCCTTGCTATTTAGCAAATTAATTCTGATATATATATATGCATTTCACACTCCCTGAAGCAATGGGATCAGTCCTGATGGTGTAGTGTTAACCACACTTGCCTCCTAAACCCAAGATCATGGGTTCAAACCCGGCCAGTACTGATGGATTTTTTCAGGTGTAAAAATCTTAAGTATGGCTTCCTTCAGAAGGGAAGTAAAGCCATGGGTCCCATATAGTACATTTGTGGCACAAAAAAAAGAACTTCAATCCTGAAAAAAGAGGCCTATGAGCAAAATTTGTTGGCTGTTTCACGCCCTGAAATGAATGAGACACTGATGACCTGAGATCTTAAAGAGCATCCATAAATAAATCAATTAATCAATGAAGAAAAGGTACCTTAATCTAATTGAATCTAAATGAAGTGTTGCAACCTAAAATGTTTTAAATTGTTGTTATGATAGAAATTATTTTTATGTACTGAAAGTTATGCCGAAATACTATTTATACCACTCCAAGCAGTCAGAAAGAAATTGTTCACCATATGTTTACGGAATTTGGGAATCCACACAGTGAAACTTTTGTTAATCTTATTTTGATTTAAAGTAAAACACTAAAAATCATGTCATCACATTAAAACTCTCTTTAAGTTTCACAAACACACTTATAAAAGTAATTTTGGTACATGTTTCGTGAGGTACATTCCTCACATTGTCAACCAAAACGACGACTCATGATTTTTAGTGTTTTACTTTAAATCAAAATAAGATTGTTCACCATATTACCATTTAATGCAGCACCTCATATAGCAGGTATCATCTACAAATATAATTTAACTGACAACCATAGAGGAACATGAAAGCATTTTTTGCACAAAAGAATAAACATCAATAAAAATTGAAAAAATGTGAACATACAAAGGAAATATGCAGATTACATAGAATCATTTTTCTTCAAGGAAATGTATTTTCCTGGATGGTATACAGTTATTGATAAATATAATGATATAAAGCAAAATGCATAATTTTTGTAGGAACATTTTTGAAAGGCTCTTCTATTTTTCATGGAGAAATTGATACTTTACAGACTTTCAACAGTGTCTTGTATGAGGAAAGGCATAAATCTTTGCTAGAGACAATTTTAATGAACAGCTCATTGAAGAGAAACTCTACAGAGTCATAAAAAACAAGTCAATGTTCTTATTTTTTAAATAGAAATGGGGCTACACCCCCAGGGCGATTACACACATAATGCAGGTCTGTGTATTAGATCTTAAATGGGCATATTAAATCAACATATAAAACAGGGGGGGAGGGGAAAAATGCTTTACTATGATATGTTTTAAGACATTATCATAGGTATGGCAGCATATACTACATTGTGAAATTTCTTGCCACAGCTATTTCTGAATTCTGCTGAACTTGAAAATTTGATGATTGGTTGGTTGGTTGGTTGGTTGGTGGCTAGTGGCCATTAGAAATGCCAATATATATAATTTTTTTCTCTAGCTTCCAAATAAAGAGATTCCACTTTGTTTTTCATTTGTTTGTTGCTGTCAAGTTGGCTGAATTTCAGATGTTTTTTGTTTAGGATAGTATTCAGGTTCTTACACAATGGGCACTAGCTGTTTTTGATCAACTTCATAATTTTATTTAATGCCTGTTTTTACCACTGAGGGATCACAGGTAGTTAAGTTCATCCTGAAGAGATGTTGTTGATCTAATGTGCAGGATTTTAATCCATCAATTTTTCCCTGACCAACCAATATAATTTGTGTATTTTCCCATCAGGTACAGCCTTCCTCAATATTACTACTGGGGGATAAAGTAGCCTGCCTCCATGTGTGTCCCCTGGGTAATGCAAAGTAGGCTACAACATTGTGCAGAAGTGCAGAAGTCCTAAAGAGATGTTCTGACAGTAATTTTTTTGACCATTAAACAGAATTGGGCAAATCCAATTTTTCTTGGTTCCAATAAAATATGTTTGAAAATCTTTAGATCTTCATATGGTTTCCTTTAATCTTTTGTTGGATGTTTTCTTATTCTTGTTCAGTTATCAATCTTTTTAAGAGTTTAAATTTAGAAGCAAGTTCTAGCTCAAAAGTTTGTTTTAAATTTATAGTGGTTCCTTGTTTGCTAAAGTATTAGCAATCCTGTACTCCTTAAATCCAACATGGCACAAGATCCATTATAAAACTATTTCTGTATTTCTGAACTGAATTGTATGGTGTAGTTTTCTTAGTTCATTTATAGCGTATGTTGGTGCATAACTATAATTATATATTTATAAAGCACCAACTGGGATTTATGAATGTTGATCTTCATTTTCATAATCATGGGCGAAATTCTCCATGGGCTGTTTGTAGACTTGATACTGTTAAAGCTGGTTTTCAGCTTTGGGCAGCTATTGCAATATCATCTGCATAAATGGAAGGGTGTTATTGGTGGTTATGGGTATATTGTGTGCATATATAAATATTATAACCAAAATATACTGCCCTATGATACTCCTGCTCACAGTCATCTTACTGTTGAGGAAGTGTCATTGAGCCTAATGGTGAAAGTGCATCCTATCAAACAGTGAGCCATTAGCTTCAGCATGGAGTCACTTAATTATAGGACTTTAAGTTTATAAACTGCAATGATTTAAAAAGTCAAAAGCTCTGAATATCTAGGAGGACAATAGCTGAAGTCATTGGTTATATGTTCTTTCAGTCTAGTGAGCTGTAGGTTTGTTGAATGTTTAGCTCAAAACCTATGTCGGCTCTCAAAATACACTGAGAGGCCAAAAAAATGCAACACCTAACATTTTTGTATTTTAATTTTACCCCTGGGGTGATCAACGAAATTATTCACAACTTCAAAGTCAATCCACCCCAGCACCAATACTACTGGTACACATGCACTGGAACATGGATCATAACCAGTCATAAATTTAAGTCCGCAAACTTCTAAACTATGTGTCTTAGAGAAAAATCGAAAAGTGTTTTGGCAGCGGGGTAACTTAAATATTAATTTGACAGTACTCGTTACACTGTAGTCGTGGGTTCGATACCCCTTATAAATTTAAGTTCGCGTAATTTCTAAACCGTTGGTTGTAATGAAAAATCAAAAAGTATTTTGGTATTTGGGTAGTTTAAATATTGATTGACAGTACTGGTAACTCAATGGTCGCAGATTCTAGACCTCTCATAACTAAGTACGTGTAACTTCTAAACGTGTGTCGTAGAGAAAAGCCGAAAAGTATTTGCGCATCGGGGTAAAATGTTAATTTAACAGAACTGGTAACCCGATGGTCGCGTGTTCGATGCATATCGAATCTTTAAGCTCTCGTAACTTCTAAACAGTGTGTCGCAGAAAGGAACGGAAATGTATTTTGGCATCAGAAGGCATGGCTTTATAATGCAGCTAATCAAATCATAGGCCTAACCCTTAATGTCCTGTTGCTTACAGCGTTAGCTACTGTATTCTATTTATCATTCCTATACATCCCCGCGTGTCACGGGATGGCGGACACGTTGGACCCCGTACGTTTTATTCTGCCCAGTCATGTTCCTTCTCTGCATCTTCTACAGCAATCACAATCCTCCTTATTTCCACTAATCACGTCACTTCCTAATCTTTTTACTCCTTACATTGTTTCAGCTAGCTCAGTAGCTCGACGAAACCCTACCTATGCATTTCAGGTAAGCATTATTTTTATTTTTTTAAGGGAATGCATCGGTGAAATTTGGGCAAAAATGATGAAACATTGAAAATTTTTTTTTTTTTTTTA
The DNA here is from genome assembly GCA_030762175.1 of Metallyticus violacea. NCBI lineage: Eukaryota > Metazoa > Arthropoda > Insecta > Mantodea > Metallyticidae > Metallyticus > Metallyticus violacea. Next base: position 120,380,470 of record CM060842.1, on the reverse strand, counting down.
AATAATTTTTATGTATTCTACTTTCATAACCCGTCGACAGATACGCCTCAGCGTGAATTAAATGGCCGCTACGTCACGATTTAAATGTCCTTGTGTGGGTGGACAAGGCTCTTTAAATGGCGTCAATCTCTTTCTACTGCAAAAGTTTTTCATATTTAAACTGTACGACTTGATTGTAGATATGAATTAGGAGTAAGAAGATATCGGGAATTTTTGGAAAACTTGTAAAGACACCTGAAGAGGTTATCTGAGCAGATTTTGTAGCCTCATGCTGTATTGAGAAAGCATGTTGTGATGAATTTTGCTATTTTTGTAGGCAATATGAAGTTTTTATAGTGTGGCATTGCATTCATAGTGGAATACAAACAAATAAGAATAAGCTAGAATAAGAATAGATAGATATCCGTAAGAAAATATCAGGCAGCAAATATTAAATAACTAGCTTTCTTGCTGCAGTATTACGACCTAGCTCGTTAGTAAACATCTGCTACAAATATTGAAGTTCTGGCTTGTAAATTGCCTAGAGTATATTTTCTTTAAATTGAGTCTCAGTTCATTTCTGATTATTTGTAAAAAAAAAAAAAAAAAAAAAAAAAAAAAAAAAAAAAAAAAAAAAAGTAGGTTTATTAACCTAATGGTACCTTGAAAGCTGAAACTATTGTCAAACTTCAGAATTATTATAGAAATGCTATCAAGAATAACATTCCACATGTAGAGAGATGAAATCTGTCACATTTGCAACACACTATCACTGTATCTCAATAGATGAAAAGCCACAGTACTTCAAATGCCATGTGGGTGAGTGGTTGTGGTGTTTTTACAATCGAGCCTCTGCCAAAGATGAGAAATCCCCAAAATATGAAGAGAATAGGAAAACTTTTCTTTTGCCTGTGTTGTGTGTGCAATAATTCCTGTTTATCAAAGATTAACTAATTTACTAGAGAGATATACTAAAGGCACAACACAGAATGCCAACGAAAGTTTACATAGCATCATTTGGAACAGATGTCAATTGCAGTGACTGCAGATATTAGTGAGATGTAATGTAAAGCCACATTAAATGCTAGGGACATAATCACCGATGACTAAAAATTGCAGTATAGAAAAAAAAAAAAAAAAAAAGGTAATGTTAGAGATAGGCTACGACTGAACCAGAGCGCATTGAATTCTAAAATTTCACATATAATAGCGAAGAAGAACTTAAAAATAAGACAAATTGAAGAAGAAGAAGAAGAAGAAGAAGAAGAAGAAGTCACAAGATAGCTGAAGGACTTTCATATGGGGAAGGGGAATTCTAAAGAAAAACAAAATGAGTTTCCTATATCTAAAATTTTAATTTCATTTTTCTCCGCTTTAAATTTTACAACATTTTTGTGTTCAAAATGCTCCACGCAATATAATTTTCAAAAGATTTATTTGAAAATTTTCACACATATACTTAGATAAACGCTTAATAAAAGACGCCATAATTTGATCTTGTAGTTGAAATGCATTATTTGTTACATACTTTTTAATGTTGTCAAATATGAATAACTTAATAGAAATACATTTTTGTTTAAATATTTATTTTCTCCAAAACGGTTTGTCAAAAACAAATATGTTTTATAGCCACATTCTAATACAATAAAAGTCTAAAGTTTGCCGTATTTATAATAAAAATTCTAATGTGTGGAGCATGTCTTATAATGTTATAAAACTACAACTATAAAAACAATATTGTTTTTTTTTTTTGCAAAAACTATAAACATTAAATTTGGTAGGTTTACTGCAACCTAAATGATTGAAATAATACCAACATTTCTAATAATTGGAAAAAAAAAACTATGGATTTTAGTAATATCACTATTGCAACCCCTTAAATAATTAAAGCACGTAAATACAAAAACACTTAACAAAATAGTTACAATATGCATGTACTTGTACAATACAACATGTATGTACTGGACAATTAATAAGCCTAAACAACTTCCTTTTTTGCAAAGTTAAATAGTGTAATTTTTTTTTATTTCAAAGTTAATAAAATTAATTTCTAAACATGTACTTTTGATTTATAAAGGTACATTTTATTGCAACGTAACTCTTCGCACAGCGTAAATTCTTTTACTTTGCAAAGCTAAATATTGTATACATTTTTGCACTAATATTTATTTTTGTTTGTCTTTATACAAGTACATTTATAATTTCAACATAATTTCTTTTTGTACAATATAATTTTTTTGCGAAATTAAATATTGTAAATATTTTCTTTCGTTTTTAAAAGTAATATGTTTTTCTCAACATGTACTTTTGGTTTATAAAATTTTTAGCGCAACATAACTTTTTTGCACAACATATATATATTTTGCAAAATTAAGTATTGTAAATAGTACTTTTACTAATACTCGTTCTTTATAAAAGTAAAAATGATGGTTGTAACATAACATCTTTTTTGGATAATATAACTTTTTTAATTTTTAAATATTGTAAATAATTTTGGGGGTTTTCGAATATTCAATATTTTATTTTTCAACGTGTGCATTCGGTTTATAAAAATACGCAGATCGACTAACATTTCGAACCAACCATCAATATTTTTGTTTATTGTATATATTCGTTTTTGCTTATAAAAGTAATTGGTGATTGAAACATAACATTTTTTGTAAACCATAACTCCATTTTCTGTTAGTTAACTGTTGTAAATAGGTTTTTGCAAAGTTAAATAGTTTAAATAGTTTATTAGAAAGTTAAATAGTGTAACATTTTCTTTGTTTTTAAAGTTAATACTTTATTTCTCAACATCAACTTTTGGTTTACAAAAGCACATTTTTTATTGCAACATAATATTTTTGCACAACATAACTGTTTTTGCAAGTTAAAATAGCATTTTTTTGTTTGTAATATTCGCTTTTTATAAAATTAATTTTATTGCAACATAACATCTTTTTGCAAAATATAAATTCTTTTTTCCATTTTAAATATTGTAAATACATTTTTGGGTTTCAAATATTCATTTTTGTTGGGTTTGTTTCAACGTGTACTTTTTGTTTATAAAAATACGTAGATCTACTAACATGTGGAACAAACAGCCAATATTTTTGCTTATTTTGTAAACAAAGGTATTCTTTTTATTTATAAAAGTAATTTTTTGCGCAAGGACCATTGTATACGATACTCAAACAAATCTATGAGGAAGGAGCAATGTTGAAATTGGTTCCAAAACTTAGCCTAACACACGGCTCATCTAGGCCGATAGGTTTTTTTTTCCGTACTATGTGTCACTTAACAATTTCCAAATATCTAACATTTAAATAACGTCCACCTAGTCGCTTCAAGATGGTGGACTGTTTCACAATTGGAACCGCTCGAAATGGGCTTTTTTGCCTCAGTACCTCGCCACAGCTAAACGCGACGTATGCGGTAGTTAACATTACTTATTTTTAATGTTTATTTATCCAAATAAAATAGATTAATGTTCATGCTTCACATTTGCACCATCATATTATTAAAAAATGCGCCACAAAATAAAAGTATACTAAATAAAACTGTAATACTACTTAACTGTAATAACAAAGGTAATATAATATATCAGTAAACAAAGAAGAAAAGCATTACTAACATAAAAAATAAATTCACACAATATATTTTAAGGTTATGTTAAGAGAAAACTTTTGTTTATCATGAGAGAGAAAACGATCTCATTGATTAATACTTTTCAAATTAGATGCACATTAATATTTGGAATGTGCGTTATACTTTTAAATTATACAGATAAATTTAAAAACTTAAACTCATTTATTCACAGAAGTGCAATTTTAAAAATGTGTATTTCTTATAGCTTGTTCTTGGAGATTTAAGAGGCATCTCTCAACCAACGTATCAGTTAGCAGTTTTACCCCACAGCGCACAAACATGTAGTAATTAAAGTTTAACACACCGGCTAGTTAACCTACAAATTAGCAAAGAAGAATATTTTAAAGAATACAAACAAATAGAATGAATGAATAGTGTTTAATGCCCGTTTTTGCTACAGAGGCACCACAGGCGATGGACACTGTTGATACATGAGATGAAATGATATATTGGGAAAGGATTTATTTTTAAGGAAGGAATTGTTCCAGGCCTAAATTTTAGGGTACCTCCCTGGCATTTGCCATTTATGAGGACTGAGGAAAACCTGGAAAAAACCTCAGTCAGGGAGGACGGTCCTGGCGGTATTCGAACCAAGACCTCCTGCTCACGAGTCCGCGCCTTAACGACCTCGGCCACCCGTAGCGGTTCATAACAAACAAAGAGAAGAAACAGCAGGTAAAAATGGTTTTAAAAAAGAACTAGTATATAAAAAGGTGCAGAAATTCAAGAGACAAAAACATATCAAAGAAACCACATCACTTTCAGCAAGAAAAGAAAAACTAATTTTTAAAAAATTCACATATCCATGGGCCACAACAAAATTTCAGAATATTCTTAAAGATTTTATTATCAGATTGGCACCGATTGATAGATTTAATGTTAAAAATTTACTGTTCTATATTGTTAATGACAGTATTCCACAAGAAGAAAAATCAGGTATTTACAAAATAAACTGCAGAATGTGAAAAAATCTCATTGAAAAAACAAAGAGAAACATAGGCACGTGTTTAAAGGAACATTTCAGGAACATAAAGTACAAGCAAATAGAGAAATCAGCAGTAGCATATCATTTTTGGACATAAAATCACGACATAATAAATAAAGCAAAATTATTAAAATCAGTACAAGGACCTACGGAATTAGCAACCTGGGAGAAAATCTACATCTACAAATATAAAGACAGCATAATGAACTTTGACATTGCCGGGGATGAAAACATAAACTGCAAGTTTATCACACCACCACCAGAGCAGAATATACATTCCCATAGCTCAACAAATGATCCGACAGTTGAACTTTAGCCTGGCTGAAGATGGGATCTAAATGTTCTCGAAACCGGTTCCATACATTTATGAAAAGTAAGTGAAGCTTTAAGAGTGTGTAGTTCAACTGAATCATACAATGATTCAATTAATATGGCAACTGTTAAAATTTATTTTTAAAATTTATCATCCATGAAATAAAACTAAAATATAGTAGTATGTTGCTCCTGCCAAAAGTATATATTAAACTAATGTCAGTATTAAATAAAATTAACCTTCAATGTTACACAATATTTCACAGATTTTCTTCAGTTCTTCCTTGGCAATCAAATAATCACATTAACATTTCCATGAATACAGTTGTATATCAATTTCAAGGGATCACAAGCATTACTAACATATGTAATAGATCTAAAACATGATAGGAAATTATTCCAAATAATATTTGCTAATAAATAGAAATATAAAAATCTATATTATATATATATATATATATTATATAGGATAGGATAGGATAGGATTTTTTTTTTTTTTTGAGTAGTGTTTAACGCCCGTTTTTACTACTGAGGCACCACAGGCGGTGGACACTGATGATACATGAGATGAAATGATAAATTGGGAAAGGATATATATTTTTTTTTTTTTTTTTTTTTTTTTTAAGGAAGGAAGCGTTCCAGGCCTTAGTTTAGGTACCTCCCCGGCATTTGCCAGTTATGAAGACTGAGGAAAACCTGGAAAAAACCCCAGTCAGGGAGGACGGTCCTGGCGGGATTCGAACCGCAGACCTCCCGCTCACGAGTCCGTGCCTTAACGACCTCGGCCACCCGTGGCGGTATAGGATAGGATGTTATATAGGATAATATATATAGGATGTTAATGAACTAGACCAAAATATTTTCAGAGAATGTAGATATGTAGTATATAAGCAATTTCAGATGGGTCCACAACTAAACATAATGCAGTTATATGGTGTTCAACATTTGGGCATCAGATGCTAACAAGTCGGTTTAAAGCAAAGCTGGTTGAAAAATTAGTTTACATTGATTTTAAAACTGCCTTGCAAGAATAGAAAGCATTATCAGCATTTTCAAAATTTAATGCAATAAAAATTCCTCAAATCTCAAACTAATCATGTGGTAGTTAAACACTGATCATCTATTAACTGCCTTCTTGCATTATATAGCCTGCTATAGAAGGAGCTCTTTTTTTTGTGTGGCATAATGCAAAAATTGGTGTTCCACAAACTGTGGGTTCAATTCTTGGCATGATATTAATTTTATTTTTTTATTAAATATGAAATGTGCAATGTGCATACTAAAGAATTATGAATGAAATTTACTTAATGCTTTAAAGTTTTATTCCTTTTCTCAACATCGAATATATTACCAACATAAAATGGGTAATATGCTTACTACATGATGCCTAAAACTTGATTTACCTAACACATATTCAGGACTGATTGGTAAGTACAATCACAACTACAAAGGTTGTAATTATATGAATTGATATGTCAAGATTCAAGTACATAAATTGAAACATGAATTTAAAACATAGGCTAAAAGCTGCATTATTAGGCCAGTCAGAAAACAAACAATATAAAAAGAAGTGATGAATGACAGTCAAACAAGAAAACAAATGACATCTCTTACTCAAAAGGTAATGTCACAACCATGGCACCAGAATGATATGTTCAGAAACCTGCTTTTATTATCGTATGTTATGCTTTCGAGGAGCATCTTCATTAGTCAGATGCATACTGGCCACTTTGGAAAATTATAGCCATGGCTTTCAAATTTGAACAGATAGGCAACATGTTTACTATCCTAAATTGCTTATATATGACATCTCTACACTCTCTGAAATTATTTTGATGTAGTTTATTAACATCCTGTGTGTATATATATCTTTGGTGAAATTTGAGTATTGTATGCAACAAAATAGAAGAATACAAGTTGATCCAAATATTGCAATATTTATGTTACTATTTAAGTCTTTTATCAATTTCTGCTTCTTTATTTCTTGTTATTTTAGCCATATTGTTCCTAGAGTTATTTTATTTTTCAATTAAATTATATTCCCCACTATCAAAACTATGATTTGTCTCATGGCCATCTTTAACTCTTTTTATTTCAATTTATGATATTGAAAATTGAAAATTAATTTTATTTATTTGCCAGTAAATTTTATTTACTGGCAAATATTTTGGAACTTGGTTCTCGTCTTATAAAACAAAAATTGATAGGGTCGCATTGCGCATTCTTGCAAATAAGTATTCAGAAATATGGAGCTAGAGCATCAATCCATAAGTAATCAGCTGCACATATGCATGTTGAAATTCTGCTTGAGTTATATTGTTTGTGTAAATTAGTTTTTTTTTTAATTTTCCTTCATCATAAAAACACAAATGCCAATTAGCTTTAGGCCCAACAGGCTCCAGGATTAATTACATTGTCATATATTCATTCCATTTCCATTCTTTATCTCAGAGACCTTAGCTGATATTATGGAATGTTAAAAGTCACAAAAAATTAATAAATAACTGTTTTCAGGCAAAGCACCTCTGGAAGGCCGAGAAAGATACCAAAATGGAGTGCCTGTTGCATTTGTAGGTAATTTAACAATTTATTCTATCTCTTGACTTCAAACAGTGACATTAGGGTAAAATTTTTCATTAGCTCTGGTATTAAGGGGTTTTCTGCTTGAGGATTGAGAAAGTTTGCCAATATTACTTTTCTGTGCAATTTTTCATTCTCTGAAGTTTTTATTATAAATTCTTTTGACCCAATTCACAGTCTCTGTATTGGTGCAGTTATTTGTATTTTTAATAAGATTGCATCATAAGTGCATTACTAATTTACATAATCAAGAACAGCATCAATCCTGGTGGTGTAGTGGTAACCATACTTGCCTTCTAAACCCAAGATTGCGGGTTCGAATCTGCCAGGATTGATAGATTTTTTTGCGCAAAAAAATCTTAAGTATGGCTTCCTTCAGAAGGGAAGTAAAGCCATGGATCCCATGTCATACATTTACAGCATGATAAAGAACCTCAAGCCTGAAAAAAGAGGCCTCTGAGCAAAATTTGTCAGCTGTTTCATGCCCTGAATAGAATGGGATGTTGATGACCTGTAATGTTAAAGAGCTTCTGTAAATAAAACAAATAATGACCTAATCAAGAAGTTGTTGCCATGTTCATTAATAAACAGCTGGAGTACGAATTTCAAGTTTTTACCATAAAACCTGTGGGAATATTTTAGCATATTATGGTATGGTATCTTAGAGCTAAGCCTAGGAACTTTAAGCACTTACTTTGCTATATTAAGTGCTTTAGCCATCTCATTTAATTTATTTTTTGTACAGATTTGGCTGCCTCATTTCCTTCCTGAACTTTTAAACCTTTTAATATATAGCAGGAAGATTTCAATTTTTGAACACCAATGAGCTTTTTCATCCTTTATTAGAATCAGTTATTGCCAATAAGTGTTTGCATTACAAGCAATACTCAGTTATCTACTTCTTATGGAACGTAATATATTTGTGTATACAAAGACCTTTGGTGTGTTTAGGACTTAAATCTTTGAATGCTTTGGCTATATGTACTTACTTATAGTTTCCTTGTTTTTTTCTTTCCTGATTCTTATTTTTTTAATTATGTAAGCAGAGAGCATGGACAAAATCATCATGGTCTACAATAATTCATTAACATAATTTTAATTTCATTAAAATTGGTAGGTTCAAATTGTTAACATTATTTATGGCATCAACTAGGTAAACCAAAGAATGAGCTAAATTTCTCTGTAATATTTGTATCCATAACTTGAAAACATCCAAAAACTTCACTGAAATGACAAACAATTAATCCGTTATCAGTAAATAAATAGAGAATAAAGCTTACTTCTATAGGAAGTGGAAAGTGTATGCTATTAAAGCTCTCAGTGCAAATGTATAGATATAGCAGAAGGATAGCAAGTTATAAACTTTCCATGCATTTATATAAATATTTTAAATATTAATTAATATTTAAAATAAAATAAAAAGTAATTGCTGCTCATTCAAGATATAGTTTGCTTAATTAAAACTGCAAACATTTTATTTTCATTATGGTTGTTTACTTATAAAAGAGGAAGGTAGAGGAAACATAACCTTAAATGTACAATAGGTCAGATAAGTATAAACAAGGATAGGATAATACAGCAATATGATGATTACTAATACATTAATAACCTGGAGTTTGTGTGTATTAGGATCAGAATGTAAACAAACAAGTCTAGAAAGAAAATATCTAGAGGATATAAGTAAAATTATTATTTTAGTTTTAGTTTTTATTTTGTAATGGATTGATAAATATATATATATATATATATATATTTAGTGTAATACATTATATAGTCTCTTGAAATATATTTTCAATAAATTTCAATTTCAATATAAAAGTGTTATATAAATTTTTATTCTTATAAGAGGGAGCAATAGTAGATTTTGTCTGGAAGTTAAATATTTCACATTGATATTTGGAATAGAGATAACCAGAATGATACATATGCATGATTTAATATATTGAGAATTTAAAATAGAAAATTGCTAAGAAGAAAGTTGTAAATTATATAATATGTAAAAGGCTTTGTTATGTTTTTCTCCTGTTTCTGCCTTCTCAAAAAAACTCTTATTGATTATCTGTGCTGTTGCTAAGTAACTATTTTTTCTTACTAATAGTATCATCCATATTGCTTATAAGCCTTGTAAATTCAGTTATTAATTGAACCAATATCTTCATACTGCAATGGAAGAGGATGAAACTGGAGGTAAATCAGTTTCTTTCACTAAAACAGACATTGGGGCATCAATCACACATGAAGGAGAGAAAGCAACACCTTATGATAATACAAAATCATCATCTCAGAAAGTGGATGTTCCCTTATCAGAATCTACAGGCCCATCATTAAGCATGGAAGCAACGCCAAAAAGAGTTAGGAAAAAAGCTGTGAAAAAGGAGAGAAAGAAAAGTGATGAGGAGGCACCTGAGGCAACATCAAAGAAGAAGCAACAAAAAAAGGAAGAACCAACATCAGAAGAAAGTGATGTATCTGAGGCTACAGAGGTTCAAAATGAAAAGAAAGCCAAGGTAACAGATAAAATAAAAGCATTTGCACATAAAGGAGCTGCTGCAAAAATGGATGTGCAAAAAGGAGCAGATATGGACCAGACTCAAGGAGATACAGAGATGGCAAGAAGGAAGAGGAAAAGCTCTGCAATTGAAGCATTAATAAGGCCCAGTGAAGAGGAGTCAAAAGAAGAGCAATTAGAAACTACAACCGCAGTTCAACAGGAAAAACCTAGTGCTAGCGCTGCATTAATTGTTCCAACTGAAAAGAGGGAAGCTGAAATAATGCAGGAGAAACTATTAAAGGAAGAACAAGAAGATCAAACTCTTGCTACTTTTATTCTTGACTTAGTTAAGAAAAAGAGAAAGGAAAGGGAAGAGGCAGCAAAAGCTGTTCTCACTGAATCAGAACTGTTTGAAAAATCTAAGCATATATCACCTCTGGAGAAAGTTGGTATCATCTGTGTCCTTGAAGAAACCATTGCCAAGCTCAGCATTCTTGGCTATACTCATGGGAAACCCATCATAACACCAGAGATCAAATACATCAGTCTTTTAGACAAGTAAGTGGATAATGGTTATTGTTATCAAAGTAAAATTTGGTGAGTTGGTCAATAATCGTAGACGGAAAAAAATTAAAAATTAGTCATGTGCCTGGGCATACATGATAGCATACTTACAAACATTCATGTGCATAAAGAGTCATGTACATACATAAACAACAAAACATACCCATATTCATACATAAGGTTTAGGGTCAAAACATTATTTATTTGTAAAATTTTTATTTTTGCTGTTAACGGTGGAAAGCAGTATGAAATGAAGTAGGACATTTAGTAGAATAAGTTTATTTATAAATTACAGTTAAATTTTATCTTCATGGCTGGTGTAAACAAGTTGTGCAGTGATCTTCAGTTTCAGATTATGAAACGAGGGGTTTATGGTTTAGCTGCTGTTCATAGGCAGTGCAGTTAAGATAATGTTTACCATTGTGGCTGTTATATACCAAGGGTGCCAACAAAATGTATACACACTTTCACAGTAGATATCTATTTAATATATTTCAAAGTTGGACTGAAAAACAACCGTAATATGTAGTATGATGTTCTGTAAACAGATGTGACTTACATACGTTATGATAGCGTTGCTACGTGACAGGTAAATGAACAATGAACAAATGAAGCCAAGGTTATCGTAAATTGTTCTGTAAACAGATGTGACTCACATTATATTATGCTAGTGTTGCTACAACAAATAGGAGCCAAGATTATCATTTGAACAGCAGAAAGCAATTTTGAAGTGGTATTGGAAAACCGAGAATGTTGTTGAAATTCAAAGGCAATGAGACATGTGTACAGAACTGAATTACTGACACTAGAGACTCATTGGTACTGTATGTGATGTTCACAAGGGCAGATCTAGGAGACCAACAGGATGATGCACCACCACAATACCACCGAGTACATACGTACCTTGATGACAATCTTCCAAGGCACTGGATAGGATGAAGAGGTCTGATTGAGTTTCCACTGTGTTCTCTGGATCTAACTCTGTTGGACTTCTACCTATGGTGAATTCATAAGAAGTTGTGTACCACAGAAAACCAGTTACATGGCAACACTTCCGGAAGAAATTGAAATGGCATGTGCTGCAATCGCTGAGGATACTTTTGCAAACATAGCTCAATCAGTAGTTCAACTTACTCAGAAGTGTATCAACGTTGATGGTGGGCATTTTGAGCAATTGTTGTAACTGTTGTAAGTGTAAAAGTCCAAGATGATTAGTGCTCATCATTTTCTGTTTGTGTGAATTCAGTTTTGTTACGTTAACACAGTTTTTTCTTTGCTTGAAGTATGTATACATTTTTTTGGCACCCTTAGTATAGTAGTGCAATATGTTATCTCCCATCTCTTTAAGTGTGTGTGTGTGTGTGCCACTTTTCAGCTTGTGCATGTGAGAGACCATGAAGAAAAATCGTACTGTATTTTATTAAAAACAATACAAAACCAGAGAGCTAAATCTATTACACAAGTTATTTCATTCATACCAAAACCCAAACATCAATATACTCTACATTACTTCTAAAAGGAAGTGGTTAATCATGATGTCATAATAAGCAAAAAACTCAAACTTATACCTAACTTAACCTAACTTAACCTATTCTTCAAACCTATACCCAACCTAGGCCATGAAACAATATGAACCAAGGTGCAATATATTTCAAACATGTGACAGTGACTCATATAACAGCATTACCTAGGTTTAGATTGGTTTCAAAGTATAAAAGCTATGTTAGTTAAATTACAGAATTAGTAATATTATTTATTAATATAAATATATGTGATCCTTTTTGAGGGAAGGGGTTAGACAATTGCTCAGTTATAAATGTGCTCTATAAGAAAAAGAGTGAACATTTTTATAACTCTTTTTTTCCTTTTCTTTGGAGGAGAGGGTCCAATTTTGTAAAATTCTGCATTATTGATGAATTTGATATTAGTGCATTTTTAATTATTCTTTTACACAATTTTATGATTTTTGATATATTTTCCATCTAAAGGCAAATACTTTGCTTGTTCCTTGCGAGTACTAAAGCTAAATCATAATTCAAATTGTATTCTAAGAAACTAGGTAAAGGCTGCATGTCTTCCCTTCTCTATAACAGACAATGGATTTTGGTAAACTGTGGTTCCAGGATGTCTCATACTTTGGACAGTATAGAATGAACCTATACAAATCATTTCTAACCCAGCTCATTAGCATAAAGCATAAATCCATAAACACAATGAGTTGACCATTATATGGTCAACTCATTGTGTTTATGGATTTTTTGAGTTATGAATTTCTGTTCTGAAGTGAGGTCATGCCAAAAGTAAAAAATAAGGAAAGCATAACAAATAAAACTTTATGTTTCTGAGTATGGAGGAAAACATTTTCCAGGCAAATAAAAATTTAAAATAATTTGTATTCTCTAATACTAGGCAAAATAAATATAAGAGATAATACAAGAGGGGATATTTATGTTTCTGCTTATATGGATACAAATAATGATAATCCAGCACACAATCACTACTAGAACAGAGATTAGACCAGAAAAGAAAACATATTTACTATCTCAGTTGGTCATTCAAATTTATATTTCTGACAAGTATTACTTGTTTTTGCTATGGACAAAAAATATCTGATGCTGCAATTAGTTACAACTGATTATATGATTATAAACACATCAATATGTTTTAATTAGAGTTATAAAGGAAGTAAAGTCATAATTTTCAAAAGTGGATGTGCTTGATGCAACTATTGAAAATATATCATATTCAGGTTTAGGTTAGGTTTATTTTATTAAAAGTGCTCATTAACATTACTGGTTACATTCTATTAATGTTACATTCTATTCAGGATGTGAAATGGCCAATACATTTTGCTCAGAGACCTCTTTTTTTCAGGCTTAAGGTTTTTTTATGAGCTGCTTGTATTCAGGTCTCCATTATACAGAAAACTATTTGAATTCCAGATTACTATCAATCCATTACCTCTGGAGCTACAACATACCTGCTAACTTATATCTTTGGGAATATTTTCATTAAGCAAAAGGTCAGTATAGTACTCTCTATTTACCATGGTGTTCCTCTCCTTGAAGTCAATGAAGAGTATTCCTTCACAGTGTCAAAAGATTGTGACCGTGATCTTCTTGGTTCACTGAGTGACCTTGACCTTTAGAGGTTATGCTTCACCAGGTTTAGGCCATTCCATTGATTCTCTTTTGGACAAGGGATCATAGTAGAGGACCATAGTTTCATCTCTTGTAACAATGTTTTGCAGAACTTTTCACAATAACCACAGCAGAGCTTGAAAAATGTCTGACAACAGATGACTCATTGCTGCTTTTGGACTGAGGAAAGAAGTCTAGGCACCCATCTTGCACTAACCTTATTCATGTTTAAATGTTCATGAATAATTTGAAGGACTGTTGTTTTAGAAAGACCCAACCTTGCTGTTATTTCTGTAACTATGAGCCGCCAGTCTTCCATAATTTCTCTTTCCACAAGAGTGATGTTTTCAGAAGTGAGCACCTCCAAGAGCCAACCTACATGTTCTTTGTCTTCAATACTTTCTCGACCCATTTGAAAAAATTTGGCCCATTCTTGTACTGGAATATGAGGGGGATGCATCTCCATATACACCATCCAATTGCTGTTTAATTTAATTTTGAGTAAGTCCTTCTTTTTTGAAGGACGTAATAACAGCTGGATACTCCATTTTGAATATGTCACAATCTTCTACACATAGCCTTCTTTATGCAACTATATCTGAACAACTGAACACAGCAGAGTTGAAGTTACAGCTGTAATTATTTACTTAACAGATAAGGTATGACACCAAATAAGGGTTTTGTGAAGGCGATAATCCTTATTGGCAAGGCCAGACACTTATGAACTTACCCTCAAACATCACCGTTATAAGTTGTGTAGAGTGCACTCAATGTGTTTCTTTGTTTCAAATGCTTGGAGCATTACTTCATATAATATTGTGAATTTGCACTTACTTTTTGAAATGCTCTTGTATTAGATGAATACTTTTGCAATATATGACATCCATGCATTTAATAATTTTTTATGTGAAAATTTGCCCATTTTAGTAAAATTGCCTTTTTTGTAGAGACAGATCTTGAAACCTATAAAATGGAAATCTGAACAATGATTCATTTAAAATTCATATTTTTCCAAACCTTATATTATGTTTGGAAAAAACCCTAGAACTATCACTTTATGCAAATAAAGCAATATACATGAGGGATCTAAAGGAACTGAAAAAGAGGATTATGTAAGTTCAAATGGAAAGGAATCAAAGAATCAAGGCCTTTAAAGTACCTAAGCTCTTTTAGACACATTTAAACAAAATCTACAGAAATCAGAAATATTCTTTTTCCAGAAAGAGGAAAATATTGGAACTATGCTTCAATAAATTTGTTTAAATCCAAAAATGTCAGAAAAAACAAAAATAGAAATATATAATAATATTAAGACTAACAGTAATATATGGTTAAAAAAGTTGGGTGATGGCCACAGTATGGCTATTAAATAAAGACTTTGGGATCAAATATTTGGAGCAATATATGGAAAAGAAGGCTGAAGAGCAAGGACTAATAAGGAGGTATGAGAATTATTTGGATATCCAGACTAAGTTACAAAAATTAAACAAGGAAAAATAGGATGGGTTGGACATTTAAAAGATTGCTGGAAACTTGGTCAATAAAGAAAATATTTTTAGGAAAATCTGAGGGAAGAAGACCAAAAGAAGATGCATTAGTGACTTAGAGGAGGATCTCAGAAAGATGTGCATTGACCCTGGAGAACAAAAGCCAAAAATTGAGATGAATGGAGGTATGTGATTAAGGAGGTCAAGACCCCACAAGAAGTAGCTTTTACTATGATGATGGTGTTTGTACAAGATAATCATTAGAAGAATATAACAAATATGTATGCTTATTAAATTGAAGTTACCCAAAGGCAATGAAAAAAATGACAAAATTGCAAATTATTAGCAAAAAAAAATATTGTTTTCAGATTTGTGCTACAAGATAAATGAATATGGAATAAAATAATTTAATACCTAGAAGTATGTAGGTATTTATATTTGCACATTAATATTTATCACATAGACAGCATTCTCAAGTTCAAGTAAGTACAGTGGACTTCTCTCTTGGTCTCACATGACCATTGTAACACAAATAGTAAAACCTACATGTCCCAAATATAATTTGCAGAAATTATTATTTAATGGAAATTCTTATTGATTAGTATGAAAATAATACTGACACATTATTTATCAGAGAGAGAGAAAGCAATCAGCTGATATTTTTGTTTTTATATTTTAAATAGGGTAGTTCGTAAAATATGAATTAACCATTTATGCTCCTTTATTAAAAATGGAACACATACATTTATAGAATGTGTAATGTCAGTTATAATGTCAAATTTTGAAAATGTCTAGTATTCTCTTTTCAGGTTTACACCCTTAGAAGTTTTTATTTTCATAAATGTACAATAAATTTATAACATTAAAGAAAGTGAACTTAAAGAAAAGTGATCATCACACATTAATATATTTCTTAGCCCTCTTTATGTATATAATTAACACTAATAATAAAAGTAGATAAAGATAAAACACAGAGAAAGAGTCACACTTGAAATTGCAATTGTTAATAGTGTTTCTTTATTTTTATGTTTCATATATATATATATATTACTTAATGTTTTGTGATTTCCAATTTCACATGAAATCACCCTTACACACCACAACATTGCAATATTGATGGACAAGAGTTCCTTTGGACAGTAAAGATATGCATTTACGCCTATTTAAGCTACCCTAAAATTTGATAAAATGCACATCACAATATGTAATATTTAAGTTTTAAACAAAATCTAGGATGCTTTTTCAAATTTTGTGTTTTTTTTTTTTTGTTTTTTTTTTTGACTGATGTTTCCTTATGAGAGCAATGCATTATTAAAAGATGGTTCTTAGAGAGGGTATGTCAAAGGAAGCTGCTATTGTACACACTGATTGTGCAATGTATTTAACCTTGAATGGGGAAACAAAGCAACATTTTTGTGGCAAAGCACAGAATATATATCGCACATGTTTTTCCTTTTGTGTTCTTTCTGACATATACTCTTTATTCAACCAAATTTTATATAATTAGGCACATATATCATATGTTTTTTAAGTTACAGTCCCTGCTTTGGCTAAACATAAATTTTTTCCAATAACAAAGTTTCTGTGTATGTCTACAGACTTGCTGGGAAAGAAGAGTCAGCATTGATTGATCTAATTAAAAGCAACAAAAGTGCCGAAGACCATGAAATTGAGAAGTATTTCATAAAATTACAAAAAGACAGGTATGTCTGAAATGGTTACATAGCTCTCTCTGCACTCCTATAGGACTAGCTAATCAGCTATCAGTACTGAACTGAATCATACAATGATAACAATTAAGCTATCAGTAAAGTCTAAAAAATCATTTTTTTTGCTGTCAGTGGTAGTGCTTAAAAAATAAGGAATCATTTTAGGTATTTTTTTATCTTTTAAGACAGATAGATATATTAAATAATTTGAACAATGTATTTGTAATACATAGTAATTTTTGCTAAAACAGTAGAAATGCCAATAACAACAATATGCTTTTCCATTCTAAAGAGCTGTTGTAGTAGATACCTACCACCTAATAACATATTTTAGTACATAAAAGAATATTAATATGTACACTATTCTATCATTGGCAGTCAAGTTTGGAAGACTGCTGTTTCATAATTTTTAAACATGTGTTGTTATTGTTGTTGTTGTTGTTGTTGTTGTTGTTGTTGTTATTATTATTATTATTATTATTATTATTATTATTATTATTATTATTATTATTATTATTGCTTCATATTTTAAATCTGATGATAAATTAACCCCTTTTCATCAATTTCTTTGGAATTCAGTATTTTCTTTATGAGCATAGAATCCTACATTGTGAGAAAAATCTGACACTGGGAGATGAACTAAATATCTTGTGTTCCAAGACCTGTAAAACAACAGTGATGCAGTCATATTCCCTTTTATGTTTTATTTATTTTTGATTATGTGTTAGTTAAGATCATTAACTCCTGCTGCTCTTTTGAAATATAATAAATTTATAACAATATTTTTATTAACTTTAATTTGTCATTTACAAGACATATGTATTATCATATTTTTAGAGGCTTTGTAGAAGAGACTTTAACCCTTACTCTGTTGGAAATGAAACAAGAAGGTACCTTCAGAATCCTCCAAGATATTGTTCACCTGGAAGAGGAAATGGTAAAGGAAGAAACAGAACTAAAATTTGAAGGACAAAGAAAACAGCAAGAAGTAAACCACTACAAAGCTTTACTTGAAAATGATTTTAAGAAAAGTATGAAGAAACTCAGTGATCGAGCTGCTATTGTTGCTAAACTTAAGGTACCTCAAATAAGTGTACTTACGAAGCTGTTGACAATGGAGTGGTATATATATATATAAACAATGTATACAGTTTTTTTCACACTAACTCCATTCACTTACATAAATTTGGAACATATGTAAGTGAATGGAGTTAGTGTGAAAAAAACTGTATACTTAAGGTACCTGTTTATGTTAATATGTATTTCAATGGAAATTATTTCAGAATATTTTGAATTTTGCATTCCTAACAACACCAGCTTATAATTCATCTTCTGGATAACAGGTGTCATACATATATTTTTTTATGTTAAGTATAAATTCTTATTGGAACTTTTATTTAGCACTTGATTATTAGGTGACACAGAGTTAGGATAACTTAGCTGATTTTTAGTTTTTATGATTTTTAATGTTTTTGGTTTTTACATTAGGTAAGTTCATTAATATTTATATGTATGATTGTATAGATTTCTATACTCAGTTCCAAATCCTAGACATATAAAAATTATTAACCCTATTTTTTAACAAACACTGGAATTGTAAGCTGAAAAATAGTTAATGCCAAACAGATACCATGGGGTTAAGTGAGCTATGTTTATATAAATTGCTCAAAGAAGGAAAATAGAAATAAAAGAAAAAGTGTGCACAACAGTAAATGTATTATTTGCAACATATAAAAAAAATAGTTTTCATTTCTATGTTAAGATAAAAATTAACAATTCATACCAGTCAAAATAAAGGGAGTAAAAGAGAGAGAGAGAAATTTTTCATAATGTGAAAATATTTCTTAATTTCTTAAAAATATGTTGCTAAATCTAAAATATATGTAGTATATTTTAAATCCTCATCATTGTCAACACCCCAGAGGTCATTAAGGTGTGAACTCGTGAGCCAGAGGTTTGAGGTTCTATTCTTGCCAGCACTGTCCTCCCTGACAGGTTCCCCCCCCTCCAGATTTTCCTCAGTCCTCTAAATAGGAAATGCTGAGGAATGCTTCCTTCCTTCATTTAAAAAATAATCCTTTTCCCGTTTATAATTTCATCTCATGTCTCATCATTGTCCGCCATCTGTAAGGCTTCAGTAAAAACATATCACATTTATTAATAATTTCATTATAGTCTAAAAATGAGGCAAAACTTACACCCAAACTATTACAAGGAATAACTTCACTGTATCAACTTTGTATGGCAAAAATAATATAGCTAAATATTCCAAGATTAAGACTTTTTATTTTTGATTTAATGATTTGTGTTATTTATTTAGTGATTTGTTCGCCTCAATAGCCAGTTAACCCAACTCCTCTACCTAATTATTCCAGAGCTCAAAACTAAGACATTTAGTATGTAAAAAAGATTAAACTTAGTATGAAGCTGTTTAGGATGCTCGTTGTTCTAGTTGCCGTCGTTGTTGTTGGCCCCACGTTGGGCGCTAGTTCATGAAATGGTTTTGTAAATTAATAATAATAGATCGCTTCGGTGTTGGTGCTCGCGCTTCAATGACAGCAATTTCTCAGGGTGAATTCGACTATTTTGTTGATTCGTGCTCAACGGAACTGGTGCAAATGAGTATGCAATGCGACATAATATATATATTAGTATTTTATTATGTCTAAAATCGTTCACATCCTCTGCTATTTTGTTTACGATAGGCCTAGCTACTCCCATATAAACGTATTTACCGCACGTGAAACATAGAGTGCCGTGGCGCGTGAAATTGAAAGTGGAACTGATAATGAGTACTACGAACTACGTGTATCCTGCCGCATGTAGATCTTATAACTGCGTATTTCAGCAACGTCGAATTTACAACTGCGAACTGCTCTGCCGCGGTGATATCTTATAACTGCGTGTAAAACTTAAACTGCCTAAAAACTGCATGTAGATCTTATTACTGCGTCTCGCGGCGTGTAGAACTTGAAACTGAGGAATGAGTGCCCCCGTCAAGCAATCATTCCGTTATATAATAAATTCAAATAAAAAAATCGTTGGCTAGGGAACACCAAAATGCACGTGCAAGCCTCGCGCCTTTCTTTAAAAATTGGAAATATATATCTATCATTGGCTAGTTAAAGTTTACCTGCCGTACATACCATTCGTTGTTTTTGAAAGCTTAAAACTATTGTCAACATTGGCCTATTTAAAAGGCTAGCTGTACAACTCTGGTCTGAGTCAGATCTCTTTATTCAATTTATAAGTCCTTTTAAAAAGTTGTGTCATGCTCCTCCCTTGGGTTCATTCTCTCTATTGTAAAGATTTTATACATACACATCATACATACATACATACATACATACATACATACATACATACATACATACATACATACATACATACAGATATCTATATCATTAACTACAATACATAAAATATTATGATTATATTTATAACAGATATATTATGTGTATATTTTAGTGGGGGTGGGCCAAGTATAGTTTAAAATATTATTAGTTTTTTCCTTGCTATAGTTTAAATATAAATAATTTATTGAAGTATCATTTAATCAAACTGTTCTATTTCTTTTAATTTAATCTCGGTTCCTCCTTTGTCACAACCATTCTGATAAACAATGCATACAAATATTTCAAGATTTCCAAGAATTCTGAAAATTCTGACTATCCCTTCTCAGCATGTAACAAACTATTTTCATAAATACATTTTGTATTTTCCATATTATCATATAATCTGTAAAGCTGAGAAACAGGAACTAGGCAGCTCACTCCTGATCCTTATAAGATCAGGACAATAATATGAACCAGTCTCAAAATCTTAGATAACTAGATAAAGTTGAATATCTATCACTATGATTCAGCTATCAAATGATCTTTTAAGCAATGAAGCATTGGTTTAGACAAAAAAGCTGGATGAGCTTTAGGCTAACTGTGAGTATGATAGGAATAGAATGATTGATTTCAGACTAATTTATTTAATTGAGATTATATACAAAATTCTTTCAACTTTTACGCTTTCATTTTAACATTTAACATATTTAGGTCAATAAAACTTTTATCGGTTTTAATTACTGTAGAGACACTTAGATGGAAAATATAGTTTTCACTTTTAGCAAATGAATTCTATGTATAACATTTAATATCCAATGCAATCCATTATAAGCTTACAGTTTTATATGAACATCTTTTGCATTTACCATAATCCTATTTACAACCTAAAATTTTCCCTTTTGATTATGCATATACCATACCATCAAGTTTATATCTGATATGACAAGTGCACAATGCAGTACTATTCATGTATATGAAGATGTTTGAAGGAGTAACATAGCAGATTTACAATATTTCATAAACCCCAGGAACTTCAAATTCCTGAGTAGGAAAGATACATTGTTAGATAGCATGGCATGCTTAATCAGTCGTTTCTGGTGGTTTAGTGGTAAGAATACTTGCCTTCTAAACCCAAGATCACAGGTTCGATTCCAGCCAGGACCATTGGATTTTTTTGGGTGTAAAAATCCTAAGTATGGCTTCCTTCGAAAAGGAAGTAAAGCTGATGGTCTCATATCATATATTTATAGGACAATAAAGAACCTCAAGCCTGAAAAAAATGGCCTCTGAGCAAACTTTGTCAGCGGTTTCACGCCCTGATTTGAATGGGGTGCTAATGACCTGAGATGTTAAAGAGCATCCATAAATATAACAAATCTAAAATGCTTAATCAGAAGTTCAGTATATGCAAAATAGCATTACTTAACTGTTTGCATAGGAACAATGAACGGCCAGTCACCAGATTTCTGTGTATGTGAATGTGAAACCAAATTCTTAAAAGAATAATGCTACAGTATGAAGATGCCTACCTGTATTAGTAACAGAAGAGTGCATGAATGAGTAGATATATTTAAAAATGAGCAAACAGTCTAGGAATCCAAATAAAATTTTAGGAACCCAAGTTGCTTTTTTTTTTTTTTTGATTGATTTTATATGGACGCTCTTTAACATCTCAGGTCATCAGCGTCCCATTCAACTCAGGGCGTGAAACGGCCGACAAATTTTGCTCAGAGGCCTCTCTTTCAGGCTTGAGGTTCTTTTTCATGCCGTAAATGTACGACACGGGACCCACGGCTTTACTTCCCTTCTGAAGGAAGCCATACTTAGGATTTTTACGCCCGAGAAAATCCATCGATCCTGGCCGGGTTCGAACCCGCGTTTTGGGCGTAGGAGGCAAGTATGGTAACCACTACACCACCAGGACCGACCCCAAGTTGCTTTGCAATCCCATATCAGTGATGCACTACAAAATTGAAATAATTGGTTAAAATCTAATAAGTTAATATAAATATCAACAAGATCAATAAATGCATTTCAATAAACATACTTTTATTGATAATTCATAAAGCAGAGAAATTGAAAATACCAATAAAAAGAAACCTTAATAGTACAACATTTTTAAGTGTTGTAATTGTTTCATACTTATCTTGGAATGAACAGATTTTTACCTTATGTAATAAATTCAGTCAATATCTTATGCAATGTGCATATTAAGTAGGAGTTGTACTAAATATATTTTGAGAATAGCATATTTTGGCTATGTATGTATGTATATTAGAAACTGTATCTTTTGTGCGTAATAATAAACAGCTTCTTAGGAATATTATCAACTGAATCACACTAGGTCAGCTGGGCTAATTCTCCTACAATATCACAGATTTACAAAAAGCATCAATTATATATCACATAGAAGTGCAATCCTGTATAATAAAATGCCAAAATAATTTTAAAGCACTTCATGCACGAAATTTAAAAAAATGTGTTAAAACCTATTGATAAAACATAATTTTTATGCTGTGGAGGAATTCTTGGAAAATAAGTTAAAGATAAATATGTATATAATTAATTTGTAATTATTTATTAATTGATGAAATCAAATATGCAAACTGTACACATTAGGTGAATAAAAACCTTGAACCTTATGATGAACAATGCTATAGTCATCCCAGCATGGGCATCACTGATGAGAAGGGGGCTAAGTTCATTTGGTTTATTTACAGATGCTCTTTAACATCTCAGATCATCAGCATCCCATTCAATTCAGGGCATGAAACGGCCAATAAATTTTTCTCACAGGCCTCTTCTTTCAGGCTTGAGGTTCTTTTTTGTGCCATAAATATATGAGACCCAAGGCTTTACTTCTCTTCTGAAGGAAGCCATACTTAGGATTTTTACGTCCAAAAAAAATCTATCGATCCTGGCCGCAATCTTGGGTTTAGAATGCAAGTATGGTTACCACTACACCACAGGACCAACAAGGTGGCTAAGACTGATGCCATTATTCTTGAAAATGGGCACATTTCATTAGAAGATCTGGCCAAGAAATTGGATGTCAGCATTAGATCTGTGCGTACCATTCTCATGAAGGTTGTTGCATATTGCATTTTGTGGAAGATCAGCTCTCTGCCTGAAGGTTTTGTTGATTCTCAAATGGGATATGAGAGAATTTACTCTGGTACAATATTAGGAAAATAATGAATAATACAGTCAATTCTGAGAAGTAGCTAAAGTCAGCACTATAAATGTTGAAGGGGACTTTTATTTAAAGGCATTATTCTCCTTCATATCAATGTATGCCTTTACATGGCCCGTACAGTTTTTGCTACCTCTTGGAGATCATAAGATCAAGATTTCAAAAATCTTATGATTAATTTGGGATATTAATTGGAATAAGTAAATCATTAAAAGGATATAGTGGGCACAGAGAAAACCATCCATTCTCTCATCAGTCACTCCTGCCATCGACAACATCTGGCACCACATTTTAAAAACTTGGATACTGTAAATAAAATAAATTTATTCTTTACTCAACCTTCTTATAGAACATGATGACAGAGAACTGGCTAATGAACATGGTAGTTTCATAAAAAGATGTAGACTGTGTGTTGTATAAAATGGACAGCACTTCCAGTATTTTTTATAAGAAGTAAGAGTATGCAATTAATTTATTTTATTTATAGTACCCAAGTTTTAAAAAGTGAAGATTTGTGGTGCTATGAGTCCATGGCACTAAATGCTGGTAATGGCAGGAGGGGTCATGCAGCATCTGACTTGTGAATGGTGGCTATAAATGTGTCTCACTGTATTTTATTTCAACAATGTAAAAAAATCATTACATACTATTGGTGAATGGTAAGCAACAGTACAAAACTGAGTGAAGTCATTTGTTATCCTTATGTTATAACAAAAATGTTTTATTAAGTAAATGTTGCATTTTGAAACTGGTAGTTTGTTAATTGATAAACAGGATGAGATTCAGAATATACTTTACTACAATGGGCTAAAGTTTAAATATCTGGATCACTGGGAAAGTTCACGTGCAGAGCAAAACACAATGTCACTGCAAAACAAGGAGAGAGAATTACAGAAGAAACTTTTGGATTTTGAAGAAATGACAAGCATAGAGGTGCGCTGCAATGCTGAAATGAAAGCCTTCATTGAGGAAGATATTAAGGTTTGAATCTTATTTTGTTTCATAGTCATTTAGTATTTAATTAGGTTTTAAATGTTTGATGTCTTATGCCAACATCTTACAGTTTTCATGATGACAGTGGCAAAGAAAGTAATAGTACAAATAAAATTAGAGGCCACTGAAAGCTATTACTTAATATCTTTTTTAAGCTTCATACAAACAACTTATTTCAGTTAATAAATCTGGAGGCTACTAGTTAAGTGATATTTTGCAATTAAAAACTTTAGTGGTAGGTATTTTATGTGCAATAAGTATGATTAATCTAGCAAGATCTCATTATTATTACTCATTGCTATTGTAAGAATTAAACATATTTAAGGAAACATAAGAGAATTTTGACAAAATAGTTCTTACTCATAGGTCAATCAAGTTTTAATCGATTGTCTCTACCATACTTATAAGAAGGATATAGTACATAAGTACCACAAAAATATGCAAAGCAAGACACATAAGCTAAGAAATAATATGCAAAACTAACAAATAAAAAATAAATAAATAAAAAAGTTTAAAAAATAAGACTGAAACATAATTAAGCTGCATTCAAACAGTATATCCTCATTTTGTAAAAATATTTAACAAAGGAAAGCCCCTTATCATAAACCTGGTCTGCTTCACAACATATTTTGTATGTATGCTATTACTAAATGAGCTACCAGTGAAATAATATAGGCGAAAGTCAAAATTATTCCCACTTATCTTTACCACAATACATCTTTAGGTTTGTCACACTCCTTTCTACACATGCATGCTTAGAGTTAGTATTATAGTGGTAACGTGATAGAAGGTGTGTCATTTTCCATTGCTCCTGTGACAGTGTACATACCATATGGCTGCTTTGTTAATAATGTCCACTAAAGAGGAACAAAGAGCAGCGATTTGATTTCTCTGGTTGTAAGGTTTATCAGGTGTAGAAATTCATTACAGGCTTTCAATAAAATATGGGGACAGTGCTCTACCATGTAGCAGCATGTATGAGTGGATCAAAATGTTAAAAAATGACTGGACAAGTGTGAAACACGAGAGGGAGCAGGACGCTCATCAACCTTCACCACTGACAAGGGTGTATTTAAAGGGGTTGGAGTCATGGGGGTCTGGAACCCCCTCAAATGTATTGGAATTTTAATTTTTATTTGTATAAAAAATTAATATGGTATGGAAAACAGTGAAAAAGTTTATTCAAGGTTCTCATCTTAGCGTCTCAACACATTCATGCAGTCATACAGTTTCAAGGGCTGTGCGGATCAAAAGAGCAGTAAAAGTGAGTCGTCCCTCTGGTCAGGTCGGTCCTGGTGGTGTAGTGGTTACCATACTTGCCTCCTAAACCCAAGATCGGGGGTTCGAACCCGGCCAGGACCGATGGATTTTTTTGGGGTGTAAAAATCCTAAGTATGGCTTCCTTCGGAAGGGAAGTAAAGCCGTGGGTCCCGTGTCATACATTTACAGCACGAAAAAGAACCTCAAGCCTGAAAGAGAGGCCTCTGAGCAAAATTTGTCGGCCGTTTCATGCCCTGAGTTGAACAGGACGCTGATGACCTGAGCTGTTAAAGAGCGTCCATAAATAAATCATTCAAAAAAAAAAAAATTCTCTGGTCAGCACGCTCCTCTCTTCACTTTCTTGCATTCCATATTTTCAAACATTCCATAAACCCAAAGTCACTGGTAGAGAATGAGGTACAGTCAGTTAACAATGACAATCCATGATAAAGCACTATAGTACTGTTGGTGATTCATGCCTTGACATTACAGTACAGTACATAACACTAGATACTGTGCACAATCATTATTTTCTATAATACAATTACTTATTTAATATATATTTAGAAAATTCTTGATCATTTTGTTAATGAATGAGGAATTGTAAACTTAAAATAAGTTAGGAACAGTGAAGTTTGTTAAAAATACAAATAAGTCAGTATTAGGTGACATTAAACTTCACTAAACTGATTAATTCACTAGAACATGTTTCAAGAGCGTTCACCCTCATCCTCAGCTGGGGACTGACTGGATGAGAACTTGTGTATGATGTTCATTAATGTCAAGAGCTGTGGATTTGTAAAGAAAGCATTGAAATATAACTTGAATAATATTTTTTATGGTCAAGATAATTAAAGGTAAAGTCTCTAAATCATGCATTGTTTGTCCAAACTAATATGTTTTTTCCCTAATGTGCTAACTACAAAATGATATTATATTCTCCCTCATTCATGCTAACATGTCAAATGATAAATAAGATGAATATGAAAATGATCAAATGATGTCCAGGCCTAAATTCTCCCAACATCTGATCAAAGGGTGAAATTTTGAAAACTGTACACAATATGACCCACCTAAGAAACAATAAATAACCACTTGTAATACTTAATTTCTCAAAATAAATTAAATAACAAATAATAAACATGTAAAAGAAAATTAGTACTAAAACACTGGAACAATCAAATGAAACTGTTACTGCAGCTGATTCTTTTATTCCAGACCAAACATACACACCACTGTCATTTAAAACTTGAAACTGAAAGGAAGTAGGGGTTAGGGCTGGGCTGTTCACTTTAGCAGACAACTATCTGCTAAAGGGTGGAGCAATACAATTTGTTTTGCAGATCTAATTCCTTAAATTTTAAAAGTGTTCCAGTAAGCAAATTCTTGCTGTCCTAACAGCCATTATTTCAACAATGAAGGGACTCAAGATTTAACTAAGAAATAGAACCAGTGATGACTTGCTTTCATGTCTCTGTACATTGGGATCAGGATATTAATCCTGATGAGATGTTAAACATAATGGGCAGAAGAATCAGGGGCATCAATTTAATATATATTTTGAGAATTTGTTTGGAGTAAATTGGATATCTTTGCATTTTTCTAAACCACCATAAGTTCATTAATTAATTTTTAAAATAGTGGTAGTAAGGAAGAAATACATACATGCAAATGTAGATTTATTTTCAACCACTAACGAAAGATTCGGCAAGCTCTAGAGATGGTACTGGAAAACTGGCAAGCTGTTATCAAAGGGGTAACATATTCTCTTGCAGTTAAATCATGGTTCTGTCTCTCAAAATGCACCACGAGCTTGGCTTCTATAGAGTCTGTACAAGAGAGGTTACTGTAGATCACAAGCGCAAATGTGTTGAGATCTACCAGCTTGACAGCTACAACAGCTACAACAATGAAGGCTCTAATTTTATAGCAGAATAGTAACAGGATGATGGTCAGTCATTATGGATCAGAATTCAAATGCCAAAGTATGGGGTGTAAACATACATTTTCACCAACGAACAAGAAATGCAACATTCAATCTTCATCAGTAATGGTGATCTGCTGATTTACTATTATTAGGGACTCAAAGGAACCTAAATTGGAAAAATACCTGGGAAAAGGGGTTTACAAGCAACAGTACAAGATACATTGTTTGTTAGCCAACAATCTGAAGCCAGAAATTCTCATCAAATGCCAAGACTTATGATTAAGATGACCAGACATCCCATATTAGCTAGGACAGTTCCTTTTTTAGCCTCTGTCCCATCTTTTTTTTTTTTATAAAGATAAAATAGGATGCCAAAATGTTCCTTTTTGGAAGGGGAGCAATGACTTACCGATATAAAATGCTGTTAACAATAGTTCTCATAATGCTTAGTATCAGTTTTATGAAAAAAATTAAAGATTACTGACAAAACAAAGTGCTGTTTATATTATTGGTATACAACTGCAACAATGTGGCACTTGGCTTAGGGAAGTATGTAAATGGTTGCACTGCTCCGCTCTATGCTCTCTATGGTAAGATGTGAACAAATGCTAACTAATCGTAATCATTCTGTTTTACTTGAATGCTGTCAGCAATAATAAAAACTGCAAATGCATATGTTTCAATCAAAATAAATTCATTACAGTTGTGACTAAGACAGAAGACAGAATTGTGTTCTGAATTTGTGAAATCTAAAATACAGTGTACTTTTGTAAACTGGTAGTGCTAAAAACTTGAATATAATATGTTACCACCAAAAAAGGAATTGTATGTTTTAATAATGACATATAGAAGGAATATCCATACATAAAAAACAATTTGGACTCAGATGTTTGTTGCAAATAGTGTGCCTCTACTTTCAGTATAAGCCATGGGGAGCAATTGGATATATCAATATATAAACAATGAAAAACATAAAAGTGCATCTCCTAGCATTGTGTTGATAATTTATTTTAAAAAATGAAAGTCTTGGTGGAAAAAATATGAATTTAGCAACAGTTAAAGGAGTGTTCATTTATCATACTCTCCAGCTTAGCCCATCTTTCAAATCTGTGAACTCTACTTCTAAGTTGGCACCAATTAATAGATTTAATGTTAAAAATTTACTGATAGATAATGTTAATGACAGTATTCCACAAGAAGAAAAATCAGGTATTTACAAAATAAACTGTGCAGAATGTGAAAAAATCTACATTGGAAAAACAAAGAGAAACATAGGCACATGGTTAAAGGAACATTTCAGGAACATAAAGTGCAAGCAAATAGAGAAATCAGCAGTAGCATATCATTTTTGGACATAAAATCACGACATAATAAATAAAGCAAAATTATTAAAATTAGTACAAGGACCTGCGGAATTAGCAACCTGGGAGAAAATCTACATCTACAAATATAAAGACGGCATAATGAACTTCGACATTGCTGAGGATGAAAACATAAACTACAAGTTTATCACACTGCCACCAGAGCAGAATATACATTCCCACAGCTCAACGAATGATCAGACAGTTGAACTTTAGCCTGGCTGAAGATGGGAACAAAATGTTCTAGAAACCAGTTCCATACATTTATGAAAAATAAGTGAAGCTTTAAGAGAGTGTAGTTCAACTGAATCATACAATGATATCAATTAATTATCCAATGTATTTTTAATCAAAATTTGCATGCAGCTGTAATAAAACTGAGGCAGTTGTATTAAATGTTTAACTCTCTTTTCCATTTCTAAACTAGAGTCTGATTTACAGAAAGCAAATTTTATTTAAAAATGAGATGCATAGAACCATAAGGACTTAAAACTATTTTGCATTGCTTGTTAGGTACTTTAATCCTTATGAAAGGATTCAAGTTAAAATGTTGGATCTTAAATCTTTGCCTGGAGAAACTTCAGAATCTATTGCTATGTTTTTGAGTGAGCGAGTGAGTGTTTGGGAAAAACCAATTTAAAAAAATAACTCTTTGTACAGATAATATGAACTGCAATTTTGAAGGTGTATCTAGAAGGGCATCAATGCCTTCAATAAACTGAAAGGAAATTTAGGACATAACTTACTTTGGGTTGGATGTTGTGCTCATATAATTCACAATACTATCCAGATGGTACTGATGTCCTTCCTGTATTGATATTGAAGGCATTGTTTCTAAAATATATTCTTTTTCTATGTGTATACTATAAGGGTTGAAAGTCTTAAAGAATTTTGTCAATTTGTAGACAAGGAGTACATATAAGTTTTAAGGATAAGTTCCATGAGGTCGAACATCTTCTGACTATGCTTGTTCCTCTGTAATTATATTTTGAGTCTCGAAATAAATGTGAATTTTTTGTCATATCATTCTTTGAAAATCCTTTATCAGAAGCTTGATTATACTTTCTTCATAACCAGCATGAACTTTTACTCTGCAGGTCCAAGAGTAGAGGGGTTAAGCAATTATGGTTTTGTAGGTAATTCCTGCATTAAATGATTTAAAAACCAATGTAGTTTCCAAGGGTGAAGATCAACATCAGCATTAGAAAAAAAAGGATTTATTATTATCAGAGATTACTGAAACAGTACATACATACATTTTATGGAACTGCAGCTGAATATTTAAATAAATAGATTGCACTCATTGAGAGTTTGCAGGACTACAGTTAGGTAACTCTTAAGGCAGGGATACCCCAGTGGAGAGATATGCAAAAAAAACCTGAAGATATCATTTGCCAAGTGACTCTTTCATCTGTATTAGATGATATCAGTCTGTAAAATGAGTATGTATGTATTAAATAATATATAGCGCCAAAAATATTGAAAAAAAGAAAGGTGGAAAAAACGTCACCTAGAATGGATAGAAGTTATTTTAGTGTGAACAATGCATATAAACAATGTAATACAGTTTTTTTCACACTAACTCCATTCATCTATTTTTTTGGAGAAACCTACACATGTTTTTAGGCCTTGGTTTAGGAATTTTAGTTCGTTGTTTGAAAATGTGGTGCTTGAAATATTAACTACATTCCTGTGTTTTGTGTAACTTGTTTGGGTACATTTTTGGTTTGAAGTTTTCATAAATATTAGAATTTCTTTTTCAATTTCTGATTCTTTATTTTCATTTCGTTGGTTAAATTTTTATGCAGATGATGTACGTTATCCCAAATGTGAAATCCCAAAGTCCTCGAAAGTTTTAAATGTATCATAACATTTTAAGTCGGTTTCACTTAGTTTTTTATATTGTGCACTTCTCTCTACTTCAAGTACTCTTTTTTCAGCTGCTTTTTGGTGTGGGCTATTGTCTATTTTAACTGTTTTCCTCATGAATTTTGGTGTGATTTTATTTTTTAGGCACAAATTAAGGAATTTTATGTTAGCTACGATGTGTCTTTTTTTAATTTGTAGTTTCAAAAAGGTTTTTATATCGCGTTTGCTGTAATTAAAGTTTAAATTGTATGTGTTGAGTTTGTTTGTTTGTGTTTCTGCCATTTTCTGTTAATTCCATTTTGAATGGAGTTAGTGTGAAAAAAACTGTATTACATTGTTTAAATATATACCACTCCATTGTCAACAGCTTTGTAAGTACATTTAATTGATGAGGCTTATATTACGGATCATATAAGCTTTATTTTACCTGAATAATTGGAACAATTATCTTATTCTTGGTGATAGCTACAGCTTTTATTAATTTTGAATTTGATTTGAAAAAAATTATTGTTTTGTCTACTTTAAGTCAGTTAGGATTAATAATGGGTGAACAATATACTTTATTCCAGTTTTCTCAAAATACGAAATTTCTCCTTTGTTTATCTGGAGCTAATGCCGTGTTCTTATATGAACAATATACTTTTTATTTTTTGATGAAGCTAAAAATTATAGTTTACATAATTATTTTGTTGATATAATTATATTTACATTTTATATAAATTATTTATTGCCGATAGTACATATATTTATAGTGAGTACTGGAGCTTTGTTATTAGAAAAAAAGCACATGTACACATGTAAAATTCACAGTAAAGCATTGTTATTGCAAACATTAAATCTTATATAGTTAATAAAAGAGAAGAGAAGATCTAGAATTCATTAAAATTATATAGTGACTTTTAATTAAAAATTAAAAATGTTTTTATATGTATCTTAAATTTAGTTTAATTTTTATAGGATTTTTTTTTGTAGAATTTAGCATTATATTTACTTTCTATAATGTCCTACCCAATATAAACCATATTTATTTCTTGTATTATGATTATACATTTATAACTTCATCAGGACAGCAAATTAAATTAATAAAATGAAGCTGCAAATCATTGCAAAGTCTATTATTAAAAAAATTACTGGGTGTTCATCTTTTCACATAGAGAGAAATTTCTGTATAAAAAAAGGTCCTTACACAGGCTGCTTATCCAGACTAAAAATCAAAACCAAGTCTGGTACGGCTACTCCAAAAGGCAGATTCCTTGAGCTTTAATTATTTTTATTTCATTATGTGCTGTATTTCTTTGTATTCTTCTTTAATTTCTTTAAACATTATCAATTACCAAACTCAATTTGTGTAATAAGAAAGGATTTTAAAATAGTTTTTGGCAAGTGTATGGATGAAACAGCACATGAATCCTTACAGCTTTTTCTCACATGTTTCTATCTCCCTCTGTTTCTCATACACTTCACATGATGTGAATTTAAAGTTTTCTTTTTATTGTTCAAACAAATAGGAAGTAAAGTAATCAGAGACACTTGAAATTTGCACTGCATTTTTTAAATTTCTGTACTATAAAATTATATTTTTCCAGTTCCTCAACTTAAAATTAATCATTTCTATTTGTTCCTACTGCAAAGCCCAAAGTTGTATTTTGATGGAGTGTGCAATAATCATTTATTACATCTGTGAAAATGTACAGACCTTTCTTTTCCAATATTTCTAGTTTTTTTAAATACTTTATTTATTGTCTTCTTTGATTTCACTGGTCATCTCATGACATCTGTAAATTGCAGACTGAATACCATAGGTATAGGTCTGTAGGGATGAATGAAATGAAATGAATGAATTAATGATGGCACAAATGAGCTTGAAGTCCTTGGCACTGTAAAGCTATCTGGCATTCATCATCTCAGAGTAAGGGGGGGGGGACCTTTATACAAACAGCTTGATGTGAATATAGGACCTCTGGATTAGTAGTCACAAATACTACCATTAGACCTTGAAGGTGGTCAAATATATTCTTGTTAGATCCTATGCATATTTCTTTCATTTTTAAGATAGATTCATCTAGATTTTTCAACCCTAATACTTCGCTCATACACTACTGAGCTTTATACATTTTGTAGGACATATTTGCTAAATACATTTTTGAAATAAATCTCTAGAAAACTCACATTGTTTTACAGATAATAGTGGACTGAAAACATAAGTGGTTCTAAATGTTTATATTTTTTCATTTCCTTGTGTTTTTTTTATTATTTTACAGTAACTAAATGCAGGAGGATTTGAAAAAAAACTGTTTTATGAAAATTATAAAACACTGTTATTACCAAATTCCTTTTGTGACTTTTATTTTATTATTTTTAGTAGTGCACAGGTCCTGCATACTATTTTAAAGTTTCATGCTGCAGTGTGCAAACTTAAATAAAGGGAAACAAATGACAGCTATCTTCCTATTTGAAAAAAGTTTAATTGTTGATGCCACTGTTCTATTTCCAGGACTTACCCATTGCCTATGCTGCCTCTGAAGCTAATCTGCAAAGTGAAATATTGTTTTGTCTTAACTGTATGTTATATCATTTGATGAGTAATAAATTAATACAAAATGTTTTTGGTTGGTTGGTTGCTAATGGCCATTGGAGATGATAATATTTATAATTTTAGCTTCCCAATAAAGAGCTTCCAAATTATTTTTCATTTGTTTGTTGCTATCAAGTTGACTGCATTTCATTAGATCTTCTTTGTTTAAAATAGTATTCACTTCCTTACACAATGGGCTAGTGGTTGTCATTTAAGTTTTTGTTGGATTTTTCTTTTCAATTATTAATCTTTTCATGGATTTCAATCTAGAGGGAAATTTATAGTTCAAAAGGTAGTTTTAATTTTATTATGGCCTTTTTTTTTTTTTTTTCCCTCCCCCTTCAGCAATCTGATTTCCCCTTAATCCCACATGGCTTGGGATCCATTCAAAATTATTTCTGTATTTCTGATCTGGATTGTATGATATAGTTTAGTTATTTCATCTATAGTGTAGTTTGGTGGTAACTGTAATTTATTTTACTTTGTAATGCTGCTTTAGAGTCACTTAATATAACATTATTTTTATTTACATTTGGCCAATACAGTAGATTTTCTACATCTTCTCTAATGATCATTATTTCACCATCAAAATTGTTATCATACTGTCCCAAAGGTGTACATTGAGAGAATTCTTCCCAGTATATTCCAAAGCCTGCTTCTCTGTTTTAACAGATGCATCTGTATATACCCTACACCATGTATCAGATGAGTAATAGCTGTTTAGTGTACTGAGTACTGTTAATCTTAATACCCCAGGTGGGTTATTCTTCTTGGAGAATCTCAGAATGAAATAAAGTGAAATTTAACTCATTTAAGAACTTTCGAAAAATAATATTTTAAAATATTTTGTTGAATTTCACACAGTGAAGCTTGTTAAATGTAAATTATAATTAATCTGTCGTCTAACACATTCTTATACTTCACTTACTTTTAAATACGGTGGGACTGGTTTCGAAGAGACATCCTCTCCATCTTCAACAAACTTGACAACTCGTCAAGAATGAAGAGCCGTCAAGTTGGTTGAAGATGGAGAGGATGTCTCTTCGAAACCGGCCCCACCATATTTAAAAGTAAGTGAAGTATAAGAATGTGTTAGACGACAGATTAATTATAATTGACATGAAATTTATCTACCTTTTTTATTAGTTTGCTCAGTACTATGTACTCAGTTACATAAATATAAAAAATTATGTAACTATTGTGTTATTTTTTACCTCTAATTTGCATCATTTAAAATATATTCACATTAATATGAAGTAAAATAGTGTTAAAATACAGATTTTGCATAATTTTTGGGCAATAAGTTACCTGATCCTTTAAAAGGCCTTCATTTAGGCCTTAATGTATTTAAAAATATTTTGATTTTAAAAATGTATATGTCAGTTGTTATTGTGATAAACTGATTAAGTGAACAATAGTAATATATTCTGATTATGAAATACAGAACTTATCACAACAAATAGAAGAATGGATGGAAAAATATGAGTCAGAAATAGAGGAGAGGGAATACACAATCAGTAAATTGAAGGAAGAACGTGAGGAGCATTTGAAGGAATTGCAGAGTATGACTGAGCTGGTATGTATTGAATATAATGAATTTTGCTTTATAAATTAAATATGATTCATTTTAAAATTTATGAAATAATATGTGGGTACTATAATTCTTATGCAGAGACATGAAGACTAAACATATATGGATGATATAATGAACAACATGCAAAATATGAAACAGCCAAACAACTGATAATACAATGATTTAACTCTGCTTTTCTTTCTGTGACCCTCTAGCATTCAGTACTCCTAGTGTTTCTTATAGTTTGACAGCAAGTGCCCAGAAGAACATACATTAATCATTGTTTGGTTTGGTTTGTTATTTCTAATCTAACTTTAAAAGATGCTTTAAAAGTAGATTAGTTCTGAACATTCTACTAATTAGTAGAATGCATGTTACGGTTTCTTTTTCTTTTCTGCACACAGAACAGAAAATTATAATATACTGTTGTTGGTAAGTCTGACTTGTCAAGTTAAGTGAATACAACTTTTCGACAGTAAAGAAAAATCCAATGAACTTCTGACAAAATAGAGACGAACATAATTATGATACAAAAGAAGTGATCGCCTGAACAGTAAATCACATAGCACTAAACTGTATGCAGAGATCACAATGTATAATGAAATTAAACTGCACAATAAAATACCATGAAAAGTTAGGGAGATCTGTTCAATAATTGCATTAAAACTCTTAATTCAAACACTCCTATTTGAAAACTGCTTTTACTCTTTAGATGATTATTTATGCTGCGACAAAGTTACTAAGTGTCAATAAGCCATACTTAGTAAACCTGCACTGTAATAGTTTATCTTATTGATATTTATATCTGAAATTGTAAAACATTATTACTCTTAAATAAAAATGTTGATTGAAACTTTTACAGTAAAACTAATCATATAGTTAAGATCATTGTATGATTGAGCCAAATTACACACTCTTATACAAATAAGGGGAGCAATAAGAGTGTATAATTTGACTCATTCATACAATGACCTTAATTACAAATTGTAGTGTTTAAGAAAGGAAATAAACTAAGTAGATATGAGAGATGGAAGAAATGAATGAATATAAAGTGGTATGTGACTGTATGCACTTGAGAATTAAACTAAATGGAGGGGACAAATGGGAGTAACAAAAGAGATTAGTATTGGCTGAAGAAAAATCAGTGATGACAGTTATAAATGGATGCTTATTCAGAATGCTTGAGTTGGAGGTGAAATGGCTGGAAAGGATGTATGATGTAGTAGTAGAGGCTCAGATGTTTTATGGTACTGATGGGGATTTGATAATGTGTGGGAAAATTTTGGGCTTGGTATATACAATGTTTTGCTAGAGGGTTTTAGGATTGTCAATTAAACCAGTTAATGGGATTACTGAAATTGAAAGAGTAGCAAGAAAAGGATTAATTATGGAAGGAACATTGAAGTAATGGTGCAGGAACCTAAATCTAGATGATGGGAATTTATTAAAACAATGTTTAAAGTATAAAGAAATGAATAAATACACCAGAAAGCAAAGAAGAATACAAGAATGAATATCTACACATAATAGAAACAGCTAAATCCAATGGGTTCAACAAACAGATGATTAACAAAAAAATTAAAAGGTTCCAGGAACAAAAAAGAATTAAACAAATAACAACTTTGAGTGACTTATCAGGTGGAAAAACATTTAAAAGTTCACCCATTAGCCAATAAGAAATTTCAAAAAATGTTCAAGAAGTACAATATTATCTTAGTACCTCAAAACTGATACAGTGTAAAAAATTTATTGAAATTAAACAAAACAAATTCCAGGCCAGAGAGAAAAAATAATTGTAAAGATTGTGAAAAAATCTACATAGAGAAAACAAAGGAAAATATATGCATTAGGTTGAAGGAACATTGGAGAAACATCCATTACAAACAAATAGATAAATAAGCTGTGGCAGCATATTTTTGGAATGAAAACCATGAAATAGAAACAGGATCAAGTCATTCTTAAAAACTATTCAACAGCCAAAA
The DNA here is from genome assembly GCA_030762175.1 of Metallyticus violacea. Taxonomy (NCBI): domain Eukaryota; kingdom Metazoa; phylum Arthropoda; class Insecta; order Mantodea; family Metallyticidae; genus Metallyticus; species Metallyticus violacea. Next base: position 120,343,525 of record CM060842.1, on the reverse strand, counting down.
GAGCTAAACATATGGGAAAGGATTAATATAAAAAAACATCAGCATAACCTTAGAAATTTTCACATCCTGGAAGCAGACAGCATTTTATTTAAAAGTTTATCACTAGACCACCAGAGTCAACCTGGATACCTACCTACTCAGCTTCTGCAAATGATTCAACAGTTGCTTAACAGCTGATGATGTGGTCAAAAGTTCCACGAAACACATGACTTGAGTAAATCTCATGTAAGTGAAACCATAAAGAGTGTTCTAAATATTCGTCTCAGAAGAGATTATTAATGGGGTTTTCACTGTATTCGATTCCAAACTAAATTAATGTTTAAATCAAGAAATGAATTTATGAAATAAGAGTTGGGCAAGTGATTAAAGATTAATTTGGAAAATTATGATTTTAGATATGGATGGAATAGGAGAGAAACTAATATTAAAGGTTTCTGGAGGAATATAAGAAAAAGATATGGAGATACAAAAATGATTTAGTAAATTGACAGATAAGGGATCACTGGAGTTCTGTATCTTAATGAAAATAGTTTGGAAGATAGATCGATATATATAGATAATATAAATAAAGAAGAAAGAGAGGGGACTGTATGGTTAACAATTGGTTCTGGAAGTTAAAAGGACAAAGAAATGTGTATATGCAAGGTGAATGTACATTATGTAGGGGATGAGAAAATGTAGAACATAGAGTGTTTGATTGTACAGAAACTGAGATATGGATAATGGAAAGTTTAGGAATAAATGGCTTATAATGATCAGTACAATTGCTTTAAACCATTTTTTAAACAAAAATTGCAAGAATGTAGGCCAATGCTTATTCAAAGTAAAAATCAAATGGAAATGGATAGTAAAAAGAGAAAATGATATTAGATGTATGTGTGCATGCATGTATATAGGAAAATGATTAAGGGCATAATCCTTGTAAGATACATGTGATAGGATACCAGATGGCTGTCTAATTGAAAAATGCCTAGGGCCAATTTCACTGGACAGTTTAACATCTTGTAATTACTTGGTACTCAAATAGTATTGGGACTAGGAAGGTTAGTTCTAAGGATGAGAAAATTTAATTTGGTATTTTGGATTATGTATATTTTATTATTGTGACTTTGGTTTGATCCCCTGGTCCCCTGGATATTTCAGCAGGTAGCTGCTGATGAACCAGAAGCTGGGGTCTAAGGCAATCACATTCGAAAAGTTTGTATTTAAATTATGTAGAATTTAATATAGTAGTAATGGTGGTGGTGAAGAAAGCTACACATAAATTGTATTTGTGGAGGGTTACATCTAATGGCAAGGGCCAAATTGGTGAAGACCTCTTTTATTTGTTTTATGCCTTAGCATTTAAATAAAACAATCATGCAATCAATATATCCAATAAATGCACAAGAAGTCATTAATACTATTAATAAATTAAAAAATATAGTTCACTGGCATCAATGGTATAAATATAACTCTTCTAAAGAAATGTGCCAACTCCATTGCGGATGTATAGTAAAGTATGCCTTTAATGATGGAATATTTTCTGAGGAATTAAAAATACTTTCAATATTTCAATTTTTAAGAAAGGGAACAACTCCAATGTTCTCAATTGTAGATATACAGAAATATTTATACTATTGTTCAAAACATTTGAAAAACATTCTACGTATATGCTTCATTAATTTTTGGAGAGTAATAAAGTGTTATTCTCTCAACATTTAGCTTTAGCAAAAAAATTTCATAACTGCAGCTATTGCACAGTTTATTGATAGTCTTCATTGGATTGAAGAACATAAACATATACTAGGCATCATTCTTGACCTCCAAAAAGCATTTTATTGTGTTAATATTAATCTTGTTTTAACTAAACTGCAGCATTATGTTATACATGTGAAACAGGATTTTTGAGTGTGAAGACGGATTAAAGGTGAAGATGATTTAATAAGGTGATTAATGATGGTTCGTCAATATGGTAAGGAATTTTGGTATTAGAGGAGAGGACGGAGATTCAAATAAAAGGTTAATCTCAGGGTGATATAGGGGATGCAGTCACTGGATTCTAGACTATGGGATTGAACAACCTCGTAATCTCCTCTGCAGATCCTGTCATCCTTCTCGTTCCTCGTCTTCATGCCTCGTTCCCTGCTCCAATTAGTTATGAGGATGGAGAATCTCCTTGCTGCCTCGGCTTAAATTATAAAAGCTAGTGCTTTTTAGATGCCTCAGCGCTCCACGGGAAGAAGAACTGTAAGGGTGAGTCCAAATGAGAACAATGAATCAGTTACAATCACTAGTATGTATATGTTTATTTATTGAACCATGTTTTATGCTTGGGAAACCACTACTACACTTGGTGAATTCAAATCTTTGTCTCACTCTACTAGTATGAAGTTTGCTCAAAGTAGCACAAGAAATTTAATGGTAAATAACTACAGTGTTATTGAATTGAATATTACTTAAGTCCATGCTATAAACATGCTTCTTATAACTCTGAACACTATGACAAATCTGACGAATATGACCCCACTTACTGACTGCTGACTGACCACTATCTGACTACTAACTGTCCACTACTAACTGCCCTTTAACTAACCCTCTAACTAACTGCCTACTAATCCTCTAACTAACTAACCACTAACTGCGAACTCGCAGCATTCTGATGATTTTATTCTAGTTTAGTTGGTCGGTCTTCCGACACTGTTTTTTATTTAAAGTTTGCTGAAATTCAAACATTTTGATTACTGTTCTTTCCTTCTCATTGGTGATTTAAATTTTGCATCCTCTAGGACTTTTGTCACTTGTTGCGTTGGTTCTCTGCTCCAACTACGCAATGGATACCATAGGGTCTGTTACAATGTCCTTGAGGAGGAAGCTAGCCTAACAGTTCTGAAAAGAATTCTGTTTTTCTCCCCTTAGGTTTTATGGTCTTGGGTCAGAGAAAGCCATAAACCATCATATTTTCACCCCCCTTAACAATTTCGTGCAACGCCACTTTCTCTATAATATTCAGGAAACTGAATGCTACACTCCTGTGAGACTAATATTTTATGCCTATATGAATTTTTTATGTTATCACTTCTGATTAATTTAATTTTAGGGGTAGGGGAAATCCCTGTTTCACATGGCATGACATATAACCTACTTAAGTAACATCTAAAAGAAAATAATACATCTGTATTAAAAATATAATGTAGATTTTTGCTCAAAATAAGTATAATCCAAGTGGAGTACCACAAAAATCAATATTAGGACCAACACTGTTCCTTATTTATGTAAATTATATAAAATCTATTAGCAGTATAGGAACTCCATTTTTATATATTGGCAATACTTCCTTACTATGTAGTGATAACTATATTGCTAATTTTGAGATAAATGCTTATATTTATGTCTGCACTGTGGCTTATTACTTTAATGAAAGTGCTCTATTTGTCAAAGGTAAAAAAATTACAGTACCATACTTCACTCTAAATATGACAATTGACCTCAAAGCATAGTGAAAATTGATGAAGAGGGAATAAGAGAGCAGAAATTGTTAACTTCCTAGGGATAACTATTAATTTTTTTTTTTTTTTTTTTTTTTTTTTTTTGAGTAGTGTTTAACGCCCGTTTTTACTACTGAGGCATCACAGGCGGTGGACACTGATGAAACATGAGATGAAATGATAAATTGGGAAAGGAGTTTTTTTTTTTTTTTTTTTTAAGGAAGGAAGCGTTCCAGGCCTAAGTTTAGGTACCTCCCCGGCATTTGCCAGTTATGAAGACTGAGGAAAACCTGGAAAAAACCCCAGTCAGGGAGGACGGTCCTGGCGGGATTCGAACCGCAGACCTCCCGCTCATGAGTCCGTGCCTTAACGACCTCGGCCACCCGTGGCGGTTTAACTATTAATGACATATTAACATGGGATGATTGTATTGAATCAAAATTGCAAAGGAACTATTTGTAATTAAACGATGAAAAACATATTGTGATATGGTAATCCTAAATTAATGTTATTATTCACATATTATATTCACACTTATTATATGCAGTTGCAATATAGAGGAATACATCTAAACAAATATGTATAAAGTATTATTGTTATAAATCTAAGTAACATTGTATGGGGATCTATAGGCAAGACGGAATCTTGTAGACAAATGTTCACTAACTTATAGTTACAGTCTGTAACTAACGTTTTATTCTAAAAGCAACAATATTGCATCTGAACAAACTATTCCAAAGAATAAAGATCAACATACATATTTTATAAGAGGGAGAATAAAAAAAAAAAAAGTAATAAGAAGCCACAGAATGGAGCCTTTGAAAAATGTCCTTTCTACCATACTACCAAGGAAGCAAATTCTTAAATTGTTTACCTAAAGCAGTCAGGATCATGAAAGATAATTCACTTGATATATGTTGTTTATCTCCTGTAAATTGTATGTAAAAATTGTAACGTTTGATGATCCAAAGGGGAACCCAATTCTATGTTTGTATGTTTTTATCCAAAAAGTTGCTGCTGCTGTTGTTGTTGTTGTTGTTGTTGTTATTATTATTATTATTATTATTATTATTATTATTAATGCTTGTGTCCTCGGTAAAGATAGATGCATACTATCAATATTTGCCTTTATTGTGGGTATGAAAGAAGTGCTATAACCAATTTCTCTGTGTTATAGAAAAAGTAAAATTGCTGTTTGTAAAGCAATAGTTTTCTAGCATCAGCATTCAACATAGTAATAAATATAAAAATTTAGTTTTTTATAATTATAATAGAATCCATTTTTTGTTAATATTAATAAACACTTTATCTTTACCTGCAGTTTGAAGGACGTCAAAACCAAATGGATGAGTGGAATGCCTACAAGGAAAAGAAACGTTTGGAAGAAGAACACATTGCTCATCTGAACAAAATGGCAACTCGAATTCAGGCCTGGTGGAGAGGAACAATGGTGCGAAGAGGTCTGGGGCCTTATAGAAAGAAGAAAAGGGGAAAGGATAAAGCTGGCAAGGGTGGCAAAAAGGGTAATAAAAAGCAAAAGAAGAAATAGTTGAAATGAATTTGTAAACTAATAAGAAAAATTTGGAATTAAAGTTAATTCATAAAGAGCTACTCAGTATTGAATTATTATTATTATTATTATTATTATTATTATTATTATTATTATTATTATTATTATTAGTGGTGGTGGTGGTGGTGGTGGTGGTAGTGGTAGTGGTAGTGGTAGTAATTATATTATCTGTGATATCACAGTGAAGCTGTGAAAAAGTCTTTAAAAGTGTACCAGATCAATTTTGAGCATTTTTTAACAGCAACTGTGAAATGACAGTGGCTTATCACACAGTAAAAAGTAACAAATTGAAATATTTTTATATAAATATAATGCAAATATCTTTGTAGTTCTTGAATCTAATATTGATAATGATAACAAGAAGGTTTATAACTTTAAAAACCACAACATATATGAATGAATAAATTTATTAACAAACAACATTACAATTTGGTATTAATAATGATGATGATGATGATGATAATGATGGTGATGATAATAAATTTATTGCTGTCAATAGACTCGTTTACACAAGTTTCAGACATTGTCAAAATACTAGAGTAACAAAGCATAACTTATTCTTAGAACAAAGTTTTAGTACATGTTTGCAAGAGTTAAAAAAGTTTACCTATAAATACTGTTAAGATTACAATTGATTACAGTTCATCCAATGAATATAAACTTCTATTTGCAAGGTATTTTTTAAACTGATAATTAAATTTTGATTTTTCTACAGATTTAATTTCTGGTGGCAATTTATTGTACAAAAGGGTACCTCTTACATTTACATCCTTACATACTATTTGTTTATTATAAGCATACTTATGATAATCTTTACTATTTCTAGTGTTATAGCTATGAATCTTATTATTTTTTATAAAATTCTTTCATTCACTGCATAATATACACTTATACACATAAAGAGAGTAGACAGCATTCCGTGCTTTACAAATGCATCCTTACACGACTGTCTATATTCCAATTTAGAAATTAGCCTAATACACTTTTTCTGTAATATAAATAATCTATCCATATGCACTTTTGCTGCAGCCCCCCAAACCTCAATACCATAGTGTAGATGAGGGTAATCATAATAGATCATTTTTAACTAATTTGAGCCAGACACATCTTTAAAAAATCTCAATAGAAAGGTTGATTTACTTATTTTGCTACATATTACATCTATATGCTTTGCCCATATTAATTTACTATCAATCCATATACCTAAGAACTTATGTGTGTCTATGCTCTCACAGATTTTATCTTCAATCATACATATATCCTCTAGAGCATTACTTTTAAATAGATCAAATTTCATCAATTTTGTTTTATCCACATTGCATATAAAATTATTTTTTTTTAAGTATTTTATAATTTACTCTGAGCTCAGAGAGATGGTGTCCATTAGAGACCTATTACATTCACCCCAAGAATTTATTGTGGTATCATCTGCATAAGAAGTAATAATAGAATTGTGCGGCTGTACAATATCATTCACATATATTAGAAACATTAATGGGCCCAAGACGGAAACTTATAATAGGACTCCATATCTTACTATTCCATATTGAGACCTAACTTTAGACAGGTGATCATCTTTTTTAGTATTAATTTCAGTTTTTTGTTTTCTATTCATAAGGTAGGTTTTGCATATTTCATGGGAAATTCCTCTGATCCCATAAGATTCCAACTTACATAACAAAAGATTGTGTCTGACACTATCAAATGCTTTTGATAAATCAAAATATACCCTGCCCACATTTTTATTCTGTTCTAATAAAGTCAACACTTGATGAACACAGTCACTAACTGTAGTTATGGGTGAGAAGCCCTTTCTAAATCCACGTTGAAAATTACAGAGAACCTTTCTACTATGAAAAAATTGTATAAACCTAGATAGAAGAATTCTTTCATAAATTTTACCAATCTCGGGTGATAATGTGATTGGCCTATAGTTATTGATATTAAATTTGTCACCCTTCTTAAATAAAGGTCTTACAATATTTATCTTTAAACAGTCTGGAAATATTCCTTTTTGAATTGAGAAGTTTATGAGATGTTCCAAGGGTTTTGCTATTTCATTTTTACATCAATTTACACTATCTAATCTTTGGATTCTATCAGTACCAAAATGAAAAACCTGGGTTCTTCAATACCTTAACCACCCAGTTATGTGTCCTAAGAAAACCATTTTCATCCATTATATTTGTCCTCTTATTCCTTCTTTATACTTCTCCCCTATTTCCTAGAAACTCCCCCATCTTTTAGATTTTTTTCTACTGTCTTATTTATAACATTTTTATTGTCACTATATCTTTCTGTAAATTATCCCATTTACTGTCCCAAATAGTATCTCCCCACCATTTAACTTTTGCACATTCCATTAAATAATGGAACACACTCTCTACTTTCCCACATAGGATACATCCTTCCTTATTATTTTTCCTTAATTCTTTTAAAAATATAACTCCTGTGCATTCATGCCAAACCCATTCTTCCAAATTGATCATAATGTTCAAGATATTTCTCCTTATTCCTTTTAACTACTTTAGTAGAACCAAGGAACTTTTATCTTCTAAGCTAGCCCAAATCTCTTGCTTCTCAATATCCTCTACCCTCTGTCTCACTACCTTCCAAAATTCACTAACATTATTTTCACCCAGTCTCCATATATTCTCCATTCCAATTTTTCTAGCATCTTACCTACCTCCCAATACCAGCTCCCCCTTCCCAAAACCTCTCTTTGATACAAGGCTCCAAATCAATCCACCTGTTCCTGATCAGGGTAGATCTATTTAAGTAGGTAGTACAGTTTATCAAAGTTAATAATTTCCTTATGTAACAGAACCACAAATGCAGTGCCCCCCTGCAAAATTTAATTTGGGTACCCTAACAAAATGGTTCGTGTTCAAGCACATGGATTCAGTAGCATGTCTTTGATATTAAACTTCATAGGCTAACAGAACCTTGGAGGGGGGGCATTAAAATTTGCCTGTGTTATTATTACCAGTAGGCGATATCATCATCATCATCATCATCATCATCATCATCATCATATTAGTGGTGGTGGTGGTGGTGGTGGTGATGATGGTGTAGGAAATTAGGAAATAAAGTAGTATTATTTCCTAAATACTAGATATATAGTACACTGCTTACCTCCAAAATCTGGTACTGGTAGAATCCTTAAGGATAATTTTAGGCAAAGTTTTCTTTACATCATTCATTTCATTCTTCATGTTCTCTCACACTCTATACTCATCACAAGCCACAACTGCCCGAGTAAATATCAGTATAAAGTTATATTACTAATGTCTCCAAATTAGCTTCAAAGACCAAAGAAGATGAAGAAATAAACATTTATCATTTGGCATATATGAAAACCTCATGCCTCAAGAAGATATGGTTCCAAAACATTGTAATGCAAGATAGAAAATAATTTTATTATTAAATCCTGAGCATTAAACATGCCACACACAAACATGTGTATACACATCAATGCTCACCAAAGTATAGGAAAGAATGATCACAGCCAAACTACAATGGCATTAGAAATGTTAATTGGAAAGTCTACAGTGAAGCAATTCATATAATTGAAATCATTAAATGACATTCTAGCTGATAATGCTGACAAAGGTTCATGAAACTGGTTCTACATTTATAGACAAGTAAGTGGAGCAATAATAATGTTTAGTTTGACTCAAATCGCACAATGATTTCAATTATACATTATAAAAACACAGGTTAATATTAAAAGAAAAAGTTGGAAAAAAACTTCTAAATATTCAAGATAAAAACATTTCATTTACATACGAAATAGAAACAGATAACATGCTGCCATTCCTGGATATTAAAATAATGAAATGCCAAGAAAAACTTAAATTTGGAATATACAGAAAGAATACACATGCAGATAATCACATAAAAGCTGACAGTTTAAACCCTACAGCACACAAACATGCAGTAATTAACAGTTTAACACACCGGCTAGTTAACCTACAAATTAGCAAAGAAGAATATTTTAAAGAATACAAACAAATAGAAGAAACAGCAGTTAAAAATGGTTTTAAGAAAGAACTAGTACATAAAAAGGTGCAGAAATTCAAGAGACAAAAACATATCAAAGAAACCACAACACTTTCAGCAAAAAAAGATAAACTTATTTTTAAAAAATTCACATATCATCCATGGGCCACAAAAAAATTTCAGAATATTCTTAAAGATTTTAATATCAGGTTGGCACCGATTAATAGATTTAATGTTCAAAATTTGCTGATAGATAATGTTAATGACAGTATTCCACAAGAAGAAAAATCAGGTATTTACAAAATAAACTGTGCAGAATGTGAAAAAATCTACATAGGGAAAACAAAGAGAAACATTGGCACACGGTTAAAGGAACATTTCAGGAACATAAAGTACAAGCAAATAGAGAAATCAGCAGTAGCATATCATTTTTGGACACAAAATCACGACATAATAAATAAAACAAAATTATTAAAATCAGTACAAGGACCTACGGAATTAGCAACCTGGGAGAAAATCTACATCTACAAATACAAAAATAGCATAATGAACTTTGACATTGTCGGGGATGAAAACATAAACTACAAGTTTATCACACCGCCACCAGAGCAGAATATACATTCCCACAGCTCAACGAATGATCCGACAGTTGAACCTTAGCATGGCTGAAGATGGGAACAAAATGTTCTCGAAACCGGTTCCATACATTTATAAAAAGTAAGTGAAGCTTTAAGAGTGTGTAGTTCAACTAATCATACAATGATATCCATTAATTGGAAAATTATGTCAAATCAATCTATAACACACTAGATGATTTCTATTGCTCAAAAAATTAAATAAGTATTGAACAAGAATGAGAGTATTTTTTGGTGCTAAAGAGTGCAAGTGACACAATTTGAAGAATCAAATTAATATTTAAATTTAAAAAAATGGACATCTAAAGCAACATTCCAGAACAATGTAAAACATTAAAAGATGGATTTTAACAAAATATAGCCAGTATATTTCATCTTGAAAACGAAAATTGCTGTTCTACAAGATGCAGTTTCAAGTACAACCCTATTTAATATTTATATAACTGATTTACCAATACAAAAAATGTAGTCAATAATGTAAACAAATGCATGTTTGTAGATGATGATTATATGGACTAATTCAAAACAATACAACTAACAAATTACTTTAGAAAATAAAATGAACCAAGTTTAATCAAAATTCTTTGTCAGCAAATTTGAGTACCAAAAAATCATTATGTAGAAAAATGATCACACAATAAATCCGATCAACAAAATATATATATATATATATATATATATATATATATAGAGCGACCTTAAGTGTGACTTTTTCTTGGTGTTTTATCCTTTTGTACTATTATAATTACTGTTAATTTATATATATATATATATATAGAAAAATTAGAAAGACATCACCATACAAATTAAAATTTAATGAAACGTAAACCAACTAACTAATATAATTGTATGGTTAAGTCAAATTACACACTCTTATTGCCTCCACTACTTATTTAAATTTAGTACATGTTTCATGGGCCTTTATCTGCATCCTCAGTTAACCATTGACTGCTGGATAATTTGTTATGCTTTGGGGATGTATATTCTACTCTGGTGGAGGTGTGATGAACTTAAAGTTTATGTTTTCAATTTTATCAGTAAAAGAATTACCAGTTCTTTTCCCTGAAGCACCAAAATAGAGTTAACTCCTACAAAAATTAGAAAACATAAGATATCTGGGAGTTCAACTAGATTATAAGCTAAATTTGAACCGTCAAATATAAAAGATAAGCAATAAATGGTTTTGGGATGTTTATGATATGGTATATTTTTTTTTCTGTCAACCATTACACTCAAAAATTTGAATTAAATGTGAATTGGAAATTTGTGGTTGTGTTCAAACCTGTTTTATTTGCATGATACATATTTGAATCATTTTCCTTGTTTTGGTCATATTTTGCAAATACTGAGCTCAAATGTCATATTATGGTTCTATTTTGGATACAAAACATTTTAATTTTTTACCATATAGCCATAAAGTAAATAATTTTCAAAGGAGGCTGTTCTATTTATGTATTGATATTTTGATACAAATTTATATTGAAAAATTGTTTGTGGCCATGTCTATAAGGAAACAATGCAGTACTATGTCATTTACCTCCTTCAAGAAAGGAACAAGTACATATAATTTTCTTTCTTCTCAAACCTGCAAAATTTAGTAGAGGTCATTTTCCATTGCTTCCAATGCAGACTTCAGTTTCAGATAAACAGTGAATCAGATATCCCAATATATCAAAAGCTAAGTGAAGTAAAAATGTAAAATTAAGATATTATGTGAAATAATTTGGAAATATGTTTAGTTATGATGAAAAGATTCTTTTATATAAAATGTTCAACATTAAAATTAAAAGATAAAAATGATTTAGTGTGCAGAAAAATATCCATACAACAAGAAAAAGGGCAATGTAAGTCAGAAATTAAGTCAACAAAGCAGATAACATCTTTTTGAGGCAGCAATATCTTCAGCATCGTCCAAATTATCGTCTGATTTTTTTAAAAGACCTGTGTAACAGGACAGTTTTTATCAACATTCCTTTGAAAAAAAAGTGAATAATAAGCATTTCAGAGCCTTTATGGAGAAATATAGAATGCATTTAATTCCAAAGAAATCAATGTTCAGGAAAAATTATTTGCCATCCTATATGAACGTGCACTGCAAAATGTTAGATATGCTGTAAGCTAGTCGGTTCTGGTGGTGTAGTGGTTACCATACTTGCCTCCTACACCCAAGATCGCGGGTTCGAACCCGGCCAGGACCGATGGATTTTTTCGGGCGTAAACACACTTGAGTCGTCCACGGCCGAAGAAGGAGATAACATATCTTTGAAAGCGGTTCCGTATATTTTTAAGGTTAGTGAAGCATGAAGAGTGTTAAGACGACAGATTCAATTCACATGAGCTTCACTGTGTTAGTTCCATATGAAAACTTTTTTAAAGATTTACAATTTTTAAAAAAAATTTGATTAATCTGTCTCTGTATTTGTAAATGTAGATTTTCTGTCATGTTGCTAAATCTGTAGGTCCTTGTACTGATTTCAATAATTGTGCTTTATTTACTATGCTGTGGTTTTCTGTCCAGAAATGAGATGCTAACTACTGATTTTTCAATTTGTTTATATTTTATGTTCTTACAATGTTCTTTATAATTGTGTTTATGTTTTTGTTTGTTTGTTTGTTTTCTGTTTTTCCAATATAGACTTTTTCATATCCTGCACAACTTATTTGGTAAATACGTATATTTTAAATTATTATTATTATTATTATTATTATTATTATTATTATTATTATTTATGTGTTTATTATTTTTTTTACCATGTTGTATTTAAAGTTGTGCAGAATGCAAAAAAGTCTATTTTGGAAAAACAAAGAAACATAGGCACATGGTTAAAAGAACATTTCAGGAACATAAAATTCAAACAAATAGAAAAATCAGAAGTAGTATTTTATTTCTGGAAAACCAAAGCATAGTAAATAAAGCAAAATTATTTCAGTTAGCACAAGGACCAACAGAGTTCTCAACATGGGAGAAAATCTACAATTACAAATATAGATACAAATTAACGCTTCTGGGGATGAAAACATAAACTTTAAGTTCATCACACCTCCACCAGAGTAGAATATACATCTGCAAAGCATAACAAATTATCCAGCAATGGACAGTTAGCTGAGGATATAAACGAAGTCCATGAAACATGTATTAAATTTAAACAAGCCAATAAGAGTGTGTAGTTCAACTTAATCATACAATTATCTTAATTAGTTGGTTTATGTTTCATAAACTTTTCATTTGTGTGATGATGTCTTTTATTTGTTTTTATTTTTTGAATTTTTCTATTTTGTTTGTTGATAGATCTGTTGTATAATCTTTTTTTTTGCATAATGATTTTTTGGTACTGGAATTTGTATTCAGTCTTGTTTATTGGTAGGTGTGTTAATCTGAATGTGAGGCTGTTGATTATTGCAAGTTTATGTCTTTTTGGATTATGCTTGTTTTTGATGCAATTAATCTATATGAGTATATTTTTGGAATATGCCAAATTCTTGTATATTGACATATTTTATTATTTTTTATATCCAGAAAGGAAAGAACCTGTTGTTTTCTGTTTCCATTGTGAATTTAAGTTACTGCATCATCTTTCCATTTTCCATTTACTATTGCAAAGACATCATCTGCATAATGGTACCAACATTTGTAAATATGTGTGGAAAAGCACCAGCTAATTTTGTTTCTAAGAAACTCATGTACATATCTGCCAAGAATGGTTAGAATGGATTTTCTATTGCTAGACCATTCTTTTGTGTATAAATATTGCCTCTGAATGCGTAGGTTTGATTAATGCAAACATTTTAAAAAATTGAACCAGGAACTGATGATAGGAGCGATGGCTCCCAAAACTAGTCTTCCAATTTATTGAATTTTAGAGGTGTGTATGTTACAATTTTGACTCAATTTTTTAAAATGCTAATATTTGACACCACTGTTACAAAAGTTCACTATATTTTATATTGATTAATGCAAATTTTAGTAAGGTTTAAATATTGTTCTAATACTTCTCCACATAGACATTTTTAAAAAATTCTGTTAGAACTCACACAGTGAAGCTTGTTTAATGTAAATTATATCTAATAATTCATGAAACATAATAATTCGCTTCACAGTGAAGCATAAGAGTGTGTTAGATGACAGATTAGATATAATTGACATTCTCCACATAGATTTATTGGGGTCAGCCATTTCTTTATGATAATTAGTAGTTTTTATTTGGGAATTCCTATCATTTTAAGAAGCACAGATCTTGATAAGAGGCTTTTGCAACTGAACTGTACTTAAATCACAATGTTTGCTATAAACTATTAGATTGTAAACTTTAATTAATAACTGTAACTTCATCTATATTTACATGTTGCCTCTCATATCATTCATTTAATGCCTTATCTTTTTTTCTCCTACAGGAGCTAGGTAATTCATCATTACATGCAGAAGATTGATACTAAGCTGGGAACAATACTAATGTGCAGCATTTCTGATCAGCTGCATATAGAATAAGATGAAGTAATCCACAGATGAAATGGCAACATTGTGAAATGGAATGGCATAATGAAGAAAGGAAGAGGACTCCTGTAAAGTTTAATTTGGGCCTCCTAACAAAATGATTCATACTTAAGCTAATGGATTCAGTAGCATGGTTTGAACTGCAGGAAATAAAATTTGATAAGCTGGCAAGACTTCGGAGTCTGAAGCATTAAACTTTGCCTGTATTAATATTACCATTAGAGGTATTGCTGCTGCTGCTATTATTATTATTATTATTATTGTTGTTGTTGTTGTTGTTGTTGTTGTTGTTGGTGGTGGTGGTGGTGTAGGAAATTAGGAAATAAAGTAACGTGGTTTCCTAGATGCTAAATACATGATACATTGCTTACCTCCACAATCTGTCACAGACACACTGTAATATGTGGAATGCTTAAGGTCATTGGAAGCGGCAAAAATCTCTAGTTACTTTGAGGCTAAAGTTTCCACTACTTCACTCATGTCAATTCTTCATATTCTCTCACACTTGATACTTATTAAAGCATAATTTTGGATTAGCAAGAGGTGTGTCAATTCTGAAATGGACATTTTGTCTTTTACCTAATTTTTAATGCACTTTTGAAACCCTGTAACTGTAATCAGGAATCTTGTGTTAAGTCTTCAACATACTGCATTCATAAATGTTGTATTTTACTATGCAATTGTCGGTCCTGGAGGTGTAGTGGTTACCATACTTGCTTTCTAAACCCAAGATCGCAGGTTCAAGCCTGGCCAGGACCAATGGATTTTTTTCAGGTGTAAAAATCCTAAGTATGGCTTCCTTCAGAATGGAATTAAAGCTGTGGGTCCCGTGTTGTACATTTACGGCATGATAAAGAACCTCAAGCCTGAAAGAGAGGCCTAATCTAACTAATAACTAATCTAGAATAACAGAGCCATTCTCTTGTCATTTATATCCCATATTTTGTTAATTTTTTACATTAATTCATGGAGAAACATGTTTTATTATTTTGCATTGTGTCTTTTGGAAATTGACCTTGGGTTTGCAAGACTCATGCCATATAATAAACCCCTTTGTGTTGTCATTTGAAATATGTGTAAAATTAGCACAATCAATAGGAAATCCCTCTCTAGTACTATAGTATCATCAAAAGAAGCACTTACATTTTATTTTACACTATTACTTTTATTCTCAATTTCAGTAGAAATATCAGACTTCTTACCAGAATCAAGATCCATACACTCTTCATCTTCACCATTAATATTCTTCACTGTACCACTGCTTGAATTTGCATTACTGTTATTTGTTCTTAGAGAAACCAATCACCTACTAAAATATGGACTGTTCAATTTTAATTTATTTTTGAATTAGTATTAAAGAAAAAAATTATTTTCACTAATTAAGAAACTGATCTTTCAATCTCATTCTTTCTCTCTTTTTTCTTTTTTTTTTATACCTGTTGGACAAAGTGTCACACCTCCAGAAGAATTTACAATAACAGAAGCAAAATATTTTAAACATGATCTCTTTCTCTGCTCATGCCAAACAATCACATGGAATTAAATAACTTGTATTTATGCAGCTGTAGACAATGGAGTGGTAATATATTCTACACTAATGTATTCAACATATTCACACTAACTCCAATTACTTACATTAAATTAGGACATGTTTTGGATGCAATCGTTCCCATTATCAGCTGTTGACTGACTGACTACTGTTACTGGAAATGGTGACTGGATACTTGGTCAACAGTTGATGATCACAGCGATTGCTTCCAAAACATGTCCTAGTGTAATGTAAGTGGAGTTACTGTGAACATATTGAATGCATTACTATAGGATAAATCACATTAAAACCTAAAATCATGGGTTGAGTATGCAAGTTATCAAGAAATAACTTAGAAGGAATATAATACTTGTTACTACTGCCACTTTGTTCGAACCTTTGTACAAAGGTCCTTTACCTATCACTAAAGAGAAGAAACAAGATCTTCTAGATCTGTGTGATTCATTATTAGTATATAGTAGCACCACCAGTTCTACATGGATTTGCTAATTTGAAATTGAAAATGTAAAATGAATGTTCCATTTTGTATGCAGTACTTTGTTCACTTTTTCATACATATTATAAAAATTGTTCTAAAGGTAGCAATATTATTAATGCATTTCACTTGTATTCATTTGTACTAAGTTAATGTGCTAATAACCAAATATTGTTAATTTTTTCATTTAAGTTTTGTTTTCAGTTGATAAATCCTTATTGCACTGTGGTATTTAAGAACTGTGTATTTTATAAATGTAAATATTCTAAAATAAGGATATTACCTTGTGTCATTATTGGACAGTCCCAATTGGTGACTGTATTGGTATCTATGATGTTACATAAATGGTTAAATAAATGTCTGTTATTTGTTTTCTCTTCATACTGTCAAATTTGTATTTTGATGGCTACGTCCTTATTTCAGTCTTCAATTCTTGCCTTCCATTAACTCTGACTTTACATCAAACTATACAAATAAATTAACACAACAATAATACTATTCCATTATTATCATCATCATCATCATCATCATCATCATCATCATCATCATCATCATCATCATTCAAACAAGGGAAATAAAATAACTTTTCCAGTTAGTAACTCACTTCTCCAAGATAAACATAACATTTTTTAATAATTTCTTCTGAGTAGAAACATTTAGAACATTCTTATGGTTCACTTATTAGAAATTTACTCAGACATGTTTCGTGTACTCCTGCCCACTTCCTCAGCTGTTAAATGACTGTTGGATCATTCATTGAAGTTCGGTTGTTAGGTATCTGGATTGACTCTAGTTATCTTGTGATAAACTTGAATAAAGACTGTCTACTTTTGGGATGTTGAAATTCATTAAGTTTTGCTGATGTTTTTTTATGTAAATCCTTTCCCATTTGTTTAATTCTTTTGGTTTTTAATAATGTGATACCTTTTTCTATTTCATGGTTTTCATTCCAAAAATGTGCTGACACAGCTGATTTTTCTGTTTGTTTGTAATGGATGTTTCTCCTAATTACCTTCAATCCATGGGAAAGAATTTACATACAGAAACATGAGCAAAACTTAATGGATTTCAACATCCCAGTAGCAGACAGCTCTTTATTTAAGTTAATCACAAGATCACTGGAGTCAGCCCAGATACCTACCAACCCAACTTTTATGAATGATCCAACAGTCGTTTAACAGCAGAGAACATGGACGAGGGTTCACAAAATATGTCCTGAGTAAATAACCTATAAATGAAACCATAAAGAGTGTTCTAAATATTTTGACTCAGAAGAGATTATTAATGCGTGTTTCATTATGTTATATTCCAAATTAAATTAATATTGAAAATAAAATTCTTTATTTTGCTGAGAAACAACTGAATTTATGTAGAGTATATTAAATAAGCAAAATATTTTATTTTGGGAAATATTTTTTAAGTATAAACATTATGATTTCAACTTGAGCCAAAATTTTTTCTTTTCTTTTAATTATGTGATACACAATTTTACATTCACTAAACTAAACTAAGGAAAAGTAATTTCCCTTGATTGAAACCAAATTTTGACACCATATATTACATAATTGTGCTAAATCTAGATTCAGACATTTAAAGTACATTATTAGAAGTCTTATTGATTTTATATATTCAGACTTTTCCTCATTATTCAAATTGAAGTACAGATTCATTAAGATTATATTTCAATTTCTTGCACAAGGGGTTTTGCAGTCAAATGTTGAGATGTGATATGCTTAAAAGCAAATAAGTTATTTAGTACCAGGGAAGCACAAAATACATACATTTATTTATTTAGAAACTTATGCTTATATTTAAATTTTGAATAAACAAACATTTTTGTAAGACATAAAACTGCCCCAATTATTAATTTGCTTTTAGATAAAGTTATAAAATTCTGGGAAAATGCAGTTTATTGGGATTATAAAACACATGTAACTTTTAAATTTAAATTTGAGTCAGAATTATAATACAGTGAAGCAATTAATATATTCTTAATTAGCTAGTGAGTTCATTTAATACTGTTATGCTTCACTTACCATTGAATTACACAGAATATGTTTCACATGCTTTTGCCCGCATCATCAGCTGTGAGTTGACTGCCAAATTTGTTGTTGATTGGATGGACTTGGTGCAGCTCTTGTGGACATTTTATGAACTTTTGAATGAATTTGTCTTTGTTGGGATCTTGAAGTTCATGACCTAATCTTCAATATTTTTTATAAAAATTTTGTCTCATATTTCCAGCTCCAAGGTACAATCAGATAGAATAAATCAGCGGTTACACATCATTTTTGGAGAGATAAATGTGATATAGAAATGGAAGTCACGTAATTGAAATTCATAGCTAGACCCTTGGAGCTGGAAATATGGGGAAAAATTTTTATAAAAAATATAAAGATAAGGTTATGAGCTTCAAGATCCCAACAGAAGACAAATCAATCCATAAGTTCATAAAATGTACATGAGAGCTATACCAAGTCCATTGAACCAACAACAAATCCAATAGTCAACTCGTAGCTGATGATGCGGGTAAAAGCTTGTGAAACATGTTCTGTATAATTCAATGGTAAGTGGAGCATAAGAGTATTAAATCGACTCACAAGCTAATTAAGAAGTGTAACTTTACTAAATGTGATTTTTTTTTCAGATAGTTTAGTGACACAACATTTAAAAATCTTCACTGAAAACTATAAATGCATAATGTATTTCAGTCAGTTAATACAGAGGTTCTTCTTATGAGACAAAGAAAATAATTTCTCATTAGTCATTGTCACTGAAATATCAGATTCATTCTGTACATAATTGTTGTTTTCAGGCTTATCCTGATAAATAGTTCTTAAAAGGACCATCGTGTGTCTCTCATACTTTGAGTCTGAGTTTAAATCCTGGTTGGGTCAAGATTTTTTATTCAGGTTTTTCCTCAGTCCTTAGAATGAGTATCAAGTAGCTTCAATTCATTTGTATTTTCACTTATTCATTTCATTCATTATCTTCCTCCATTAAAAATCTTCAATTAAATTACAATGTCTATAAGCTGTTGACAAAGCTTCTTACTTTCTTTGGAGCTATAATAATATATCAGAGTGCAACTATTTTATTCATACTTCTGTGACAATGCTCTAGTCATCATGTACAGAGCGGGTAGCATTTCTGCTCATAATTAATATTTTTGTAGTATTACTTGGAGACATTTTGCCACATGCTTGCAAATGTGTGCTGAAGACAGCAGCAGTCTGTGTAATGTAAACAATTGCAATAAAATGTTTGTGTTTCAAACATACTGACGGCTTCCTGAGTCTATCAAAACAGGATATGTGTTTTCTGTCATTCCACATTATCATTTAATAATGGTGCTTCATTTCATCTTACATAATTGTCAATTGAAAGTCATCTACCATCTGCACATATGCTAAATACTTTTTTCATAAATAAAGTTAAGCATGCCCAGATATAAGTGCATTGTGGCCTGAATTGAGTATATAACTGGTAAGTATAAGGTAAAGAAGACATCTTGCCTTATTATTTTACTAAAAAGGTAAAACCTGAGTCATATACAATGAGTCAGTATTAGATGACACTAAAACTTCACTAACTGGTTAATTCTTCAGAACATGTTTCAAGAGCATTTGCTCTCATCTTCAGCTGGGAACTGACTAACTCTAGCAGGTGACGTAGTGGCATCTGGTGGTTCCATTAGATAATGGAACAGGAAGTCCATTGGTGGAATGTAAATTTCATAACTCTGTGTTTATTTTTTAAAATATAAATCTTTTCCCATATTGCCAAATCCTTGGGATTGGTGGTAGCTTTTAACAGTTTGGCTTCTCCTGCAATGTTATGATCGTAAGTCCAGAAGTGATCTGCACTTGGTGATATGTATAAATCGGCGGTTGCAGATCACTTTTGGACTTACGATCATAACATTGCAGGAGAAGCCAAACTGTTAAAAGCTACCACCAATCCCAAGGATTTGGCAATATGGGAAAAGATTTATATTTTAAAAAATAAACATAGAGTTATGAATTTTGACATTCCACCAATGGACTTCCTGTTCTGTTATCTAATGGAACCACCAAATGCCACTATGTCACCTGCTAGGGTTAGTCAGTCCCCAGCTGAAGATGAGAGCGAATGCTCTTGAAACATGTTCTGAAGAATTAATCAGTTAGTGAAGTTTTAGTGTCACCTAATACTGACTCATTTGTATATGTAACAATTTCACTGTTCCTAACTTCTTTTAAGATTACAAGTGCAAGCATGATTGAAGCATTGCTTCTGTGCATTAGGTACATCATCATGGCAACAATGGGCAAAGTCAATTGCAATTAGTGCCAGCCAATAACAGTAAAAGTGATGTGTAAACCAAACAATGGATAATGGCTTTAATTGACTATTTTTTCACTTGAGTAAGCAGACATTCTTTTATAGAGGCAGAACTGCTAACATTTGCAAGAGTTAATGTGTCTAAACCATATAAATAAGTTACACTTGACTTAAAATCACATATCTCAAGTTTTTAAATTATCCCCTATTTTTGCAAGTCAGTGTCCCTACCTATAGGTATCTGTTTTGGCATTTTGCTGTTCAATATCTTCATATTATAGTCTCTTGGATCTGCAACACATGCAGCACCAGCACTCTAGAAATCTTTTGCTCTTATTCTGAAATAATTATCACTGTATTTAAATATATTTAAAAACTTTTTCTCATATTTTTGTAAGTTTCATTTAAGTGGTATCAATTTTTATTGCAAATAATGTTTGACTAAGATAAAATGAAGTAAAATGCAAACTAAAATATCATAATCATCATAAGTAGCAGCACTAATACTTTACTTCTCTGGTGCATCTGATACCAGGTCCAGATTTGCTAGAAAAATAAAATTCAGCTGAATTAAAGCAGAGCCTGTTTTTTCTCTCTGGACATATTAGTAGATACATTAGACAACTGGTGCAATTTAATGGCCTGCCTGATGGCAAGCATATATGTTGTGATCAAGGCATCTGCCACCAAGTGGGTAGCTCAGGCAGTAATACTTGGGACCATTTAGTAGATACTAGATTCAAATTTCTTGGGACTGGCTATCCTGACTTGGGTTTTTCATGGTTTTCCCTGGTTGCTTAGATGAAAGTTAGGCTTTCAGTTAAGTTCTTTTGACAAATTTTACATTCTCCCATTTCATCTCATTTATTCTGTTGATTATGTTACAGGATCAACACTGCTAGGGCAAAGGGGGCCAGTGCAGTGTGACAGTGATTTGTGCTTTAGAAAGGTTTCTGTCCCATTGTCTGGAATGGAAACAGCCTTCCTGAGGGGCTCAAATTCCTTGGAGGTGAGATCTGCTGTCATTGGGGTGTTGTGTTTGGAAACACTGTTAAAGTCCCAGCTATGTCTATGCTTGGCAGCCCGATGTCTTCCTGATCCTCATCCATTCCTCCGGGAGGTGCCCCCACTGAGATCATAGACACAAATGGGCCACTTGAGCAAGGCTGGAGTACCAAAATATACTTTTCTGACCATACTATTTCAATCCAAAACACTTGCTATATAATTTATTCATTAGCGATGAGATCATTTTATTATTTGTATAAAAGTACAATTGGGAGGCAGGCGTAGATCACCGTATGGTGCCCTCTAGATAATGCTAAATGATCTATCACAACATGCAAAATCCTACCTCCTTATCATAGACAAACAAAACCTCAAAATGCTCAATTGGAATACTGGAGGTATAACAAACCAAAAATTTACAGAATTAAAACATACCCTAGAGCAAAGAGAAATAGAAATGACTATCATAAATGAAGCCAACATAATGCTGGAAAACATAAAATATATTAACATACAAGACTGGACTATATACCCCCTATTCAAAACAGGAAGATATCATTTCACGGCTGTCAAAATTTTTTGAAATGTTAATTTAAAGTCATCAAACAAATGGATAATACTGATCAGTTAGAAGTAACAGAATTAGTAATATGGAAATTCCAACAAAAATATAAAATCTACAGAATATACAGTCCACCCAACAAAAACTTAAATTTTAATTATTTAGACATAACAAAAAACACAGTAATAGTTTTGTAGACTTCAATACAACATCCCACAGATGAAGATATGCATGTACTAACAAGACTGGATTCATAGTAGAAGACTTCCTAGACAGTAATAACATAGAGTATCTATGATGATAAACACCCAGCCACTTTTATAAACCATACTGGTAGTACAACTAACCCAAACCAAGCAATAGTCTCTGTAGATCTCAAGCAACCAACAAAAAGGGAAGTAATTGAAGAAGCCAGTCAAGGCCATCAAGCAGATATTCTAACAATTGCACTGCAAATTAAAATCTTCAAAATAGAACCAAGAATTGTGTGCAACTTTCAGAAAGCTAAGTGGAAAGAATTTCAAAGTTCTATAGAAAGAGAGATAGATGCTATATAAAAATGCTGTAAGCCTCAGAAACAGCTGAAGAAGCTTAATTAAGCCATAGAAAGAAATGCAAAGAAGTATACATCACCCAAAAAGACAGTATAAATACAAATCCTTCTGGAACACATTAGAGTCACTCAAGGAAGAGAGGGACGAAGCAAGAAAATTAGCAGAAAAATCCAAATTATTCGAGGACATCCAAAACTGGGGACAAAAATCAGTCTCATTCTGAAAAGCATCGCAGAAGCCAAGAAAGAAACATAGAATAAGTTTCTAGGAAAATTAGATTATAAAACCTCCAAAATTTTAAATAAACTAAATAATTAATAATCAACACCAAACATACAATTGGAAATGAATAACACAATTATAACAGTTGATATAGAAGTATTACACAAAATGAATACCAACTTTGCTAAACAATGCAAACTCAAAATAGAAAACAAAAAATTAGATAAAAATTATAAGCATCAAAATAAGCAAAATAATAATCTGAAGAATACAGAGCATCAGATGAATCATGAAGACTTTTCCATCATAGAGCTGCAAGAAACTGTCCAACAATTCAAACTCTGTAAGCAACCAAGACCAGACAATATTTTTGCACAATACCTAAAATATTTTGGACCAAAGGCTACACTCTCCACCCTCCTTATCTTTAATAAATTATGGAACTCATCAGATAACATACCAATTGATAGATTAAAAGCCACAATAATTCCTAAACGCATACTGAAACCACAAAAGAACAGAGGAGGAGGAGGAGGAGGATTTATAATGCACATATTATTTTCTGAAAACATATAATGTTAGATCAGTGTGTAAAATATTTGCAGGTAAATTCAAAGAATATGGGAATGCTTTTGACAGGAGACATGACAAATTCTGAATACATGGAGGAAAAGTTGAATGAAATCAGTTACAACTTTTTACTTTTAAGATTAATTATTAAGGGGAATGAAGAGAATACCAGTACATTTGAGAATTATTTACAACTTATTACAACAGTACTTCAGGAAGTTAATTATTTAGTCAGCTCTTGTATCACTGAGATTTTCTTAAAAATGGAATTATGGAACATTTTATTGAAATATGTGGTTTATAATATTAAGTAAATGGAAACAAGGGCATATCACAGGTAATATTTTATTAAGATAAGGAAACAGAATGTATGGAAGTTCATTTGACATATTGTATAAAAAGATATAAATTATAAACATGAACATAACATAAACATGGAAATATTCAGATACTATACAGCCATTTAAAATTATACTTTGCATATAATTTCATTATAATAATTTTTCAGGTCAGTAAAGCTATGAATCAACTCAATACTACCAATAAATAAATTGCAGTTACCTAAATTCTACATTTTTGTTATACAAAGAAACATTCAATTCCTAACATTAAACATCTTCACATTACATAATATCTGCCACAGAGTATATTAAAAATTTGTTTGTCTCATATAGAGAATACAATGCACATACATTTTTCTGTTTCTCTTTTGATTACTTTTAAAGATCCAGAACGATAGATTTTTTTTAATGTTGTATACGCAGATATAGTAGTGCACTGCAGGAAGAGTATAAGGTGTTGCAAATATATTTTTTGAAAAAATAATTTTACCTCTGTACTTTCCTCATACATGTCTTTGTTCATACAAACAGCCTTTGCTTCTGGTAAATAATAATGTCTTTTTATATATAACATAAAACAATATTCTCCATTAGATGAAAGAAAAAGTCTAAATTTAAGTCCTCAGATGTAATAATTTATACTGCTTTAATTAGAAATAAACTATTTTTTTCAAAACAGTCTTTTATGGCTGATCTTTATAACTTCTAATGCTTCTTAAGATACGTTTGATATGAGAAATATAGTTTCATCATGCATTATATAATTACATAATAATCCACCAAAATGCATACTTGTTAGAATTTCTTTCTGTTTTAGAAGCTAAGATGAATGCCTCTAAATAGTTATGCATTATATTAGCTGTGCTTTATTTCATAATATAAGTAAGTATATACCATACTGTTGTTTTCAGTCAAGATGTAGGATTCTGCATTAATGAACAAAATATAGCATGAACACTTTAACTGCTAGTATAATCATAATGTATAATTTCAATTAGGGAGATATTTATATAAATATAATACCTATATATATATCAAGGCTTGTGCATGTGATGGATTACGAAATAAAATATGATCTGTTAGTCAGCAAATTTTTAATGACTAATCCAGACAACTTCCATTAATTATATTAAAATTGGAAGCACACATTTGCATCTGTTTTATGTACCCTTTATGAAAGGGT
This sequence comes from Metallyticus violacea, assembly GCA_030762175.1. Lineage (NCBI taxonomy): Eukaryota > Metazoa > Arthropoda > Insecta > Mantodea > Metallyticidae > Metallyticus > Metallyticus violacea. The sequence goes on along the minus strand of CM060842.1, from coordinate 120,318,572 downwards.
ACCTTTTTCTGTAGCTTAGTACATATGCTACTTTCAGTATCAACAAAGGCAAATCAAGTAGTCATTCTAAGAACAAATATATTACAAATGTACTATAAAATCCAGTTCTTAGAAAAAACAGATGCAACTTTCATTAAAGCATAACAGGAGAAAGCAACAATTCAGAATTAAACTACAAGTTACAGTTTAAAGTTTGCTCTTTTCCAGTCTTTCAACCAAATGTTGTTTCTTAGGATGAAACAACATTAATGTAATATTAGAGATAAACTTTTCTTTTGAAACAAAGATTAATTTATTTTAGTTTATATCTGCAGTTCATAAGGTGCAAATGATTGTAATAGTGAAATGCATTCTTTGTCATGGTTATCATCTATTCTGTTTTGCATAAGCATAGACATTGTTAGCTGCAAAACTTTAAACTTCATTCATTTCTGACATGCCACTTAACATGTATTCTGATTATTAATCAAAATAACATACCATAATGGCACATTAGTGACTTAAAATATATTTAGAAACAATACGTAATTACAGGAACATTTTAGAACCTTAGTTAGCCCTATCTAGCTAGACAAGTGATCACAGAGGTACTGTAATACATCATAGGATAATGCTTGCTTTCATTAATGTGAATATGTATTAGAGAAGTATGTGCAGAAAAATATTCAAATTTTCATTTAGTTAATACTGATACTATCAATATCAGATTGTTAAATACTTGCCACAGATATCTTGCATTTAATAAGTTCACTTTAGGTTCCATGTATAGAGCCTTTCATAGCTCAAAGTCTTCTTTGCACCACTGTGAAAATATTGTCATCATTTAGAAACTTTGAGGAGACTACCTATAAAAATCACATACACAGGACACTTTGGATAACAGCAAGTACATTTTGCCACTCAGTTTTATACATCACAGTCAGAAATATCTGCTTCTGTCTGTCAGAGATGCTGGTCCATTTGTTGCTCTGATTCTTCTGATGGAGAGGGTCCAGATACAGAGAGAACTGGGAGAATTGTGGGTGATACACTGCGGTAAATGGCAGTGTTTGGGTTTAAGTTATACTGGCTGTGACGAGGTGCTAGAGGGCTTATCCCACTCAGTGGAATGTTTTCTGCACTGCGTGCTCTACGGCACAGTTCTGAACGGAAGGGTTGATACCTGCTAAACTCAGCATCATGTCCTCCTGTCCCCAGTGATGAACTGATGTAAATGGCTGAATTCACTCGAGGACGATTAATGTTTCGAGATGATGGACCAGACCATTGCTCCAGCTCAAAATGTTGATGAGATGACCAGTGATGATGCTATAGTCAAAATATTTGTGTGAGAATGCATTCATCTTGTACTTGTGATATAAACAAAGGAAATGTTAATATTTTATAAGCTATGCTTTCATTGTAGACATTGAAATCTCCCTGTTTAGATTTTAGCAAGTAGGTCATATTCACTTTGTTAGTAGAAGCTACTGAACAGCAACTGCAAAATATCTCTATCACTAAGGAAACACTTATAATATTTTTTTCTTTTAATTTTTATTTAAAACCCTTGTAAGTGTGACCTGCATGACAGCTCTTTACTCAATAACTTTTCAGCATTTTGGTAATGTGGAAATTGTTTTGTCTATTATGAAGAAGAAAAGGCTATAAGTTTTAAAATAACTCAAAAAAGGATTATCCTCAGCAGAATTTACAAAGCTTTATTTGTTGTGTGTAAACATAAAGATTTCAACAGTGTTATGAATAAAGTAAAAATTTAAAGTTATTGTTAGCTGAACTAGTTTAAAAAGTTTCAAGCCAGAGAGATTCAACAACTCAAATTTTCAAAAATACACAGTGGCCTTGAAAAATACAACAACAAGTGGCAGTATCAAGAGGTGGACAGTGTGGTGGTACCGTTTTTGTTGCCTAATTGAAATGCAAATGTGTACCATTTAGTTTTCCATGAATTACTGGCTTATATATTTGCATAATCAGACTCTGGAGATCTTGTATATAATAAGAACTTTATAGTTATGCTGCATTAGTTATACCATGTTGGATACTTTTCTGCAGAATCACATGAGTTTGAACATTTTTAAGGTATGACAGTTTTATTGGTCTCATGCTTCACTTTGGTGACCAAACCCTTTTGTCACAACTGAAAACAATTGCCATTTCTGTGTTCCAGACAGAACAAAGAAACTAATACTTTAGCCAGTGAGTGAAGCATGAACATCACTTACATATTGCTGAAAATACCCGAGTCTATATACTTCTGCAGAAATGTACCCATTACTGACCCAAAGCGTAACTCATTCTGTGCAGGTATAACATTCTTCTCACACATTTTGGCCTCCATAGCCATAATGTGCATTTGAACTGAGGTAATGACCATGGCAAACTAAATGGCATATATTTGTGTTCAGATTCAGCAAGACAGATAGTCTTGCATCTCTCAGTACTGCCATTTGCAACTGTATATTTCCTGAGTCCCACCATTTAACTTAAGGAAATTATGCAAATCTACATTTAGAACATTAAACTGAATGTTAACTGTTATGAATTGATTACATCAGATGATGTAATTCACTCTTGAACAATCCCAAGAATTGGGATTAAAGCGTACTTTTTTTGAGAGTTCTTATCAAAAGGAAAGATTGTGACTTCAATATTGGATTAAGATGAATTTAAATGAAGAAGTATAATGGTTTATTTAGTGTAAATAAAGTTGAAAAAGCATTAAATATTAATTTATAAAAATATATTTTTCAACTTAATTTCATATTTGTTCATGCAGATACAAAATATAATTTAATATAAACATTTCAGTTTATAAAATGGTGTATATGCAAGAAGCCTATCCATCCAGCATGTATATGGCTGTTCCTGATAGTACTGTAGTCAAACTAGATTTTGAGGATTAAAAATTGCCTTTTTTGAGCTATAATGACTTGTTCCTCCATTACTTGCTCATTTCTATAAATAAACAAAAGGGGCATAATCATAACTATTTCTTGTTGTAGGAAGTAGTTATTAAATGAGTAAGCAGTGCATTAAGAAGTAAAACTTCGATATCACTTACTTCAGTGACAGATTCTATTTAATGTCTTGCAGCTTCTTTTGAGAACTTTTTACTTATTTTTCCTTATATGATACTTATCGATGAAAATCTTTAAGTTTCCAGCTATGCAATAAGTATGCATTGTAAGAATAAAAATGAAACATTAAGGTTTTTCTATAAATAGCCCAGTTAACATCTTGTTACATAGTGTATATTTTATTTGTAATATCTTTCCTCAATTTGGGGGCTGCCACAAGGGCAAAGTGAATATAAACAACTAAAATATTGCATGAGAAAGTCTTAACATAAAAAATAACAATCCTGACAAGAAAATTGACAAATTATATAATATTAATTTCTTTTTTACTGAAATTAAGATTTAAAATTATTACCAAAAATTGTTCTGTAATATTGATATACAGCCCTTAATAGTGGCTATGGCAAACTTTGAGATGTATCTTTTATAGACCCTCTAAGGTCCAAACCTTGCTAAAATTTAGTTATAGTGCCCCATGCTCTAATCATTAATACAATTGATACTGTCTAACATATACTTGTTATTATAGTATATGACACTAGGCTCTTCTTCTCTGAGTCAACCTCCTATGACTGCCTTTTGTAAAATTATTAGAATCCAATATTAATCTTTGTTTTTTGGAAGGACTGACTGCAATATACTTATTATATGAATTAGTTACAATGATAAAAGTATAACATTATTTTATTATGCTTTAGGTTGTTTTAAATATGTCTAATGCTCATTTGTACTACTGAGGCATCATAGGTATTAAAAATGATAATATATATATGCTCTAACTCATGTTGAAGACCAGGGAATCATAAAATATGAGGATCTCAAATAAAGTTGGGTCAATATCAATTGTAGGAAATGTACAATCATTCGTTCTACTTTTTTTAATGAAAGATTGAAATAAATATTTTTATTATATATATGAGATGAAATGATAAGACTTTTTGGAAAGAAAGTGTTTTATCTCTAACTGTGGAGTCTCCCCAGCATTTGCCATTGATGAGGAGCGAAGAAAACCTGAAAAAACCTCAGAGGGAATGGTCCTGATGGGATTCAAACAACTGAACTTCCATTCTCAAACAATGCCTTAGTGACCTCAACTACTCATATTATGGTTATGCTTTATTGACTGCTATCTATTGAATATTATTGCTTGATTTTACTGCATTCTTTTAAGGTGCCAACAGAATATGAAAAATTTTCCCCATGTGATACTGTGATGTGGTAGCATAAAATTATTGCAGATATAGCTTTTTCAACATAAAATGTCATTGCATTTGTGTTGAGTTGTTTTTGGTGAGTACTATTGGGCCCTTAATCTGTTCCAAATGCTAAAATGAACACATGCTACAAACCACTATAGAAGCTGTCACTGTTCACTGGACATAATAAATCACTCTCAGCATGTATACTAAAACACAAAATCTGTATCATATTAGGTTAGACAAGTAAGCATTTAGTTGATAATAGTATGTTGTAATACATTTTCAACATAGCGTCTGTCCGTATTGTTAACACAAAAACTAGCATTCATCTTCTCCAGCTGTGCAACATTTAACAAAATAACACAGTTAAAAATACCATATTACATCCATAATATAAATCTAACATTTTTGCATGTAAAATGTATGGAAATTGTGCACTCATATACATATGTTGGTTTTTAAGCCCCACTAAAACAGAAATAATGCAGTAAAAGTGCACATAATGGGTAAAACCACTATGAATCACCTAAACTGATTTTATATTTATTTTAGTTTTGCTATATTGGGTTAGACTTTTACAATAGGATTATTAGCTTCAAATTACAAACCTGTGAGGAAATACTGTTTAAAACACATTTGATTTTGTTGGACATGATACTTTTGCCTCTTCAGAGTTGTATATTTTTTACATTAGGGATGCAATATGCTTTTCAATTAATATACTCTTAAGAAATAAAATTAATTATTCTATCACAAAGAATAACTATAAGTTAAAACAATAATTACAAGTAGCAAAATATTAGATCAGTAATAATAATCTAGCTGAGGTAATTCTCAAGCTAATATGATAGTGCTTCTAAGGAGATTAACACTGGTGAATAAAGTGCTTACAAATATAATAAAATCACTTTGCTTATTATAAAAATCTAACTGAATATATTCACCCATAACTATTAAAACTTTCTAGTAAAATGAACAAATAATACTTAACAAAAAAGGGAAAAATTAATAAAAAAAAGTGCTACAGTGATAATAGCAGCTAGCACAATTATACTCAAAGGTCTGTGTATTTGCATTGTAATTAGTATACTAATAATTAATGATAAAGTATGTGTTCAAGAAGCACATATTAAAGCAAGTAAAAAAAACTAAGAAATTCTAGTTGTGGTCATTTATATTGCTGAAAACAAAGGCTTTCTAATATTTGTGTGCAATGCCTTTTACTGGTGCATACAGCTTGTAGACAGTACACTGTATCTTGAGCAGTGTCACAAATCATGTGCAGTAAATAAGTTCACCCAAAAGGATAGCAACAGTTAAAGCGGTGTCATTAAGAAGACATGAGTTGGTGTCTTCACAGCATCTTGATGCTCCCAAAGATGCAATTTCCTAGAGTCACAGTTCTTGGCCAGTTGTTACAAAGAAAGAAAGATAAACTCTTTTTCCAACTTTACAATTTACATTTAGGTAATTTTGAACATGTATAATGCTACTTTCTACAGGGCATGCATATTAGTTTCATTATACAACACTTTTTCTTGAAGAATTCTAAATGAATGACAACAACTCATGATTGTAAATTTAGAATGTAAATTTCCAGCACCCCCAATATTATAAAGTATTGTAATATGCATTATTTAATGCATACGAAAATCAATTACTTATATCTAATGTTCATATGTAGGTGGTACTATGCACAAGTGGTCAGACTACATATCTTCCATAACGCCAATCTGGGTTCGATCCCAGAGGCTCTATGTGCAATTTATGGTGAAAAAAGCAGTAGGTACCTGGATACTTGGGTTTCTCCTGCTATTCATTCCACCAAATGTTACATCATCCCTCTCTTGCCTATCATCATCTTCATCTTAAAGTCTGCCGTAAGATGTTGAACTAGAAAATAGACTACAGCACTGCCCTATATCACTGGCAGGCAAAGTTCCAATGTCCATTAGGCAAATGAGTTGATATTATGCATCATCATCATCATCATCATCATCATCATCATCATCATCATCATCACCATCATTAGCATGTTCTAAAGTTCTTTAAAATGACCAAATGTCACGTACACATTAATCTCATCATCTACAGTGGCAGATACAGCGAAAATGGTGTCTTATAAAGCAAGAAAAATGTTTGAAATACTAGAGTTTGTAATATAATGAAATTTAGAAATACTTACAATTTAAAATATTTTTGATAAAGTGTTAAAAACAATTTATTAACAGCTCTTGAATATGAGTGTACTTCAGTAAAAATTGCTTCTGTGGCTCTAGAAAATGTTAGAGAAGGTCGTGACCTTGCAGACTTACTGCTAGGTATCAGCACGGTGTAAGAGTGCGAACCGACAGCCGCAGTCTTGGTGATGCGGTTGAGGCCGCGGAAAACTGAAGCAGTGATCCAGAACGCAGCATCCCTGACACAAACACCATACAGTAACGCTGTGTTTAATCATCAAGTATTGACAGTTAGGCTGCCCTTCACAGTTACCAAAGCATTTATTCATTGGCTTCACCGTCCTCATATGTAAAATGTGATTCCTGCATAGCATTAAGTGTTATATGTTTTGTGTTATTTGTTAATTTTTTTCAAATAAATCTGATAGCTGCCTTACAGAATAATCTGGAATGCTTCTGCTGAAGAATCAACACCAGTTAAAAGCTATCAAGAAAAATAATAGCAAGCTAGCAGCCAGTAAAGCAAGAAATGAGGCTATCCCCAGTTCATGGGCAGTTACCATGCTATTCATTGATGCTTTGCTTAGTGTCATTTTGCTTTATAAGAGAGTGCTTTGTTGTATTATGAAAGCTGAAACATGTGTGTCTACTCAGCTGATTTAGTCAAATTATTCCTGCTTTACAATAAGCTTTAAAAAGATTTTGATTTTCAATTGAGTGGTCTCATTTGATGAAAAAACAGGATAAAGTATTCCTTTTTACAGTTCAAAGAGAAGGTTATGCTGTGTATAACTGTGTGTGTGTTTTCTACCTTAAGAGGAAAAATTATGTTTATATCATCAAACTTTATGAAATATCAAGCTTGAATCATCCATATTTTAAGAAGTTCTAGTTCAGAGATTAGACCTCAAGCTTGGAAGCTATAAAGAATCAATGAAATGGTTCAAATGTGGCCTAAAGTTTCTTAGAAATGTAAAACTGTTTATCTACAATAATGAAAAAGGTAGCATATATATATTCAGTTAGCATTATGCAAACAAAATTAATGTAACATAAGCAAAATTTTTCCTGATTTGTTATATATGGAAGCATACAGCTTTGCTACCTTCATAGGGATGCCCCTGACTAAAAATCAATATTGCTTTACTTTTATATTCAGCTCACTGATCTCTATAATATGTAAAAAGGAATACCTTTATTATTTACAATGTTTATCATAAATTAGAATAAAACACTGGTTTTAAAAATATAAAAGAAATTGTTTTGATCAGTTTAGAAAAAGAGCAAATTTTTTACCGATAAAAAGTTTTATATTTTTGAAATAAGAATAATTATTCTTAGCATTTATAAATTTATCAGGGATATTTCAGTTTAATTTAACAATGATTTGACTTTTGAACTGTTGATGGAATACCTCTACTTTTATAAAATATCAAACATCCTTTTAGATCTTATTTAAATTTATCAAGCATGTTAAGTACTTAAATAGCATTACATGGCAATATGTGAAACTTACTACAAATTCTTATTATTAAAATTGATCATTACCAGGTTATTTTGCCATGGTCATTGGTTTAAATTAAATTTAAAAAAAACCAAAGCTTTCGCCCACACTATGGCTAGCTCCTCAGTGAGCTGAAAGTGTCTGAAGAGGCAGAGATAGAGAACCATTAGAAGTGAGAAAGGGTAAGAGAGGTGGGAGATTTGTGGTGCAGACATTGATTGTTGACCAGCAACAGATTTCAAATCTTGCTTATTTGGAAACCTCTGTCTTTGTTTATATTATCTGGATGCTCCTCAATTTCTAAGGCTTCTCTTCTAACTAAATTAAAATATCCTTTTGTTGTTGCAATTACTTCTGTTTTTTGAAAAATGTATTTCATGAAAACTTTGAATGGCATGTTCAACAATTGCAGATCGTTTGGTTGATTAAAACATAAATGCCACTTATGTTCTCCCAGCTGAGTTTTAATGCATCTTCCAGTCATGCCAAAGTATACTTTGACACACTTGTATGATAATTTATGTATTCCTGTAGAGTTGAGAGGATCCCTTAGGTCTTTCATAAATGTAGGAAAGTACATATTTCTTTATTTGATTTTATTTTGTAATGTGCTCTGATGCTCTATTTTCAGAGGCTCTCACGACTGAAGATAGCATTACCTAATGAAAAATTGGCTTCAAGGGATTGTATGTGGTACCTGCACAGAGTAAGCCTTTACAAAACAAAAGCATTTTTTAGAATTTGGAAAAAGAAGAAAAGCATATAAAAACATACATGACAGTAAAAGATATGCAAGATATTATTAATGATTTTTAGTAAAATTATACTCATTTTACAAATATATAATTATCTATTTATTGGCATACTAATCACTGAGGAGTAAATATAGCAAAAATAATGGAAATTTCTAAAATATTTTCATGCTCATTCTGGGAGAAAGGTAAAAAAAAGACCTAAAATTGTCAATAATCATGCATTTTCTGTTTTAAAGGCATTAATAATTATATACTGTTCCTCACAGAATGGTAGTAACTTTGAGCACATGAAACACTTCTAAGAAGAGCAGGAGTGAGGATCTGAACCTCTGAGTCTCCTGTTAAAATGCTTTTGGACCTAAAAATCAGAATTTTGATATGGTAAAAGCATTTGACTTTAGCCATGTGTTATGAAATTCAGCAAAATATCATAGAAATATTTTAAGAACCACAAAGATTGTATAGAAATTAAAAACAAACTCTGAATAATATGTGCATAACAGCTGCAATTTTTACATGCAGAAAACTATCTATCCATTGTTAGAGTGTATATGAAGAAGCCATCGTAATGATGTAAGAAGCCTTCCAGTCATTCTAATGAATCTACTAACGCCAATCAAGAAAGTGCAATATGGCTATGCAAAATATCTATGATGTTAAGAGTCTGCAAAATTGGGGGTAAATTAATTTCTAAATAACTTAAATTTCAAGAACATTTTTTGGCGCTAACTTAATTCTGTGGGGAAAATCTTCTCCATTTACTTTTTGAGACTAGAGCCATAATATGGATAGGATTGGTACTGGTAAAAATGCTTGAGTGAGACAAAAATGATCAAAAATTAACCATCCCCCCTTAAAAAAAATTAAATTTTTTTATAGATTATTCAATGAGAGGATAAAACATTTTTATATTGAAGATAATTATTTCACTTATATTTTTTTTCTTAATTCAACATTATGATTTTAGGCTTAGAACTTCCTTCAAATATATTAAAAGTAATTACCATTTCATTTATAGAATTGTTACTAGTTTACTGTTGTTCCTTTGCCAGACATTAGTTTATAATGGCTGGGAGAATAAACAATATTGCCAATTGTGAAGCCTATGTGGTGATTAAATTCTCAGTGGAAAAGTTTTTTTTAATTGTGTTTAATGCCTGTTTTTACTAATGAGGCACTACAGGTGATAGATACTGATGATATATGAGATGAAATGATAAATTGGGAAAGGATTATTTTCTTTTTAAGGAAGGAAACATTCCAGGCCTAAGTTTGGAGTACCTCCCCAGCATTTACCTGAGGAAAACCTGGAAAAAACCTGTCAGGAAGGATGTTCCTGGCAGGAATTGAACTTCAGACCTCCAGCTTACAAGTTTGCACCTTAACAACCTCGACCACCTGTGGCAATTGGAAAAGGTGAGAGGTGCTAATGGAATTTACCATAAAATGTGTGATGTTTATGAGTCAACTGTTATGGATGAAAGAAAAGTTAGACAATGGTGTATCAGTTTAAAGAATGCCATACAAATGATGAAGAGAGAAGTGGAAGGCCTAGTGTTCAAATGGATGACCTTGTTGAGTGTAAGAGCACAAAAATTTGAGAAAAGTATCCTTTTGCAAACAATGGAACTTCTAAGCATTTCATAAGTACATTGTTTAGAACCATTGTCTAAAAACTTAAATGTCATAAACTGTAAGTATGTTAGATGGTTCCCTAAAATGTTAGCTGCCACATACAAAAACAAAAGAATGAAATTATATGTGCAGTTTTTGAACTGGTAAAGAGAGAAGGAGATGAAATTATTTCTAATAATGTGATTGATGATGAAACATGTATCTCTTATGTCAATGTTGAGTTAAAACAACAGTACATGAAGCAGCACGTTCAACTTCACAAGAAAAAAAATTCAAGTAGACATCAGCATAAACTGCCATCTCATTGGGGCATTCCTTATAATAAATAAATAAACAAATAGAAGTGGAAAATTTATGGACACTGTTTCCTGGGACCTAAAAGATGTCCTTCTTGTGGATTTTATGGAACCAGTAACAGCAATTACAGCACAAGTGTACTGTGAAACACTTTCCAAGCTGAAGCATGCCATTCAAAACCAGAGATATGGAAAGCTGTCATCAGGAACTTTACCTCCATGACAATGTATGTCTGCACACTGCTGTCAGAATGTCAACAAGGTTTAAAAATTTTGATGGGAGCTTTTAGAGCACTTACCATACAGCCCAGAACTCACAACCAGTGATTTCCATGTTTTCTTCACTTCAATAAATTGTTTCATTCTCTAAAGCTTGATGACAGCAAAGAGTTGAAACTGGCAATGCTAAAAATGTTCAATTTCCAGGCAGTAGATTTTTGTGCACAGGACATGCAAAAGTTTGATATACAAGGTATTGGAAAGGAATGGTGGCTATGTAGTAAAGTAATGAGGAATATGTGCAAAAGCAAATGTTTTGCATAACCTAACAATACCAACAGTTCAGTCCTTTTCACTATATGCACATAAATTGTTCCATACATAGTAAAGTATTTGCAAATTGGTGTTGATTGTCATAGATTATGGATATTAAAATTTATTAACAATTGACATTTTCATTGCTTTCTTAAAAAACGTGTTTCATTTATAAATAAGCTATTGGAAATGGAAATTCATCTTATATTGTTTATATGTTTCTAATAATCTAATTCTAATAATCTGATTGTAGAACAGATTGTTATTGCAATTGTTTAATACAGTATTCACAATACATTTTAATAGGGAAAAGTAGGTTTTAGTCATATTTATAGATGAATTTCAAGCTAAGGAGAAGTTCTTTTCTTCAGCTCACATCTATGAAAAATTTTCACATAAGAATGGAAATTATGACTGAGTGTTGTTTACGTGTCTACTTAAATTTTGTTAAATTTCCATAGTTTCAATCCTCTAATTTCTATAAATGCCTTGGCAACATGATTTGTTATTACATATACTTTGTCCACATATGTATGCGTGTGTGTGTGGTTCTTATCCTTGGAAATGCATAAGTGAGGAAATAGGGACTTCAAGAGAGACATTTGACCATGTGAAATATTTGTATTTATTGCTAGCTTATCCATAAAAGCTTTATGACATTTTGCTGAATATTGGTTATATTTAAGAGGAAAAAGGTATTGGAACATCAATGATAATGGCTGAATAGTCAAATGGAATATGACAGGGAATGCAGAAATATCACACACAAGAAGTGAAAACTGAATAAGTTACACATACTGCCTTTCAATCCTGGTTCCATTTTAAATATGTTGAATTAGCAGTATCTACTATGGTATGTATGTGATAGGAATTTTACTCGTTCTTTCAATAACATAAAAAAGAAAATGAGGGAAAGCGAATAGTGTAATTTCTACCGGTCTACATCAACTAGTGTGGAGTCCAGCTACAATGTAAGCTCAGCAGTTTATTTATATTTATTTACAGGTATTATGCCTATCTTTCAATCTCACCAAAAGAGCATGATGTAAATGTTGGAATGTTCAATCACTACTGATTTCATTATCATCATCATCATCGTATACTGCTATTATTGGACTGTTATCCCCCGGGATCCTTTCGTAAGTCTAAAACATTCAGAATCAGCGTCTGATATAAAAATATATGTTACACAAAATTTTCATGTTAAATTTATGTATAATTATTTTAGAAGAATAAATCATATTAAGTTTATTTAAGTAATGATTATAATTTTATATAGTATTTAAAATTAGTTACTTAAGAATATGTTAAGCTGAGTGTAAGTAATAAGTGAAGGTAAAATGTTAAAATGTGATGAATCAAACTTAAAAAAAAATTATATCCTTATAACAAAAGAAAATAAATGTAAATAATGAAACATTTTCAGAAGAAACATTAAGTAACCTACAGCTTGACTAAAGAATTACATTAACAAGAAATCCAGAGCCCATAAAAGAAAATGTACGTATTTTTAAATTTTTAAAAATGTTCTTCAGAAATTCTGGCACTCATTAATATTTAGTAATAATGCATAAAATTGCCAAAAAAAAAAAAGAAAGAAAGAAAGAAAGAAAGAAAAGAAACAAACGCTTTAATAATTATACCTTTAACTAACTCTTAAAGAAATAAATTGTTTCATTTGTATTTTTTGTTTTCTGAACTGAAATTTAATTTAGTGTACCTGTGGACAAGCTGTAATTGAGCCATGCTGTTGGCTGGGACAGGCTCCACCCTGTGCTGTAATGCAGGGACCTGAACCAGGCACCTTGAGCTGATCTTTGAAATCTGGCTGATAAGGAAGTAACATGCGAATCTTGCCCCAACGGTTAAAGAAGAGGGCAATAGCTGCCACCCATACCACCAGCACCAAAAGGACTATACCCACTTCTACACCTCGGACTTGAATGTATGGCTGAGAATCATGTGAGCCTGTAGGTGGACCACTGTCTACTGGTGCAGTTGGAGGTGCTCCTGTAGCCATTGAGCCTGCATCACGCTGTGCAGAACTATTTGGAGGTTCTGAAAAAGAAAATGTATATATACACATATCTTATTAAGTTATTGTAGAATTAACTTTCCTTTTAAAAAAATTCATAAGTTCAAATGCGTTACATGAGATATTTTGGGGTAGAGCACAATAAAATATAGTTAAAAAGAGACTGAATAGACAGATAATTTTCAAATTATGTATAGTTAGTCTGGAGAAATGTGGTATTTAATTCTTTATGGATTTGGTAAATGAAATATTTAAAAACTTCTGAGCTTGCTTCTTCATGCATTTACATGAACTTTAGCTAGGAGTTTGAAGGACCAAATTGGCAGAAGCACAGTGAAACCCCAACAAAGTGAGGGTGTACTATAAGCTTAAAACATTTTTATGCAATGGCAATTATACAGAGGAGAAATATTTAAAAAAAAAAAAGTGTACTCACAAATATTTATGGAAACAATCTTTTAGCACACTCATTAAAAAAGAATTAAACATTTTTTTAGGAATTTCCTATTGGCACAAATAGTAAATAAACTTAATGAAATGATGATATACTGAAACTTAAAAATTAAATGATGTACACATTTGCAAGTTGTTCTCATGAGATTCTGGTACTGATTTTTTCCACTTATCTTTGTTTTTGTTTTTTAATAGTGTTTTGCACCCGTTTTTACTACTGAGGCTCCATAGGTAGTGGACACTGATGATACATGAGATGAAATGATATACTGGGAAAGGATTTTTTTTAAGGAAGGAAACGTTCCATGCCTAAGTTTAGGGTACCTCCTGGCATTTGCCATTTATGAGGCCTGAGGAAAACCTGGAAAACAACTCAGTCAGGGAGGATGGTCCTGGTGGGATTCAAACTCCTGACTTCTGCTCATGAGTCTGCCCCTTAATGACCTCGGCCACCTGTGGCAGTACTTTACTTTGTCATATTCCATAAAGCAGCATTTAAGTTTTGAGAATGGGACAATCAGAACTCTGCAATAATAAACATGGCAATTTGATGGTGGTGGTGGTGGTGATGCTGTTGCTGGTGTTAATCATTGTTACTTGTAAAATTTAATTTCATGTCGGAACCAATACAGTGCTTACTGTTGAATTATGCAAAACTAGTTTTGCAGGCTTTTGCCTGCATCCTCAGTTGCTAGTCGACTGTCGGATTCGTTGTTGGTTGGCTGGACTAGGTGTAGCTCTCGTGGACATTTTATGAACTTCTGGATTAATTTGTCTCCTCTCAAAGTTTATAACCTTATCCTCATATTTTTTATATAAATTTTTTTCCCATATTTCCAGCTGCAATTTATATAAAAAAATATGAGGATAAGGTTATGAACTTTGAGATCCCAACAGAATAAAAATTAATCCAGAAGTCCATATCCACGAGAGCTGCAAGTCCAGCCAACCAACAACGAATAGTTGACTCGCAACTGAGGATGCAGACAAAAGTCTGCGAAACTAGTTTTGCATAATGCAACAGTAAGTGGAGCATAAGAGTATCAAATGGACTCAATATATAATTAAGAATATATTTTTACTTGTGTATGTTGTTATCCTTCTGGTCACCACCATCACTACCACCATTTTAGATTGATCCATTAATCATGATGAGCCATAACCATGTTCGTTTATGAAAGATTGGACAGTATGTTGGATATATCATAGGAACCTGATTAAAACGGGGGGGGGGGGGAAATTGAAAAATATATTATAATATACATGATACAGCAAATTAAAAATGGTAAAATACAGAAATTATGTGTCAGTACATAAAGGTTAAGGAAACAGAATTTTTCACAGATTTTAATAAATAACATCAATAAATAGAGATAATAGGGCATGGTTACCCCTTGAAGAATTAAAAGAATTTAAATAAAAGGGGTATAGAATATGTGGAGATATTTAACACTTTACTACTGTAAGGCAAATTAAAATTCTGGTGTGAATGAAAATTTTAATTAAATGAGTGCAGTGAGTGTATACTTGTATTATCAAAAGCATTTTGAATGACCAAAAGATGCTTTTGGACGCAATAAATTTGTGGACTAGAACATACCTCTTGTGCTTAATGAGTTTATGACATTATAAAATATGTCATTATTTTCAATTAATGCTCTTTTAAGCAAGGTCTTTTATACTAGTGACAGTTATTACTTATGGGAAATATCACACCATTTCCATACATAACATCTCTTGCTTCTTCCAGTTGCTTGGTTAAGCAGAGTGACAACTATTATGGTAGTGACTCTCAGGATACGTTAAAATGTATATATGTCCTAATACAGGGGAATTTTTTAAATTTGAACTCCAAGGGAATTTGAATAAATCAAATTATCCAATTATCATTGTTCATAAAATCCATTTATCATTCAAATTAGCAAAACATGTAATATTATAAAGAAAATCAATAAAACAAAATTATTTTTCACAAAAATAATTAATATGCAATGCAACGTTTGTATTGTCCAAAACAGCCTAAATCATGTAGACCAATCTGACTGCTAAACACCCTAGGCAAAATTACAGAGGAATTCGTTTGTAAGAGATTGAAAGAATTTAGATTTATGTTAGGTATGAAAACAATCAGTTTGGTTTTAGAAAAGGGAGATCGACAGAAAATGCAATTAGTCAGCTAATAAATGAGGTAAAATTATCAAATTCAAAATATGTTATTGGCATTTTAGCTGATATTTCCAGTGCCTTTGACAATCTTTGGTGGTGTGCATTGTTTGAACATTTATGGGAGAAAGGTTTCCCCAAGCATTTATATGCAATGTTAAAAGATTATTGTAAAAACAGAAGAGTATATGTTAAAGGTATAGGGCATATAATATATACAGGGAAATTACAAAGGGATGTCCCCAGGGTTTGATCCTGGGTCCCATCTTTTGGGACATGGTCCTAGAAACTCTATTAGATGAACTGATAAAAGATGCCACGTTAAGCAGATCATTGCCTATGCTAATGATGTTTTGTTTACATAGAAGGCGAAAATAGAAATAAAATTGAAAGCAATCCAACTATTTAATGAACAAATTAAAGGATTGGCGTGCAAGAAATAAATTACAAATTGCGCCATCCAAATCTGCATATATGAAACTGAAAGGTAACCTAAAACGAGGCCAACTATAAAGTACAATAATCAAAACATCAGAAGACAAAAACAAGCATAATATTTAGGCATCTATTCAGATGAGAAATTAAATTTTAGAAAACATACAGAATTTGTTGGGAAAAAATCTGAAAATACGATGGTGAATTTGGCAAGAATAATGCAAACAGATTTTAAAATCCCATTCAATGCTATTACAGCTTATCACACAAGCATTTTTACCTCTATAATAACTTGCGGGGCAGGCTTATGGGCCACAAGGATGAATGATGTCGCTATTAAAACTCTTCAAAAGCGCTTGCAAAGAAAAATCTTATTAAGATTCATGGGAGCACTCAGTACCTCACCCACCCCCTCTATTAGCATCGACAGGAATATGGCCAATTGACCTCACAATTAATTTGAGGGGTACAATTTTTTGGTTGAGGAAAAGAATTCTAGACAAAGGGGCTGAAATAATTGACTGGCAATGTAATAGTGTACAGGAAATAAAAAATACATTAAAACAACAAAACAACAACAATAAAATGATAAAGGGAATAGATAGATTAAATAAAATTTTAGTTTAGGGGTGCTGTTTACCAGCACTATAACTGTCGGTTTCCAATGGATGGCAGTTTTAGTTTTTGGTAGTTTAAGCTTCAGTTTTTAGTTTTGAATTTAAGTTTTAGTAGTTAAATTATAGCTGGCTACCAGTTATAGTTTTGTTTGCTAACCGGCTGGCAGATACAGAATTGTTTGAGTGTTTTAAATTGAGATTGTTTTGTTCATTTGCATTTTGTTAATTGCTTTTGTTTAATTAGTTATAGATATAATCTGTACAAACAATGTTAAATAATGTAAGAGAGAGGAAAAAATATAATAAACTATAGAAGATATAATATGTGTCCTGGTATAGGCATCTAGGTGCCAGGACGACGTATTACAGATTTTATTTTTATTATTATTATTATTATTGTTGTTGCTTTTGTCGTCGCCATCCTACAGTGCAAGACAAAAAACCACTCACAATAATTAAGCTAGAGGTAAATTAAACCATTTTTAATATGTTCAGTAATGTTCCATAGGCTTTAGAGACATCACATTTCTTCCTCATCCTTTTCCCACTTCTTTAAGAATTTCTACTATTTTCTGTAATGTTAAGCTACAACATATGCTATGCATTGACATTGTAAACAATGCTTTGTGCATGGACAAATCACAGATGCCAATTTGGGGTCCTTTGGTCATTAACTTCATTAGAATTAAGAAAATTTTTATAAAACTTATATTGAAATTGCATAATTCTGTTTGCTATCTAATCACTGCTAGAATTCTTGGAAAATATCTATTAACACATAATAAATTGAAATTCAGGAATTAGTATTGCTTTTTGAATAAATATAATCCTGCCTTTGAATTATCCAAATAAAAGGACCGATTTTTAGCATCTTTCCACTCAATATCCAAAAATTTAAAATAGTGTTTCAGTTCTTCCCAATGCTTAGCAGACATTGAAAAATGATCGTAAATTTTCATTACTGCCATTTCAACATCTATGTCTAGAGTCATTTGCAATCTTCATGCTATTGTGACTAATATGAGTAGAGAAATTTGACTGTAGTATCTTTTTATATGAATTGTGGAGCAACTTGAAAACATTTTCCATAAAACACATTGGCATTGCCTGCTATGTATCCTATTATTTTATCCATATTTAAATTATTTTCAGTCATGATCTTTACAATGCATTCATGTATTGCATTTGTTGTCTCAGTTCCATTTCCATAGAAGTTCAACAATTTGTTTTCAATGCCACTTGAAGTTATGAAATATCTCACACATAGAGGAAAGAAACATTTTGTGATTTCCCTCATTGTTTGAATCCATTGCTATTGAAAAGTAGCAGTCTTTGGGAACAAGCTCAGAGACAACATCTTTCAAACAGTTTTTCCCCAACACATCTTGCACTAAATGCTCTCTGCCTTTGTTCTGCCACAAGAAATATCACCAGCAAACTTGGAGTCTTTAAACACATGAGAAATTGGTTGGTTGCTATTTTTATTTGTTTGTTGCTATCTAGTTGACTGCATTTCAGTAGATGTTTTACGTTTGAAATAGTATTCACATCCTTGCACAGTGGGCAATTGCTGCCCTTGATTAATTCCATCCTAAAGAGATGTTCTGACAGGCAATCATTAAGCAGAATTTGGCAACTCCAATTTTTCTTGGTTTCAATAAAAGATGTTTGAAAGTATTTAGATTTTCATATGGTTTTCCTGTAAGTTTTTGTTTGATATTTTATTGTTCTCGTTCAGTATTAATCTTTTTATAAGTTTCAATTTAAAAGGAAGTTCTAGTACAAAAGATGGTTTTAATTTTATGGTGGCTCCTTTTTATGCTAAAGTATCAGCAATCTCATTCTCCTTCAATCCCACATGGCTCGGGATGCATTTAAAACTATTTATGATCTGTATTGCATGATATAGTTTTCTTATTTCATTTATAGTGTATGTTGGTGGGTAACTAATTCATTATACTTTGTGGTGCTGCTTTAGAGTCACTTGATAATAATTCTTTTATATTAGGTGTAATACATAAATAAAAGAACTTAAATACACATTTAATTTCGGGTCAGAACCAGTGCAGTGAAGCGACTATTATGTTCTTAATTATCTAGTGAGTCGATTTGATAATCTTATGCTTCACTTACTGTTGAATTATGCAAAACTAGTTTCATAGGCCTTTGCCTGCATCCTCAGTTCCGAGTCGACTGTCGGCTTTATTGTTGGTTGGCTGGATTTGGTGTAGCTCTCGTGCACATTTTATGAACTTCTGGATTAATTTGTCTTCTGTTGGGATCTCAAAGTTCATAACATTATCCTCATATTTTTTAATATAAATTTTTTCCCATATTCCCAGCTCAACAGGCCGATCTACGAATTTCAATCATTTCACTCCCATTTCTATATCATGTTTATCTCTCCAAAAGTGATGCACAACTGCTGATTTCTCTATCTGATTGTACCTTATGTTTCTGCAGTGTTCCTTCAGTCTGATTCCAATGCTGCTTTTTGTTTTTCCAATTTATACTTTGTTACATTCTGAACAGTTGATTTTGTATGTTCCTGGCTTCTTCTCCTCTGTTATTCTATCATTATCACCGGAATTGACCAGATTTTTAGGATAAACTTGTTCACTGGGGACAAAGTAATCCCAAACTCTCTGAGTGTTTTTTGGAATTTTTTGGTGGCCCAAGGATGACAAGTGAATTTCATGTGGATGGTAGATTCTTTTATTGCTGTCAATGTTGTAACCTGCTTTAACCTCTTCTTTTGTTTGAATTTCTTGATTTTTTTATCTACAATTTCTTGGTCATACTCATTGAATTTTGCTGTTTGTATAATATGATTGTATTCTTTGTTGTATTCAAACTCATTCATAGGTATGTCTATGAATAATTTAGAAATGCACATCACCGAATCATTGCCATACATATTCAAAGTATGGCACAAATATGTGGATGATATCTTTGCAGTGGTCAATAGGAAACTCTTTGATGATGCTTTGAAATTGCTAAACCTATAAGATAAAGAAATTAAATTTACTTCCAAAACAGAACAAAACAACATGATTCCCTTTCTTGACTTAAAGATTATAAGAACAAGCAACAATTTGGAATTTGGAATATACAGAAAGGACATGCAGACTGAGAATTACATAAAGCCAAGTGGATTCAAGAGCACAAACATGCAGTTCTGAATAACTTATTTGACTAGAAAAATATGAAGTTAAACTTTTGGTATTGGATTGTGCTCTTATGCTAGTTTCGTGACATTCATTTCTGGCATGCTGTTTCAGATTGGATTCCTCTCTGTGAGCTATAGAAACTCTTCATGCACAAACTGCACACTTAGCCATAAAGTAATTTGCTATGATGGGTATAATGCACATGTATAAAGGGTTCTCAAGATATTTGGTAAGATGTTATTCATTTAACTTTTTTTTTTGGAGTTGATTAAAGAGTATTGTCTTCAGAATTTAAAATTTTAGCATTTGATTGCAGTGATTAACACAGATAATTCAATACTGAAATTAGCAAATGAACAGATATACATGCAACCAATTGTGACTTGTGCTTATACGGTTATGGTTCCACCTCTCTACTACAGCTGCCAAACTTGAAAGTTACTACTAGATTCTACTAAACATTACTTCTGTTTGAAACTGCAAGAACTAATACTAGCATCTCTGATAGTTGATCAATATATCATTACAAAGATATTATAACTGAGCTACAGTATACTATGTTCATTTGGGTTTTAATTTTTATATGAAACTTTGTAAAAGGCAACAGCTCATGGTTTATGGGACAATGCCTTTATAAAATGGGATGCAAAATTTTTGCAAGAAATTTAGGACTTCCCTTATAATACGGGACAGGTGGCAACCCTAGTTTAATATCCATATTTATTACCCTGGCATCACAGAAAGTAGACACTGATGATACATGAAATGAAATTATAAATTGTGAAAGAATTTTGACAAGGAAGTGTTCTAGGCAATTTAGGGTTTCTTCCATACATTTACCAATGATAGGAACTAGAGAAAAAAATATCAATCAGGAGGACAGTCCTGCTAAGATTTGAACCAGAGACCTCCTATTCATGAATCTGTGTCTTAGGCATGTTGATAATAAAATTGACCATTTCTACAAGGTGCCCACCTAATATTTTGACTCTCCATCTCAGATTTTCAGTTGTTTCAGAAATACAGGGATTTGAGTAATATAATCAGTCTAAATTCAATCTGATGCACCATGGCAGTAGAATGCTGCCATTATAAACTTCTGAGAAATGACTGCTGGAACCATGTTTTATGAATATCATTTGGACTCTAGGACAGGTTGGGTGAGGGTCCCTACTGGACATCATATGAATTATTACTAGATGAGACCTCAACATTGATGCAATATATTAATGAAATTTTACAGCCTGAGGTATTTTTCTGAATATGGTATTTGTTAACAAACTAATTCTAGTTGAGTGTGGTATGACATATGCACCTTATTTGACTTTCAAAAGCAGGCCTGCTCTCCCTATTCCTGCAAGACTTTCATATCTTTCGTTAATAGAAAATGTGGTTGTTTTATAATTATCGCTGACAACTCAATACTGCTTAGATATCCTTTGGGAAGATTCACTAAAGTATGAAATCATAGTTCATAGGAAGTCATTCAGGGTCACTTCTTACGAGGAGGACATAATAAAGGCACTTGAAGAGCATACCAGTTTTTGGAGATGGTTTGGTTGTTGAAATGTATATTATACATGAAATATAATATAACTCTTAGCTTTTCATCATTATTAAATATTTATAAACTTTGAAATGTGCATTCTGTATTTTGTTTATGTTAGTGGAAAGTAATGTAGCAAAAAATAAAATAAAATAGAACTTACCCATGGTGCGGAACACAATTGGCCGACTGCGATATCTTTTGCCACCTCTAACTGCAGTCACTGTTATCTGATACTGTGTGTTAGGTTCCAGCCCTTTAAGCGTTACGGTATCGGAGTTGCCAGCTACCACTTCCACCACTCTGTAACTAACCGGTTGATCCGTCAACTTGACACCCATCTCTTGTAAGTTACCCAATAAACACGTTTTATTTAATAATTTTGTTGGTAATTTTGAAACATATTTGTCTCAGTTGAGGCCTCATTGTTAAAACATTTTAGTTAATTCTGGATTGTTCTTGAGTAAGAAAAATTAAAATGTTGAACAAAATTTAATTTCATTTGTATTTATAATAGGTGAGATATATATAAAGGATGATAATTAACAGTAAAGCAAAAATATGCTGAATAAAACTTTAATGTTTCTTGCTTATACCATTAAAACTGCATAGAAAATCTCACATCTACATACATTCATTTTGTTTAGAAAGGAAATTTTATAGTAGAGCCTTTTCTGGGTTTCTGAACAAACTAGAGTGGAGTGAATCTCACTAAGCCTGCAACAAACATTTAAGTTTTGTATAACTAATGATTGATTAAATTTATTTCTTCCATTATGTATGAGTATGAAAATATTCTATTTCCAAATATAGTTGTTAATCCTTAGGCCATTTTATGTAGCCTTAAAATCTCAAAATATTGATATTTACTTTTTTCTACTTGCTCTCTTTCTTATAATAGTGAAATTTCATTTGTTGCTTAGCAATAAAATAAAGTGCATTTAAGTAGCCTGTTTGCTGTAAATTTTTAGTAACAATGTACTAATAATTCAATTCTCTTCCAAGAAGACTGTATACGCTGCATGAATGAGGAAAAAATTTAACACTTCTCCTTCCTCATTTCCTCTTATATTGCCACGGGTGGCTGAGGTTAAGGCACAGACTTGAGCGGGAGGTTTGGGGTTTGATTCCCACTAGGATTGTCCTCCCTGACTGAGGTTTTTCCAGGTTTTCCTCAATCATAAATGGCAAATGTCAGGAAAGTATCCTAAACTTAGGCCTAGAACATTTCCTTCCTTAAAAAATATCCTTTTCCAATTTATCATTTCATATGTCATCAGTGTCCACCACCTGTGCCTCAGTAGTAAAAACAAGCATTAAACACTGTTCAAAAAAAGAAAAAGAAAGAAAGAAATCATCTTATAAGCAATGAGCTCTTTTCTGGAGTCTGCATGCTATAATGTTATAATTTCAGGGAAAAAGAAGAAACTAATAGTTGTATAATTGAATTTAGTGTCACCTACTCTTATATTTTTAGTTATGCCAATGGCAGTTTTTTCTTCTTGGAAATTTACTATTACAATTTAATTAATATTTAATTGATACTTTTTTACACTTCTGATCATATTTCAAAGCTCCACATGACAGTGTTTTAAACCTGGAAGACTTAGTATAGCATATCTTCAAGAAATATTGAAGGAAACAGAAATTGTGATAAAAATATAATTTTAATATTTTTCTGAAAAACAATAAATAGTGAAAAAAGATAGAATCTTGCTCACCTTTACCAGCCTGTGTAATAAATATAGAGTGCTGAGAAATTTTAAAATGGCGCAATAGAAGAACATTATATACAAATTGTGATATTAAAATAAAGGTTATTTTGTTGGCATTGTCTACAGAGGGTGCCAAAAATGCATACAAACTTCAAGCAAAGAAAAAACTGTGTTAACATAACAAAATTTGAT
Source organism: Metallyticus violacea (assembly GCA_030762175.1). NCBI lineage: Eukaryota > Metazoa > Arthropoda > Insecta > Mantodea > Metallyticidae > Metallyticus > Metallyticus violacea. The sequence goes on along the minus strand of CM060842.1, from coordinate 120,295,063 downwards.
TCACACAAACAGAAAATTATGAGCACTAATCATCTTAGACTTTTACAGTTACAACAGTTGCACAAAATGCCCACCATCGACGTCGATACACTTCTGAAGTCCATGTTCTAGAAATGAACTGCTGTTTTCATCTGGAAGCATCCAAGGTCAAAACTGGAAAATGTCGCATTGGTGCATAGGAAGCGTAGGAATTGGACATTCGTTAACTGCAGCCCGATGTTCCGGATGCGCGGAGACGATTGACCGACCTTTTTAGTGTCTTGCAGGGACGAAAGCAAAACAGAAGTGACTGGTGCTAATGCAGTGATTAAAACACAAGTTCTTTCACATTAACAGGATTCATGTCTAATTCTTTAAAGAAACACAAGGCAATGGAACCTACGTTAATATCACTTATACCCGTGGCAGGTAGAGGCCATAAACAAAGCCTTGTGCTATCCTCTTATAATTGCCGCGTTCATCGTGTACCCAACTGGCTTACTTTGAGCAGGTAACAATTGCGTCGCCACATTTTTTCAGAGCCGTTGATAATTAAGAGATAGAAATTCTCTATCTTGCCGCACCAATAATATTGTAGCTTCAGCCAATGGTGCTCTAGAATTTAACAACAGACATAAACACTCCACGTGGAGTGGTGTTGAATGGCAGCCTATAGTCGCCACATTTTCCTCAAAGCATTTGAGATCAATCGTTTAGTAGCGACAGAGTTTCTTTGTCTTACCGCACCAATAATATTTTAGTTTCAGCCAATAGAACTCTAGGATTAACAGCAGATAAAGGTACAGCTGCGGGAGAGTTTATCAGTGTTATTGTTGGGATATCCAGTAATGGTCATTTAAAAAGTTGGCCGTCATTTTTGATACCGGCTGGGCGAACGAAAGACTGGAGCTCCACAGGATTGTCCAGTTCCTTATCTACAGTACCGTGTGTTCTTCCCTATATGTTTCAAGAATTTATCAACTAATTTTACTGTACTTCCAGTTGAAAACAGCAACCCATTTTTGGAACATGGAGTTCTCATAGCACACAGATGACACAGGAAAATTGTTGAGATATGTTTCGATATCATTGTATTGACATATTCTTCGTGAGTACGTCGAACTACTTACTGAGAAACGTTTGCAAAAGTGTCCTGAGTGACTGCAGCACATGCCGTTTCAGGGTGCTCTTCATTTAATGCATGTCTTGGGATAAACATTTTCAATTTTGCTGTTTTAATAATACTACGTACACTGCTGGTTCTGCTAATACCAGTCTCACGTGCGCATAAATTTCTGCGGTGAATGCTCAAAACGTTCCAAAACCATAGCCGAAACTTGTTGCTGTGCGAGGTCTCCCAGATCTACCCTTGTGAACGTCGCATACGGTACCGTAAGTCTCCAATTTGTCTCGAATGCGTGCAATTGTTACTCGCATTGGCGGTTCTGTTCTGTACAGACGTCTTTGAACTCCAACAACATTCTCGGTTTTCCAATACCATTTCAAAATTGCTTTCCGCTGTTCAAACAATAATTTTGGTTCCATTTTGTTGTAGCAAAGCTAGCATAACGTAATGTGAGTTACATCTGTTTACTGAACATAATACGACCATCTCGGCTTCATTTGTTCATTGTTGGTTTACGATAATCTTGACTTCATTTGTTCATTGTTTACTGTCACGTAGCAACGCTATCATAATGTGTGTGAGTCATATCTGTTTATAGAACATCATATTACACATTACAGTTGTTTTTCGGTTCAACTTTGAAAGAATTTAAATAGAAATCTACTGTGAAAGCGTGTATACATTTTTTGGCACCCTCGGTTACCTTTAATGTTTACAGAGCCAGGTATGGACTAAGAATAGTTTTAGTACTTTAAATGTACATACTATTAGTATAGAAAAAAATCTCCTCTTCATAGAGTAATTTTAGAGCTTTCCACATTATTTGGAAGCTAGAATAAGGCTTTATTTAAATCAACAAATGAAAATGTCTCTAAAACTCATCATGAGGCATGCCATCAATATATAGGATTAGTGACAGATGAAGGAGAATCTGGGCAAATTTTTCCTGCTTTGAATTTCACCATTGCTCCATCAGCACCTTCATTCCTATCTTTACCTATATCATTTTAGCATAATTCCATTCACCAGCTTTCGGAATATGACTTGCAAATGGACAATGGTTCTGCCCTCTGCTACCTAAGTGTGGAACTTTGATGCTTGGTCAATAAAGGAATAACTTTAACATTATCATCATCATCAACAATAACTAATGGATTATACATTATATACCTGTTGACAAAACAAGAACTGCTCCTTAGGGGCTATGATAGGTTTAGCAACTTCCTAAATATGGGGGGGAAAAAAAAAACGATGTAATATTACTCAGTGTTTTTATTAATATGATGTTATGCTCGCTAACCATCTGAAAGAAAGTATTGTTTTCTATGGAACATTCCCTACTATACTGAATTATCTTAAAAATACATTGCAAAAGTCTTAAAATGCCATAAAAAGAAAAAGCAACTTTTCAATTTGGTTCAATGTTTCTAGATTGAAGGTACCTACCTGTAAAATTTACAAATTATATATTTCTTAAGTAATTAATTTAATTTTTTATTAGATATTATTATCTATTTGATCCTAACATCAACAAACAAGCAATCTATCCTTCCACAGTTTGTGCCAAGAATATTGCTGATTGTCAGAAACATGTGGTAAGTATAAGCAATGTAATAACAAAAGACTGGTAAATTATGGGTTTAGATTTGCTACCTCCTTTATTGCAAGAGCCGATTCTTTTTGCAGAATTTTGAAAACATGTTTAAAATAATTGTTTTCTCGCCATTAGTTTAAGGTTTGCCCAGTTTATGCTTTAACAATATGTTTCTATTGAAACAGCAGCACTGATTTATTGGCGTCAGCCATGATAATAAGTGCAAACTGCTTGTGTCTTTCCTTGTTTAAACAACTGTTGAATCAGGCAAGCTGCATCTTAGGAGAGCATTAATATGCAACTTCAAAATTCAACTTCATTAAGTCAGTAGTAGTTAAATTAAATTCTCAAATATTGATTTTTTGTATAGTAAATGTTATCTATTACTGAACATATCTTCAAATTTAGATTGCTAACAAGGAACTACTTTCTTTGTGTGCATTGCTACTGTGTTGCACTTGGCTGCACACAGTTATGCTAATGATGTCACTTCACTTGACATTGTTTTGTTCGGGATTACTGTAAGGATGAATAGGGAATAGTGATAAAATTTATGCAACAAGCTTCTAAATTTTCAGACAAATTCATTAAATAATTTCTGAGGAAAAAATCTGGTAATGTAAGTAATTTGCAGAAAAAGGTTTATGGTGCATTTGTCAAAATTTTGGAAATTTCCGATTAAAATTTGAGATATAGTTTCTAATTAAGTTGTGGCTAATTGTAAAATAAAATAAGTGCAACTTTAGACAAAAATTAATGAATTTAAAATTTATCCTTTTTCTAATTTTAATTATTAAAAATAATTTCAAAATGCATGCATATTATTAATTTTGTTTTCCTAGAAAAGTCCATTGGATAACTTATGTAATTATCTTATATATTGAACTTTTTAAAAAGTAATTGGTTAAACAAGTAACAATTAGAAGTTAATATGCATTGAAGCAAACAATTAGGAGAAAAAGGTGTAAAAAATGTATTTGAGAGATGACATTTACCTTTTAAACTGACTTGCCCCATATGTAGGCCCCTCTACTTTAGTATCCTCCCTCTCAATTCTGGTTAAATACAGTTTTTTCAATCCTTAATTTGCTCAAAAGTTGGGCTTTGTTTTTGCTGTTCTGTTCTTTAGTCTATGCCATAGCTGATCTACAGGGATGCTGGTCTCATCGTAGTGTCTGTCACATATTATGATCACAGTGACCGGGAAGAGTTATCGGTTCTTCAGGATGTTTACTGATGTGTTCATTTTACTTCTATTCTCCTTACTACATGTACTGCTGGAAGCTGGAAAGATGGCTAGTGAGCATGAGGGCAGAGGACACTGGATGTGTATTGTCATCACTTTTCTTGATCTTTATATCCCATATTAAATTCACTAATTGCAAAAAAACTGCAACTCCCACTCTCTCCTTGGATACAAATGTTCTTTGAGGCACTTGTTCCATTTAACAGTATGTAAGCTCTCATTATTATTCTGAATTTTTCCTTTCAGGCACTTTACATGCAGTTGATTTATTCCCAGCCTTTGATAAATTCATTTTGTTTGTGTTTACCTGGTGTTTCTTCTTTTGCAAGAGCTCAGTTGTAGAAATATTATGATGTTTCATCCAGAGGCAGCTCTAGCCTTAGCCCCCCTCAGTTTTTATGAAATAATATTAAAAGTTGCTAATTATTTCCTAATAAATTGCTAATTTATTTTATACAAAACAAATTAGTTAATTGAGTGAGCTTAATTAGTTTTACATGAATTTCAAACTTTTATTTGTACTGTGTATGTTGTTTTATATATATATATATATATATATATATATATATTTATATATATTATATATATATAGGATATTGTGACTGAAAATCACAATTAATAAATGAAAAGGCTTAAGAGTAATATTTTTAATTAGCATAGTACATCTAGTAAATGAACACAAAAATCAGCATTTTTTGACTTTTAAATGAAAAAACAATACTCTCTAAATGATATATGTGGCAGTGTCGGTTATCATAACAACCATAGAAAGTATTTATTGCTTTGCATCAATTTTCAGTAGCAAATGATAACAATGGCCTGCCAAAAAAAATTAATAATAATAATAATAACCATTATTATTATTATTATTATTTCTCAAGTGAATGTTGATTTTAGGTAATTTTGGCATGCTAAATTCAATGCTGAAATCTGATCATGTAAGGTCTTTAAACAAATCCAAAAAGAATTTTAAAAGAAGTCAATTTTTGTAAAATAAAAGAATATAATAAATTCAAAACTAAAATACCATATTCCTATCTAATACACTAAACAGGTACCCACATCCCTTTAAAAAAGTTTGGTGTCTGAAGGTTAGTACCTTTACTTTGCTTGGAAGGAAGGCTGAATTGATTTATTCTTATGTTTTGGTTGCATATCTTCTCTCTTCAAGCATCAGCAGTAGTCTGCCAGCATTGCTTTGTTCCACCATTCCTGATATCGTCTTTCCATCCCCTTAATTTCTTGATGAAATCTTTCACCTTGTGCTCATCACTCATGAGTCCCAAATTAGATGGAAAGTAGTTAAGGTGAGAATTCAAGAAGTGAAGTTTCAAACTCATATTGCAAGCAAGAACTTGCAGTCTTCATAGCATATTTCTTAATATTCCTTTATATTGTACATCTTTTGCATTTCCAAGGAACTTATTGATAACATCCTTGAAAGCACACCATGCCTCAAGTTCTATATTGTTCATAGTGTTCAAAAAGTCAGTATCCTTCATTATCTGTCTGATCTGAGATCCATCACATACACCCTCTTTTATTTTAGCCTCATTAAAAATGAACATTTTCTGTACCCATTCTTGTCTTGTGCTTTAACAAATTGCTTCATGATATCAAGTTCAATATGAAGTGGAGCCAATAGCATTTTTTAGAATCAAATAGACTGACACATATTACATTTTTTTTCTCCCAGCAATTAAACTTTTTCTCTTAAGCCATTCTTTCTTGACCAATGTTTGTCCCTGCATCTACTGTCCCATTCGCCCAAAAAGCAAGGATCTTTGTATAACTACCCTGCTGACCAAGTAAGATAACACAAACTTTTAGATTTCCATATAGTAGCCATTTATGTTCTGGGTATTTAATTTGTTCTAAAATGAATTTCCTAGCTTAACTTTAAAATATTCAACATATACTCTTTAACAAATGGAGTAATATTATTCTTGTGTTTTTTAACAAGTATGAAACATATTGGTATTCCACAGTTTGCAGCTATCTTCTTATTAGTTCTCTGGCACATTATACACAACACAAATAAAAACTGAAATATAGCAGTAAACAACAAATGCATACATAGTACCATGGCTAGTAAATTTTAACTGAGGTATTTGTGGTTTTAGACTATGATACAATCACTTCCCCTTACTTCCTGGCCACAAGTTGATAAGCTCCAGTCATGTTGGAAACTTTAAACACATGACAGAGGATAAGAAAGTAAATAAGGGGTTGCTTTGCTTTACATTCCATATTACATTCTACATAAGCATTTATATACAACTTGTGTGTGCTAAAGTTATTCATGTTTTGCTATTGTATCATTATTGCTGCAATATAGGAGTATAATCAGTAGAATGTAAGATTACAAAAATTACAAAAAAATCTGTATGTGTAATGAAAAAGCTGATATCATTTAAAAAATTAGCAGGCCATTTTTCATATAAATTGTTTATTTTCACCAAGACACCAAAATCATCGCAGGCCAGTGTAATTAGTCTTTGATGCTGAGGCAGAAATAGATGGCTTCAACCTCCAACCTTATATTACTGATATTACTATAATCAATTACATATATTATATATATTATTACAATCAATTTGTACAATTTATATGTAGTCATCAATAGTTTAGTCATTTTGCATATTTCATGAGTTGTAGTAAAACTTGTTGACAAAGCCTTTAGAAATAAACCAGGAAGTGTTGTATGAATAAAATCATGTGATATATGTCATACTAAACACTCTTATTGCTTCACTTGTGTGATATTTAGAACCGGTTTTGAAGACCTTTGTCTTCATCTTTGGCTCTATGAGTCGTACCGTTGGCCAAACATGAAGACAAGGTCTTCAAAACTGGTTCCAAATATCACACAAGTGAAGCAATAAGAGTGTTTAATACGACATATATCACATGATTTTATTCATATGACTTGGCTTCACTGTGTTAGTTCCATATATTTTTTAAAATAATTTTCTTTTTTTAAAAGATATGTTTTAATTCAAGAAGTGTTGTTTTGAGATGGACAAAAGAGCCAGATGGCCCTGTAGATCTTTTGTATATGTTTTTGTAAAAGGCTTTGAATAAGAAGATTCGCTATTAAGATTTCTGGAAATTGTTAGAGAAACTGAAGAGTCAGAAACCCCTGTATTATGTGAATATGCAGATAGTTTAGCTTTGTTATAATCTAGGATGGACTGTTTAATAAATAACACTTGTTGATGAAATAGGACCTTATGGGTGTAATAACTTATAGAACCTGACATAACTGAACCAAGAATGGAAACAGATCAAATATAGGCATAAGGGAACATCCAATTGGGGAACTTAGGAAAATTATATGGCCAATAGATAATCATATAGAAGAAAGGACAGTCAAAATTATTCAATAGTTATATTTTGAAAGGCAGGAGATGGCATCATGACTGGATGAAGGCATAGTTTATAAAAGGATGTGATTTTGAGGTCCTGGGATTCAGCATCAGAGGACACACAGTAAATAGTCAGAGCCAAAAGACACAGACACAAAGAGGAAACAGCAGGCAGTGAGATATGGTCAATGATCAGTAAACAATTCAGAGAGCAATAGCCAGGAAGAGTTATAGACCACTGGTTCAGTGAGATTAGACAACAGCAGTTAGTCATAGCAGTTCAACTCAGTGAGCTATCAGTCAGCCAGAAATAGTGTAAGAATGATCCAGGTGACCCTTAGAAATGAACAGTAAATACAAGTGAATAAATTGTGTTATCTCCAATTTCAAGACTTGTGTTCATCTATTAGCTGATTCCCATTCCTTTTCTCCATTGACCTGAAATGGTTACAAGAATTCTAGCACTGAACCAACATAGCTGTGGCATATCGACACATTGAGACAGTGGTGGGAGAGAGATGGAAAACGTCTATAATTCCATACAATACTATAAATATTCTAATTAATTAAAACCTTTTATACCTTTGAAGGAATCCACACAGTAAAATGAAAATATAACTTCTTAGTTTATTAAAAAGTTAAAATAATCAACACTCATGAGCGTTTCACTCCTTTAATTATTAAAATAACAGGACATGTTTCGTGAACAAATTGTAACAACAAATTGTTGTTCACGAAACATGTCCTGTTATTTTAATAATTAAAGGAGTGAAACGCTCATGAGTGTTGATTATTTTAACTTTTTAATAAACTAAGAAGTTAATTAAAACCTATGCATTAACCTTCATCATCTTCTTCTCTCCCATTAATAAACTGTCACAATGCCTTACTATTCTTGTACTATAATCATACTTATTAGCTTAGCTGTTATTTTCAAGATTTCATCATTTTTATTCTCACATTTTATCTCTCATAAAAACATTGTAGTTCTTGGCAGAAATGAAAACTAAATATCTCTGATATATAAAAAAATGCTTTCTTCATGCTATAGTAATAAAGATAAAGAAGAGTATTAAAATAACCAAGTATATTCATTTAATAAGTAGTACTACTTTGTGAGTTAATTTGGAAGTAAGAGGATGGTCAGCTAGTCAAAATTATTTCTACTACATGCTTTTGTTAACATCCACTATAAAGTTATGATGGACAGACCTAGTGAAGTGATCATATGAGTTGGGGGGGGCTCTGAAGCCGAATGTGAAAACAAATTAATATTTTAACATATTTTTTAAAGTGTAATACTAATAACAACAGTGTAACTAAAAGCAAATTAGAGATTTGACAAAGTATAAAAATAATAGGAGCAAAGTTAGAGAACTGAAAGTGACAGTGAGTGTGAATCCAGTGAACTGAAATGTCTAAAACTCTCCTCTCTAATAAGGAAAATAGGGTGGGTATTTCAGTACTGGCAGTAACATTTTTGTTTGAATTTTGATTCCCATATTCCTCTTTCTTTTGTTTTAGTACTTTGATGTGTTAGGGATCAAAGGTTCATTACTGTGTAGACTATGTTACTGCTCCACATTACCTTGTACTGCATATATAATTATATTAATGTTGGATCATTGTTCTGGTCTAAACTCTGCTCTGTGGTAACTAACTTATGGTTCTCAGAGAGTTTTAAATGCATTAAATGTTCTTAAAAAAACAGTATGCTATAATAATTAATATATGTGATTGAATACAATTTCATAAAAATGGTTGTGCTAATGCTGCCTATTATATTTTCATAATCGTAGTCAATTTTTCTTTGAGTTCTATTAACCAAATTTTTTGTTTCAATCTGGGTCCCCGCCCCCTCAGTTTTAAGTATCTAAACCACAAGGTTTCCCACCTGGGCAGTGCAAAAGCTTAAGCTCCTTAGTAGTACATATACCGTGGTAATGTAATGTAATTCATAGAATGCAGTTTTGATAAATGTAGTCTGTCATGCAATACATGTAGGGAATATTCCATAATTTCTGCAGGTAAACTGAAGGCTGACAGTTTTGATTAACCTGCTGAAGGCTTATTTTTCTCATCTGATATAGAAGGCATAACTTCAAAAATCTCTTGATTATGTTGGCTCATTACCCATAGAACATTTTTATTTTCAAATTTTTACAATTGTGTTGGAACCAACGCAGTGAAGCCAGATAAAATATAAATGATTATCCAATACTGTCGTCTCATACATTCTAGTGAGAGGAAATAAAATGAAGCACATGAGTGTATAGAGATAGATATATATGGGAAAATATTTACATTTATAAACATAGAAATCATCTTATGAACTTCGACATTCCTGGAGAATGCAATACAAATTTCCAGTTCATAAAAGTACCGCTAGGATGTAGTCGCAAGTCCTCTTAGAAGATAGTTTCTCCAAGCAGTTGTCTAGTTGGTCAAGGATGGAGAGGATTCTCTTCGAAACTGGTCCCACCATATTTTAAAAGTAAGTGAAGACTAGAGTTTATGAAACGACAGTATTGGATAATCATTTATATTTTTATTTTCATTTTTCTTTCTATCAGTCAATTCTCTTTTAGAAGTACCACTTCTTTTCATAACTCTTCTAGACCATTTATTCTATTAGAGATGTTGAAATTGTGCTATGTGCAAAATTTTCTTACTTTTGTAAGGTAATCCAAATATGTACACTAATTCCTATATACCGTATATTGTCTTCTAAAACTAATAATCTTTCTATAATACACTATAGTACTTTCACCTATAATAAGAATGAAGACTATTTACTCATAATTCATATAAAATACAAAAAAAAAATAGCAAATAGTACATGTAAAGGTCCATGAAAACTGCTACCACATGCTCTGTACACTTTCCTATTCTTTGTACACACTTAGTCAGTTTATATCACACTTCAATATAGTTCTATGATGACAAATACAGATTTCCCTTCTTATTTTCTTCATTAACTGCTCTCAAATACCTGGGAGTTTGAAAGCATGAAATCTTCAAAGAATGACAGAAGTGTGGTTCAAAGGATTACTTGTATATGTGCATGGACATTTAAACTATCATGTGTCATGCCTGCAAAGTGCAACTGACTCAAAATAGCCCCTGTAATTGAATCTACAGGAACTAAAGTTTGTTAACATTAAAACTTTAAATGGTATTTTTTTATATTTTAAGGGCCAGTTCCCTAATCAACAGACTTGATCTATATTAAGTTACATTAGGTTATATCTCCTACAATACTAAACCTCCCTTCTTTTTTAATTAAACCCATTTGGCCAAATTTCTATCCTTGAGAGTTGCTTATTCCTTAGGGCCTTATAAACACTAATACCCTGGTTATTGGTGTATAAGGATCCTGTTTATCTAATATTAGATAACTAGCTCTATTCCCTCCTCTACTCATTTCATCCTTTTTTCATCATCTGACAATTCTATACCATTTCTCAAGTGCCTTTCCTAAGTATTTTATACCCATAACCATTTTTGTCTTGCCTTGCCTATGTATCTTCCCAGTTTCTTAATGTTTTCATCTGATTTTAAATTTAAAATTCTTTATTTTATTTGGTAAGTTTTCCTACTTTTTTAATAGGAACTGTTCCGTCCAAAACTTGGCTTGCTTACATTCTAGAATACAATGCCAAGTATATCTATTAGCTCTTTACACGTAGGACATATCTCCATAGTATATCCATTTTTAAATCCACTTAAATATTTTACTCCTGTTCTAAACCATGCCAACCCTTCCCTTCCTACCTTATCGCAAATTTCTACATATCTTTCTCTTCCCCATACATTTTTAGTGTGATTTCAGAGGGTTATTTTGTGTTAAGATTTGCCCATATACTTCATCTAAATAATATTTTCTACATATTTCAAAATATTTACATGTTCAAGAGGAGACCCATCAATAACCAAAGGATATAAATGCAGATCACTTTGCTGAAGCACTATTAGTATATTGCCAAAATTGTAAAATACATGTATGGAATACAATTAAATTCACAGAATTTGTTAAGATTTAGTGTTTCTGAGTCCTTTCCTTAATGTACACATAACCAGAATTATAATGCATAGCTTTATACTCTGCAATACTATAAATATGATCTGTTTCTGATTGAAATGTAGTTCTTATTTTTATGAAATTGTAGAAGCAAAATGAAAATAAGGTTCTTACATTGTTGTGATGTGGGTGACATACATCATTGGTGGTTAACTCTAATTTAATGGCTAGTAACAGATCCGTTATTTCATTACTGAATGCCAAGAACTGCATTTGATTTCATATGTACTGTAACAGGTATAGCCGGTGTCTAATTAACATCTTGCACTATTTCATCAACTATTTTAGAGACTCGAGCATCTCCAGATTTATGTTTTTAAATACTTAATTCTCTAAATTTGTTAAATTCTTCAGTATCAGTATGTATCAGTATGTAAAGAGTTTTTGATGCTAAAGGTTTTACAAAGAATATGCACTATGATCAAAATTATTAATATACAGCATAACAGCATCCAACCATTTTCCCTGCTGAATTATGACGGTCTATGAAGGTAGTGGGAAGGTACCTTGGCCACCTGTGGTAGTTTATCATAAATCTCAAAATAATAGAATGATGCTTTGCAGCATCAAGTAATTCATCTGTGTGCATACTCCACATTTTATTGTCTGTAATATTATGTAGCACTTTATGCTCTGTTATAACATGGTTTTAAATAATTTTGCCAAAATACCTCATTGCTTGATAGTTTTTTTTATAAAGAATTGATAGTGGGACTTGTATATTTTATTAAACGGGAAGTTCATTATCTCACACAATCTAGGAAAAATTGTGACTATTTAGTAAAGATCATTGTTTGATTGAATTGAAAGTTAGCTGAGGATACAGATGATGGTCTGGGAAAGATGTTCTACATTTAAACAAGTAAGTGGAGCCAGTAAGATTGTATAATTTGACTCATTCATACAATGATCTTAATTATATGATTAGCTTCACTGTACAAGTTCCAATTAGCATTTAAAGTTATGATTATTTGTATGAAAAGGAGTTTGTTACTGTATTTTCTCTGTCATTCTTGAACACTCATTTTCTATTTTCTCTATGCTTTGTAGTACTGCATTGCCTCTCCCTATGCAAATACAGTGATTTTTAACTAGAGATGGGTTGACGGCTAGCTGAGGATGCAAACAATGGGTTCGTGAAACATGTACTGCATATAAGCAAGTAAGTAAAGCCAATAAGAGTGTGTAGTATGACTCAATCATATAATAATGTTAATTACAGTGAGTTTTGTTACCTATCATCTTTACATTACATAGTTTTCATATAAAATATTCCCCATCCACTTCAAAACACTCACCACAAAATTCTGCAACAAACACTGAACACTACAGGTAAGCAAAATATCAAAAGATTTGGTTATCTTGCAGTACCTAATTCATTATCCTTTTGAATGATAGGAAATTTCCTTCCTGTTGAAATAATTTTTTTAAAACTTTGATAAATTAAGTTATTGCCAGTCTATGCTGCAAATTATTTAACTTTATAAATTTGAAGTTCATGCTGATTGAATCTATTCTTTCTGAGTTTGTGCATGCATTAGTATCATATATGAAAACCAGCAATATTATACTTTTTATGAGCAAAACTTACATGCTGACTTCACTAATTCTGACAAATGAATTAGGGAATATTCTTTTATAGCACCACACATAACTAATAATGACTCTTGAAAATTAAAACACTTTCCACTTTTACAAACATGTTATGAGGAAATGACAGCTCAGAATAGAAAAATAGTACAACTCAAACAACAAAATTTTAAATGTTTATAAACATCAATTGGTGAAGAATTTCACATTAGAAATAAAAATTATCATTTATACATTACTAATTTTTTATATACCACACACTATTTGATGTTTTTTTTAAATTAATTTTGTGCTGAACTATATAGTGAAGCAATTAATCTATTCTTAATTAACTAATGAATTGAGTTAATACTCTTATGCTCCATTTACCATTGAACTATACAGAACATGCACTCACAGCTGATGATGTGGGCAAAAGTCTGTAAAACATGTTCTGTATAATTCAATGGTAAATGGATCAAAAGAGTATTAAATTGACGCACTAGCTAAGTATGAAAAAAAAAAAATATTGTTATCATATGAGAAAATAATAATTTTTTAATATATGAATACATTTCTTTAAAATGGCATAACACAGTATGCTCTTTAGGTTTTTGATTTGGTTTATTTATGGATGCTCTTTGACATCTTAGGTCATCAGCATCCCATTCAATTCAGGGCATGAAACAGCTGACAAATTTCGCTCATAGGCCTACTTTTTCAGGCTTGAGGTTCTTTTTCATACCATAAATGTGTGACATGAGAGCCACGGTTTTACTTCCCTTCAGAAGGAAACCGTACTTTTGGATTTTTATGCCCAAAAAAATCCATTGGTCCTGGCTGGGTTCTTGGGTTTAGGAGGCAAGTATGGTTACCATTACACCACCAGGACCAACTTATGCCCTTTAGGAAAACCTAAAGTACGATGTTGAATAGGTACCAATTCTGCGGAACTGCGCAGCTAATTAGTATATTAAATGAATAGTCTGTAGGCAGCAATAGCTTCATTGTGGGAAACTGATGCAAGATTAGTGATGGTAAAGTTATAAATTTCATTGAATAGTCAAACAGGTACCAGGCTTGTATTAGCAAATATCCATCCTCAATCAAGCTTCCATGCTTTGTTGACTGTAAAATTATACTCTCTGTTAAATAAATTATACTACTTTTATTTAATTCCACAGCTGATGATGGATAACTAAGAGAAACAAGAGAATTGCTATATTTGCACCCTGATTTATAATTATTCCCATATGTAACTATTATAGATAAATGTACCTTTTATTTATAGTCAGAATTCTCATATAATAATACAACAAAGTATGATCGAATATTATATCAGGAGTGTATATAGCAAAAGTTGTTTTAATAAATATGCTGTTTTGAAGTAAATTTTATTTTTATTGTTTTCTTTAATCAGAGTCAAAATAAACATATTGAAATACTTTAGTTCCAGCATAAATTTTAAATATACACATAATGGAATCCTTTATCACAATCCAAAATATCCCAGTTTTAGCTGTTTCATTTGGCTCTACCTTTGTTAAAACCTCTTATTTTATAACACCTTAATCTCAACTTTTACAAAATATGGTGTTTTTGACGACATACAGTCTGTATGCTTACATCTTGTTTTTAATTCTTCTAAAAGTTATTGCTATAACTGAAGCGGTTATCTGCATTTTAGCATGTTCTATTTCTATTAGAGAGAAATAACCATAACATTTTTTGTTAGGATTTTTTTATTCATGTATGTGCAATGAATAAATAGGTCTGTTGACACTTCCCTGAATTAATTTAAACTGTCTTCTAAAGATATATGGCAGTTGACATGAAACATTAGAAAAAAGCAAAGAGGGAGAGATTTTTTTTTGGATTGATTTATTTATGAACACTTTTTAACATCTCAGGTCATCAGCATCCCATTCAACTCAGGGCGTGAAACGGCCGACAAAATTTGCTCAGAGACCTCTTTTTTTCAGGTTTGAGGATCTTTATCGAGCCGTAAATGTACGACACGGGACCCATGGCTTTACTTTCTTTCCGAAGGAAGTCATACTTAGGATTTTTATGCCCGAAAAAAATCCATCGGTCCTGGTCGGGTTGGAACCCGCGATATTGGGTTTAGGAGGTAAGTAGAGAGAGACATCTTTAAGAATATTTTAATCATAAAATTTGTTTTGTTTTTTTCTGGTCTGAAATATTCATGTGACTTTTATTATATAATTACTTTTAAAACTTAAAAAAAGGCTGTAGGGAAAAATAGAAGCATAGCTGCTATGTATGTTGCTATGGTTTGATTTTTTTCAAAAAAACCAAATTTATAACCAACCAACTAACCAAGTGGATTTTATGGTTCAAAATAGAAAGAAAAAATATCAAGTTGTAATTTTTATTAATTAAAACTATAGTTTCTTATAACAGCTTAAACAATAATTTTTTAAGTTAAAAATATCTCTTTTTAGCTACATGTGTACAAAATTTAGAGATGTACTTTTAAGTGTTTTATAATTGTGTTACTGTAGGAATTCAATTGCAATTGTAACCACTTTTGGTAACCTTTTCCCTTTTTGAATATTATATCTGCTTAATGAAAAAAGTGTAAAACTTTGTGAGATAACAGAAAAATTCGTTGATATATATTGTTTAAACAAATTATCCTGGATAACTGATTTAATTTTGAGCTCCCCAGTAGCTTTGCAATATAAAACTTTTTTTTTTAATTATGGCTCCTAAAGACTATTTACTGATTAGCTTAGATAATACATAATGACCAATTTGGAAGGCCAACATCCTCAAGGAGTTGAGATTATTAATTAATGTATTTAAACTGATAATGTTGAGACCATCAGATCTCTTCTGCACTACCACATACTTAACAGTACATTTTACACATATAATACAATAGTGTTTTACATTTTTAAATTGAACAGTTCATAAGTAAATCCATTGCAAAATAATTTTGAAGTAATCTAACCACAAACAAAAATACTGACTCTTAATGAAAGCAGACAGTGTGAAGCAGAAATAAGAAGGATGCAGCTAAATCTTACCTACATGTTTTAACCAATCACTACACATGGCTCGAATTGAGCACCTGAAATATTATATAAGATCACAAATGTGAATCAGAATTACAATAAAACATATTATTACTTTAGACAGCCGGAAATATCTATTCCTGCATTAATGAGTAAATTAACAATAAATGAAATGCCACTACGGAAACTCAAAATTCCACAAATTAATTTTGAAATTACACAATATAATAAAAACAAAGTATAAAACAGTATACCAAAAACTCTTTAAGGGTTTTATTTTAAATGCTTATCTAGTAGTACCAAAATATTCACCAATCTCAATCTCCTCATAAAAAAAAACTCTAAATTATATACAATTCAGTGAGAATAAAACTTGAACAATTTATTGTGAATCAATAAGCGCTCTACTTTCTCTCAGAATATATAATCTAATAACCCATAGTGAATAATATCCAAGCAAATACAATAGAATTACTCAAGAACATAGAAACTTTATCCTAATGTGATTCCACATACAGAGTAATTACTTACACATATACTGAACTAATTTTATAGTATTGGAAAAAACAACGGGATAGAAGACAACCCTAAGAGTAAATTATGACTACCGAACCATATACACTTTATTTAAAATACTCAGCAGACTCTGGATTGGTCATACAAAATTAATTCACGATCATTTTTTTTTAAATATGAAACTCCTTGGTTGGAGAATTGCAATACATCAATCATAGTAAAACACATTATAATGGAGTGTTGTTCATTTTCAAACCAAAGAAATATTCATCAAGTATTCAGTCAGCATACTTAGATCCCGACAGATTCATGTCCATTTTAGATTTCATCAATGATTGTGAACTGAACTCATTAATATAAAAATAGTTTTTGATACTGATTTTGTATTATAGCGGTGTCATAGGAAGGTAGGTCCATAAGTTTCCGGCCTAATCATTTTATAGATATGATAAAGATAAATACTATATTTCACTTTTCAATATAGTTACTCTTTATTCCAATACACTTCTCACACCTTTGAATTAACATTTCAACTCCCCCCCCAAATAGTCAGAAGTATTGTCTGCAAAATAGGCATAAGCAGCATCCATCACTTCTTTGTTACATTTAAATTTCCTTTCTCGGAGGTCCTTCTTGCGTTTTGAGAAGAGGAAATAGTCACTTGGAGATAGATCGGGCTGTAGAGTGGATGGTCGATCTCCTTGAAGTCACATTTCTTCACAGTTTCCTTTGTAACAAGAGTTGTGCGCATAGGCGCCTTGTCATGAAGAAGGCGCACACCACTATTCAGTTTTCCTCCCCTTTTCTCTTTGATGGAAGCACGTAGTCTATGCAGTAGGCCAGCATAGTACTCCCCATTTACTGAGGTGTTCCTCTCCTTGAAGTCAATGAGAGTATTCCTTCACAGCCCCAAAAGATTGTGGCCATGATCTTCTTGGTTGACCGAGTGACCTTGGCCTTTATAGGCGGTGTTTCGCCGGATTTACGCCACCCCATTGATTCTCTTTTGGACAAGGGATCAAGTAGAGGACCATATTTTCATCTCCTGTAACAATGGTTAGCAGAACTTCTCTCTCGTTGCCACTGCAGAGATCCAAAAATGCCTAACAACAAATGACTCGTTGTTGCTTTGAACAACAATTTTGAAAGAAATCTAGGCACCCATCTTACACTAACCTTATTTATGTTTAAATGGCCCAACCTTGCTGCTATTTCTGTAACTTTGAGCCGCTGGTCTTCCATAATTTCTTCTTCCACAAGAGCCATGTTTTCAGAATTGAGCCGATCTGCATGCTCTTCGTCTTCAATGCTTTCTCGACCTATTCGAAAAAGTTTGGCCCATTCTTTTATGGTAAAATACGAGGGGGATGCTTCTCCATATACACCGTCCATTCGCTGTTTAATTTCATTTGGAGTAAGTGCTGCTTTTGTGAAAACCGTAATAACAGCTCGAAACTCCATTTTAACCATGTCACAATCTTCTACACATAGCCTTCTTTATGCAGCTATATCTGAACAACTGAACACAGCGGAGCGGAAGTTACAGCTGCACTCATTTACTTAACAGATAAAGTATGACACCAGATAATGGTTTTGTGAACCGATAATCCTTATCGGCGAGGCCGGAAACTTCCCTCGTAGAAGTTGGGCGACATTAGAGTACTGACGATTGCAATTAAACAAAATAAATCTGCAAAATTTATTTTATACGTAATATTAAAATTATAAACTACACCTAAGATGTACATAGGCAGTAGGTAACTAAATAAGGCAAATAAAAACTTTAAAATAAAATATAATCACAATTTAATATATAGAGAATTAACAGTAACACTTTTAATGTAGTTGTAAAATGTGAAATTGTTTGACAGTTCCTGATATTGTAAGGTAAGACATTCCTGAGAAGAGCTTGAGAAAATGGAAAAGAGGAAGAGTATGAAGTTGTTCAATGTAATAGTAAAGAGTGAAATTGCGATCTGGTATCGGTTATGATGTTAAGATAGTTTATGAAAACGACATACCAGGTAGCGTGATGTGGAAGTGTGAGTTCGAGAGATGGAGTGATATGCTCGAATCGACGAATGTTGCAAATGTAGCGTATGCAAACGCTACGCACAAGTTGGAGCTTCTGGGTTAATTCTGCACTGAGGTCAGTAAACAAAGCGTTGCATTAATCTAAGTGAGCGTTTGTAAAAGAAATTTTGAAAGAGAAAATGGAAGGAAACTGTTAAGTCTTCTTAACGCGCGTGTAATCGAGAATGTTTTATTGCATGTTTATACAAACAAGGTCTATCAAAATGTACCCATAATTTTTACTGAAGATAAATTTGGTGAGTTTATAGTATTTAACAGCAACTGATGCCCCAATATTATCGTCTACTACTTTCCTGGACATTTTAAGCCGAACATTTTTTTTTCTATGATAGTAATGAAAACAGATATTCGTTGAGTCAATTTCACCAATATGATAATGTATATAAATGCGTAGATCCTCAACGTAAAGGCGATATTTTAGTGAATTTGAAATATTATTTATATAAATTGAGAGAAGAACGGGCTTGAGCACCGAATCCTTTGGGACTCCCGCCTTCACATCCCGCAGGAGGAAGAATTGTCGCATGAAAAAAAGTATTGTTGGCGATTATGAATGTAAGAGCTGAACCATAAGGGCACATATGATAAATGTAATGCTCTAAACTTAAATATTAATAGTTTAATGCCATCGGAGTCAAAAGCTTTGCTCATATCAAGTAACGTTAATATTATAAATTGTTTGTTCAGTCTCTCGTATATCTTAACAAAGCAGTGCCGTTGTTCACATTATCGTTGATTTCTTAAAGGGAACGAACGTTACTTTAATGTCATCAACAGAAATGTCAAATTTCTAGAAAACGGCATATAATAAACATGCATAAATTGTTTATCGGTAAGTGTCAGCTCGGCTTTGGCTTACCGAACGTATCTCTATCAATTTTATTGTTTATGCTCACAACAATCTACTAATTTTTTAACATTATATAAACAACGGACAGTCAGAGTGAACTATTTGTAGTTTTTCTGAGAGAGAAGGCCGATGATATGTCAATTGCGTTTTAAGTTATAATATCGCTATTTGAAATTGGTTACCTATACCTCTATTCATGTTTCTTCTAGTAGCATGCTTATTGTGAGGGACATTTCTAGTTGCCCGTTTTTTATACTTTTACAGTAGTCAGGTCAGGGCATCCTAAGTTATAAGGGGAACTACCGAAAAAATATATACACTATACTTGCTTGGCTGTTGTTTCTACAGTGATCCAGTTAGACAAAGTTCTTACTGCTAGAACAATGCAGTACTACATTTAATAGGAATGAAACATATGTGCTATTCAAATATCAGAAGTTTTATAAACAACTAAAACATACAGCATTACTCTATTCTAGCTCTAACTTTGACAAAAGCAAATGCGAACCGTATTTTATTACGAACCCTACTAGAATAGCGCCTGGGTAACTAAAGCAACATTACTGTTTCTACAACTAGCAGATTCCGAATATTATTCTTCCATTTTCTATGGTTCAGATACCTGGCATTGATTGGTTTGTACGTGACGTCGTATTTCTCGATGTTTTCAACGGATGTTGACCATGATACTTTGACTGAGTTGGGGTTCAGGAACATGATGGTGATGTTCTCAGGGGCTCCAGCTCCTGGCATCGACCCTAGGTCAAAACAAATAACCATTAAGTCAGTGCATAATACAGGTTGAAAATGTACATATATTGTCCAAATGTTATTGTGTGTGAAAAGTACACCGGATTGATTTATTAGGCAATAAACCACCACACTTTATAGAAATCAGAAATGATATCTCCTAAAATTAATAGAGTACGGGAAAAAACAATACCTGTTAAAAACATTAACGACAGTGCAGGCTTGCTAGATATTCAAAATTTAACTTTGTTTTCAATCATGGGTTAACGTTAAATATTCAAAGAATTGTTATTAAAATAATATAAATATTGCTTCCATACAACATACTTCTGTGTACAATATATGGGTCTTCAGCAAGATAGGAATTGTGCCTATATGCTTACTAGATTGTGTTAAAACTCACTGCTAGCAAACAATATTAGGGGTGAATTGACGATGCTATCTGACATTTTTTGGACTTGTCAATATTTTAGTATAATTTATTTTACGTTTTATAAGTGCATACGATTAATACATGTATATGCTAATTTAAAATTATTAAAATTACAACAACAATAATAATGTAATTGT
Source organism: Metallyticus violacea (assembly GCA_030762175.1). NCBI lineage: Eukaryota > Metazoa > Arthropoda > Insecta > Mantodea > Metallyticidae > Metallyticus > Metallyticus violacea. The sequence goes on along the minus strand of CM060842.1, from coordinate 120,274,279 downwards.
AGTAATAAAATATAAATTACAAGTTCTGAAAATTGTTAAGACTTAACTCGTTCTTGATTACATGCTAAGGTTGCTGATGGAGTGTATTGGTTTCTATTTGGTCTGATGTGAAAGCTATAATTTGCGCACTTTTTAAATAAATCTTTTTTCTAGTGTAAAATATCATATAAAGTCATTCGATAGTCGCGAATTATTTAGATTTCAAAAGAGCTTTTTTCAAGAGATTCTGTTATTACGTGTGAAGTTATTCTTATATATTTTTAATGCAATATTAATATATCTTTACAACCAACAAACTTTATTCCCAGAAAATAAACCCATATTTCATATTATTGTGAATTAGAAAAATCCTTTGGTTTTGTCCATCATACAACATGGATTATGTGTAAAATATGTTTTTTTTTAAAATTTATTTATGGCGCCTCGACAATAAAGCTGGATGATAACAAATGTGAGTATACAAAGAGAAATTTACCTGAGCTCTCAAATTTTCAGTATAGAGCGATTCTAACACAGTGAAACTTTGATAGAAATAGAAAAGTGGGTTGGAAGAGACCGGATATTCATATGAAGGCATGACGCACTTAAAGTAAGGGCGAACACTCCTGAAATGAGCTCTTAGATTATGTGATAGCGTTATCAGCGATGGAAAGTAAGAAAGGAAGGGGGAGGGAAAAAGGAACAAAAATACCGGGGTACTTGCCTAGTTATCTAATTAAAAAGAAAGACATTTCTTCTGCCATCGCTAAGTCCGGTTTATCAAACTTATTGCAAAGAAAACATTCTTAGATTTTGCAGATAATAATAGTAATTGTTAATATCATCCCCATATTCGGTTACTGCTAGTATTCTTCAATAAAATATATGAAAAGACAAGCCATGTATGTAGTGTAACTAATCCATGTTCAGTGTTTAATTACAATGAAACGGCAACATATTCGTAAACAATATTTGAAACGTAGAAGGTTGGGTTGCTATACAATATATGGACCAAGCGCATACGTCACCAGTTATACTTTAAACCAGAAGATCTGTTACGATTTCAATTCTAAGTTTATCCTGATTTGCAAGCATGAGTTATCACCATATTTCACCATTAATGCAAATAAGACGCACTCCACATACATCCACACACCTTTTGTAATAAAAGGGAACACCAGTAAGCACTTCACCGATGTTTTTCCAAATATTCATTTTCCTTAAACTTCCTTCTTAATGAGTTGGATACGCGGAACTTATATAAATCCTTATTCACAAAGACTTGGATGACAAAACAAGAATATTGGATCCCAAATGGTATCGTCTTATCGTCTATGCTTCCAGAGAGCAAATGAGTTTTCTGCCTACCTTTTCGGGTATATTTTTAATGGTAATTTTCATTGTATTGTAAACGGTCGATAAAAGACTCCGGTTGGCTAGTTGGTAAGTCCGAATGTTTAAAAATTTAGTTCTCCCAACCTGAAGGAGGTCCAAATCGCTCGATATTAAAGCTTGGTGCATGAATTGCCGATCAAAGGTGGGGTTTTGTGTGTGCTTTCTGACCTTGACACGCTGTACTGAATGCACTAATTTTCTTTACTGTTACGAAAATTTCTCGGCATAAAAGTGTTATTTCTCCTAATGCCTTGACATTTTAGAGAGAAAAAAAGACATAAAAATATACGTTATATTAGATAATTTATTTATTTAAACTGGTAACGGCTTAATCAGGTTTTCTGTTCTAAGTACCAATATTATTACATTAAATGTTAAACATAAAATAAATCAATAATGTTGATAAACGTTTTAATTAAACATTTTATAAGCAAATCCATTGCAAAATAATTTTACCCTAACTACTAACTAATATACTGACGATTTTAATGTACAATATAAAATTGCAAGAACTACTTCATATATAATTTATAATATTAAAATTATAAACATGCCAGACAAAGAAACAGTAAAAAGTGTAGGTAAGATTCTCAGTGGTGAAATGGGTCCGTTGACTTTACTAGTTTCAAGTCTGCTCCAATTGCCACAGTGGACGTTGAGTGCTCTTTTTCTATTCTGAAAACTACATTATCTGTCAAAGGACAACATTTCAGTGTTGATAATTTGAAGAAATATCTTGTAGTTTGGTGCAACAAACAATAAAAAACATAAAATGGTGAGCATAATACTTTTGTGCTTTTCTTAGTAAATAATATTGTTTTTTTTTTTTTAATATAACTTTCTTTCTTTACTATTTATTAAGTACTTTTTTGCCTGCCTTTTTCTACCCTTTTTAATTTATGAACAATCGGTTCTAGTTATAATTATATTGATGTAATCATGGCTCCTATAAAAGATGCATGTTGTAGCCAGGAGGTTGAAATCGAACCTTTAGTCCGGAAGTGTTTGCCCTGGACAAGGCCTAAGGCCCCATTCGCAATGGAAATAAAATGTAAACATAAAATAAGACGTAAAACGTTAACCTTGTAGTGTGTAGGCAATTACAATGAAAGACGCAAACATAAGTATAGCCAATCAAAAACAAGATCAACAATCAAGAACAAGCGAAGATCAAATAACAGCTGATTGAAAATGGCTGCTTCTGAGAAGACGGCGACAGCGTTTATGCACACGCAAAGTGCAGCAACTAATTTGCTTGGAGTAATATGAGCAAGGATAGCTTTCTTATAATGCAATTAATCTTTTGTTCATTGACGTCATTCTGTCTACTGATCTTCAGCTCTCTCTACCCCAGAGCTCTATAAACAGAGCAGCTGCGTTCTGATTGGCTGATTTCATAAGTTTAAGTTAGACGCAGACCCTGCAAGCTTCTAAGTTTACGTCTAATTGTACGTTTATTTTTACGTTTACATGATTCATTGTAAATAGTTCCATTACAATACATCCAATTACAGTAATGGGCAAAGGTGTATAATAATTTGCATTATTCTTGAACAATTTTTTTAATGCCGTTCACTTTGGAAGCACCTGTAAATTCGTCACCGCTTTACCAGAAGTGGCAAACCTAACATTCTTATATTACTTGAACTAATACCAGCTCTGAACTAATTAATTACAATTCATACAATTTTCGCGAAAACTACCAATTTTTGTTTTATTTATTCCAAAATTCCTAACCACCTAACAGGCTTCGATACATAACAATACACACATTCACATTCTTCTTTGTAAGGCTAGGGCACAAAAAATATTTTCTTAAATATAGATAACGCTCTTTAGTTACATTTAATTTCTTTTATTTCAAGAATTAACGTGATTGTGAAATATCTGCAGTGTAATGTTATATGGAACAGTTGTTTTTATGTTAAGGTTAGCTAGAGAGAGAGAAAAAAAAAAAAACAAACAAACTCACTAAGAAAACTTACTCATTAGCAGACCCGAAAAGTTTCTTCATTCGGCGTTTGAGTCAGTCTGCTACAAAATGGCGTGAAATACAGACCCACATTCTAGTTGGCTGCGCTTCGTTTTGTGCTATACGATTTCTGTTATTTTTTCCCCCTTACATGTCATTTTTTCTTTAAATTCCTTTGGGAAACAATTTCCAGTACATTGTAATGATGAACAAGATCACACGAGTTAACACTTTAAAAACTATTTTCGACAAAATATGTCTCGGCCTACGCCATTAGATTTTTACATCTCTGGTTGGATACTACTCTACGTATAGCCGAGGGCACATTTCAATCAACTGGTAAGCAAAATGCAGTATTTATCAAGTTACACAGTACAGTGGTTTTCGAACAGTTATTAAATGTACATTAGGGCACAACTCCCTTTGTAACTGAAGACGGATATGTGACTTTCGTAACGATTAGTGACTCCAGTGCGGAATATACCCAGGCCCGTGTGTTTAATTTACCCCAGAATTATCAAATGATGAAACACGCCAAGGTTTACAGGTAATTAAAACTGAAAATGCATATTGGTCTCTAGGCTATAAGTATCGGGCGCAAAATGGTATTCGTTCTATTCAAATTGATTTGAAAAAAAAAAAATCTGTTCAATCTAATCTAATTTGATTTTTTTTTATTTGATTTATTTACGGACGCTCTTTAACAGCTCAGGTCATCAACGTCCCATTCAACTCAGGGCGTGAAACGGCCGAAAAATTTTGCTCAGAAGGCTCTTCTTTCAGGCTTGAGGTTTTTTTTCGTGCCGTAAATGTACGACACGGGACCCACGGCTTTACTTCCCTTCCGAAGGAAGCCATACTTAGGATTTTTACGCCCGAAAAAATCCATCGGTCCTGGCCGGGTTCGAACCCGCGATTTGGGTTTAGGAGGCAAGTATGGTAACCACTACACCACCAGGACCGATATCACTTGACTACAGCGGCGTTTATTTGTTCTTGGGTTTTTTATGGAGTGACGAGATGGAATACTCCCAAGAAATTAGTATATTTCAGAGTGACTTCATTGCCCCAGGTGCCACTAATGTGGTGGATAGTATCGTATCCAAACGGATGAACGTTAGCCAGAATGGAAAATCACGATACCAAACTTTGGTGCTCCCGGTGGATAGGGTGGACTGCTATTTCCAGTAAAAAAGTTTATCATGAAAGAATGAACAGTGGCTGATTGGTTTAAAGGAAGAATACTGAAATGGTCCTTACCGCATATCCCACTGAAAAATAAATAAAATATGTATGTTGCAAACTTAATTGTAATGATATTTCATGTATTAGTAGATGTAGATGTAGTAGATGATTAGTAGATGTCGTTTATGTATAATACGACATAACAACATGTGAACAAAAGTGAAAGTCTCTGGTATTTTTTGATTACGGAAGCTTGGAAAGTCAACAAGGTAATAAAACTCTATTCAATAGGAAGAAAACTGGAAGGTCGCTATGCAATCCCCCCCCCCTTTTTTAAAGGACTGCCGTTGTAGATTTAATAAACTTAAGAACTTTTAAATCCGTTTGTGGGTTTGGCCCCGACGGGCATTGTACTGTTAGCCTTTAACCTGGCCAATACTAGCAAAATGTTTTAAACTTTCAAAAATAGCGAATGGCACTTGTCGCAGGTAAACTTAAAATGTATGTTTGAACTTTTAATGATAGGCGCGAGACTTGCACGTTACCCCATGGCGTCGTTAAGGAACGATTACTTGCTTTGAATTTAATATATGTATCTTCTCTTGTCTTCTTGCCATAGAAGAACTCAAGTAGTTCGAAATATAGCAATTTCAAGTGTGACTTTATCTAAGTGTTTTATCTTTTTCTACTTTTGTTATTACGGTTAATTTGTTACATTGTTAATAGTGTTACTTTATATATATGTATAAATTAACAGTAATAATAAAAGTAGAAAAGGATAAAACACTTAGATAAAGTCACACTTCAAATTGCTATATTTCGAACTCGTTGAGTCCTTCAATGGTAAGAAACTAATATAAAATTCAAATCAGTGCCTCAGTCAGCAGTTCTAATTTTACACGCGGCAGAAGCAGTTCAATACTCATTGCTCAGTTCTCAGACGCAGTACTAAGATCTACACGCGGCTAGAGGTACATAATTCACAGAATCAGCTCTGACGCAGATAAGTTGTACTTCGGACGCGGGCACGCAATTCTGATACATCAGTTAGGCCTTTTTTAAGTGTTTACTCAGCTGTGAAGCAGCTACCAGTTACGCAGTTCCCATACATCAGTTAAGCAGTTTTCAGTTTCACGCTCCGCGACACTCATTTGTAAGTTTCACACGCGGCAACTAAGTTTGTATTCGATGTAACTAATTCTACCGTACGTAAAACACTAAAGGATGCGAGAGAATTTGATGTAGTAAAGTATATGTATGTAATATGGCATCGCGTGCTTATTTACACTGTTGAACTCCTCTTCCAGTCCAGTTGAGTACAAATCAATAAAATAGCATTATTCTCCCTGAGAAATCGTTTTCATTGAAGCATAGGCAACAACACCGCAACGAACATCCATCTATTTACTAAAACACTTCAAAATTAGTGCTCAACCTGGAGCACTTAGCCGGAGACTACTATATCGCTTCATAATTGGCGCCCAACGTGGGGCCACAAGCAAGCAGTCTCATAATTAGACTATTTGTTGGGGGCGACAAACCGCTTTAATATTGATTAAAGAGAGAAAGTGGGACATAAAGAAAGAGAGAGAGAGAGAGAGATACGTGCTGCAAATTTCACACTTTTACGATTTCTGAGAATAAAATGATTATTCTATAAAGTAATCAACTGTAGGACTGCATAAGAACTAAACATTGAACCAACTTCTATAATTCACAGTGAGGGGTTTCGTAGAAATAAAGTGGAACAACACAAAGTGCCTGTTACCTGAATGTGATTTTTACCTCTTCTGACAGAGATAAGTTTTCTTAAATTGTTGTGTAAACCATAACATTTTCTAAGGAATGGTCCTCATTTTAGTAGTACCGAGCTAATTTTTCTGTTTTAAATTTAGAGAATGCAACTTTATTTAAAAAAAAAATAATTTTAAAACAGTTGATCAGCATCCATCGAGATAAATTCAGGGATCAGTGATTTACATGCAGAATGTAAAAAACTAAAGGTTCTCACGAGGAAGTTCCATAAAAGCTAAGATTTCTGCAAAAATTATTGAGCTTAGAAACTTGAACCAACCTTTTCAAACATTAGAAGTCTTAGGAAAGCTCATTTCGTAATTGTAGGATTAATGCCGATATTCTGAAATTCTCATAGCTTCAGATCTGCTAGACGAGTTTTTTTCATAAAAAATATCCAACATACTTCCCATACCTCCTAATTTTCTAATCTTGGACGGAATAGTTTCTATCCTCCCTTCCTTATTTCCTTCAACTATCCCTTCATTTTCTCTCTCTCTCTCTCTCTCTCTCTCTCCTTTTTTCCCCATTCTGTACTCAAGTTCATTTGTTTCTTTACAGTTTTCAACTCATTCACCTATTGTTAAATCATAAGTGTCTCTAAAGATAAATTTTCACCATTTGAACCGGCAAGGTGAGCAGCTTTGAGTGCCCGTTTTAACTACCGAGGCACCACAGGCGGTGGGCAGCTTTGTAAGACAAGTTTGTACTTTGAAAATAAACGTCTCAGTTGCTTTACTCACCAACCATTCCCGCTCCTTGAAGGATGAGAAGAGTTGCCAGTATGACCATTCTACTGGTGCAGGCAGCAGGACTAGATATTTATCTGCCCCATTGATGCCAATGGCCCGGATGGCCCGGGCTGAAGAATACGTCGAACGACTCTTAATTAACAGCAATCTCTGGGCCACCTCTACCATCCGGTACAGAACCTGGAACCCCACCTGCAAGGACAAATATTACTTCCTTTTGTTTGCTGCTTTCATTATAGTTAAGAAAAGGTTAGAATTATAATACATTTCTTCTTATATAGCATAGAACTTTCCATTTTCAGATTTTTTTCGAATATAAGTGCATATATTATTTAGTAAATGTAAATTTATAGTTACAATTGCGGATCTACAGCCAAAGAGCGTTATTTAATTTGATGTTGCAAATACATTGGGTTAAAAGTAGTTAAACAAAGCAATATGTTGAGAAGTCACAGGGAATTGGAGAAGTGACTTTGCTGCAACTGGACATGCCTCCATTCTAAATTTCCTGGACATTCCAGAACTGAGGATGAGGTCAGACCTACTCAATATTGCAATTTTCCTCCGTTTAGGGTTATTCTCGGATCTCGAGAAGACTGGGTGTAAGGAACCATGCACACTAAAGTAGGTAACCAACTTATGTGGTATACCGATGGACCTCGTAAAGGGATACAATTGGGTTTAGGCATAAATGGCTAATTTCCAAGGACTTATTCACAGTTTTTACGGCAAAAGTATTTACTATCCTCAACTATGCTAATAGAGGACTCGAGAAGAGCTATCACCAAAAACTAACTCTTTCAGACAGTCAAAGTGCCTTAAAAGCACTTTCTTCTGACCAGATGAAATCTATACTGGTATGGGAGTGTCAAAATGCTCTGTCTGCCCTGGCATTCCGCAACAGGCTTGAACTGCTGTGAGTACCGGGACATCAAGGCATTTATTGGAATGAGAAGGCAAATCAGCTGACAAAGAGGGGAGCTGATACACCACCCATTTTTGTCCCCGCGCCCGCGGTTGAAATCAGTACACGTACTGTTAACACCGCAATCAGAACATGGATTGCGGATAAACGTCAACTAAGGTGGCAAACTTATCCTGAACAAACTCAAGCTAGGAAATTTGTCCTAGGTCCTAGCAACACTCTTTCCACATCTCTTCTCAAGCTGGACAGAAGAAGAATAAGGAAGGTAATTGCGTTAGTCACTGAGCATCGTCTCATCTATGAAAAGTGAGGCTCTATAAAGATGAATCCACTTGTAGAATGTGTACACAGGATGAGGAATGTAGCCTAGCATATTTTGTTTTGAGTGTCCAAACCTGGTAAGAAAGAAAATTACTCTTTCTATAACCAGTGAAGACCTTGGAACGGACGCTAACATTGGAGCCAAAATACTGCGCAAAAGTACCACTCATCCATTCATCTGTTGGGAAATCGGTTACTTTAAACTAGCACAGAGAATATATATGTAGTATATATTGTATATGAATACATTCCTACATATTATTGTGTGTAACAAATTTGTAGGAACTACATTATTAGATGGAATAAACCCATGTGCGTATGTTTTAAAACGATTTATGTTCCTCTAATTGCTAGAGGGTTGTGTCTTTAGAGTCAGAGAATGAAGTGATTTTTTAAAAATTGATTTGTTTATGGACGCTCTCTAACATCTCAGGTCCTCAGCGTCCCATTCAATTCCGGGCGTGAAACTGCCGACAAATTTCAGGCTTGAGGTTCTTTTTTATGTCATAAATGTACGATACGGGACCCACAGCTTTACTTCCCTTCCAAAGGAAGCCATACTTAGGATTTCTAGGACTTTTACTCCCAAAAAATCCATCGATCCTGGCCGGTTTTGAACCCGCGATCTTGGGTTTAGAAAGCGTATGGTTACCACTACACCACCAGGATCTACAGAATGAAGTGATGATGCATGGAGCCTAATATTACCCAGCATTTATTTTTTCAGGATAAGGGTAAAAATCAAAAGTTACTGCGGAACCTGAGTCACAAATTGACAAGCTGGCGTGCGAGTCACAATTGCACATTTTTCTTCAAAAGTAAATATATTGGCAATTAGTATTGTCTGTTAACGGTTGCGCAAAAATCCTTGTTTATTTTAGAGAGTTTGTCTAATTTAAGCTTATCGTGGTTTACCCACCCATGTTCCCTTATGTACCATTAGATATAAATAGAAAACTGTAATTTTATTATATATAGCACACATGCGTCCCATTTAAATCTTAGGTACCAATGCCTTCATGTATGTTTTAACAGTTACATTATATTAAAATAATACTCTGCTTTATTTATCCTTAACCCTAACATTTCGTGGCGAATGTAGATTGTATTATCTCTGGAAGATCACACGTAAGATCAACTGTGAATATCAACCGCTCAGCGGCGGCTCGTGGCAGCATAAACCATGGAATGCTCAACTTTGCTACTGTGAATACAGATTGCAAGTTTCTAGAATTTTATAGCTTTATATGCATTGTTGAATAAGCACAGATAAGAGAGAGTAAGATACAGTTTAATACAAAGATGACAGTAACGTAATTATTTAAACAAAAAATATCATTCTCTTAGTTTGCATGTCAGTAAACATGTCGAAGACCCTTTGATTAAAGTCCCCGGAATTTGCAGGGTCCATAAGTTTCCGGCCTAACCATTTTCTAGGTATGATAAAGACAAAAACTACATTTCACTTTTCCATATAGTTACCTTTTACTGCAATACACTTCTCACATCTTTGAATTAACATTTCAACTCTTCTCCCCAAAATAGCCAGAAGTCTTGTCTGAAAAATGGGCATAAACAGCATCCACCACTTCTTCGTCACACCTAAATTCCCTTCCTCGAAATTGATTCTTGGGTTTTCAAAAGAGGACATATCACTGGAAGCTAGATCTGGGCTGTAGGGTAGATGGTCGATCTTCTTGAAGCCACCTTTCTTCACAGCTTCCTTTGCAACAAGAGCTGTGTGCACAGGCGCATTGTCGTGAAGAAGGCGCATACCACCACTCAGCTTTCCTCGCCTTTTCTCTTTGATGGATGCACGTAGTCTGTGCAGTAGGCCAGCATAGTACTCCCCATGTACTGTGGTGTTCCTCTCCTTGAAGTCAATGAAGAGTATTCCTTCACAGTGCCAAAATATTGTGGCCATGATCTTCTTGGTTGACTGAGTGACCTTGGCTTTAAAGCCAGTACTTCGCCAGGTTTACGCCACTTCATTGATTCTCTTTTGGACAAGGGATCATAGTAGAGGATCATAGTTTCATCTGCTGTAACAATGTTTTGCAGAACTTCTCTCGTTATCACGGCAGAGCTCCAGAAATGCCTGACAACTGATGACTCGTTGCAGCTTTTGGACCGAGGAAAGAAGTCTAGGCACCATCTTGCACTAACTTTATTCATGTTTAAATGTTGATGAATAATTCGAAGGACTGTTATTTTAGAAAGGCCCAACCTGCTGCTATTTCTGTAACTTTGAGCCGCCGGTCTTCCATAATTTCTCCTTCCACGAGAGCGATGTTTTCAGGAGTGAGCACCTCCAAGGGCCGACCTGCACGTTCTTCGTCTTCAATGCTTTCTCGACCCATTCGAAAAAGTTTGACCCATTCTTTTACGGTAGAATATGAGGGGGATGCTTGCCCATATACACAGTACAGTCGCTGTTTAATTTCATTTGGAGTAGGTCCTTCTTTTGTGAAGAAATTAATAACAGGTCGAAACTCCATTTTGAACTTGTCACAATCTTCTGCACATAGCCTTCTTTATGAAAATATATCTGAACAAGTGAACACAGTGGAGCGGAAGCTACAGCTGCAATTATTTAATTAACAGATAAGTGTGACACCAGATAAGGTTTTTGTGAAGGTAATTAGCCTTATCGGCGAGGCCGGAAACTTATTGACCTTCCCTAATATTTCCTGTGTTTTGAAATTTCAGTTTGAATTGGAGTTGGCCACCATGGATGGTCACTAGATGTCTAGCTTCACTATACCGAGCGACAATGTGATATGCCCGTGAATACTACCACCATTAGGTGCTGCCCTAGGACCTAATACGTATTGACTCATTGGTAGCCTTAGGAACAGGCAACAAATTAAATCACCAATTTTTACTTAATTAGTTAATCTGAAATAAAGAGTTTCTAACACATGAGGTAATAATAATTTAATTAATTTGACACATTTTAGGAGTCAGCACCGCCTGATAGCCGTATAATATTATAGCCAAGTTAGTAACACTACAAATGTTTTGTTTAATGTTGAAAATCATCGTTACCTTTAGAGCCATTAAAGAAAGTTTGTACGCTGCGAGCTTTCTTTTACTAAACCAAAGACATTTGAGGTATCCATAGGTTTTGCATAAAATCTATATTAATCGTAATAGTTTATATTTAATTTATTTTGACACTCATTTTAAATATGCGATCATTATATGCCTCTAATAGTGTTGTAAAATACATATTCACCTTCCTTTTATCATCGCTCCCATTATTGTACTTATTTCTAGCAGAGAAAACAGGCTTCCAGACCATAACTCTTACGTGGTGCTGCAGATATGCAGCATCCTTATTTGATCTTTGTTGTGATTGTTTCTCTTTGAATTTTACGTATAGTTTTTTGTCAAGAAAGAGAACATGCTTGGTAACAATAGGGTCATGTATTCTATTACCTTTGTTGTTGTCTTTGTGTTGTGCAATGTAGCCTAAAAGGAGCTAGCAATGCATAAAGATAATACTTTCCATAGAGCTGTGACATTTTGTCAGTGTCAAGGCCCATAAAGATCCATAGCAGGACTTATGTTTGCGGAGCAATTATTTTTGATGACATCAAACATACTTATATCTTATGCTTTATACAGATAACTGTTTAACTTGTGCTGTATTGTCTCCTTAATTCTATAGCTCTTATCAATACATATTTCTCTTAACTTAAAATATGAAATAATATTCGATTCACTTATAGTCCGACAAGAGATCTTATTTATGACCCCAGATTCTTCTATCATCTATGTTCCTTAATTTGCTTCTTGATATCCTTAGCAGTACACCGCTTTATTGTATTATTTCTTTTCTTTTAATTTATTTTAACTGTACATTAACACACGCTCATGATGCGAGAATTAACCCATCGTTTGCCTTCACGACTAATAAACGTCACAAAACACCTTAGGCAGGTTAACCGGTATCGAAGCTGCAAGCCTGGACCTCTTAATGGGCCGCAAGCCAATACCGGCATCTTTATCATTATCGTCACGTAGAAAGTTTAATAATGACGTACATGTGCAAGTCAGACCTGATGTTTGAAAGTGTACTCCAAGTCCTACTGTACGTTATTTTTCTTCATTTTCATGCACTACCCTTTCGTATTCTAGGTTATGGTTAGAATGAATGATCAAGGCCTTTCACAGAAGTTCGCCTTCCTTGCATTAGAGACGTAATGAGAGTAGATTTATGACTATTAGAGATGTAACGTACTAGGTCGCGTGCTTCATATGTCAGTTCTGAAAGAGACAGAACTGCTGGATTCTGGTTTTATTATTGGAGTGCGTGCGGTCTTGTGGTACAGTAATAACGTATAAAAGATATTATTCTGCAACATTTAATGGATAGAGGAGAGGGGAAAGGACAGGGGCAGGATAGAGATTAAAGATCGGTATAGGAGATTGGACGAGCGGATGACAAATCCCCGAGAGAGGGGAAAAGTCGTTCAGGGTAGAACATAAAATTACATACATCCATTTCAGATCTCTGATTTGAATCTTAGGCTTTGGGATTCATTTCAGGCCAGCTCTAAACAGCTGAACTTGAATTATGTGATAGTAAGTGTTAAACTATTGGTTTTAAACAAAATGAGACCATTTCTGTTGTATCAGTACGCTTACTTTGAACGAAGCACTCGCTGAGTTATATGTTTATTTATCAACAGTGCTACATTTTTATTTCCATGTATACTTTTAAAATTGAGATTAAATTTTACTTTTATTTCAAAAATTATATTTAAATAATTATGTTTCAAAATCCCTCAATAAATAAATACCTATTAAATAAAAATTTTAAAAAAAAGTTCATCTTAGGGAAAATTTAAAAACAATATTTATTAAATTTTAAGTTTCAATTTCTCATTCTCATTACATCCATTTTGAAATTTCAAATCACTCCCCTATCTTTAAATACTAACATTTTAATAAGAATGTAACTGTTATTGTGTCTTTTGGTTTTTCATTTCTGTCTGACGTACTTTTGTTGTTGTTCAAATTTGGACAGATCGCCACGGGTGGCCGATGTCGTTAAGGCGCGGACTCGTGAGCGGGAGGTCGATTCCCACCAGGACCGTCCTCCCTGACTGAGGTTTTTTCCATGTTTTCCTCAGTCCTCGTAAATAGCAAATGCCGGGGAGGTACCCTAAACTTAGGCCTGGAATGTTTCCTTCCTTTCCCAGTATTTCATTTCATGTATCATCAGTGTTCACCGCCTGTGGTGCCTCAATAGTAAACATGGGCGTTAAACTCCATTCAAAAAAATTGTCAGAATAGTAAACCAATCCCTTACCACGCATACTTGCGGAAAAGCGCTTTAGTGGGGGGAAGGACCTGGGCAAGGAACCAGCACATAGGCTATGGATGATTTTTCTATGGTTGATTTTACATACAAGATATAACATAGAAATTCAAGGATTAAATATGTTAATAGAATTTAATAATAAAACCTAATTATTCATGGAATATTACCGATTTTCAACTTTAAGATAAATAATTTACGTATAAGCAATAACCACTATTCTAAAATGTGCACTTGAACATTACATTCTAAATTTAAATTCTAAATGAATGAAGTATTAATTTAATTTTACGTAAATTACAGCTGATGTAAGCTACTGAAAATAACCATTGGGAATATTTTACATACAAATTCCTCCTACGAACCTTCCTCATAGTCAAACTAATGGTGGAAGAATTTGTTAAGAAAACCGCTTCAAAATACAGAAAAGCGAAAGTAAATCAGGCTACACACAATTACAATCAAAACTTTACTGCAAGATAATGGAAACACAAACAAGAATAAAATGATATACAAATTCGTACAATAAATAATTAATTAGCTCCCATGTCCTTGCTCTCATCACTGAAAAAGAACCAGGTTCCAGATTTACCAGTTTCTAATAATACTTTTGTGAGTAAACCATGCTGGAGTTGTCGTCGCAGAGCGAAGGAACACGAGTTCCTATCCTACCAGACAATTACCTCAAAAAGGTACAAGAGCCGGGTGAAAAAAATTAGATATGCGTAGCAAATATGAGCACCGACTGTACAAAATTGATGTTTCTCCTACTTTCTTCGAGGTATAAATGCATTCTTCTGTTGTTCATGTGCTCTGCTATAATCAGGGCGATCTGCAATCTTCTAAACTACTGAACAAGCCGTAAAGAATAACATCGCCGCGTGTAGAAAGCATTTAACAATTCACTGAAGTTTTAAGGAAAAATTATTTCATTAAATAAAACAGAGCTGTAATGGTATCCTGAATTCATTATGCGACGATTTATTAAAAAAAACTGAGAATCTTATGTATTAGTTGTGTTATGGTAATAAATTGTTTCCAAATTGTGTATACCCTTTAAGGAAAAATAGAATATAAGCAGATTAGTGAGGGATTCCGAAATAGGTTAAATTACCATAATAGTAATACTTGTAATTTTACTGAAAATGAAATGTTTTTCGTCTTATATATAACTACTTCATTTCTTATTCTGCCATTATTAAAATGATAATAACAACAATCCAGGTTTCAAATAAAAAATAGAGAATAAAATATGCGTTAACAATTGCCTCGTTTTTAAAATTTAAAGATCAATAATAGGATGACATTTAAATTTTTAAAATAAGGGTGACCGGAAGGGACGGGGTGAGAGGTTTTAATCTTTCCTGTCAAATATTTAAATTATGGTGGTTTTATTTAAATTTAATTTATGACAAATAGAAAGTTCACTAGAAAGTTTTAAAATGAGAGCTATATATATATACGAAAACATCTGCACGTCATGTAAGAATGAGAAAGCTGCATTGTAGTTGGGCAGACTTGGGTCTCTGAATAAAGGACTGACAGCATATTGCGCAATAAAGAGCATTTGGCGTAGTGTAAGGTAGACAACAGTGGAAGTCAAATGTCACTTTCGAATATGCTCTGTTGTCACTTTCCTGAGACTATGAGCTTTAACAATTTCTAACATTTGAAAATCTTGAAATTTTGTTCCGAACAATTCAATTGAATTATACCATCACATATACGTTTTTCAACAACACTACACCCTAAACTTCATTTAATTCTTTGGCGCTTTCAGGAAGTGTCTTTGGCTAGCACAATATTCTAAACTAACTTTTTTTCCTTATTATATGATATAGCACCATAAATTTGCTCCGTACTACAAGGATGTAACGAAGCAGGTTTGCATATACGAGACCTGTTCAAAAAATTCCGGAAGTTTGTCCACAAACTTTTTCTACGTTTACCTTTTACTTATTGTGCATGGTCTCTTTCGAAATACTCTCCTCAACAATTGATACACCGCTCCCAACGCCGTTTCCACTTCGAAAGCAGTCTTGGTACACATATTTCTGGATCGCGCGAAGCGCCGTTTGCGAATTTTCTTTTATCTCGTCTGTCGTTGCAAATCTTCGTCCTTTCAACGGGATTTTCAACTTTGAAAATAAATTAAAAAAAAAAAAAAAAAAAAAAAGGGCCTCAGGGGCCAGGACGACCAGGCACACAGTGATTTCGTTTTTTTTTTTTTTTTTTTTTTTTGGTGCAATAGTCACGCACCATCAGGGATGAATGTGCGGGTTCGTTATCGTGATGCAAGAGCCATGAATGGTCTCGCCACAGTTCAGGCAGTTTCTTTCTCACATCTTCTCGCAGGTGTCGCAACACGTCCCGATAGTACCATCGATTAACAGTTTGTTCCTGTGGCACGAATTCATGATGAACTAATCCTTCAAAGTCAAAGAAAACTATCAGCATGACTTTCACATTTGACCTGATCTGACGAGCTTTTTTTGGTCTTGGAGAACCTTTCCCGACCCGTTGTGGAGATTGAACCTTGGTCTCAACATCATAACCGTAGACCCACGTCTCATCACCAGTTATGCTTCTCTTAGGGAACATCTCATTCTCATCTGCGCGATCCAAAAACTCTTCACAGATTGCGAGGCGATGGTCTATCTGGTCTTGATTCATGAGCCGTGGGACGAACTTGGCGGTGACACGGTGCTGTGTCAGGATTTCATGACATGATCCAACTGAAATGTTACACTCTTCTGCAATCTCTCGGACAGTCAGTCTTCGATTGGCACTCACAATTTCGTTGACGTTCCTGAACGAGTGTCATCTTTAACTTCCGTCCGGTCAATTTTAAACCGCGTGAACCATTCGTAACACCGAGTACGGCTTAAGCACTCATCACCGTAGGCTTGCAACATTTGGTGTGTCTCTGTAACGGTTTTCTTGAGTTTCACGCAAAATTTAATGCAGACGCGTTGCTCCTCTATCTCTGCCATCTCGAAAATCGCAAACTATAGATAACGTTCTACTCAATACAGCACTGAGCAATAACTAACAGACATACAATAATGATACTTCCGACAGATACACATTAAACACAGGCGTGTGCAGGGATGCCAACCGCATTTTGTTCCAACACTCCATTGGCGCGAAATTATGAATGTCCCGGAATTTTTTGAACAGACCTCGTAATTACAGTAAACGGCGTTAAAAGCTTCCAGAACGATTCTTATGACTGCCACACTATTTCTATAATCAAAATACAAAATCCGAAAATGCTCATCATTTTCTTATTTTTAAAAGCTGAGTTTCACATTAGAGAGCTAGTTTGCAATGGCTAAATTGTGAAAGCTTTTTATGGCGTTACAGATTTGGATTTCAAGCAGGCAAATTGTCAGGAATATCATAATACATGTCCTGCTAAAGACCTCCAACCACGAGAACTTCCTTTCGGAGTGAATGTTTACTATCGTGCAATGCAAGGGAAATGTATATCTCGCATTAGATACCACACTTCCTATTGGCTGAGTTGATGTAATGAATATACCGAGGGTGTCAAAAATGTACACACACTTTCTCAGTAGATGTCTATTTAATATATTTCAAAGTTGGACCGAAAAGCAACAGTAATGTGTAGTATGATGTTCTATAAACAGATGTGACTCACATTACGTTATGCTAGCGTTGCTACAACAAAATGGAGCCAAGATTATCCTTTAAACAGCGGAAAGCAATTTTGAAGTGATATTGGAAAACTGAGAATGTTGTTGAAGTTCAAAGGCAATGGAGACGTGTGTACAGAACAGAACCGCCAACGCGAGTAACAACTGCACGCATTCGAGACAAATTTGAAACACATGGTACCGTATGCGATGCTATAAGGGCAGATCTGGGAGATCTCACAGCAACAAGCCCCGAACACTGAATCCAAGGCACTGGATAGGACGAAGAGATCCAAATGAGTTTCCACCGCGTTCTCCGGATCTAATTCCGGATGTTGTATACCGTAGAAAACCAGTTACACTGACAGCACTTCGGGAAGAAATTGAAACGGCATGTGGTGCAATCGCTGAGGACACTTTCGCAAACGTTGCTCAATCAGTAGTTCAACGTACTCAGAAGTGTATTCGCCGATGGTGGACATTTTGAGCAACTGTTGTAACTCAAAAAATTCTTGATGATTAGTGCTCATCATTTTCTGTTTGTGTGAATTCAGTTTTGTTATGTTAACACAGTTGTTTCTCTGTTTGAAGTGTGTGTTAGCTATCTATGCTAATAGTTGAGTAGGTACACAAAGACAAAGAATAAACATAATTGTAGGACAATCGCCTAGTAATGGTTTTAATTTTAATGATTGTCAGAAGGAAGAGAATACACTCCCCTAAATACTATAAATCATGGGTATTGAACGAGCTGAAAACTGCAAACGCAGTTAGAATTTATACCTGTAACAAAGAAGCTTATTGTTGACAAACTGAGTCCTCTTAACTTCGCTCTGGTTAACAGTAGGACTTGTTTAGTAGGATTTGCTTATCTGTTTACTTTTATGTTTTTACTGTAGAAATTTTCTACAGTACTGAATTACATTAGTTTAAACCTGGTTTGTGCATTCTCTTTTGGTACAGACTCAAAGATTAATGTTTATGCTAATGAGGCACATTTAGAATATTTTGAGCCCAGTATTTATTTATATGCATTTAGTTCTTACTCGTTTACTTGTTAAATCTTTTCTTCGAATGTAACTATTTTATATAATCAAATTTCAAATAACAATATAAGCAGTACTTCCGCAAACTATTAAAGTACACATAAGAACTACAAATGTGATCATTTCAGTGATTTTTTTTTTTTTTAAAGATTTTAAAGTATAAATATACAAACTGTAACAGCTGATCTGCAAATAACGAATTCTGTAATATTTAAAAGGTAAGAGGCACAGAAATGAAGCCGCAAAGATATTTTTGCTACATGGAAGCTGAAAAGTCAGCAAAGAAGACAATAGCATGTCAATAAAATATTTGAATCTGCCTATTTCGTAAAAGTCGGTCGTGGTGATGTAGTGGTTACCATACTTGCCTCAATCCCGGCTAGGATCGGTGGTTTTTTTGGGGCTTATAACTCCTTCGGAAGGAAAGTAAAACCATGGGTCCCGTGTCGTAGATTTACGGCACGTAAAAGAACCTCGAGTCTGAAAGAAGGGGCCTCTGAGCAAAATTTATCCGGCCGTTTCAGCCCTGATTTGAATAGGATGCTGATGGCCTGAGATGTTAAAGAGTGTCCGTAAATATACCCAAATCAACAAAACTTAGTAAAGTCACATAATATTAATTTATAGTAATAGGTTATTGATAAGGAATGTTCAAATTACAAATAGGTATAAAAAGGGTTCTGATATCTGTATAATGTCCGATAGTAGACAATTAAATATTGTTCCATTCATATTTAAAGAACAAAGAGAGTAGTTTATCTGTAGATGTTTTAGCCATAATTCCATTAATCGCTCTTATTACGCCTAAATATAGAAACAAAGATACCATTCCATATTAATCATCTCCATTTTGATTGCATATTATGCACATTTGGGATATATCATAGTTTGTTATTTCTTCCGTTTTCTTTTGAGCAGGGGATCTTCCAATGAATGGTTACATCGAAAATTCATATGTGCTCTGTATTCCGTATCTGTCTGGTACATACATCGAGCACAGAGCAAGCAATGCAATACTAACAATAGCAGTAGCCAATATTTGAGTTATCTACAGTGCACTACATTCGTCGATTGATTCCTCTAATGACCTCCATTATTTTTCAGTAAGTTGGAAAATGTTGATTCTAAACCTCCAATTGCGTCGTTAGTGGTGCGCAATTTACATATTTGATCAGGGTCCAGCTAAAGCAAGATATAACATCCATTTCCACTGATGCATGGGTAATAGTTCAGAGGATTTTTAGTGTTATTAATTGATCGTCGAGGTAATTTGCTCTTGAAAAAGGAAATAAACAAAATCAGTACGGCGAATAATAGCAGCACACTCTGAGACCAATTCCAGTTCTGTTGAAATTTGCTAAGCTAGCATATTGCCTTCTATGGAAATGTAAAAGACAAAAGGCCATGCATATTCTAGCTAATTTTCTTCTTCTAGCACAATTGGTAGGTTCTTAAATTCTTTTATTTACCTCTTTCGCAAATATTTATGCCTATTTTCCTTGGTAAACGACTGTGATAGATCATGCATTCTGAAATAGAAACAGCAAATTGATTTTACTTCTTTTCTTGTGACTAGTAAACATTTGATTTTGGGAGTTGCTTGTAGCTGCGAAGAGAGAGAGAGGCCGTGCTTGCTTCGTTTGGCTACATATCATGATATCAGTGCGAACTCAAGATTTATCATGTTACCCAACTATATGGTGTGCTTACATTGTTTTACTGTGCAAGTAATAGTGTCAGGGCTTTCTAAACATTTAGTCTGGCCCAACGGTCAATAAATACGAAAGCAATACATCTTTATCATGCATTTTCGGAAGAAATATTACTGTCGAAAATAAAGAGCCAAATTAGCTGCTATTTTAGCCTCTGACAGAAAAAAAAAATGTTTGTGTTTCAAGTGTGTTAGAGTCGCAACAGAATAAAGGACGGATAAACAGAAGGAAGACACTAATTTTGCGCCTTTTTTGTGCTGGTATGCCTTTTATCTTTTGAATTAAATTTACACGCTCTAATTAAGTGTTACATGAGTGATTACAAATGAGCGTGCATACATTTAACATGAAAAGGGGAATACCCTACATAAACTTTTGAGACAGGGTCTAAAGATAAAGAGATATGAGGGTAGGCCGATAAGGATAATTACCCTTCACAAAAACCTTATCTGGTGTCATTTCTTATCTGTTAAGTAAATAATTGCAACTCCGCTGTGTTCAATTGTTCAGATATAGTTGCATAAAGAAGGCTATGTGTAGAAGATTGTGACATGTTCAAAATGGAGTTTCGAGCTGTTATTAAGTTCTTCACAAAAGAAGGACTTACTCCAAATGAAATTAAACAGCGATTGGGCGGTGTATATGGGGAAATGCAAAAGGAGTTAGAGATTCCAATTAAGGATTCTTTTCCCTCGTTTTCGAGGATTAAAAGGTGACTGCTGAATTTTAGCATGGTGGAACATCCATTGAAGATGCTCAGCTCTCAGGGAGTCCCAAAATTCTACGACCGACAAGATAGTGATAAAAATACACAATGTCGTACTCAATGATTGTTGATTGAAGTACGCGAGCTAGCTGACGTTGCAAACACCTCTATAGGCTGTGCCCACTACATTTTACACGAAGTTTTGGGTATGAGAAAGTATTCCCGCTTGATTGTTGCCGCATTTGTTAACAATGAACGAAAAACGCATTGGAATGAACGTTTTGCAAAAGCGTTTAGACTTGTTTAAACGGAATTCCAGCGAGTTTCTCAGACATTTCATAGCATTAGATGAAACTTGGTTTCCCCACTACATGCCAGAGACGAAAGAGCAGTCCAAACAGTGGGTGGCAATAGGTGACAGTGCGCCAAAGAAAGCAAAACTGTTCCACATGCAGGATAAGTCAGCGCTAAGGTTTTCTGGGATTCTCAAGGTGTGAAATCATCAGCGGAGAGTATTATGCTTCACTACTGCACCAAATGAAGTGTGCTATTCAGGTTAAACATCCACATCTTGTGAAAAAGAAGGTTCTTTCATCACAATAGCACGCCTTTACACACGTCTGGGACTGTTGCTACGAAACTGCATTGCCTTCGCCTCCAAGTGCTTTCACATCCACCATATTCGCCGGATATGGCTCCCGGCGATTATTTTTGATCACAATCTTGGGGAAATGGTTGGGTAGACGAAGATTTACATCAAATTTTCAGCAACAAAATGTTTGTAGCTGAGACAGAATTATTTTTTACAGTTGGGAAAATCTTATTTTACTGAGGGTATTGGACTAAATACAAGGTGACTGTGTTGAAAAGAAAAGAAAAAAAATATTTTTCTTAAATATTGTGTTTTCTTGTCAGGTAGAGAACTTTTAGAATGCCCTATATATTTTTGAATAATAATATAGTATTTTTGTTCACAAAAGTATACATAATTTCTCAGTTTTAATAAGATTGTAAAACTATTTACATAATAATTTAAGTTTTGTTGTCCATTTTTTGCAAATTTAATTAAAACCATTAATCATTGTAGGTTTTGAACATTCGAACCCTAATTTTCACAATGCAGATATTATCTATACTTTTATACTATAAAACATTTATCATACGCTACAATGCACAGACGAATTGTTACTTGCAACTTATGTAATGCTAACATTTAGAATTTATGACGAAATTATTGCTATAGAGCGAAGTTTGCATGGTTGCTGGCGGAAGAAAGGCATTGCTGAAAAAAGAGAAGCTTAGAACCATGATGACTAAATGCAATAAATATGACTGCAAAAATATCCTAAGAAAGTTAAATAAGTTTATTAGAATATATAATAGTAGTTTATAATTACTTTGCTTTGGAAAGTTCCACTCATTTATTAAAATATTTCAACTATGGTAAATCTGTGGAAAATGCATTACAAACCGAGGTTAGAAAGAAATCTGCAGAATAATAAACGTTTTTGGCTATTCCGTTCTGCGACGAATAAATGAAATACGTTAATTTTTTTTTTTTTTTTGAGTTTTGTAACATTTTCTTTCACGGGAATGAATATAAAGCATAAATAGTAAACAATGCAAATCGACTAAGTTTCTGGTTTAAGCTTTGTCGGTCCTGGTGGTGTAGTGGTAACCATATTTGTCTTCTAACCCAAGCTCGCGGGTATCAAACCCGGCCTCGATCGATGGATTTTTTCGGGCGTAAAAGTCTTAAGTATGGCTTCGGCATTTACGGCACGATAAAGAACCTCAAGCCTGAAAAGAGAGGCCTCTGAGCAAAATTTGTCGGCCTGAATTGAATGGTACGCTGATGACCTAGGACGTTAAAGAGCGTTAAACGTTAAACGAAATCAACTGCTAAATCTATTGAGCAGAGCTTTAGAAACTGAAATGTAGGTATTTAATTTTTGTAGCATTTTGAGGCTAGCGCTTAGCGTTTTGTAGCACTTTGGATGGGAAATTCGGGATAGGATAATGATGTCCATTGGCACAAATGAAAGGGTGTAAAGCTATAACACCAGCATTATAATTTCTCCGAATTATACCTTTCGTGGTGCTTTAATAAACTTAATGGTCGTTAGAGCAAATTTGAATTGCAGTATGCAATCAGTTTCTGCTCTTTTGCACACGTTTCTGGATATAACCATAACCAACTAAAATTCTCTAATCATGAAACTATTTTGTATTGGTACAAATTTTGTATTACTGAATTAATAAATTAAATATTGTAAAGTTTAAAGGAGATGTAGCGCAAATTAAACAATTAAAATAAACAACTAAGCTATATTCGATTTTTCTAACAACATAAAACA
Source organism: Metallyticus violacea (assembly GCA_030762175.1). Classification (NCBI taxonomy): domain Eukaryota; kingdom Metazoa; phylum Arthropoda; class Insecta; order Mantodea; family Metallyticidae; genus Metallyticus; species Metallyticus violacea. The sequence goes on along the minus strand of CM060842.1, from coordinate 120,251,147 downwards.
AATAACAATTCAATGAAATGAATCTAAATAAAATATTTCCGACTGTTTTCGTTTCATAATGGCATACTTTTCAAAAATATATTTCTCTTTTCAAATGAAGGTTTTACTGTAAAATCCTGAGTGCATTAACCATCAAACAGTTAGTTTTCTTTTCTCTCAGCATATTCATTAGCTTACATACTGACAAAAATGTCAGAATTCAGGCTTGAGGTTCGTTTTCGTGCTGCAAATATACGACCCACCCACCCCCCCAAAAAAACCCTCTGCGTTCCCGTTATCCGCTCATTCTTATTTGTGTCAGTGCACATATAAAAGGCAAAAAAGAAATTTATGGCATACTCATGAAATTAGAAATCACGCCTAGGTCGGTGTTTCTCTAAGCCAACCTGACTAATTTATAGATGCGGACGGCAGTGTTTACGCACGTAAATTCTGGTGGCCGGCTAAAGCATGATGTTGGCATAAGAGGCAGCTTCTCTATAAGGTTGCAGGTTTGCGGTATCCTCAATAATTTCATCATTAAGTTTACTATAATTGTTACTTAATGACTTTTTATGCCTAAAAGAAGAAAAATAAAAAGCAACCTCCACTGTCTGTAGAAAACTTTTTATTGCGCCGCAAATCAATGTATCGGTTAGTTTGTAGAGGAGAGCGGTGAGAGGAATAGATAGGGGGGACCTCTTTCTTGCCCATAAGAACCATTATGTGCATGCACCACGTTTGTCTCCAGTTTTATATATACTGATTGTGTTGCGTTACAAAGTGCACCATGTCTCAAGTCATTTGAGAGCAACATTCTCCTGTTAATGTCGGCAATTTCTTTCTTTCGGATCGTGCTCTAGGGAACTCCCGGGATATAGACATGGAAAGGTGACTTAACAGTACGGGAGAAGAAGAATAGTAATAATTCACAAATTTTAATAGTACATGCATCAATAATTTGCTGAATAATAAAATTATTTACATAACATACGCAACACAAGTAGAATTTTGAATGATATGAAAATGCGGAAAACAGTGACGAAACACTGACGAAAGGGATGGCCTCTTACCAACCTTGCATGAAAGTAAGCAATTGAAAAAACTTCTAAAAGTGCTGGTAAATTAAACCTAGAATTATTTAAATATGCACACGCGACTATTAAACCTTCTTAATATAGTGAGAATTTTGAACATGTATCAGAAAAACTAAAAAATGCTTTAATATGTCAGATTAAAATAAGTTCCGAAATGATTGTAATGACTGCCGAGGGATCAGTTCTTTAATTCAGGATACAACACACATTTCAAATTAATAAAACTTTATAATATATCTTAATTAATTCATAAAATGGATGTTTTTGTAGTAGAGATATTTTTTCTGTGACAAAATCTGTTGAAAACAGAAAAGAATATAATTTACTAATCTAATTGCCTTTATGGACTACACAAAAGCTTAAAATAAAAAAAAAAGTCTTCTATGGGGAATAATGATTGAAATTGTTTTCATTAATATCTTATAACTATAAGAATCATTTTAAGTCTGATCATGACTACTAAATGCAATTAGATAGGTCCTAAAGAAAAGGAATATTCATTTCATAGACACTGATTTAGGATTAAAACAGGCGTTCTTTTCTATCTGCCTTATTTAGTGTATACATACATACATAGGGTGCCAAAATGTATACACACTTTCACAGCAGATATCTATTTAATAAGTTTCCAAGTTCGCCCGAAATTCAACAGTAATGTGTAGTATGATGTTCTGTAAATAGTTGTGATTCACATACATTATGATAGCGTTGCTAGGTAACACGTAAATCAACAATGAAAAAATTAAGCCAAGATTATTGTATGATGTTCTGTAAACAGACGTGACTTACATTACGTTATGCTAGCGTTACTACAACAAACTGGAGCCAAGATTATCGTTTGAACAGCGGAAAGCAATTCTGAAGTGGTAATGGAAAACCGAAAATGTTGTTGAAGTTCAAAGGTAATGGAGACCTACAGAACAGAACCGCCAACGCGAAGTAACAGTTGCACGCATTCGAGACAAATTTGAGACTCATGGGTACCGTATGGGATGTTCACAAGAGCAGAGCTGGGAGATCTCGCACAGCAACAAGCCCCGCGCACTGGATCCAAGACACTGGACAGGACGAAGAGATCCGATTGAGTTTCCACTGTGTTCTCTGGATCTAACTCCGTTGTACTTCTACCTATGGGGAACTCTTAAGAATGTTGTATACCGTAGAAAACCAGCTACACTGACAGCACTTCGGGAAGAAATTGAAACGGCATGTGCTGCAATCGCTGACGACACTTTCGCAAACATTGCGCAATCAGTAGTTCAACGTACTCAGAAGTGTATCGACGCCGATGGTGGGCATTTTGAGTGACTGTTGTAACTGTAAAAGTGTAAGATGATTAGTGCTCATTATTTTCTGTTTGTGTGAATTCAGTTTTGTTATGTTAACACAGTTTTTTCTTTGCTTGAAGTGTGTATACATTTTTGGCACCGATATATATATATATATATATATATATATATATATATAAATGGGAGGAATTCTGTTACATCTGTTCATAGTCCGTCAGATATTGATTACAAATTCGGTAGACCAGTTAGAAAGAGGAGTATACAAATATTTAAAAAAAAATCTCCACTATCACAAAAAACCTAAAATAATAGCCTTTATAGAACAAGAACACCTTAGAGAACATAATTTTCAAAGAGCAAGAATTTAAGTTGCAAAAATGAGACTTTAACAACAGACGGCGGAATATAAACTTATGTATAAAAAGAGAATTAGATATGGAGCAAGAAATAGACAATATATAACAAATAAATATAAACGGTGAAAAGAAACATATGGAGAGGATAAATGAAAACCGAGTGACAAACTTGATGGAAAAATATAAAGCAAGAAAAAGAAGAGTCGGAGGGGTAGGTCATTTTCCATGAAGAATAACAATCCGGGGTGTGTATACAATGATGATTGTGAAGTCTTTAGTGTTTTCATATTCCAGGTTGAGGTACAACTTTGTGCATTTAATAAAATGTGGATGTATTTGAAGTCTAGAGATACACACTGATCTTCTTCATTGATGGCACTGTAAAACTGCTTAAGACCTACGTTATATACTTATATGAGTCCGTTGTTGAATAAGAACAAGAGGCAGAAACATATTTCTGTGATACGATAATGATGTTACACTAAATTCATCGCCTTGGTTAATGAGCGCCTCGTGGGAGAATATCCTTACAACAGCCGGGTACTATCGATCCTGGCCATCGATACACCATTTCCATTTTGAGAGGCTCGACGCGCCGAGTAATGAGAAGCTTTGTTCTTTTGTAAGCTGAGCAAGCACATAGCTGCATCTAATAAAAATAAACAGTTTCGTAGCCCTCAGCTTGCATCTAAGGCATTCTTCCTAAGGCAGTAATTAACTATATCTCTTTAGAGCATTGAGACATTTTCTATAAATACACATTTGAAGGATACAGGGAAAAAAACAATCAAAGTTCACTTTTTACAGGAATATAATTTGAAAACACATTATATATATATTACAAGAACAATTCTTAAGGCAGTTTCCTAACAGAGTTTCTTTTAAAATTAGTGTCATTTGTTATTTGTTCCAGTTAATTAATAACAAATCAAAGTACACATACTTGTAGATAAAAACAATCAAAGTCCATTAACTATGTACCAAATTATATTACATATTTGCTGAGGAAAATATAAACATGAATGAAACACTGTTGAAAATAATCATTTTGAAAAAATATATTTATTTTCTATTATAGTTATTTTGAAAAACAGAGCAGGGCATTTTTGGAACAGAATCTCTTCAGCCATTGTAGGTCATCATGGTTTGCCTTATCGGTCCTGGTGGTGTAGTGGAAACCATACTTGCCTCCTAAACCCAAGATCGCAGGTTCAAACCCGGCCAGGACCGATAGATTTTTTTCGGGCGTAAAAATCCTAAGTATGGTCCCGTGTCGTACATTTACGGCACGATAAAGAACCTCAGGCCTGAAAGAGAGGTCTCTGAGCAAAATTTGTCCGCCGTTTCACGCCCTGAAGACGTGAGATGTTGAAGAGCGTCCGTAAAGAAATATTTTACCCTGGAAAGTGGAATAAACTCGAATAGGAAGGGGCAGGCTGTGCACCAGTCTGTGTACGTCACATTTTATCAACAATAACATAGAACTCCCAGGAGCTATTGTAGATTGTTCGATTGGTTATAGTTCTAGAGGAGGTTTTGTCACTTACAATTTCTCATTTTTGTCTTTTTATTGGACATGCCTTTATTTATTCTTTATTAAGAATTTAAAAGTATCCCGGGAACACTTAATGATATTGAAGGGAGATGGTTTCACGCGGCCTCTTCTGATGTGCTCATTCCAATCGCTGGGTGTTTCAACATTTTTTTTTTTTCATTTGTTAAACCCATATCTTTGTTACATTCCATAAAATGATGGTCTCTGATGGAAAAAGTCACTTTTACTGATTAAAATCTGTTGTACTTATGAACCATAGCATAAATAAGGCACGTAATGGTGCAATTGTTATTTTGGCCGGGCACGAATTACAAAAAAATTGTAAATTTAGATTTATGGGTTCAGGTGATGGAAACAAAATTCAAACAACATTGATGTAACTTCATCGGCTCTCTTTCTTGTACGATCTTATTGTAGGTATACCTTTTCGGAAGCGAGAATGTGCACATTAAACGTGTACTGCTTGTAGGAGACATCATTTGTGCTAATATTTGGCACTAGGAGTATTTTTTTATATGAAATCTATGGATATAGCCTCGTGTTGAGGGGTTTGTCTAGCTTTAGTTTTGGCTGCACACTTTCGTTCAAAGAATACTGCTTCTTTATCTAATTCTTTTGCATTACTGCTGTCAAAGTTTCCTTGCAAGAAGAGATTGCTTTGTTGCTTTGAACTCGTCACATGCACAGCAAGTGTCAGAGTACCGAAAGGCAAAGTTGAATTTTTTCTGAAATATATTTTGATAAAATTCACGTGAAACAAGATACTTTGGGAATTTCTTTGTGTACATCTGATGCAACAATTTAATGTTTAATTCCTTAAATCGGACTCTTCTGAAGTGACATAAAATTACAATCATTTAATGTAAGCTTAATCGGATTGTTTTTCCATTTTACAGAGGATTCTGATTGTTTTTCTTCCTGTGTTGTGAGACGGGCACTCCCCGGACTCGGACCCTCTAGGCAATTATCGTTGCCGTGTGAATTAAGTGTATGTGTGCATATTATACATTGTTGCTTAGTTTACATACTTATTTCATATATTTTCCTCAACACACATAACCTCATAGGTATATTTAAAATGTACGAAAGTCCTATTCAATAGAAATATTGAAATAGTGTTGCTGTAGAGGTTTATTGCCAGGGAAGCAATAAACATCTAAGGTTCCTTTTATGTTAGGCAGGGCTAGTGACCTACCCCTCCCTTGTAGTCACTTATGTAAAGTCACCCTAAGACCGTTATTTTGTTGGGGTGAGGAATCTTAAGATTTCTTTTAGAGGAGCAAATCAGCCATCATATCCTCAGATTTGAAGGTTGCACCGGAAAGTAGCATTGCTTGTTAAGAGTTTGGCGCGATAGAACGGTGTAGCCCATGACGACAATAGAGAGAAACAGTTATAGCAAGCTAGTAGCAAAAGTAACCCACGGGAAGAATTTTTTGTAATAATTAAGTACTATCCATATGTGCTCGGTTATTAGGTTATGTCGATCGGTAATTATTTTTTAGTAGAAAGGACGAAAATCTGGCGCGGAGAACTTTCCTTATTAAAAAAAAAAAACTGTTGGAGTGGTGAGAAACAAAAGTTTGTGTGAGCTTAGCGCCGGCACTTCGAGGAACTTCTTAAGACTTCCTCAGTAAAACATTTCCAGATTGGGAACCCTAAACCACCCAGAGCAACTGAATAAAATCAAGGCTGTTATCACCAAAACAAGTGTATTATATCCATAGCCACCTTTCCATCTCCTTTTCCCTCGAGACAAGAATTTGTTTCCAAAATACCAGCTTAACATTAGCCGGAGCATCGAGGAAACCCCAGCATTAAGACATCATCAAAGGGGCCGTGAGTGGGCGGAGAAAAACGTCTACACGTCATCCATTAAGATTAACCGAATTGTTGGTTAATCCAACACAACATCCATACTTCCGCATTCCCTCTACTTACATTGTTGAACCGCTCCAAAAGGGTTTCCCAACTTGTGACTGTTTGCAACTATAAGAAACTGTCTCAGTTGTTACATTTCACCTTTAGTGTTGCAGCATAATAGATAAACAATAGAACTATATGTGCATTATGTACGAACGGAACGGAGTGTATAATAAAGCGGGGGGGGGGGGGGAAAGAACGTAGTGAAGACAGCCAAGGAAATGTTTGAAAGAAAGAAGTTTTGGATAGAACAAATTGAAATGATTTATGTAGAGAAAGAAATAGATCGCAGAAGAGGAGGAAAAATGTGACAAAATTAGTGTGGAATAAAAAGAGGGAGCTAAACAGGAAATATCATAAAGTTTGTAGTGATGATAAAGATAAGAGTTTGTTATAAAGTAGTGAGTAAAGCATTTAAATAAATCAGCATCAGATTTGTGTGCAGACATTGCATTTAACTTAAAGCTGCCAAGGATAAAATGGGTCAAATAAGGCAAAGATAATAGAAATGTGATATGATCAGAGTCTGTGCACAATCAAAACATAAAATCCTGGGCAACACAAAAATTAAAGGAAACAACGTTAGCAAATTCGAATCTGCAAATTTCTGGTAATTATGTATTTAGTGCTCATAGCTATAGCTGCTTAAGTTTAATGTCTTTATTATTAATTCATAATTAAACTAAACCGAATTTAATCAATATAAAAATTAATCTGAGGTATTATCGTGTGGTTAATATTGTTTTACACTATAATACATATTGTTAAATTTAATTTTTAAAAACACAAAAAACTGGGCAGAATATTAATTAGTTAGCTTTAGCACAAGGGACAGTCCTAGATAGATTTTTTCACAGTTTGAAACTTCGTTCTATTAACTGACAGCGCTGACATTTTCCTTTTTTGTTTGTTATTGTTAAAGTAAACCTACTTTCTTATGTTTAAAAAGAGACAATAATATACATTGCTCTGTTATTCCCCCCTTTTTTTTATTTGAAAGATGCAGAATTTTTGAAGATATGCGAAGTAAAGAATTGAATAACTGAACTGGACGAACACACCAGATGAACAGCGTTCTGGATGCCCAAGAAGTGTTACAACAGAAGAAATGATTACGAAAATTCATGATATTGTGTAGCATACAGAACACTCAAATTGAGAAAAAGTCACCACGGAAAACATATTAAAAGGGGGGGGGGGGTTGCACAGTATTTTAACTGAAGAACTAGGCATTGTAACAGGACCTCACACCCACACGTGCCCAAGGGTGAATTTATTTATATAATTTAGATAGTAATAATTATTAAATATTATACAGCCTGTAGTAACAAGCACGAACATTTCATGCATTACCACGATTTTCTGCCGGCTGAAAAATCGAATTTCTTATTTCGAAACGTATCTAACCACTTGGAATGGCATTAGAAAGCTGAAATTATTTCAAATTCAAAGCTGGTCTTAGATTTCGAATATTTGCAAAATTGCGACTGTTGTGAATGTGTAACAGTAACTCCAGCATAGGCAAAGCTCAATATCACATTATGGAAGGTAATATTAGAATTAGGACTGGCGGAACTGGTAACAAGGTGGTCCGATTTTGTGACAAAGAAAAATTGGGGGTCCTAAGCCCCAAAATGGGAGATTTTCGTCCCTCCAAAGATTTCAAAACATTTACATCTGTTGTGTTGTATAGACTCTCCAGGTCATGAATCAGTCGAAAATTTCTTCTTATCGCTTCTGTTAGTGAAATGACAGCCCGTCAAAGTAGGATGTCGTAACTTTGAAACCCCACAAATGCCATAAATATAGGCATTTCGGGAAACGAAGACCACATCTGAGATCCTAAGCATCAAATGTATGTTGGTCGTGATATTCATCGAAATCGGAGATGGTTGGGCACCAATTTTGAAGCGATTTGTTATTGGCGTTGAGTGGCCTCTCGTTGTGATGCCAATTTTGAAGTGGTTTGGTAAATTGATGAAAGGTAGCTTCTGTATTGTTGCCTACGCTTCAATGACAGAAATTTATGAAGGTGAATTCTGCCATTTTGTTGATTCATACTCAACAGAACTGGTAGAGGAGTTCAATAATGTAAATAAGCACGCGATGCGATAATTATATATAACTAACTTATAAAAATCACTTAAATTGCAATATAAAAAGTTCACATTAAAAAACCGTAATAAAACTAAACACTAAAACCAAGATATTTCCAGCGTTGGCTCTTGAACACTTGCTGAGAGTAAATTGAGCAGTGGCGGGCGGTGTCTCTCTTAGTGGGGAAATAAGGATTATGTTGTGGCGGCAAAGCTGCCAACTATAGCTGAGCAAAGAAGTTTGGCGAATCTGACAGTATTACAAAGAAATATTGAGGCCTGTGGAATACAGGCCTTATGCAAAACTATAGCTGCCACCTCCAGATCTCTAAGTGAAGTATGTTTGGATGGAGGGGCGGCATCTATGAGAATAAGGGAAAAGCAATCATCGAACGTGGGATGGTGAAAATTAGCGTGTTGTGCTACCGCAATGGGGAACAGGCTTTAACCGAACGCCTGTGATTGTTCATTCTGATGGAAACCATAGTTTCAGTATTTAGTTTTATTACGGTTTTTTAATGTTTACTCTTTATATTGCAATCAAAATGATTTTTATAAGTTTTATGCTTTTAGAAGTTTTTATTATTAATAATAAAAACGTTCAATACAAATTTAGCTGCCGCAAGTGGAACTTAAAAACGAAACTATGTACTGGGTGTGTCGCGGGTATATCTTACAGCTGAGTCTGCGTCTGAATCAGAATAACAAGTGCCTCTCGCCGCGTGTGAAACTGAAAACTGCTTAACTGACATATCGAAACTGCATACCCCCGTTCGAAGTGGGACTGGTTATTTGCTTCTGAGCTGATTATGTGAACTTCAGCAACGTCGAACTTATAATGAGTACTGCGAACTGCTTCTGAGCAATTGTGCGCACTGCCTATATCTTGTCACATGTAGATCTTATAACTGAGTGCCTCGTCAGAGCAAACGCCTCCTTATATATTAAATGCAAATCAAATAATCGTTGGCTTAACGAAACCAAAGGGGGTCACACGAGCACATGCAGGTTTCGCGTCTATCTTTAAAAGTTTAAACATATATTTACCATTGGCTGGTTGAAATTCACCTGCCAGATATTTTGTTGACATTGGCTAGTTTAAATGCTAACAGTACAACGTCTGTCGGGTTCAAAGCCCTAACGGATTTGCAAGTCTTTCAATTTATTAACCCTGCAACAGCAGTCCTTTTAAAAATGCCAAGATACTCGTCCCTGGGAATTCTTCTCCCTCTGAATGGAATTTTATGGCTATCTCGACTTTCCAAAATACCGTAATGGAAAACGCCAGAGATATTTTATCTTTTGTCGACGTACAAGTCACATGTTAGCGTTATGCCGTATTATACATATATATTATTTACATTAATAATTACAATACATGAAATATTATGATATTGGGTTTGCAACGTACCTGTTATGTTAATATTTCAGGGGGGATGGACTGTAATAACTGCATCATATTTAACATTGGAACACAATTTGTCACAAACTTCACAATATTTTTAGGGAGAAAATAGACATTTTATTAGATATCGCTCTCGAAAATAAGTTGATGACCCCTGGCAATGAAGTATTGTTTACAACAATGAACAAATTTTGTGCTGAGAGTTAACCTAAGCTATTCCTTTGTACTGAAAAAACCTACATAAATGTTCACAAGAGCAGTTTAGCTGTCAAAAATAAAAATCTAATAAATATACAATTGATCAATGAAATAGACTACGAAAAAGTCGGCTATTGGTTGTAGTAATATTCTTAAGTTATAAGAATAACCGAACGCATATTTATAATGAGCTGCTTGTATAACAAAGATGAATATTTTCTGTGGCAACTCGTCTGAATAATATCGATATCAATGATGCTTAATGGTGGATTGCCACGAGTTCTAAATTTGTTTTTAACAATAATAATATTAATAAATAATGCAATTTATCACGAGTTCAATTCAATTACATCTTTCAAAGTTCGGAAAATGCAAATAGTTCCTTCAAGGATAAGTACGGTATTTATGCCTTCTGTAGAAGAAATATTCTTACCAGAAAATTTTTCTATGTGAAAAAAATTCTTTTGGTGTAAAAATATCGCCAGCGCTTTAATCAGCAAAGTAACACAGTAGATGGACAAAACATTAATTACTGCGATAGGAGATCCAGGTTAATGAAGAGGTTTGCTTTTTAGTAACGTAGGTGTCGTTGATGTAAATTTAATGAGAAAGTCGAAAGCTGGGGAAAAAAAAAAAGAAGAAAAAAAGAGTATTTCAAACCAGAATATGATAATAGGAAAACTTGGGAACTTCGGTTGAAATTATATATTTCTTATATCCAAATATCCAGTTATGATACTTTCCTAAATGCAAATGAAAAAATAATAAGAAAATAAAATTTTATGTACTTTCATAACAGTTCTGCAGGTTCTGAATTAGTATAACTTGTTTTATTATTAAAGTACTTATGGGCATAATATAGGAGGCAGTTAAAAGTACCGCCTCAAATATCTCCCAATATGAGCTCTTTTCGCAAAACTGAACTATAGAGAGGGGCTGACAAATTAAGGGTATAAATTATTATTGAACCAGAAAAAGCTATATAACGGAGATGTTTACTGCAATTATTAGTGCAAATAGTAAGATGGCCATATTGATTCAGTAAATTATATGATATGTGAGATGGAATTTAACAACTGCCACCAATTTAAATTAAGAGTTATTATATTAATTAATTTTGTGTAACATTTACATTTTCATTATAAGTGTCATTTCTATTTCTTGTATACCACAACGGGTGGCCAATTAAGGCACGGACTCATGAGCGGGAGGTTTGAGATTCGAATACCGTCAGGACTGAGATTTTTTCCTCAGTCGTCATAAATGGTAAATGCCGGGGAGGTACTCTAAACCTAAGCCTGGAATGATTCCTTACTTAAAAAAAATCCTTTCTCAACATATCATTTCATCTCATGTATCATCAGTGTTCACCACCTGTGGTGCCTCTGCAGTAAAAACAGGCGTTAAACACTATTAATTTATATTCCTGTACAAGTGTTGAATTATTGTTTGTGATGCTTATTTTCTTACTAGAGTGTAGAAATCTATTCTCTCCATAAAAATCTGACCTGGGAACTTCTGTTGCCTATTGTGAGCAATATTTGCAAAAGATGACTCAAGCAGAACCGATATTTCCTGTAGAATTTTATAGCATGGTCCGTGGTAAAAATGTTTCTTTGTATGCTGTCTGAAAGTTTTGTCGTTATTTCATTAGGCAAGGATACGGGTATTGCAACATATGACAACTACGAGGGGAAAGACAAGGTAGTAATCTCTCGAAGGGAGATCCTAAAGGTTTCATTTAATACGTGAGAGATGTGCTTGACATGCAAAAAGTCACGTAAGGCATCTTGCCAATAAGAGAGCAGAAAAGTAACGGGGGAAACAGATTACCCAACAGAGAAGTGGAACTGGAAGAAAATCTTTTAGGTTTTTCTGAAAACATATTTTAAAATAATTATGATAGCTTCGTTGAGACCGGAAGGCTGCCATATTTAATTAGTCTTGTAATTTTGCTGCCCAGGGACATTCTGCATTCTCCGTTCAGCTTGAGTCAGTGGGGCATAGCCGTGGAAAGATGTTCTCAGTTTAGTTCCAAGTCCGTCAGTGTAAAGAGAGTCAGTTTAGTTCAGTTCAGTCGAAGAGTATCGATAGTGGAAAAATATCAATGAGGAATAGGCAGTTGCGTCTCAAAATTAGTTGAGTTTAGTGGAGCTCAACATCTGAGTTATAAATTGTGTTAGGACGTCTAAGTGATAGCCCATAGTTAGTGCTAAAGTGGCACGTGTTGTCCAAAATTCTCCAAGAGGTATCGGTGACACGTTTAAGTGGAATAGACTCTGAACAATAAATTGTGTTTCGTTTCTATTACGAGAAATCTTATTAATCTCCTAGACTCCTTCCCCTATGGTCACAGGACCATAAAAGTAACAGAAAGTTACCTTTGCTAACAAATATGTACCAAATAGACACAATAGCTACTAGGGGCCGACACTTCCCCCCCCCCCCCCCCCAAAAGTAAGGAAACCTTGCTCTCAATGACAAATCAACAACACCAACAAGCCTTCAGAGCTGATGAGCATTTATATCAAAGCAGATATCGCGCATTTCGTTTTATTTTTCTTCTTTTTTATTTGTTTTATTCACGGACGGTCTTTAACATCTCTGGTCATCAACGTCACACTCAAATCAGGGCGTTAAACGCCGACAAATTTTGCTCAGAGGCCTCTTTTTTCAGGCTTGAGGTTCTTTATCGTGCTGTGAATCTACGACACGGGTTTACTTCCCTTTTGAAAGAAGCCATAATCCATCGGTCCAGGCATTTCGTTTTCATCGCGATGTGTCACCAGATCTAAGAAATTGCAACACTAAACTTATAAGCGTGGAAACAGTTAATACTATTGTAGCAGCATTTGTTTTTGGTATGTTCAAGGTAATTGCCCGAATTATTTATGGATGTACTATAGATAATTATTGATTCATGTTATATATGCAATATATATTTAATCTATAAAATCTTTATGAAAGCATAATATAGTCTAGCTAACACGTAAACACACCACGATAAATAGTAGGTGATCTGATCAGCATTGCCATCTCCTCCCTTAACTAAAGTTGCTCATGCACGTAATGCTGGGGTTAGCTTACAATTTATGCAAGTGTGTTGTATCCACATTCAATAAACTTTCAAACTTTCTAGGTAGTTTAATAAAAAGAGAAGTTTGATGTAAAAAGACACATTTATCTATATACTAACGTGTATGGGTAGGAAATAGGACACATCCGTAATGTGAGCAATTTGAGAATCTATAATAACGAAATTGTAGCTAGATGCTAAACAATTATTGTTTACTTTAGAATGTCTTCAAATCTGCTTCCCGAGCGAGGACATCTCCATTATTCACTACCTCATTGTCAACGTTTTTAACATCTTCTGATAAAGATCTCCAAAATCTCGGAGCAAACATATGACAGTGCAGCACTGATCGACAGTTAGTTGATTTATAGCGTCAGAGAGAGCTATCCATCTGACTCTGTGACCTAATGATTAAGGCAATAGACCGAAGATCCTAGGTTCGGATCCTGCAGAGCAGGTTTCTTTCCTTTTTTATTTTATGGTAAATTATGCTCGTGCATAAGATGTAAAAGAGAAAATGAAAAATATAATCAATGAGACACAAACTAGAAAGCAATAGACACTTTACTTGAAGCCAATATCGCAAGTATTGCGTCGTAGTTCATCTTGTACATGGCTGGTGCATGTGTGAATGTATCTTTCCTGTAAAATCTCTAAACTCTTTAGCCGATATGAAAACAACATCTTAAATCATAAATGATGCAATCTTGTTCTTCATATTCAGCACTGTCATCAAGTCTCTTTTGAGCTAGCGGTTGTTTAATTTTTTAAATCTATCCCAATACAAATTGTTTCGCTTTATTTTGTTAGAGTCTGTTAATTTCTGTGGTTGATGATGATTCTTTTCTCAATCGATGCCTCGTTGTTAATCACGTTTGTAGAGGTTACTTACTTCTCAACGCGGACATAGTTTTGTGCATATAGAATGCTACACCTTATGGTCTTAAAAGTGGTTTCCTGCATCATTCCTATAGTATATCTTGGCGAGATACAGTTAGCTCTCATTTAAATCCATTATTGGCAGCAAACAAAGATAGAAGTACACCCTTGTGCAAATTAATGTGAAAAAAGACATTATTCTATTTTTTTAATTATTTCACAAAATTGTAATATTATTTTTTACTGAAACAGTTGTTAGTACTTAATGTGCCCACCCTTGACCTTCATTACAATTTTCACTCATTTGGGAATAGAGTCAACGGGTTTCTTATATATTTCACTTCTGGGGTCATGAAACGACACTATTATAGGGTTGAGATCCGGTGAATTTCCAGGCCAGTCCAAACACCGAAAACCATTTTTCGCCATGAAGTGTTTAACATTCTTCGATGCATGACATGGGGCAATGTCTTACTGGAAAATCGCCTTTTCAATGTTCAGTTCCTTTGCCGATCTCTTCAGTTCTGGGGCAGCTCTTTACTCTAAACTTGTCGCTGTTCAAAAGGAAACAAACATTTAGTGCCTGTGAATGCAAAACACCCCCAAAACATCTTTTGTGGAAACTTTACCATTTGTTTGATGTACTTCGGGAGATTTCCTCTCCATCGCTTTTCCTTACATACGAGACGTTCAACCCCTTCTCCACTCTTCTAGTGTCTAGTTCTATATTTTCTAGCCTATACCACCTTTTTACTCATACGATACGTTAATAGCTGTTTTCTGACCGGTCTTCTAGCTTTCTTTCCAGCTTCTAGAAGCCGTCAACGCATTGTTGAAATGCCTGTTTTCAGCCCTGCAGCCTCGAAATCTTTTTGTAAATCAAAATTGATTTTTTCAGGTTTCATTTTCCTGATTCTGATTTAGATAGGCATACTCTTTCCTTTCGCCCCTTCCTTTGAGGTGAAAATGACCCAATCTCATTGGATTAGCTTTTCTGCTCAATCCATCCACCTTATAACCAAATAAGCAATTTCACCCTACAACCCCCATCCCGTCTCTGCGGTAAAACCCAACACAGGGTACGGACGCAGCAACTATACTCAGGCTGAGCACTGACTTCAGCCTGCCAGATTACTTCGGTCTTCGGTCTTCCATCTGATTATATTGTTAACAGCACACAAACTTACATTAAATTCAGCTGCCAGAGTTATATTATTAAAATGAGGGAGGTTTATGATCTTACTTTTCTTTTTAGGTGTGATATCCATTATGAATAAAAATATAGTTGGTAAATAAAACGTTAAAAGAGCAGGAAACAAGCAAATTGCTTAACTTCTAGTATAACAATAAAATCAATAACTATAATTAACTATCTCAATAATGAATATCAATAATGCGGTGTGGAATTGGAGGGAAACACTTATTAGCACTGAAAAACTTATAAAACTAAATTTACCTGCTTGTTCGCATTAATTCGCACAAGAAAGTGTATAAGATTTTTTATAAACGAGCAAGTTTTAGGTTGGATAAAAAAAACACGTGTTTTTCTTTTTTATTTATCTTTGTTATTCCTTTTTCTTAATGTCCTTTCTAATGTTCTTATTTTTCCTCGTTTCTTTACGGAGGAAGAGGGACAGATTAATAAATGGCAGTTTTGCAAATGTATGCGCTATTTGAAAAGTTGTGAAGGTTCTGATGCCATGTTTTCCTTGTCATTGTATGGAACATAATTATACGAGAACATCATGGCGATAAGCGACGATGACATTATGTGCAGGAAATGTCTATATTTTTACAGTAGAGTAAATTTGTTCGTCTCTGTTTACTGGCGCTAGTCGTGGTAGCGGCGTACCGCGGGGTGGTAAATTGAAAATTGATTGCACAAGGGAAATTATCGCCACCTATGAGAGGGCGAATGTATTACATGCACTCAACTGTGGCTGTAGCACTCAGTGCGGGAAGTGCTTGTAAATACAGGGGTGTTTTAGTTTCGAACTCAGAACAGTTTTTTGTATTTCTGCCTAATTGTTGTGCATATTTCTAATTCGTATGTCTTTTGAAACAAACCACTTCATCTAACACCTATTCATTTACCTTAGTCGAAGAAACAAATTAGAGAAAGACAAGTGTTGAATTCTCAATTCATTACCTCCGTAAGACTGTTTGGAGTTTCTTAATTTGTTCCTCAAGTAAAGTTGTTAACATACTCAAGTTTGTATTTTTAACAACACACCTAACGGATTATATTGTCTTGTCGACATTTATCCTAATAAATAAATGTCTGCACAAAACTTGCTTCTTTTCTTACGAGCTGTTAAAAAACTGAATGCTGAATAGATCTTTACCAGTTCGAGAACAACCTCAGACATTCAGCTCTCAACGTATAACTTAATTTTGACTTCTTAGAAATACGAGTTTTTAAACTTATCTACGTTCCGGTAGGGAGAAATTATCTTGATGAAACCGTCTCCTGTCTTTTTTTTTCACTCAGAAAGCGCAGTTGCCATGCAACGTTAGGTGTTGAGAGTCTGCGAGGATTTGCGTGCCCTAATTCGTTCTCATACACAACTATAGAGAATATAACGAGACAATAGGTTTATATTGTTTATTTGATGATCATTATTATTATTATTATCATCATTACTGGTGATACTTAAAATATAGAAGCACTGTTCGTACTCATCATCATTCCTAAATGAAATATTTACAATCTTTATTTGTAACTATTTAAGGACCGATGTCAATTAGCATTTTTCTTATCTCAGAGATATCGGTTAAGTAACATTAGCATTTGGGCAGATAAAGAAAAAGGTAACTTCGCTAGGCTAATTTCGCCCAAGAATTCGAATCTGCGCCCTCTTCTCTTGCAGTTGATTTCGAATTTTCGTTATGATCGATCGAACCCTGAAGATGGAGATTTTTCATTTTATTTTATATTATGCAGTTATTATGCAGGTTGCGTATTTACTGTCAACTATTAATACAGAAGAGAAGGGAATTTAACTTGTCGACTCTCATATTATTTTTAAATTATGAAAAAGTTTTTGATAGGTAATTATGGTTAAGATAATTCAGAGTCTAAGTACAAGAATTAAGACTGACAGTGGCGTTAGAATTGGAAACAAAACAGAAGAAATAAACAAAGACCTGAAACACGGATGCATTGTTTAATATATTTAATATTCTTTAAAATGCATTAAAAGATGACACCGTTAAAACAAGATTAACACTTAACACTGTGAAACACTACTAAAAGCACGATATTTCGGGCCGCTTCGCCGACTCTTGTTAGGCGTTAATCTTATTTTTAACCGTGGCACCTTCTAGTGCATTTAAAAGAGTTGTTAAGTCTCCACAAGAGTTTTTAACATTTCTGTCAAATGTACGTATTTACAGGATGTTAATGAATTACATCGAAATATTTTTCAAGAGTGTAGAGATGTCATATATAAACAATTTCATATAGATAATGTATGGCCCACAACTACACACAACGCAGTTATGTGTTGTTAAACATTTTGGCATCAGATATTAACAATGCGGTGTTAAAGCGAAGCCGGGTGAAAAAATTAGTTTTCAGTGTCTTTAAAACTGCCTTGCTAGCATAGAAAAATCAATTTTACTCAGCTTGTTATCAGCGTTTTCATCATTTAATAAAATAAACATTCCTCCAATCTCGAAATAATCATGTGACAATGCGACATTGATCATCTATTAATTGTCTCCTTGCATTATGTAGCCTACTCTAGAAGGAGCTCTTTGCTTGTGTGGCGTAAAGCAAAAACTGGTGTTTCCCAAACTGCGGGTTCAATTCTTGGCATGGCGTTAATGTCATTGTTTTATTAAATATGAAATGCTGCGACATGCATACTAAAGAACTGTGAATGAAATTTAATGCTTTCAAGCTTTATTCTATTTCTCAACAATGAATGTATTAACAGTGTACATTGACTAATAAGCTTGCTACTAATATGATGGCAAAATTCTTAATTTACCTAACACATACTCAGGACACGATTCTAAGTGGTAAGTATAATAACAACTACGCGGGTTATAACTATATGAATTGATATGTTAAGATTTTAGTGTGTAAATTGAAACAGCAACTTAAAACTTAGGCTAAAATTTGTATTATTAGGCCAGACAGAAAACAAACAAAATAAAAAGTGATGAACGAGAATTGAACTCGAAAACAAATGACCATCTCTTAATCGAAAGTTAATGTCATAACCATGGCGCCAGAGTGATACATTCAGAAACCTACCTTCGTTATTATGTGTTACATAGTTTCGAAATTTGGACAGGCAATCTGTTTACTATTCCAAATTATTTATATACGACATCTCTGCACTCTTTCGAATTACTTCGGTGTAGTTCATTAACATTCTGTATATATAGACGAAGCACTAAAAGAGTGGAAAAACCAATTTATTGAAGGTATTCAAATTAATAGATTATAAGTTAAAAATACTTTTAATTGCTGACGATCGGTTTATTTTTGAAGAAACGGAAGATGGTCTACAGAGAAGTGTTAATAACCTTAAAGACATCATGGAGACATATAATTTAATGATTTCAACAACCAAGACAAAACCGATGGTCTTTAAAGAAAACAATCATGTGAGATGTAAGGTAGTTATTAATGAATAAATAATAGAAGAATTATCTAGGTTTTAATATATCATATAGTAAAAATGAAGATTTCACTATAAAACTAAATAAATTAAGACAAATTAATGAAACAATGAGGAGGACATTAAAGAACAAGACGTAAAAAGTAAAACAAATGAAATTCTATAAAGTAATGACGGTGCTAATGGCAACATATGGGAGTGAAAACTGAACTATGAATAGAACAGACAGGAAAAGGATAGAAACTGCAGAGATGAGTTTGTTAATAGAAGTAGCTGAATTTACTTTTCTAAACAAACAAATCAATGAAGAAATCCAAAAACATTGAAGTATATATATATATATATATATAAATGAATGAAGAAATCCAAAATCATTGAAGTATATATATAAATGGAAAAATAAATTGATATCAGTATATATTAAGTCGGTCCTGGTGGTGTAATGGTAACTATACTTGCTTTCTAAACCCAAGGTCACGGGTTCGAACCCGACCAGGATCGATGGATTTTTTCGGGCGTAAAAATTCTAAGTATGGCTTCCTTCGGAAGGGAAGTAAAGCTGTAGGTCCCGTGTCGTACATTTACGGCACGAAAAAGAACCTCAAGCCTGAAAGAAGAGGCCTCTGAGCAAAATTTGTCGGCCGTTTTACGCCCTGAATTGAATGGGACGCTGATGACCTGAAATGTAACAGAGCGTCCATAAATAAATCAAATAAAAAAAAGTATATATTAAGAATGAAAGATGAACGGACCAACATTTTTACTAAATTATAAACCTTGAGGATATCGCCAAGTAAGAAGACCAAGAATAAGATGGAATGATATGTTTAATTGAGGACGGGACAGGCCGAATAACCTATACTTTGTGGAAGAAGAAGAATTATTACAACTTTCCTGCCTGCAACAATAAAGATTTTAGCAGTTTTTCACATTTAAGTGTTTTTATTAGCACGCAAATAAATGACTGTCAACCAACAACAATATATATAAACATTATTAACAATATTTATGTATTAGAAGCGGTACTTTCAATAGCTGGTTCTCTCTCCTTTTCTGTAAATAAATCCGCTCTATTTAGCAAATAAACGTAATTTACAAAGTATGTGAACCTACAGGATGCAGTAACAATAAAACTGTGACTTGCGGAGAACTAGGCAATTTCTGACCCCACGTGCCATGCAATAACAGCACAACAAATGGCGAAACGACTTTTGCGTCCTCTGTAACGACCTGTATCCGGTCTTTTTAACAATTCCTTCACATTTAATGAGCGCTGAAAGGGGGGAGGGCTGTGGTTATAGAAATTATTACTTGTGCCGTAACAGGAAACTTTCGGTTGTCTTCCGGTTATGAGCGCTTAGGTCAATAGCTGCAGATGGCGCACTAATCCTTGTGAACAGTTTGCTGCATCAAACAATCTAAGCTTAACTTAAGTGAACAAAATCCGTACACTACGCCTTGTTCGCAGATCTGTTACAGAGCGGCAATTCACATTCTGCATCTCTTGTAATGCGTTACAAAACCAAAGGCTTAAAGCACTTGTAGCTTTTAGTTTATATGTTTCCAAAGTATTAGCCAACTTTAGAAAATTATCAGGGGTATAGTCGTAAAAATACCGAGGTTGCCAAAAAATGTATACACACTTTGACAGTAGATATCTATTTAATATATTTCAAAGTTGGACCAAAAACAACAGTAATGTGTAGTATGATGTTCTGTAAACAGATGTCACTCACATTACGTTATGATAGCGTTGCTACATGATAGATAAATCAACATGAACAAATGAAGCCAAGATTATCGTATAATGTTCTGTAAACAGATGTGACTCACATTACGTTATACTAGCGTTACTACAACAAAATGGAACCCAGATAATCGTTTGAACAGTTGAAAGCAATTTAGAAGTGGTATTGGAAAACCGAGAATGTTGTTGAAGTTCAAAGGCAATGGAGATGTGTGTATCGCGTTCTCCGGATCTAACTCCGTTGGAGTTCTACCTATGGGGAACTTTAAGGATGTTGATACCGTAGAAAACCAGCTACACTGGCAGCACTTCGGGAAGAAATTGAAACGGCATGTGCTGCAATCGCTGAGGATACTTTCGCAAACGTTACTCAATCAGTAGTTCAACGTACTCGGAAGTGTATCGACGCCGATGGTGGTCATTTTGAGCAACTGTTGTAACTGTAAAAATCTAAGATGATTAGTGCTCATCATTTTCTGTTTGTGTTAATTCAGTTTTAGTATGTTAACACAGTTTTTCTTTTCCTGAAGTAGGTATATACATTTTGGTGCCCTCTGTATAGTACCAGGGTAGAAAATAATAATAATAATAATAATAATAATAATAATAATTATAATTATAATAATAATAATAATAATTATTATTATTATTATTATTATTATTATTATTATTATTATTATTATGTACACAAACCCAATTAAAAGAGTTTCCATATCTCCTCATCTAGTTTGCTTTGCTGTGATCGGTCGTCATATGTGAGATGTAATATAATAACCATGCCCTAATGTATGGTATGACTTTCCATAAGAAACTAGTAGTTCATTGAATTATATGAACATCATTATTGTCTACCAACAGTTTTGTTCTAAGTTCATTTACAATTATTTGTATAGCACTGAAACCTTATTGACACTCAGTCGTGCTAAAAATGTTAGACATTTTTTTGTTACTTGCACCAAAATATAAACAGTTTAACAAGTGGAAATTGTGAGCACATTATTATTATTATTATTATTATTATTATTATTATTATTATTATTATTACTATTTCTGCATGTTTCACATTAATGTCTATATCTTCAGAACGAGCATCACTTCCAAATTTGTCAGTAGGTTCATTTTCCTCAGTTTAGCTTCGATTCGCTTGTGTCACTCTGTCCCGCGATTTCCATATACAACACACACTCAGAAGTGGATTTCGAGGTTCTGAACTCAAAGGCTATACACAGACCACCAAATATTATTTTAAAATGAACCATACCTGTCTACGAAAAGAATAGCTTTTTTCAAAAAAGAAATACCAACGCATTACGTTTACCAAATCTAGCATAAAAGAACAACTTTTTAAAGGGTAAATTATACTGGTTAATAATGATTTGGTTTTAGCTGTTTCTTATGTATCTAAATCTGCTGATTCTGTTTATTAGTGTTTGTAATATGTAACATTTCATTACATTGCGTCAACAATTACTCATAATGTTTGGTGATTGTTGCCTGTGAATCCACGATTTGCAACAATTACATTTCCCTCACAAGAATGTGACAGTTGCCAGACGAATAGACGCTTTCTTTAAAGAAGTTATTCCTCTTCTCTCTTCTGTTGTCAAAGAAATGTATAATACCGTATCTAATAGAGCATTATAAGTGTATACGAAACATGTCTCACAAGTGTCTTAATGATAGAAACAACTTCTGTTATGTGTGTGGCGAGTAGTGTTTAACGCCCGTTTTCACTACTGAGGCACCACAGGCGGTGGACACTGATGATACATGAGATGAAATGATAAATTGGGAAAGGATTTTTTTTTTTTTTTTTTTTTTTTTAAGGAAGGAAGCGTTCCAGGCCTAAGTTTAGGTACCTCCCCGGCATTTGCCAGTTATGAAGACTGAGGAAAACCTGGAAAAAACCCCAGTCAGGGAGGACGGTCCTGGCGGGATTCGAACCGCAGACCTCCCGCTCACGAGTCCGTGCCTTAACGACCTCGGCCACCCGCGGCGGTGTGTGTGTGGCGAGCTTACTTTAAAAGTCTAGAGGCGAAATGTTACTTCTCTGGTTAGAAGAGCTTATGAGTTATTTTGACAACAAAATAGACCAGAACAAAACGGAAAACTGTTGTACTAAATGTGTAGCACTATTAACTAGCAGGTTAAAAGGATCCCTTTTGCAGTGTCTATGATATGCACGAACCTAAGGATCATTTGAGAGGCTGCTACTACTACTTGACAAATGTGTCTGGATGCTAAACAGTAGGGCCTCAAATAAGAGAACTGATGAAACAATTTGAAACCCAGTTAAATATGCAAAGGTCAGCTGCATGGATGACGTAAACTTTCTGGGAACTACAGAGAACTTGTCAGTGAACTGATTGAGAAGTACAAGATTATGAGATGTAATATGTCTTTAAAAATACACTTTCTCCCTCCCATCTTGATTTCTTCCCTGAAAACCTGGGGGCTGTGAGCAACGAAAAAGGGAAGCGTTTCCATTAGTACATCATGGTAATGGAAAGGCGCTATCAGGGTAAATAAGTTGGCAGACTACTATTGGACACTGAAGAAATATACAGCAGAAAATGCACTTCACATACATTTTAGGCGAGCAGATCTAATTTCAGCAAAGATATAATATGAAAAATGTTTTTCATGCGATTATTCAAAAACCCTGAGTAATGCAAAAATTCTGTAAAAAGATTTGAAATCAGCACAAAAAGTTACTTAGAATCGCCCATTGTTTCCCTTGTAAATGACAAAAAATTGAATTTTGTTAACTAGTGTTTTTTTTTTTTTTTTTTTTTTTATCTTTTTCGTACAAGTACAGTCGTTATTGTAGCTTCTACACGTTTATGTTATTAACTCCGCACGCCACTGAGTTTAAATGATTGAAATGTAAGACCTAGCCCGTCTTCCACCATAGGTATTATTTTATTACTATACATAATTAGAAAGCCCTAGCATTAAAGTAAATGTTAGCACACCTCCTCTACAAGAATAACACCCATAACTTTAATAGAACTGCAAGGAAAAAAACACTGTAATTAGATACTAAAGAATACGTGTCTCTCACCTAGAAATGGGAAGGTTGGTCATGCGTATACTTTCATTATTTTAGTGCGAAGCAGCGGGAAAGATAAAGTTGTTATTTTGGTAAAATATGAAACATATTACAGGAACACAGAACGTAACTATGTATAATACTTTCTATTATAAGTTTACCCGGGGAAATATTTATACTACTTGTGTTGTTTTATCAATATCTTTTGAAAAAACAACCTTAAAATTATTCTTCATAAAATCAGTTAGATATTTATCCATGATTTGATGTTTTAATACGGAAACGGATGTGTCCTCAACTAACTTTAAATGCAGCAGTAAAGAATGTAAACAAAAAACGTTCATGCAATATGTGCAAATTACGAATATAATTCATGTGACCAAGCTATTGCAATGAAAACAAGAGCTGAAACTGAAGCGAAAAGTAAACTTCCTTTTCGACTCAATATGTTTGTGGGAAATGTGAGTTTAACCATTCGGTGGTGAGGCGTTGCACATTTTCTGCAACTAATTTTTAGTTCAAAACCCAAATGTGACGCCCTGTTAATAATTTGTCTATTTACTTTAGTAATTAACGTTAAAACGATTACTGGGAGTGGCGTGTCATCTGTTCGTTGGGAGCAGAATGCAAACAGATGTACAGGACTATTTCTGAGTAATGTTTCGGACTCGGAAAGAGTAAACAGAGATAGGAGACGCTTTAAGCGTAGGGTTTTGGAATGGGAAAGATGCAAACAAAGTTAGGGGGCGGTTTTTTAACGGCTTAGTGTGTCGGAATCGAAAAGGGTAAAAAGAAAGAAGGACACTTTCTAATGATATATTTCGGAATTTGAAGGATATGAATAGCGTTAGGGAACTCTTTCTAATGGCGTAGTGTTTCGGAATCTTATAAAAAGAGATGGGGGATGACTTTTATTGGCATAATGATTGAAATCGGAAAGATATAAACAGAGTTAGGGAACTCTTTCTAATGATGTAGTGTTTCGGAATCGGAAAGATATAAATAGAGTTATGGGAGGCTTTCTTATGACTTAGTATTTCGGGATAGGAAACTTATAAAAAGAGTTAGAAAATGCGTGTTATTTTTATAAGTGTTTAACGACTATTTTTACTACTGAGGCACCACAGGCGATGAACACTGATGATACATGAGATGAAATTATATATTGGGAAAGGATTTTTTTTAAGGAAGGAAACGTTCCAGGCCTAAGTTTAGGGTACCTCCCCGGCGTTTGCCATTTATGAGGACTGAGGAAAACATTTTAAAAAAAAACTTCAATTAGGAAGGACAGGACCTTCTTCCTAGCTGAAGAGGATTCGAACCCCTGACCTCCCGCTAACGAGTCCGCGCCTTAACACCTCGGTCACCCGTGGCGGCCCCCGGCAACTGACCGTAAGAGATTCGACCCCTCCGGATTTGCGGACTGACACGCTGGCTGTGAATGTACCTTGTGCAATTTCTGCTCCTCTGTAACCTCAACATGATTAATATGAGATTTTTCGATTTTCATATGAAAATGCTTTAAACTGCATGAGCAGGCAAGTACTTCGACCAGGACAGGAGTGACAGTATTCTCAAATAATGTGCCCTTTTGCTGCAGGTATCGTCTGAAAAATAATGTTTTACATTACCTACGGAAAACTATAACTTATTAGCCGAAATGCATTCTTCTTTAAATATCTAACTGTATTTTTGAGCATAATATTTTCGTCTTGTTTCTTTGGATTTTAAAATAAAATTAAATCAATCAATCATCTTCTTGCCCGTAAATTGTCAAGTGTGTTATGCTTAATTTTACTGCTACAAGATTTTGAAGAGGAAAATAGTTCTTAACGAAAGAGCCCACTACGGCCCAAAAATATTTCCTGCACTTCCAACCGTCCCATAGGAATATAGGAACTAGGTGCAAACACTTTCATTAAATCGAAAGAAAAAAATTCGAAATGAACACTTTCTTATAATGGACCAAACAACACGCGTAGTATAATCGCTTTGTTATTAATTGTTCTCTTTTCTTCATTACTTTATAGTATATAGCTATGGTGTTTGCAGTTAATACTCTAAAATAGGTATACTTAGAACAAGATCTAGTTAATTAATGTTGCAGCATGTGCAGCGACCCAGGTCAAAAGCTGTGAGGGAAGGTCCCATTAACTTATAAAGGATGCAGCGCCTATGCTTTGGAGGTCCGTAAACATTAATTAAAACGAACAATACGCACATAATGCTGTACTGTAGCGGAACATCATTTGATATGGTCCTGTTCATTCCAGAGAGGGGAATGACTTGCATGCACGTATCTCCCCCTTCGTTTTAATTCATCCTTATCAGTGTTTTCATGTTTCATTTTTTATTTTCCCTACCTATATTGTTATAAAAATGCTATCACAGAACAAACCATAGACTTAAATGAATACATTCACACGCATACACCTTTATAAAAGTTATTTTCCTCAACAACACGACTGTTTCATTCAGTTAGTGGCTAAAACCAATTAATTCTTCATGTATTCACTTTTGAAGCAGATCCCATTACGGAGTTTGAAAACTTTTGTTTTGTTTTGCCTGACCTAATGACAGAGGTATTTTCTGTTTATATAACTTTAGGGATAATCAACACGCAAATGTATTTTCTATTTTTATCTCATTAACACTCTCTCTTGACTCTGAAGTGAGGTTAAGTTAGTTCTGGATTAATAATAGTTAATAGAGCAGTTAAATCTACATCTTAGATTTTAAAATGCTTTGAATAGTGAAATCTGATACCGTCAAGCCTAAAGCTATCACTGTCTTCCAAAAATCATAGGGAAATTTCAGAAAAAAGAAACCCTCACCCAAACAATTTCTCAGAATTGAACTGGAATCCCAGTTGACAGCACGTTCTTGTGCGTATTACGGTGAAGCATTCAAATTTCTTTAATATATAAATGAAATCTTGCTCTCTATAATTAGTTTTATAATAGGAAAGGGATACAGCAAGTGCTAAATATTTATTGTGTTAGATTTTCACATTAAAGATGCAACCATGTCCATCAGTGCGCGCTAACAATTGCAAACAAACACCACATTCATTCTATAACAAATGATCAAATGCAGCCACTTTAGGCAATTAAACATGAGCGGTCTAAAAGTGTTAAATCCAATTCATCGAGCAATTTATACCATCTAATGGAATTAGACACCCCTAAAGGCTTCCCCTTTAGAAATATTATTTTTTTAACATCACTTTAGGTGTGAGAGTTGGTTCTGCACAGCTATCTTTTCAGTTCTCCAGACACGTAAATTATCTGGGATTCACTCGAACTCATTCTTGAAGATCGCTTGATTAATTGGTTCTGACGAAATACAGACTGCATACTGTTGGCAAATGTCGAAATTGTATTCTGCGTGTTGATTAAAAATAAACAGAATATTATAATTATTATAATAAAATAATTATATACACTACACTCTAATGAACCAAAAACGAAAGAAAGAAGAAAAAAAAAAACGAATCCATGTTTGGACAGCGAAAAATTAGGGTTAAGTACAATTTGTTTCTTATATCGTAAATATGTATATTTATATTTGTGTTCTAACATCCTCTGTACCACTGCAAGGCAATGGCCTCTCAGAAATGCGCCAATAGTTAAATAACTGGAAGTATGTTACATATATAACACGTTTTGTGAAAATGGAGATTTAGTGTCCTCACAAAATTTGGAAATATTTCTTTTTGCAAGCAGTTCTATATCCATTTCTGGCACTTTCAAGCAGGTGTTAACGCTTGGGACCACACTCAGGACGTTCGGGGTTCAAATCCCTTGAGAATGGTAATCCTTACCTTTTGTTTTTCTCTGGTTTCTTGTGGTCACTTACGCGAACCCTGGGATGGTCTTTCGCTTCCACGAAACTATCGTTCTCTGGTTTTATATGATTTCATTCCTGGTTCTACCCCACGTTGTTGGGGTGCTCTAACTGGAAACAATGTTAGGGCCTCCCGTTTGCCTCACTACCTGGTGCCTCTCTCACCTTATACCTTTCTTCCAGAGGTGCCCCCCACTGAAGATGCAGGCACAAACGGCCAGTTCTTGAGCAAGTCTAAAGTACCAAAATATCCTCGTCTGATTCTAGAAATGCAATCCAATTCAATGTAACTAATTGGAAAAATAAATATTCTCATAAGAGGATCAGGGAAAGTATTAAGCATATTGTAATCAAATAAAATTAAAAACAAATAAAAATATGATACGGTCAATATTTCAACTTATCTTTCCTTGCCTCCTCCTACCGCCACGGGTGGCCGAGGTCGTTAAGGTGCGTATTCATGAGCGGGAGGTCTGGGGTTCGAGTCCCACCAGGACCGTCCTCCCTGACTGAGGTTTTTTCCAGGTTTTCCTCAGCCCTCATAAATGGCAAATGCCGAGAAGATCTTGAACGTTTCCTTCCTTAAAAATCCTTTCCCAATATATCATTCCATTTCATATATCATCAGTATCCACCGCCTGTGGTGCCTCAGTAGTAAAAACAGCGCCTATCTTGGTAACGTAATTCAGGGTATATGACTGTGCAATGAATGTAATAGAGCAGATACGTCCTTGCTTTCTTTCGGTGAAGAAGCTCCAAAATTGGGTGTTGTTTGCGTCCTTTTCAATTGGACATTTTCTATGTAGCTTCTTCACTGTGTTGAGCTAGTGACCCAGGTATTTGAGGATATGAATTTGAATGAATTTATTTCAGCAAGCAACATTACAGTGAAACTTACATAAGCAAACAAAATATCTATGAATTTAGCAGCATCAAAACTAAGGATCTCCCATACTTTAACCATTAGGTTATATGTATGTTAAAGAACCCATAAAAATAATTACCATTTTCATAACTCTGTGTGTCCAACTCCTTCTTTATATTTTTTCTCTACTCATTCCTTACTTTTCCTTAGAATTCCCCAGTCTTGTTTATTTTCTCTACCCTCACGTCTGATAACATTTTAATCACCGCTATATCTTGTAATTTGCCCCATGTTTCATCCCAGATACTATCCCTCTATCTTTTTACCATTTTACATTCTATGAGACAGTGAAACACACGATCCACTTTCCCACACATGATGCACCCTTCTTTAAAATTTATTCTTAATCCTTTTAGAAATAATACCCCTCTATACATCTATGCAAGCAATTCTTCCGAATTGATAAAAATGATCTATATATTTCTTCCGTCCCCAATTTCTTTTATAACTATTCTATATAAGTCTAAAGAACTTTTATCCTCTAAACTGGCGCTAATATATTCTCATATCTTCTACCCTTTGTCTCACTTCTTTCCAAAATCACTGAATATTTTTCACGCAATCACCATACCCACTCCAATTTCTTCTAATAGTTTCCCTACTTCTCCAACTCTCTCTTCCCAGTACATCTCTTTGGTATGTAAAACATTCTTTTATATTTGAGGATAACAAAAATGAAATTAAAATGTAATGTCTGTTATGGTTAGGGTTTTAATGGTAAATTTTTTCTTTAAAAGGAAAATGTAATTGTTAGCCAGGTTACTTTATGGGGTTTTTGTAGTGTGTTTTAAAGTGAATTTGCCATGGCAATGACGCTTGAAAGTGTTGATATTGCTGGCAAACTGTAATATATAATTACTTGCATAAATGAAATCTTTTATGTATGTTAAATATTTATAATTTCTTAGCCCAAAAGTTATATAATATGCCAATTAACTGGGTCAGCTATTTCATAATCTCTCGTGTGAGCCTTAGTTTTAAAAATTGTTTTGAAAATATTAATAACATTGGAAATGTATGATGTTTTGTTGCTGCTGTACATTTTGATTGTGTTATCCTGGGTATTCATATTGCTTTAATCATTACTATTTTTAATATTAAAATAATTAGGTGTGTGTTATATTCACGACTTTAAATAATTACATTCAAATGGTTATTGCTGGATTTTGTGAAGTCATCATTCTTCTCCCGCACTGTAGAGCCACCTTTCTAGAACACTTCTAGAGATTTTAATCCGGCATATTCCATAAGCAAATGTTAAAAACAACAACGAGGTTGATTAAAATTGGTCGATGTATTGTGCAATTTCGAGGCAGAGGATATTTACGAAAAATTCAATATTGTGACGGGTCCTCACACCCACGCATGTCCAAGAGTGAATGTTACATAGCCTGTAGTAACAAGCAGGAACATTTTATGTATCACGAAAATGTATTCATGGCTACTTAGACGTATAACTCTATGACAAGAGGGAAAAGGTTGCCTTTTGTAATATTTTGTGCCCTCTTCTACTGATAATGACTGGAGTAATGGGTCTCTCTATGGTGACAAAGCTAAGTGCATGCAGGTGTCCGAACAATATGTCCTTTGTATCTTTAGTTGCTGGAGATACTCTGAAATTCGTTAAAGTTGAGGGGGAACAGGCGCTGGCTATGATGTCATTACATAGAATGATCATGAGCTCGCCAATGAGGAGCCAAAGAGTTGATGGATTTAAAGTGAGCGCGTTTGGCAGCACGAGAGCTGACCAATAATATTTGAATATTTTGAAGGCTCAGATTCGGCGGGCGCTATGCTGTGCCCCCCGTGAGCTCTTGTTCCCACACGAGACACGTTTGAAATTAGCTTATTAAGGGAAACAACGTTGCAAAAGCGCGTTTTTGATTACCAACATCGCATTAGACGCTTCACCAATCCCAGTTCCAGATAGTAAAGGGAAGTCTCCAGGAGGCATCTCCGGTCAGTACAGTGCAGTAATTGCCAAGAGGCAGTCCTAGATACAGTAGGAGAGTGAAAGACAAGAGGCTCACTATGTAGTGTTAGAGCGGTAGATGCGATTTCAAGCAGCGTATGTAACGCGGCGTTAATGTCAAAGAGGCAGCAAACCAGGTGGCCGACAACAAAATGTCGTGTGAATAAACACCATTAGGGGTTTAATGAAGCAAATTGTGTGATTTGAACCTCCTATTTTCATCTCCCTCCTCCCGTGGCCACTACGGCACGAAATGTGACTTCGGGCCCCTGAACGACCCGGGATATGAAGTGGGACCCTGGGTACGTCCATCATCATCATCATCATCATCATCATCATCATCATCATCATCAACAAGAGCACACTAAAACCACTTTAATATTTAAAGAACACTTCCAACGGTCATTCTAACCATAAACGAACTAAAATGAAGTTCCATTCCTATATACAAAATATTTAGTTTTAGAGGTTAAGTAATTTGATCTTGAAGTGAGAGTTCACAAATTGAAATATACTCACTTGCGTTATACTTAAAATTGGCTTACTAAGAGTGATAATTGTTAGCAATGTCTTAATCTTTCCATTAAATGGATTTAAGTCAAATCTGAGCATGCGAGTGAATTTTAAAATTAAAAGTGACCCTCATCATGAAAATAGTGATCAGGTGTACATGCTTCTCAATTTAGTATTAACAAGGAAAATAATGGTTGCATACACAAGTTGTTCTCTGCAAATATTTACGATACATTTGCCCCGATCTCTAACACTAATTGATCTTCTACACGCCAGATGTTTTGTTACAAGTTAGTTATCAATAATTAATCTGGCAAACAAATCAGGCTACAGTAAACTTAAAGCGTGCATATATTGTAAAAGGAGGATCTACGGAGGTTGCATCCTGTACATTTCATTATGTATCAGTCCATTATGAAAATTAAGCAAATTTGAGCATTGAGCACTAGTAGGCCACATATTTGACCGGCGTTTTGAACAACTTAACTTCCCTTTATCGTATTTTGTGCATTTTAAGTATCTTTCAAATGCCCAGCAACATATATTTAGCCTATACCGGGGATTTTGCTTTAATAAAAAAGGCAGAAAAAGCATTGCCTTGTTTCATAATATAAACTGAAAATGTTCAGATCATAGGGCTAACGAATGAAGAGATGCAGAAATTGGTGGAACAGTTTTCTGATTCCAACAACATACAAGGGTAGGTTCATAAGTTTCCGGCCTCGCCGATAAGGATTATTGTCTCCACAAAACCCTTACCTACTGTCATACCTTATCTGTTAAGTAAATAATTTCAGCTTAACTTTCCCGCCGTTGTGTTCAATTATTCACGTATAGTTACATAAAGAAGGCTTTGTGTAGAGGTTTGTGTCATGTTCATAATGGAATTTCGAGCTGTTCTTAAGTTCTTCACAAAAGAAGGACTTACTCCAAATGAAATTAAACAGCAATTGGACGGTATATATGGGGAAGCACTCCCCTCATTTTCTACCGTAAAAGAATGAGCCAAACTTTTTCGAATGGGTCGAGAAAACATTGAAGACGAAGAGTGTGCAGGTTGGCTTTTGGAGGTTCTCACTCCTGAAAACATCGCTCTTGTGGAAGGAGAAATTATGGAAGACCGGCGGCTCAAAGTTACAGAAATAGTAGCAAGGTTGGGCCTTTCTAAAACAACAGACCTTCTAATTATTCATGAACATTTAAACATGAATAAGGTTAGTGCAAGATGGTGCCTAGACTTCTTTCCTCGGTCCAAAAGCAGCAACAGATCATTTGTTGTCAGACATTTTTGGACCTCTGCCGTGGCAACGAGAGAGAAACTCTGCAAACCATTGTAACAGAAGATGAAACAATGATGCTGTACTATGATCCCTTGTCCAAAAGAGAATCAATGGAGTGACGTAAATCGGCGAAGCGCCGCCTCTAAAGCCAAGGTCACTCGTCAACCAAGATGATTAACGTCACAATCTTTTTGGACTGTGAAGGAATACTCTTCATTGACTTTAAGGAGAGGAATATCACAGTAAATGGGGGTGCTATGCTGGCCTAATCCACAGATTACGTGCTTCCATCAAAGAGAAAAGGCGAGGAAAGCTGAGTGGTGATGTGCACCTTCTTCATTACAACGCACCTGTACACACAGCTCTTGTTGCAAAGGAAATTATGAAGAACTGTGACTTCAAGGAGATCGACCGTCCACCCTACAGCCCAGATCTAGCTCACAGTGACTAATAGGATAACTATGTTGAAAAGCGAAATATAATTTTTGTCTTTATCATACCTAGAAAATGGGTAGACCGGAAACTTATGGACCTATCCCCATACCTGGTGAATATGAATTTTCCAGTGGTGATAATGAGGTAGACTTTGTTGAAAACTTGAAACGACACGAGGATGACAAAGAATGCCATAACAAAGAAGGTGAAATAATTCAGTACAAATGCTGTTTAGTGCGACTTATTGTTTTCTCGGAATGGGAATGGAATTTTAGGTAGGCAGGGCAAAAAGGATATATCGAAAGAAGACCAGGGACCTACAAGGTTTTCCAGTTAGGAACTGTGATAATGAAGAGTCTTGTTTTATGTTGTTCTTTCGTGTGCCCCTCATTGAAAAAGGGTATATGCAGACCAATATGGACGGTTGAATGGTTTACAAGGACTAGGTGTATATAGATTTACATGAAATGAAAAAAGATTCTTGGCGTTTTGATCCTGACTGGTGTTTACAATTCAAGAAAAGTGTTGAGAATGGCCGTCTATAGTTCAACAAATTATGTCTCGCAACCGTTTCCATGCAAAAAAAAAAATCCATATTCTGAAAGATGTCATGTCATGTCATAAACGTCAATATATGTCAATGTACACAACCAGAGTCCGATTGGTAAGTAACGTTACATAGATTTTCAACCAGAGGTTTCTTGCTTGTTCAATAGTGTTCCTTTTCACTGGAATATGAAAACCGATTATTAAAACACGTGATTGCAATCCTGTGGTGATGATTAATTGTGTAGTCAGAAAATATGTCTCGACGTTTTGTTTCAGTGGCATCAATACATATATGTTTATCAAATTTCTTAAAGAGCAAGTCCTTTAATTGATCGTTTTCCTGTAATGTCCGCTATACTAATTCCAACTGCTAGTGATGAAAACTGTGATGTGATGATTGTGTGTTTCCTCTAAGTATCATAATGTAGAGATTTCCACTAAAACCTTCAAGCACATGACACAGATATGTAAGAGAAGATAAAGAAAATATATCCAGTTGATGCTCAACATGGAAATTAAATGTATTATGTTGTTTAAATGGGGTCATTGACTACACACAATAGCCTTTGTTGAATTCTGTTTGCAAAGGTTGAACTGCCCTTTCGTTTAGTGGTTAACGTTGCGGACTACTGGCTGGGAGGCCTCGACTTCGAGTCCCATAATCTACTTAGAAATTTTCTAAATTAGAGAGGTCTGGAATGGGGTCCGTTCAGCCTCTTAAGGGGAATTAGCGAGTTGTTTATTGAGAGGTAGTTTTTTTTTTTTTATCTTGATCTTGAAAGCCGGTGACTGATGAAATGTGCTGTGCTGATCACATGTCCCCTGCAACTCTGCCCTCTACCGTAGTGTCACGAGATGGGGGTAGAGGATGCAGCGGTCGCTGCAATAGCCTAACCCGCATGATGGCTAACAAGCTTAGAGGTAGAAAATAAACTGTTTGCTTAAATATGCATAACATTTGATAATAAGCGTTACATGTGCTTTTACTTCAGGTTTATGTTTTCTAAAACGTTCTCATACAAAGTTCCTGCTAGCAGGTAATTATTATCAGTGTAAGGAAAATTACAGCCTTGTAGACGTAAAGCACAACCACGAGCTACCCTCAAGAGCATAAATGCAATAGAGCTACATCTAGATACAGAAATATGTACTACTAAGTTCATTCTATCTTCGGTATTCACTTGCATTTAATTATGTGTGTTACTTATTTTGCGCACAGTACTGCAAATACAATTGCATTTACACAAGATCTGTATATTCCATCCTAAAGAGAAGATTACACATTCTCTTGTGGTGGTGCTATGAGTGGTTTTACCACATGTGGTCGAGTCTTTAGCTGCGACAGCTGAAGGTAAGTAAAGCCAAAATACAGAGGGTGCCAAAAATTGTATACCCACCATCGATGTCGATACACTTCTGAGTACGTTGAACTACTGATTGAGCAACGTTTGCGAAAGTGTCCTCAGCGATTGCAGCTTCGTCCTATTGCCTTTGAACTTCAACAACATTCACGGTTTTCCACTACCACTTTAAAATTGCTTTCCCATGTTCAAATGATAATCTTGGCTTCATTTTGTTGTAGCAACGCTAGCATAACGTAATGTGAGTCGCATCTGTTTACAGAACACCATACGATAATCTTGGCTTCATTTGTTCATGTTGATTTACCTGTCACGTTGCAACGCTATCATAATGTATGTGAGTCACATCTATTTACAGAACATCATACTACACATTACTGTTGTCCAACTTTGAAATGTATTATATAGATATCTACTGTGAAAGTGTGTATAACGTCACCTGTAGTGTCGCATAGTCAAGCTTGCACTGTGAGGTGATGCTTGTTTCTGGAGGATACTGCTTTGGTGTCATGAGGTGAGAATCACTTAGGTGGCACAATGACAGGTCAACCAACATTAGGACGTTAACTATTCATATGCAAGTTCTGCGTCAGCTTTTCACTTTGCACGTCAGGAGCCAGATAAAGCGGGTTTTGGCCCTCGCTTCATTTAATTTTTATTATGCATTTGATAACTGACGCAGAAGACCCCGTCCACATTTATTTATGTTCACTGCAAAAAGGAAATCGCGAAAATCCAATATTGGTTTTAAAGGGCACGGCAGGTACCACCATTATACAGTGAATATTGTGAATACAAGTTGGAAGAAAACCCAGTAGGTACATTAATTTACACAGATTATAAATCTGGCTATTATAAATATATTTTTTAAAATATTTTTCTTGAACTATAATTTTTTGTGATATAATTTAACTTTTTCAGAAAATAAAATGCAACAAATTGTATCATAGGAGATTTATTATTACATTTCAGTAGCACATACTTTACCACAGACTAATTTCTTTAATTTATATTCTTTTTAAAATTGTTGAAATTAAAAAATATACATTACTAAATTGAATTTAGATACTTATTATTAAAATTATTACTAAAATAAAAACAGCAGAACGATCGTGTGCTCTAATGTTTACTTTACACTATACAAATCACAAATCATATTCGCTTTACTTTAAATAGTACAAATCTAAATGATGGTTTGCAACACATAACAACACGCGTACACGGAAACCAGGAAAACAAAGAAAAAAGATGAACGAACAAATGCAAAAATACATAAAATCGTATTTCTTAAAAGAATTTGTATTTTAAAAGCGAACATTTTTCAAAGTAATTGCTGAATGAGCTATTATGTCATTGAAGAAAATTTTGAACCAGAACCTATAATTTTTAAACATGTTCTGATAGAGCACCTTCATTTTTATTACTCTGCATCTTCATTTGATTTATACAGAACCTAAACTAAAGGACTAATTTATAAACTAGCTTATGTTACTATGACGCAAATATTGCTGTCCGTTAATTTTAAATTCCTACAGTTTTCAGTGTAACTTACATTCTCAATGACAGTAAATAAAGTTTAAGGGAGATCGCTAGGAGTTGCAGGCATTAACTTAGAAAATATTAGTAATATAACACGGTCTTTACTGGTGGCTAACCCAGTAAATACCTTCATAATGCTTTGTAGAGTTGCTGCGGAAGATCACATCACTTTATTACTGCTAATATCTCTTCTAGTGTTTTAAACAACCTATAAAAATACATCTATATGTGTGTGTGTGTGTGTATATATATATATATATATATATATATATAATTGCTATTTATTTATTTATGGACGCTGTTTAACATCTCAGGTCATCAGCGTCCCACTCAACTCAGGGCGTGAAACGGCCGATAAATTTTGCTCAGAGGCCTTTCTTTCAGGCTTGAGTTTCTTTTTCGAGCCGTAAATGTACGACACGGGATTTACAGCTTTACTTCCCTTCTGAAGGAAGCCATATTTAGGATTTTTACGTCTGAAAAAAATCCATGCGTCCTGGCCGGGTTTGAACCCGCGATCTTGGGTTTAGGAGGTAAGTATGGTAATCACTACACCACCAGGATCGACTTGTTGTTATGTAGTACAGTGTTCGGTATGTACATCTTATTGCCGTCGGTCCTGGTGGCGTAGTGGTAACCATATTTGCCTTCTAAACCCAAGGTCGCGGGTTCAAACCCGGCCGGGATTGATGGATTTTTCGGGCGTAAAAATCCTAAGTATGGCTTTCTTCGGAAGGGAAGTAAAACTGCGGGTCCCGTATCGTACATTTACGGCACGATAAAGAACCTCAAGCCTGAAAGAAGAGGCCTCTGAGCAAAATTTTTCGGCCGTTTCACGCCTGGAATTGAATGGGACGCTGATGACCTGAGACGTTAAAGAGCGTCCTTAAATAAAACGAATAAAAATGTTATTGACGTTATTTAATTCGATGGAACACCGTTTATGACATTGCATTGCATTTTATTTTCTACACCAACGCTGGTCTCGCTTCCGTCAGTCCTACTTATCAACAACTATACTAGCACTCCATAATTGCCTAAACATCTATATACGTTTATCCAAATGTATTAGAGAACAACAATTTCTTTGTTGGCAATATGCATTTAATATGTGTTTAGGACTATATATATATATATATATATATATATATATATATATAGTCCTAAACACATATTATATCACTCTTATTGGCTATAAGTAAGGCCTTTGACAGCCGAACATACAAGCATATTACACGCTCTGGCAGCTCAAGGAATAGAGGTAAAGTACATTCGTATCTTACCTAAAATCTATAGTCAAAGTTTCGTGTAAGTAAAAACAGAAGAACAACCTTTCCGTCTAGAAGGAGGTTTTCGCCTTGGCGACCCAATCTCTCCCAAACTCTACACTTGTTAATGGAGCATATATTCAGGAAAATGAACTGGCATAATAATTTCGGAATCAACATAAGCGGCCGTCGACTAACAAATCTAAGATTTGCCGATGATGTGGTCTTGCCGCCAAAACACCGAGAGCACTACAAACTATGCTGGAACAATTATGTGAGCATAGCAAAAATGCAGGGCTGTCACTAAACAAACTGAAGACGCAGTTAATTTCAAACGGACCTGAAACCCCAATAAAAATAAATGGAACAGTCCTCACATATGTGAGCGAATATACATACCTAGGATAACAGATTTCCTTCCATGATAAAATGGAAAAAGAAGTACAAAGAAGGATATCATTAACCTGGAGAGCATTTTGGACCCTTAAGTTTATATTGTTAAACCAAACACTAACTAAGAAAATCAGATTCCAGACGCGAAACCTGTGTATACCCTGTATTACTATATGGGTGCCAGACATGGTCAATAACAGAAAAACAAAAGAACAAAATTTAAATATTCCAAAGAAAAACGCAACGCAAGATCCTGGGAATAGCTTTGAAGTACAAAATACCTATAATATTAATAAATCAGTTATCTCAGACAACAGACATCGCACAAATAGCTACCAGAAGCAAATGAGCAATGGAACGGTCACCTCTCAAGAATGCGGGACACTACGTGGATCTACAAGATCTCCATGTGGACTCCCGAATAGGAAAAAGAACACAAGGCAGACCCAGAAGAAGATGGACAGAACTCTTCAAGGAAGATGCAGGTCCAGATTGGTCAAGAGTAGCAAGAGGAAGAGAAAAATGGAAATCTCTCGAGAAGTAACCAGTGCAGTGAGAAATGGAGTAACCAAAGAACAAATCAGTCAGTGTGTTAAACAGCATACGAACTAGCGTGGAATAGCTCACAACGTTAGGTAAAAGCGAGCATTCCCTATGTATTAGGGGGAATTTGCCCTTATGGCACACAATAGGCTATCTTCATCTTTAGATATTCCAATGATGTCTTCTGTATTGTATCGCCTGTGCAAAATTCTTCCAATAAGGAATATATTTTCAGTGACCTTATTCATCAGCACTACGGAAATTCATACATGTTAGTCCGGTGTGGATTATTGAGTAAACTCTGTTACACCATTCCACTACTAAAATTCCTGAGCATATGCATTTAGACTGTTAAGATTTCAAATGACATTATGGGTCCCGCTGCATTTAAGCAACTAATGGTTATTTTTAGCTCCCGATAACGCTTTTGTGTGCCCAAGAAACGAAAAAGGTTGCAATGAAAAAATGAAGAAAAGCTTACTTTTGAGCAAGGGTGAAAAGATTGCAATGTAAACAGTAAATGATCATGGAATCGTGGATAATGTGGTTACAACATATATAAGTTTTGACTGTTGTTTTCACAATGATCAGTCAATGATTTTGATAAGTTACAGCTATAAGGATAGCTATTGGTGAATACCCTGTCATCAGTAGATGATATCAGGATAGTTAGCACCAAGACTGATTAGGTTAAAAAAAGAATACCTGTTGCTGTATGCTCCAGAAATTGTACTTTTAGATTGAAAGACAAATGTATTTCTACTTCGAACCAAAGAACATCTGTGATGTGCTAATGTCAACAAATGACAGGGTTCGTATCCACAACCATCAAATGTCTCATCATTATCTCAGTCAGTACCACTGTAAGGAATCAGTCAAATAGTAATACAAAACTTGAGGACAATGCAGGTATAACGGCTGATTCTGTTATATTTAGGACTATAAGTAAACAAAATACATTCAGATAGGTTCTTAAATTTTTAACAACCAGATGACAGCGTTTTACAAGGAGGAGGGTGTCATGAAAAAGTGATATAATTATATTACATTAAAATTTAAAGGTTATTAATAATGATACAAGTGAATGTATGAATGTGATTCAGATGTCAAGCGAAAATTCCAGGAAGAGACCATGTTTGAGTCCAGTGATAGGAATATTCCGGATCGAAACTGACCTTTGAGAACGTAGAAATTTCTAGAAGGAAATATAGCACACAGCACATATTTCCGCCACCATTCAATGAACGCTGCATTTCAGAAATTGTATACTTGTGTAAATATGCTTCACTCTTGTAAAAAAACCGCCACGGGTGGCCAAAGTCGTTAACGCGCGGACTCGTGAGCGGGAGATCTGAAGTTCCAATCCCACCAGGATCGTCCTCCCTGACTGTTTTTTTTTTTTTTTTTTTTTTTTTTTTTTTTTTTTTTTTTTTCAGGTTTTCCTCAGTCCTCATTACTGGCAAACGCCTGGGAGGTACCGTAAACTTAGGCCTGGAACGCTTCCTTTCTTAAAAAAATATATCATTTCATCTCATGTGTCATCAGTGTCCACTGCATGTGGTGCCTCAGTAGTAAAAACGGGCGTGAAACACTGCCCGCACAGAGCATTGTTTACACTGTCTGGCCGCGGATCGCTGGCATACTTGCTCCGCGCAGCGTCTATTACACTGGGGGGGTTTCCGTACTAAAACTCCCGCGTTAACTTACTGATGAATGATAGTAACATGCACTATAATGACTGCTAACCTTGTTATAAGTGGTGTTGAAAGCCGTCTCCATCTGCAATCAGACATTCCTGGCATCTTCGGATGAAATTTCCATTCACACACATTCCTTCGTTAGAACCTTTCTTTTTCTGTCTTTTTTTTTTTCGCTTCTTAGATTTAGCGTTTGGAGATTCCGTTGTCCTAAACGTATTAACTAGACATCTAACAGTTTCTCCCTGGAAATGGACTACCAGGAAATTTCTCCTCAATTGTCTATCTGATTCGGTTTTTACGTGTGTATCGTACATAAAAATTCTTTATTCAAGCGCGAAATTTTCAGGGGATTAATAAGAATAATCTAATGTAGTTGACACATAACACAAATATTTTGAATAAACTTTCACTTTTGAGATGCACAACGAATAAACTCTAGTCTTTACAGCTCGAACAGAAGGAAGCAACCGACACGGTATAAAACAGCTGATAAACGTAGCCTTGAGCGGGTCATTCACCTCTGAAATAATACTGAGGTCACTGTAGTGCAAGCGAACTACGCAAATACGTGATCTATGGCCAGGCTATAAATGGAATAATAATTAAACTCTGTTTTTTTTTTTTACGCAGCTTTTTAGACTTGGCTTTCTGCTTTGCTTCCAACCTCTGGCTATCTGTGTAGAAGCTCTGCCGCTTTACCAACTGCAATTCCAGAAAATAAATAACTACATTACAGATTGATTGAGGCTTCAATTATTACAACATATACTGGTTCTGGTTCAAAACTTAAGTCTGTTATTTTAAAAATAATGAAATATTTTTTATGATTTTTTTTCTAACTCTAAAGCCCCACAAATGTGAAAACAGTTAACTTCAAACATTCATTACAGTAACGATACTGGTGTTTTAAGAGGTTTCTGGATTTGTGTTCAGTGAACTGGCCACGTAGTACCAGTTACCACGCTGCTTTGTACATACGGAAGGCAAGGCTATGAGTGCGGCGAACTGCAAAGTTTTCTACTTACGCTTTGTTGAAACAGCAGGGAATGTTTCGTGGTCACGAAGAAGCCTTACAAACTCCTTCTTGCCTTTTGTTCGCGGCCGCGATAAGCTGCTGTCATTGCCGAGTCATAATATTGTGACCAACTCCCCTTTGGAAATGAGGTATGTTTTAATTGTTTTCTGCATTTTAATAATTTTACCCTGCAAAACAGTGGCTTCTCCTGCAGTTTAAATATAGATATATAATGAAAAAAGGCAGTTTGCTCATTTTCTGTTCCCATTAAACTTTAAAGTTATATTTTGCATGAAATATCAGGACCTATATGCTGTAAACTATCGTTATGCAAAGTATGTAAAACATAAATAAAACTTAATTTCTTGAAATTTACTCCCTCTGCACGTGTGTTTCGCAATTGAAAAAACAATATCTTGCATAAATGCACTTAAAATATTATTATAATTTTGTTGTTACAATTAATCTTCTTCTAATGAATAAATATATTTAAATAAAAATTTATATCTCAAGAGCGTATACATCTGTCAAATTATTAAATGGGTAAAAACGATAAGGGTAATGATTTGTTTACTCCACACTTAGCTGATGACCCGAGCTGTTAAAGAGCGTCCGTAAATAAATCAAACACTCCACACTTGGAAGGCAATAAAAGCCTTGCAACAGAGAAGATCGTTGGTACCCCTTTCTCCCCAATCCTATCTGACAAACAGTAGAAGGCAAGTGCAGGTTGAACTTTTTATGAGTGTATGTGGACCTTTCAGACTCAGATCTTGCAAGCCCACTGGGCTTCTAATCATAGACGACTATCTGATAACACGGTTTTTATTTTTATCGGCACTAGCGTGCATTAACATAATAAGAAGATAGAAAATGCTTACATAGTACATTAATCTCGCTTTACTTCTTGTGAGGTAAAGAAACGATATGGGTAACCTTCATCAATTTTAAAGTTGGAACAGGTTTAAACGAGTGAAAACATTGAGAAAGGCGATAGAACATCCGGTTGAAAGTGCAGAGTAATACACGGAAAAAAAAAGAAAGTATAAGGATAATATGCTTGAATTTGCAGAATATAATCAGCATATTATAAACATTTCTAAATTTAGTTTTACTTAATAGAAGTTTTAATGTGAAAAATTATTTTGAGCGTCTTGTTTTAAATGTGTAGGTAATGGCTGCCCTCCTAATATGATAGATAAAACTTTTTTGTACTAACAAACGATCTTTTGATGATAGAAGAAAACTCTAAACCGTTGTTTATTATTATAAATACAGAGGATGCCAAAAAAAGTATACACACTTTCACAGTGGACATCTATTTAATATATTTCCAAATTGAGCCGAAAATCAACAGTAATGTGTAATATGATGTTCTGTAAACAGATGTGACTCACATACATTATGATAACGTTGCTACGTGACAGGTAAATCAACATGACAAATGAAGCCAAGATTATCGTATGATGTTCTACAAACATGTGACTCACATTACGTTACGCCACAACAACATGGAGCCAAAATAATCGTTTGAACAGCGGAAAGCAATTTTGGAGTGGTATTGGGAAACCGAGAGTGTTGTTGAAGTTCAAAGACAATGGAGACCTGTGTACAGAACAGAACCGCCAACTCGAGTGACAATTACAGGCATTCGGGACAAAATTTGAGACTCATGGTACCATGTGCAACAGGATGGTGCACCACCACATTACCACCGAGATGTACGTGCGTACCTTGATGACAATCTTCTAAGGCACTGGATAGGACGAAGAGGCCCAATTGAGTTTCCACCACGTTCTCCGGATCCAACTCCGTTGGACTTCTGCCCATGGGGAACTCTTAAGGATGTTGTATACCGTAGAAAACCCTGGCAGCACTTCGGGAAGAAATTGAAACGGCATGTGCTGCAATCGCTGAGGACACTTTCGCAAACGTTGCTCAATCAGTAGTTCAACGTACTCAGAAGTGTATCGACCCCGGTGGTGGGCATTTTGAGCAACTGTTGTAACTGTAAAAGTCTAAGATGATTAGTGCTCATCATTTTCTGTTTGTGTGAATTCAGTTTTGTTATGTTAAGACAGTTTTTTATTTGCTTGAAATATGTATACGTTTTTAGCACCCTCTGTATATTAATTGTAATGGTGATACCTAACTTAAGTTTAATATTCTAGTCTTTCTGCGTTTGGTCATTACAGATAATTATTTTGGTGCAAGAGAGTGAAAATAAATTTGATTAGAGTTAAATTTCGCAATAATATCATCGATAGAAATGCTGCAACTATACACACCACTTTTGCTATGTTCGTGCAAACATCTATATTATATTTTGGTTTTATATATGGTTTAATTGGCTAAGTGATAGACTATAAACGTTTGTTAATTACTACGATGGAAAGGATGAAAGGCATGCATATATATACATTTTACTCTTACATTATAGAGAAATTAGGATTCGATGCCACTAAAAGCTCATACCTTCAATCTGCACTTCGACTTTTATCCTATGTTGGACGCACTATCACTGGTGAGTGTGACATTTTTAATCAGCATACATTGCAAATGAAAAGATTATGTAAGTGGATGCTTTCTAAAAAGCGGCAATATCTTGGAACTCAGGAGAAAGTCATCAAATTGGAAGCATTTGTAAGGCCTATGGATATAGGACTATATTACTTTTCTTTGTACTTATTGAAAATCGTTATTTTCTCGCCTGCGAAGCAGGTTTGAAGACGTGAGGCAAGCGGTTATCCAATTTTCCTTTCAGAGTGACTTATCAGATCTAAATGAAATTTCTTTATCTCTACGAATATATAAGGGATAA
Source organism: Metallyticus violacea (assembly GCA_030762175.1). NCBI lineage: Eukaryota > Metazoa > Arthropoda > Insecta > Mantodea > Metallyticidae > Metallyticus > Metallyticus violacea. The sequence goes on along the minus strand of CM060842.1, from coordinate 120,207,701 downwards.
GGTAGAAGAGTAGTAATATATTGCGCTACAGCCACGACGAACCTTTTGTACATGTCTCCGAGGGGAAACGTTAGAAGGATGGAGTGAGATGCATGATAAACCAGGAGGTTGCAATGCACAGACTAGGCGAGTTCCCTGTTTTACCAGAGACACCAGCAGACCCCCAAGAATCACTTTGGTACCATTCAATTCTGTCCCGAGGCCTCTCGAGAAGGCTCACAGTCGGAACTGCCAAATTTTAAAGCAAGAACATTCTTCCCTAGCGCAAGCCACCGCCACGCCGGCATTATCTGACGTTACTGACCCTGTAACTGGTTCTGTGGATTGAAATGGGACGAAATGGGATAGCGGGAAATTCATGGAAAAAAAATCAGTGACTTAAGTGGTCATGGGAAACCACGAAAAACCACAAAACCAAGACTCATGACCTTCCGAATGAGATTGGCAAACTTTCCGACGCTTGATTAATCACATATAACTCCATTGATTCTCTAGTTCAAATTGTTTGTATAAGATCCCTCTATAACCTGTGAAATTGTTGCGGTGTAGTTCATTGCACGGTGTTTTATAAGGTTTATTGTTATCCTTAAATGCGTATACAGTTCTGAAATAAGAAATTTACGCTGAGACAAAAGCAAACTTCATTTTTGAGATGGGCGGCTCTTAGACTGGGGGCACAACTGATACATTATAAATCTAAGCGTGTCAGGGTCTAGGAGCAGCCCACATAAACCATCTCAATTCTTTTATTTCACAAAAATAAGATGCTTTTATTTTCTTGATTCTCTAAAGCCTTTCCTCTTTTATTTCTGCTTGTACACTATAGATATAACGCACACGAGCCAAAAATTATCAAATTTAACGACATTTTCGAAATAATTTACATTACTTAAAAATGTTTAAAAAATTAAAAAGTAAAGACAGGTAACAAATCTTGCTTTTTAGCCTTGATTTTTTGTATGCACTATAAAACCATGCAATTAAGTGTTTCTGATATTTATTACTTGTTCTACTTAATAACAAAATAACAATCTATATGTTCACACTTATCTGATATTTATTAAAGTGTAAGGTAACTACAGTATTACATTAAATGAAATCGCTGTTGATGGTTACCTCTTTCTACATATCTTTGTAGTCATGATATCCATTTGCTTATCAACAAAAAGTTCATCTCTGAAAAAAAAAAAAAAAAAGTGGAGTCAAGGACCAAAGCAACTTCAAATATCTTAGATGTGTTGCTTCTGGTGTGCCGTCTTCTCCAGATGACGCCTTACAAAACAGTCCTTTTTATGTTAAAGCCGCACTATACTTGAGTCTAAAACTGAGGGAGTAAACATCGGACATTTGGCTTGTCACATTACTAGTAAAATACGTATTTCTTTTCAATTGTATTTTTGTGATATTCCAGCAAATATTTCAGGAACAGCAGCAATAGTAGTAGTAACAATAGATTTTTTTTAATTTGTTTTATTTAAGGACGCTCTTCAACATCTCAGGTCATCAATGTCCCATTCAATTCAGGGCGTGAAAAGGCCGACAAGTTTTGCTCAGAGGCCTCTTCTTTCAGGCTTGAGGTTCTTTATCGTGCCGATAGTAGTAGTAGTAGTAGTAGTAGTAGTAGTAGTAGTAGTAGTAGTAGCAGTAGCAGCAGTGTAGTAGTATTTATTATTGCAGTTAAACTAGTTATACATATATTGCATAAGAACGCATTCACACACGCTCACACACAAACACACACCCATGACATAGACATGCGAAAAGCAATTATGAAGCTAATCGTATTATTTATGTACAATGTTTATAGAAATGTCTTGTCCCTAAAACTAGTATTTCATTTAAGAAAATGCCCAGGTTTAGCCAGTTTTGTCTATTTACAATTAAGTCCCAACATGCCAGCCTCCCCCTATTGGAAGTCAAAAATGAATCCGGGAAAAATTTTATCCCAGCATCTTCTGTCTGTACGTTTATCCAAAATGTGCACGCAGTCTTCCGGTTTAGAGCATAATGGGCATATCCTCCTGCCTTCCTCATCAACAACCTTACGTGTCTTCCAGCCTCCCAGTCTAAGCCATGCTAATCCCGACCTCTGTTTCATCTCTAGCCTTGATGTAGTTCTCTTTACCCCTAATTTTAACATCGCTCTGCAGGTCCAGAGATGACATCTGCATGCATCGCGCCTCTATTTCCTGCCTGTAAATGTCGGACAGGCGTCTTTTTTTTTTTGTCACTACATCATACTTTTTTTCATTACCCCTCTGCCATATATAATTTAAACCGATTTTTGATAATACCTACCGTATAATCGCCGCCCACCAATTTGGATAATGCATTATTTAATTGGTGCCGGTAGCACATTGCTCTCAGAGATGTTTGTTGTCCTTTAATTATTCTTAGCCAATATCTAATTAAATTTATTTTGCTGTAGTTTGCATCTTCCTAGCATCCCACCTCTCGTAGTACACCACAGTTCGATATGCCGCTCCCCACCTCTAAAATTCGCTTCTAGAAATCACATTGTAAGTTATTTAAACTGTCTGTTTTATCCCATCCCCAAACCTCAGTTCCAAGTACTAACGAGGACCTATATTTTCTAAAGTTTTGACTGGTATATACGACATGCAAGCTAGATGTCTTAGTGCCTCAGAAAATTGCCGTATGCAAACTTAATATTTTTCATTCTTTTTTTATATGGAATAGTATGCTATTAAATCCACATTAGCAAATTTTAAAAATTCTGATATATGTTGCAGCAGTCTTGCACCCCGATCCCCCATCAGTGTACAGATATATCATTTTATATAAATATTTAATTCTTGATGACGCCGGTATGCTGTGTAGTATAATTTGTAAAACAGTTTAGTATGTAGAAAGAAGACTATTTATAAGAAATGAATCTCGGCACACCAGGCGACCAAGCCTGTCACGTACAATAGAAACAATAAAGCTGGTGACGGCTAATTAAGACACAAGAACCTTTGTATTCCCCAGTTGCGAAGCGAAGGGTTGTTCCGTTAACGCTCCAAATGATACCGTAACACGGCAATGAACTACACCGGCCAGCTAAACGTATGAATTGTCAAATGGCCAATAACACGCGTTTATGCTTGAAATATTAAGAGTAGCGGGAAAAAATGAGCGAGAGCTCACCAATTAGAAACAAGGATTTCAAAAACTCAATTGCCATGTGTTTGTGTAAGAATTCCCTTCTGAGCTTAGAAAGCCAACATATGTAAGTTTAATACAAAAGGGGGTCGTCCTTCGTAGTTAGGCGTTCTTCTCATTTTCTGTCACATTAGGACAGTTCTCTTACTCGCCTGTAGATTACGCGGCCACATCCATACGAGTGGTTGACTATTCCCAGGAAAATTCGACCTTCAGTTTCAGGCAAACTTGCATTCATTCGTCACTCGGCAAACACTTAGTAAAATCTTCGCTTAATGTTGATGATTCAACACGCAGGCATTTCAGCATTCGGCGTCCATTCTAAGTGAACTAATCAATTTTCAACGATCAACTTCGCTTTCGGCTCCGATGCAGTTCGCTCGTCAGAAGTGAGCTTTGGTGGTCGTGGCAGACACGCGTCGAGGAGCATGAAAAAGAGCATCAGTTAAATAAAACCATAAAGAAGTTCACGAACCCTCTCTGATTAATCCGCAACTATTTCTTCTCCCATGCAAGAATAGGCGCAAAACAGCGGAATCGGACCTTTCTCGTCTACATCGACGATACCACGGAAGAGCACTGTTTCGAAATCTTGGCGCCCAACGTGGGGTCACCACATCAATTTCATTGCCCGGTGGCAGCAGATAACTCCGGAGCTACGTTTATGTCACTGTAATAGTTCTGCAGTATATAAACTGATTTACATTTATTTTCAACTGACTTAACCAAGCTAAATTTTCTTACTAGGAATTTGTTTTCCTGTTTAAACGACTCACTTTCCTTCTTATGCTTTTCGATATAATTAGTGTATTGTGTACCTTCTTTTTTAATACGAATTGCGCTAGTGGGATAGCAGAATTTCACACCGCATTATGAGATAATTCCTCAGATACTGAGCTTTTATTTTCAGATTGATTTAATATCACAAGAAAGTCGCACAATATTTTGATGTCACTTTTGTGCTAATAAATTTTCTATATATATATAATCTGCTTTTGTAACAATTCTGCTTTTAAAAATCTATGAAATAAAATTTCAACAAATTCACATTTATAATTAAAATTTTTGCAATAATGAGAAGATGATAATAACAATATACAGTAAAGAACACCCACGGTTTTCTTGAACGAATGGAATTCACGGGTGACGCCACAGCGGCGGAATGTTATTGCGCATTTAAGTCTGATCCCTACCCTGTTCTTCTAGCTACCGTGAATTCAACCACCGGTAGAAAATACACTTCGTAACAAAAGGAAAATTAATAAGGATGAATTGTAATATAATTTGTATATTTTTTAAAGGTGCACTAACCTGTCTCTCGGAAATTGCAAGTGGTTAAATATATTTCTTTTTGGAATCTATGATATTTAAGGAATATTTTAAATAAATTTGATCAAAGTTGTACTGGATAGGGGAATTTACTCTTAAGGGCATTTTGCAAGATGTAGTTGGTCTACTGTTTACTGTTTATTAAATTACAACCTATTTAATATTCAGAGCTGTATAAGATGGTTAATGTTATTTTGACTGCATTAAACTGTAATTATAAAGCAGAGTCAATTAGAGCTCCTTAAGATTCAAATGGCGCAGACTTGCTACTCTGTTTTGTGAAGAAACCATTAAAATCCAGTACAAACTTTCCTGCACAATTGTTTCCGAATTTCTGAATACTGGAAGGGCGCCAACTCATTCATAAAGCTAGTTGCGACTTAACAGCGGTCAAAAGTCTCAACGACAAGCTGGTAGAACGCATCCCGCTGATAAATAAGTTTTTTTTTTAAAGATGTTAAACGCCCGTTTTTGCTACTGAGGCACCATAGGTGTTGAACACTGATGATGCATGAAATGATAAATTGGGAAATTAGTTTTTTGAGGAAGGAAACGTTCCAGGCTTAAATTTAGGGTTCCTCCCCGGCATTTGCCAGTCTTGAGGACTGTGAAAAACGTCTGTCAGGGAGGAAGGTCCTAGTGAAATTTGAACCCCAGACCTCCCGCTCACAAGCCCGCGCCTTAACGACCTTGGGCGCACTTGGTGGTGATAAATGAGTGAAAATAAATAAAAAAAATAATATTACAAATAGAATGAATACTCATAAAGGAAATTAGAAGCTACTTTTAACTAAACCATAATCCTTTTGTTAAATTTGTGATCATGGGTTAATTGCGCTAATTTGTTTACTTTGCTTTGGTTTCTGCCTCACCTGCTTGTACGATAGACAGAAGACTTCGAGTAGTTCAGCTTGAAGTGCCACACCACACAGTCCTACGCCTTCTTTTTTGTAACCGAGGTGCAAGTTGCTTATGTTGTATAAGGCTTTATTAGTTAATGAGTTATACCATTTGTTGATTATCCCAGGACCTTTAGGACTGAAAAATGTCTTGATTGTGGGAACTGGCATTGGAAGAGGCCGATATGACAATGGCCAGGGAGGAAACAAATGGAGCGCGGGTGTTTGATTTCCCATAGAGTGGGTTCCTTTGACGTTTGCGCTTAAATATGTAAGAGTTGAACTTGGCGTGGGCTGTGTATTCACTGATCAATGTCTTGTTTCCTCATTGTAAGAAATTCGTTCTTAGTAGCATTAGTTTCAACACAAGGATGGAAAAGTAACTGGTTCTCCTTCTAAACTGCTCCTATACTACATATGTGTGAAAATAAATTTATTTTCATCGTCTTTATCCACTTTAACCACATGTAAATATATAAAATTCGTGATTTATATGCAGAACAATTTGGTTATTGCTTACTAACCAACACATGCAGCTGAGGTTTCTAAGGAAAGGGAAGTTTGCGGATGAAGTTCAGCCGAAACCGTCCTCCTTGACTCCCGAGTCCTCATCATGGCAAATGCCGGGCAGGTACTCCTTTCTATTAGAAACGATTTCTTTATTAACATTTAATTTTGTCAATAACGCAGACTATGGTGTCACTGTGATTAGTAGTTTAAAAACTACTTGTGTTTTCGTTTTCACTGAGTTTTTACTAACACCTTTATCATATTCGCTAATATTTGTGTAACTTTTGAAAGAAAAATACAGAAACATTTTGAAACTATTTTCCGGCCACTCATTTGGATCATTCCTATTGTGACAGCTAAGAAATTGAGGGTTGGTACATTATTACACGTTCTGACATCTCAAAGAATAGAGGCAAAATACATTCGTATCTTAACACAAAATCAATAGTCAAAGTTTCGCGACAGTAAAAACAGAAGAAGAAGGACAACCATTCCGACTAGAAAGAGGAGTTCACCAAGGCGATCCAATCTCTCCCAAACTCTACACTTGTTAATGAAGCATATATTCAGGGAAATGAAATGGCATAATAATTTCAGAACAACATAAACGGCAGTCGACTAACAAATCTAAGATTTGCCGACGATGTGGTCTTCCCGCCAAAACACCGACAGCACTACAAACTATGCTGGAACAATTATGTGAGCATAGTAAAAATACAGGGCTATAACTAAACAAATTGAAGACACAGTTAATTTCAAACAGACCTGAAACCTTAATAAAAATAAGTGGAACATATGTGAGCGAATATACATACCGAGAACAACAGATTTCCTTCCATGATAAAATGGAAAAAGAAGTACAAAAAAGGGGGGGGGATCTCATTAACCTGCAGAGCTTTTTGGGCTCTTCAATTTATATGTTAGGTTAAACACTAACAAAGAAAATCCGATTCCAGACGCTGGAAACCTGTGTATACCCTGTATTACTGTATAGGTGCCCGACATGGTCAATAACAAAAAAACAAAAGAACAAAATTTAAATATTCCAAAGAAAAACGCAACGCAAGATCCAGGGAATAACTTTGAAGTACAAAATACATATAGTATTAATAAATCAGTTATCTCAGACAACAGACATCACACAAATAGCTGCCAGAAGTAAAGGGCAATGGGGCGGTCACGTCACAAGAATGCAGGACAATAGAGGGACCTACAAGATCTCCATGTGGGACCCCCGGATAGGAAAAAGTACACTAGGCAGATCCAGAAGAAGATGGACAGACCTCTTCAAGGAACATGCAGGTCCAGATTGGTCCAGAGTAGCAAGAGGAAGAGAAAAATGGAAATCTCTCGAGAAGCAACTGGTGCAGTGAGAAATGGAGTAACAAATAACAAATCAGTCAGTGTCTTAAACAGCATACGAACAACTAGCGTGGAATAGCTCACCACTTGTTTGGAAAAAGCGAGCTTTCCCTACTTGTTAGGAGACCGTTGCACTTAAGTGACACAATAGGCTATCTTTATCTTTTAATGCTATATATTCGTCATTATTTATGTAAAAACCCCGTTGGTTAGGCTACTTCCGTTATAAAATCCCGTAGAACCTTCTAGAAGTATTTATGACGTAAATTACCAACTTCTTGTGGAATATTCTGAGAAATTATCGGATATTGAGAAGGTATAAGACTTAAGGGCGGCTCCGTGGAAGTTGTCAGATTTTGGGATTGTTAAGGCGAACCCTCGCCGGTCACAGTTCAAATGGGACGTTGTATTCTGGCCTCTCCTCGCCACACGACCTGGGGTAAGGTTCAAAACCAGGTTGGGATGATTAATACATACTACTATGCATAGTTTGTATGGATTTAGTGCTCTTAGTGTTCATTTACCTCTGAGGCTCCTTGCCGCTCCTGTGTTCAATAATATTAGACCATGCTTATAATGGTGAACTACACAGGTATTCCAAATTATTTCGCAACATTTAGGTATTACATATTTAATTGGTTTTTATTGTTATAATAAAACAAAAATGTCTAAAGTTGCAGCAAACTGATTATATCAGAATTAAGCTCTGTTTAATCAGTATGCTATAGTAGTGATGGAGCATATTGTGATAAGCGGTAAATTTAAAGACACAAACACCTTAACTTGCTTGTTACACTAACAAAGGATGCAAAGGATATTACCAGGTTGGTTCGATAAGTAACTTGGTTTTATATTAAAGATAACACGTTCAGTTTTGGAACATACATTATTTTTCGGAATAGTTCCCTTGACTTGCTCCAACGTTTCTCAAGGTTCGTGATTCCCTCATCTAAGTGGGTTTCTTCTAGATCCTCAAAATGCTCGTTTACTCCATTAAGGCCTCTTTATTTTACTTAAATTAAGTCCATCCAGAAAATTTTTGAGTTTTGGTAATAGATAGCGAGATCAGGTGTGTAAAGTAAGTAATACGGAAGCATTTCAAATCCTAATTCTGAGCGACTCGAGTTGAATGCACCGGCACATTGCCATGGAGAAACTTACCTTTATGGCTTTTTTCCGGGCATTTTTAGCACTCGTTGTCTTCATTCTCTCTAAAATTATGCGTGCATTCTTCAATAATATCCTCATTCTCCACGTAGTCAATCAGCGGAATTACTTATGCGTCGCACAAAAAAATCTGAGGCTATTACCATTCCAGCGGATGAAACGCTTTTCGCCTTTTTCGGAGCTGGTTCGCCTCTGCGGTCCACGTTTAAACTGCTGTTTCGTTTCCGGGGTATAGTACTGAATCCACGTTTTGTCCATAGTCACGAAACCAAACCATGTACCAATATTTGTATGCCAGTTCGCTTTTGCTCCGTAGTGGACGGCTGCGGCACTCAACTTGCGCAAAAGTTTTTGCATGTGTAATTCATTATGCAAAATAAAATGAACTCTCTCAGTTTAAATGTCCGTAGTTTCTGAGAATTTGCGCACTTTCCCTCCTTCTGTTAGCCAAAGCAATATCATAGACTTTATTAATGATTTCTGGCCTCACAACACTCCAACACATGGTGCGTTTTTGAAACTTGTTCTGCAAGCGTCACAAAATGTAGTAAAACTTCATGAATTTATTTTGCAGTTTTCTCTTCAAGAAAAAACAATTGAATAACACCATGAAATCCAATCTTAACAAATTTTCACCAACATTCGGAACGCTTATGTTTAAACAATTGCCAAGCAATGAATTAATATTAGAATTACTTAGATATTGATACTTAACTTTATGCACGCAATATAATGTTGCTGCTGTTGCCCTCCAACAACGAACCAAGTCATTTATCAACCAACCTCGTAAAATTGAAGCCTCTAGTGACTTAAAAAATTAGTTTGAAAATAAGTGTGATTTTGTTGTTGAGTATAATGAAAATAAATAAGTTTAACATTAGCGTTTATACACGTTTTAATATAGGATTTATTAACCTTGGTATCCTTTTTTAAAATAGTGATTAACGCCCGTTTTTACTACTGAAGCACCACAGGCGGTGGACTTTCATGATACACGAGATGAAATGATATATTGGGAAAAGATTTTTTAAGGAAGGACACGTTCCAGGCCTAAGTTTAGGGTACCTCCACGGCATTTGTCATTTATGAGGACTGAGGAAAACCTGTCAGGGAGGACGGTCCTGGCGGGATTCGAACCCCAGACCTCTATCTCACTATCCCGCGCCTTAATGACCTCGGCCACCCGTAGCGGTTTGGTATCCTTACAAGTACAAACATTGATAGTACATTTTTTTAATTAGCATTGCTATTTGTTTTAATATGTTTATGTGGCTTAAGCAATAAAAATTATTACATGAGACCAGATGCCTTGAAATCTATCATTAAATTATTTTAAAACATTACTCATTAAAATTCTGCACTAAAATGCTGATTAAAAATCGTAATACTCTTCAATATAAAATGTGGTCTTCCTTTATATGTGTTAAAATAGAAGTAAATCAAAGAATTTTTAGATAAAACCTGTATGTACAAAAGAAATATGTTTGATGATACAGTGACAAATATGGATTATTTATTAGTTATTTCTCCTTTAATACCTGTGGTTTTCTATTTATTCCGTCATGTCCCATCGCCTGTGGTGCCTCTGTAGCAAAAACGGGCGTTAAACACTATTCATTCATTCTGTCATGTCCCATATTTTTCATATTTAAACATAGCGCTATGTCTTTCGAACACTATTTCAATTAGTTCTTAAAAATGACTGCCTTTCCTTTAGGGAATTCTTCTTCTATAGAATTAGGTGTGCAATTTCACACTTTGTATTAGTTTATTGACGTTAAATACTTTCCGAAATAGTATAGAAACTGCACACGTTAAAATTTCTAGTCCTCTATTTTTCTGTGTAAAATCATATTCTATCAAAGAAAATAATGAAAAGTAAAAAAGAAGTAAAAAGACATCCTCATTAATCGCTGCTTGTCAAGCTCTATCAAATGCAGCAAAAATAAATAAATTATTGAAGCGTCATTGGAATTAATTACATCAAGCTATGTAACACAAGCAAATATCCAGGTGATGATAATATATGGAGCATAGATATCGATTATAAAATGAGTAGTAGTAGGTGTACCTTTATTATGATAAAATTCTATATACATATTACAAATACTAGAAAGAGGAAAAATAATAAAAATATAAACCAATAATAAATAATTATTCAAAATTTAAAATGTAAATGGGAAGAGCGATATTTACAAATATATGAGTGGAAACAACTTACATTTACAATTACACTATTATTACATTCTGGCCAGAAAATAAATTGCTTCTAGCTTCGCACACTTTGGCTAGGAAAAGGTCCATGTTCAACCAACTAGTGTGGTTCACAAACAGATCCCATTATGCCAGTGGATCTCCAATTGTCATATTTCTGGAAATAGTATTTTTCTCAGGTGTTCCTAGTGAAAACATTTGGCCAGAATATGTACCACTCATCATCCCCTTCATAAAATTGGTAGATTCTCAAATCAGAACTATCCATTATTTTTTAACCTTCCAATCCACCAATCTAAACCAGGCCATTCCTGATCTTGCTATTCTCCCAACAAGCATACATACTTCCTCACCACAGGTTTGTTTAATTTCATTTGATAAGTTAAAGGGGAATTTTTGTGTTACAATCTGCCTCGATTTTCTGCCTGCTGATATCCTCTAGTCTTATTCTAACCTTCTTAAACATGTTTTTATTATTTTCATTAATTCGTTGCAACCCACCTCCCTCATGGCCCTACAGTTTGCCAAAATGAATTCAGGCCAATTCCTCCGAGTCCTTTTCCCACCTGTTGCTATAGTGTTTAGTGTTTAGGGTTGTTCATATGGGTTTTATTAATCAGAAGGTTATATTAGAAATCCCTACTGGATGGGCAGATATTATTAAAAGTGCCAGATAAAAGTCATCCGTCTTCAAAGTTACTAGGCATGAGGAATGATTGGTATGACATTTTAAAGATTAAATTCAAAGGAAAATGGCCATTTCCTATAAGATCCATAAAAAAATCTAATCTCTCATCATGATCCTGGTTTAAGACAATCGTTAGCTGGACAAGGAAGAGCAGAGTACAAGATATTCCTGCACTGGGTGCTGGTGGGTGAGTTTCCATATCTACAAAGTTATACAGAGGAACATTATATTGAAGGAAAAATTCAGGGACCTGCAGAACCTAAAGACATTTATCTCAAAAGAAGCCAGGGGTTCTATGACAATTTGACAACTTTAGACATCTAAGAAGAGGCTGAGTAAGATAATTAATGACAAAGTAATTGTGTTATGCGATAAGTAATTAGCCTTCAATACATCAGAAACCTATTATGAAAAATTATGAAAATGATCAACTTTTTTTTTGTTTAATATTACACGTTTATATCTCATTCTATAAGTAATTCATGTTGTAATCCAAAGGATTTCAGTCAGGACATCCGCTACAAGTGAAATACCTCATGGACAGCACAACAGAACCAGCTGTTGCAACAATAGGTTTCATAATACGAATTATGAGGTGGTGTTCAAGTTTTGTTTACACTTTTTGATATCAATGATGACATTTTTTAAAATTATTATTTTTAATATCAAACTCTTTTCCTCAGCCTTAAATGACAGCGTATTATGGAAAAATATAACTTGTTAAAAGTAATGAAGAAGAAGAAGAAGAAGAAGAAGAAGAAGAAGAAGAAGAAGAAGAAGAAGAAGAATCCCAATGGACCACGGCCATTCAGTCCGGAAAATTCAGTTCACTTAAAACATTTTACCGTTCTCCAATTATTATAAAATCCGTATATATGCACTGAAAAACTTGTGTCCATATTTTTTCTAGAATTCAATACAGGACCTTTTATTCATATTTGAATTAAAAACAACCCCCTCTTCGAAATCGACCAATCAAAAGTATATCAGAGCGGAATGAGAATGTGGCACATGTTTACTGTTGAGTTCAATGGCGCTAGGAAAGCTGTATAAATTACCTTGAATAACATCAAACGATTCTTGTTTACGGTCTTACCCGAAATCGTCAAAACACTACGTGGTTTAGCATTTCTAAACTGCTCTGTTGCATCGGGAGGCTGAAAACGGAAGCGCGCGTATGTAACAATTACACGTTCCTCTTTTATTTTTCACTCCGGTGAAATGTTTTTACAGTCCTTCTCTGCATTCTGCAATTGTTAGCTGACGATAAACGCATAAAGTTGGGCGGAATGAAAATGCAAAGGATCCTGGGAACGCAACCACGTGCTTTTAATCCTCTGCAAATGTAAAAACAATGGGACTCCCTAAGCAAATATACCCAAACTGGGGAAGAATAAAAGAGTGTCGACCTAAATGAATGGACATATCAATACACGCTCAGAGAATTACATGCTACGCAATCGGCAATGCTCTTCTGTTAAACAAATTCCCACCATACCGATGATATAACGCTAATATATATGACTGTAGTTATACGTACATATATTCCTTCTATCGAAACCTCAAATTAAATTATTATTCCGCGTTTCCAATTTCGACTTACCTATTATTGCTATTCAAAATTTCAATCAAGATAACTGTAGTTTTAACAATGTGTATGTTGGTTCTAGTGGTCTAGATCCAATATCATGGGTTCAAACCCACACTTCTTCGATGAATTTTTAGGGAATAAAATTCCTAAGTATAGCTTCCTTTGGAAGGGAAGAAAGGCCGTTCGTCCCTTGTCGTACATATAAGAACTTCAAGCCTGAAAGAGGTCTCTGAGCAAAATTTATTGGCCGCTTCACGCTCTGAATTGAATAGAGTGTCCTTAAATAAATCAAATAATAATGATAGCAATATATTTGTGCATGTTTTGTTTTCTTAGGGCCGGTTTCAGCAACGGATCTTAAAAATGCAATAACATTTTGTTTGTTAACTTTGTGTTAATATTTTAACAATATACTAAGACTCCTGGGTTCTAAGGTTTTCCAACATAATAGTTAACACGTTGTTAAGGTTCCCGAATATTGCAAATAGCGCGGATCTAGAAGGCGGTGTTATAATTGAAAGTTTTGAACGCATTTGATATACTTTTGTTTGCATAGAGTAATCAAAACATATGGCTCATGCAAGGAATATTAAAAGGAACAGAGGCACAAGTGTGTTCTAACCTCTCTTTTTTCCTCTACAATCTTACAACTGTTTTTCACATTCAGTACCTTTGTAAAAATTGCTCTTTTGGTAAAAATTACAAATTAATTACATCTGAAGCCCTTTATCTGTTACGAAATATTTAGTATGTCCAAATATACAATTTCGAAATCTACAGCTAGGTTTATGGCCGTCATTTTCAAACTGTTATTAATTGTTAAAACTTTTAACACAAGGGAAAGGTGATGTTAATTTAACGCGAAGTTTAACACATTGTTAACGTTTAGATTTGTTAATGAAACCGGCTCTTAATCTGTTTCGTCTTAAAATAATTTTTATTCCTATATATGTATATTCGTTTTTGTATGCCTTACACATGTATGCTTTTATGTGCATTGTTACTGATACTACTAATACTTCTTCAACCGTAGCTTTTATAATCAGAGACTGCCAGTGATACCGATTTCTTCTGTATGCTATAATGAAATACTACCTCTATCAATAATCTATAATGATTTTCTTGTTCGTATTCATAAACTCAAATTCTGTATCTTTAAAAAGTCCCTTAAGACAAATCTCTTACAACTGGCCAAATCAGGATCGTCGTTAATTGTGCATATACTTTTATCTACATTTCTAAAATGATTCTAAATAAAAGAAATGCTACACTTGTACGACAATCTGCTGTTTTCACTAAATCATTACACTTCACCAGAACACTTTTCTCGAGTATTCTGTACTTTTCCGGTGTTATAAAAAATTCATGTTAAAGACCATACTACAAACAGTAGACACAGATACTTGGCATTTATTTGCACTATTTCATATGTAGTTAAACAGTTTAAAATAATGCTTATTTCACCACTTTTAAACTGTTTTACCTTTTTGTATTTAATAACTAAAAGATAGTCGATCACTATTGTCAATGAGCAACACAGCGAGGATTATTTATTTATTTTATAATTAACTTTGCCGTATTGCTGCTGTGTTATGAAATTGATCTCATTTTACTGCTATATAAGTCGTACACATTTTAATGACTACACATGTTTTTCAGATATCTGCCCAAAATTAGTCCTGCAGTAAGATATTAAATAACGGATACATACATATAAGCTCTCCTCACATTTTCATATCTGGACATGATTAAGAATCTAAATGAAAACCTTTTCTAATGTTCAGCCATCAGTCGATCCCGAATCAGGCAAGAGCTGTAGACTGCACTATGAGACCGTTCGATAATGTACTTATAAAATACAAAAACAACAACGAATTACGCCTTTTCTGCAAAAACAATATCATATTGACAGAAATTTAAACCAAAATCGCATATACACGGTGTCACAGAATCTTCCTACATTTCTCATGTACACAAATGGCATATTGATTGCATCTTGCAGGGATGTTAGGGGTGGACAAATTAGACATTATATAAGTATATTTCTTTCTTTTAATTTTCTCTGTAATATTGTTGTTACAAATAAGCTACATAACTATTATTCAATCGATGCACAGTTCTTGATACACTTTCATTTATTTATCTATATTAAGTGTAGTTTGATTCAGATATTACTGATTCTGGTCTGCTGAATTAAGTGTTCATGTGGGTTGTTAAATCAGATGTTTTTCCAACTTTTATAGTGTCATATACACTGATTATTTCTAAAAAAAAATTATACACAGAGAACACTCTGTATAATAAAATTTTACAGGTAAATAGAAAATAAAAATCAAATCAAATCATACAAACAACGGAGCATTATTGTTTAATAAGAGGAACTATATCCAGAGTTGATTTCAATATAAAGAAATTGGTTAGGCAATGAGAATAACTTTCACTACTTGCTTTAGTGACATCAACTTTTATAGATTCTCTCAGTAATTGTAGTGGTTGTGCTACAGATACATTATGGGCAGTTGAAAGTGCTGTCTACACTGGCAGGAGGGCTGGAAAACCGTACGTATTATTTCCCTCTAATGGAAATTCAATAGTATTCAGTTATTTATAGTGATAGTAATAGCTATAAGTACAAGGAAAGGGATTTGTTCACTTCGTGACTATTAGATGTGCAATCTCTACATAAACCGACTTTATCGCCGAGAATTAGTTAAAGGTGTTGTCCTGTTGAGCGACCTCGCTTTAGAATGAGAAAATAATAGACCTTATTGTGCTAGGAGATTGCACGCGTAATCACAGACAAGACATTTTACTTTATAGGCTTGTTTATAGTCAGAGACAGCCATATCGTAGTTAATTTTATCATCTAGAGAAAGGACTGCCCCAAAACGGTCGGTTATGATTAACTACTCAAGTCATGTTCGGCGGAGATTGCCGGGCCGCATTATAGCTGAGTGGTTAGACTGTTCGCCTCCTACCGCGGTAGTTCGGGTTCGATTCCAAAGGCCGAAAGTGGAATTTATGGAGGGCAAACCGCGCCTGGAAGGTCTTCTCCAGGTATTCCCCTTTCTCCTGCCATTCATTCCTCCGTTGCTCCATCATCGTCTCATCTTCAATGTATTCCGCCGATTACACTGCATGCCTCAGGATTTGGTTATGAGAGATAACAATAATTACCTAACTTCAAATGGTGCAATTAAAAATACCAACAATAATGTGCATTGGCTCTAGTTTTTGTGACACCATATTAGCATAGGTTATGTTGAGACCTATGAACATTTGAGACTAACTTTGAACTTTGTTTCAAGTTGGGTTTGTGCATATTGTGTGAGGCAGCTCAATTGTGAATGCATTAAAACTTCTGCTACATTTGTATTTGCTGCACAAAAAAGGAATTCATGTCCATTGTGTGTAAGGTTTATGACCTGTACTTATACTTTGGTTGTAAGGTAGGTGACCAAGTCTCCTAATTTCTGCTGCATATCTGTGCTATCCACCTGAGGAAGTGTCTATAAATAGGGAATAACGTATTTTATGATCCCCTTATGGGGAACATACCCTATTGCCTCCCCTTCAAATAAAACTCGGGCTTATAAACAAATCTTTTCATATAGACCTGCCTTAAAGAAATGCTTTTTCACACGATAGATGTAAAGATCAAGGAAGGTGTATTAATCGGTTAACAGATTTGAGCAGTATAATGCTGCTTTAAGAAACTACCAATTTCCTTGGAAATAAGAGAACAGTCAATATGTGCATATGAGGAGAACATGGCATATTTGCAAAATATGTAGTGACGTCTGCCTCTCGTATTCTACTACTTACAATTCCATTTGGGTTTCTTCTGAGAGTCGCTCAGCATAATTAGTGACGAATAGGCATCGTTTAAGCACTAAAAGCAGAATAAAAAGGAATGAAGTTATGTTGCTATTGACCTATAGGCAACATGTGGAGGATTTACAAGAGATTTCGAGCTACAAAGCATACTTTTCTTTTACGTCTCTCAAGTATCAGTTCTTGTTTACCTTCTGGACATTGACTCAGAGCCTGTGTTTGAGTGAGTTTAACTTGATGTTAAGAGCTTAAGAATTCCAATGCCTTGTGATCAATATAAGGAGAGATTACATCAAAAATTACTGCAATGGAGAAGGTCAAACAGAATCCCAATATGCTAGCCAATTACTATTGGATCAACCACAGAAAGACTTCAGACGAATCCTATTACCAAAAACCTTGCAAAATGTAACACTGTAACTGCAAACTTTCTGTACCGGAAGTAATAAACTTCTTATGTAATCACATGTGTATGTAGATACGCAAAAAATGCTGCATATCACAAAAACCAAGAATCAACAGCAAGTTTTATTGTCATTGTGTTTATTTATGGACACTATTTAATCTTTCAGGACATAGGCGTCCCATTCAGTTGAGGGCATGAAACGGTCGATAAATTTTGCTTAGAGACCTGTTATTTCAGGCTTGGGGTTCTTTTAGTGCCGTAAATCTACGACATGGGACCAACTGTTTTACTTTTCTTGTGAAGGAAGTAATTATGCATATATTATATATGCATGCAGATATAGCTAAATGCTATATATATAAATTAGAAAAGCAGGAAAGGAAAAAAACACTAAGAAAAAGTCACAGAGTTGTAATCGCTATATTTCGAACTGCTTGAGTTCTTTATGGGCTTGTCTTCTTGTCATAGAAGAACTCAAGTAGTTCGAAATATACCGATTACAACTCTGTGACTTTTTCTTAGTGTTTTATCCTTTTCTGGTTTTATTATTACTGTTAATTTAGTTACATTATTAATAGTGTTACTTTATTTTTCATTTATATTATATATATCACATAAAATAATGTTATTGTTATTGTCATGTTCAGCATAACACAGTGCATTAAAAAGCTTTGTTTCATTCAAGAATCAGACAAAAAGTTTTCTCGTTACCCATTGTTATAACTACGCTACTGCTCTCTACCGCACGTGCACGGAACTCGAAAGCCTAACCGGCAAGACAGTTGGTATTAGAACTCACTCATGACAAAGATCAATATTATAAAAATCTTATGTCACCAAAATCTTCATATGAGCCGTAACACTAGTTTCTGATCAACTGAAAGTAAACACCGTGGGAGTGTACAGAATAACAAAACGATTTCTTTGTAAACAATAAACAAAACACAGCCTATTTCTGCATGGTGACTTCGCCCGTAGATCTTTGATCTCTCTGATTGCAGGTTATTGCTTAGGCACTGCAATAATATTTTAACTGCTTTATTAGGAAGCTGCATTTTTAATTTACTGTCAGTAATTTGAGCTGACTTTGGTGGGTATGATGGCTTAGGCAAATGTGCCGACGAATGCACACTGTGAACAATGACAGCGACAAACCTCTTCAGAGCACGACTATACCAACTATAATACTTTCAGAATGGAAATGCACATCCATGATTGAGTAACTGTAAATATCTGAATGGCTTAGATACGCTCTCGGCGCCCTTATTAAAGAAGAGAATTTCACTGCAGTAAACCATTCGTGAACTGCTCTAGGTTAACCTGTTAGGAGATATTTCTCTGGACATGCAGTAGACGGGTAATAAAGGACCCGTAACATTTGAACAGGAAATATCCGGCCAAATAGATAGACACCTATAGCCCTTTATAAAAGTGGCTGCTGAGATGTTCGGATCATACCCAAAACAAACTTCATTTTGTCGGGCTATTGGTGAAGCCATTTGATCACCATTTCCTTGCAGAAAGAAATTACCTTCTGAACAGAATTTAAGCAGCAACTGTAGCTGCGAGGGTTATGCAATAAAGAATTATCACAATTTTTTGACACCTGACTTTTACTCATGTCAAAAATTTGATGATTTTTCTGAAATAAGTCCCCTCGAATGTAATCACTTGTACAGCGTTTCTGCCACACTTGAGAGACATGCTGACATTTTTGACAGATACTTCAGAATCGCCTCTGCAGCCTTCACCACTGCTTCTGATGTTGGAAAATGCCTTCCACGAAGGTGTCTTCATTTGTGGAAAAGGTAAAAGTCACAAGAAACGTACGCTTCTAATGGGCTTTTTATGAGACATTTAGCAATACTTTCAGCGACGTGAGGCCGTGGAGCATCCAGCTTATTGCATGGAAATTTGGCCTTCTGAATGGGAAATGACCTTGCAGAGTTTTCAGGAAAGCTCTGTAATATTGCCAAGTTACAGTTGTTTGTGCAATTACCATATGCTGATAAAGTTCTTCACATTGAACAATGAGATGACCTTAACTTTCCCAGCAGAAGCAACCAGTTTTGTTTTTTCAGTTATTGATGATGGTGTAGATTTCCTGTGTTTGCTCTCAAGATCGAAATGATAAAGCCGAGTATCACCTGTAGTGATTACCTTTGAAAGAAACTCCGTCTCTTCCTGCAACATCTTCAACGGCATGCAAACTTACTTTTGTTCGGGAATCAATCATGTGTAGCTTTTAAGTCACCAAGTGAACGTTTCAGAGCGGTGCACAGTTTTCTTCCTTTAGAGCACAAATTGGGGAACCAGATCCACCTTCTTTCAAACTTTATTGCCTCTCCTCTGTAAACATTTTAAACAATTTTCGAGCTGTACTATAGGGATGAACAAACTCTCCATAGATCTTCTGTAACATTGCTTAAGCCTCAGCTGAAGATTTGTTGAGACGAAAGCAGAATTTCAGAGCAGCATATCACATTTTGCTGTAGACGGAACTGAACATGTCTTAACTTGCACACCTCTCACAGATAGGAACCGTGTACATTATGCAACGACTTAACAAAATATTGTTAAGATCGCGAGAAATTATGCCTGCAAGCAATTATGAACAAAAGAACTACTGAACTGCTCTCGTATCACACCCAGATTTATTGACTATGCGAGATGCTGCAATGAGGAAGGTGTAACTAAGCTTAGAGCAGGAGCGAGCATTTTTGAATGTCTATTGCAAAGTATTTCCTTACACGTTAATGAGCTTTCATATATTACACACCGCAAAGTGTGGCCGAGGTCGTTAAGAATTCGTGAGACGGAGGTCAGGGGTTCGATTCCCATCAGGACCGTCCTCCCTGACTAAGATTTTTTTTTTTCCAGATTTTCCTCAGTCCTCATAAATGGCAAATACTGCGGAGGTATCCTAGGCCTGGAACGCTTCCTTCCCTTACAAATTCCTTCCCCAATATATCATTTCATGTATCATAAGTATCACATCCTCTGATGCCTCAGTAGTAAAAACAGACGTTAAACACTAAACACTATATATCCTACACATCCTATAAACTATACACATTCGGTCCTGATGGTGTATTGCTAACCATACTTTCCTCTAAGACCCAAGATCTTGGATTCAATCCTGGCCTGGGTCGATGGATTTTATTCGAACGCAAGTATGGCTTCCTTTGGAAGGGAAGTAAAGCATGGGACCCACGTCCCATGTAGTAGATTTACGGCACGTAAAATAACCTCAAGCTTGAAAGAAGAAGCCTCAAAACAAAATTTATCGGCTGTTCCACCCCTGAATTGAATAATATCTGAGATGTAAAGATCTTAAATAAATCAACCCCATATATGTCTTAACAACTTAAATCGTTCTATCAGCTGCCCATTAAGGTACACTCTTTTTCAGCAAGCCTTGTATATTATCTGTCACGGGTTTCAATTTATAGGTCTGTGATGAAAAGCAAAAACTTGATATGCCAAGGTGAGCATTTATTCAGTTTTGTGAAACAAATTATATATGACACGTTAAACTGTTTTATTTCAAAATAAAATAAACTGCAACTTGTTGCTTTGTAAACCAGCGATGTTATCAAATGTTTCATCGTCAAAGTATATTTTGCCCACGTCAATTTGTGTTGGTACTTCATATTCCCTATGTTTAAACGCAATTTAAATTAATTTAAACAAAGTACATATGAATGGTCTACTCTTAAAACTTCAATTATTGCACTAAATCTACTGTTGAACAGATAAACAATTGCATACGTTGGAAGAAATGACAATTCATCTAGGCTCCTATATCTATTTTGTATAAATCGTATATAATAAAAGTCTGTGTTATAAATGCATAAATTTAAACTTAATTGTTATAATAATGGATATAAAATATTTAAATGCGTAAATTGATAGAAACGTTCGAACTTTAAATTTCGTTTCCTGAAAACGGATAACTAAATATTTGTCTTAGTCACAAATATTCCTGCATTTACTTATTTTTCACAACAGAGTTCAAAATGAATACATTTTCCTTTTCGCCAAATGAAAATAAACCTTTTACTTGAGGTAAATGTAGACAATAAACCTTATGAACTGTAGACTTATGACATCTAAAACAGCATATTTTTTGACTATCCTTTATGAATTATTATTCTTTCAACTGTTACATAAACGTTCCAGCTTCGTTCAGTATATACACTTCCCTCGTTAAACATTAAATAATTTTAACGTTCACTCAACAGTAAAAACTGACAAGATGCATTAATTATGAGCCATATCCAGAATCTGCTGTAGAGGTTCTAAAACCACGAAATGTTTAAATATTAATATGGCGGTCTTGTAGCATTGGATGGTTTTCAAATCTATCCTTGTTTTTAAATTTGCTATATTAATTTCTTACAAATTACATGCTTTAAGTGCCCACCAAGACAAATATTTCAAAGAAGAATTAGTTACCTGGAAGATGAGATTCGTGTTTTTTAATCCTGGATAAACCCTAGTTATTTCATCTCGTTTCAATACTTCATTCAAGTAGAATTATTAAGGGAAGAAAAAAGTGAATAAATCATTATTCTAGAAAAGCAAAAGTATTTTAAAACAATTTACATCAGCATATATAGACAATTATAGGTTGAAGTGAAAGAAGATGTTCTTAAATTAAGAATTCTAAATTTTACGGGTGTTTTTTTTTTTTGTGTTGATTTAAGGACGCTCTTTAACATCTCAGGTCATCAGCGTCCCATTCTATTCAGGGCGTGAAACTGCCGACAAATTTTGCTCAAAGACCTCTACTTTCAGGCTTGAGGTTCTTTTTTGTGCCGTAAATGTACAACATGGGACCCAGGGCTTTACTTCCCTTCCGAAGGAAGCCACACTTAGGATTTTTACGCCCGAAAAAATCCATCGATTTTGGCTTTAGCAGGCAAGTATGGTTACCACTACACCAGCAGGACCGACTTGTGGATGTTAAGTACGAAATTTTGTCTTCGTATTAATTATTAAATTATTAAAGATCTAGTATCGGAAATATTGCATTAATAATTAACATTAAATTAATGGTGCAACAAGTGTGCCGTTATGCTATCGGTGTCCCGTATTTTTGTTCAAATCATTTTCTTCATGGCGCGCATGTCATAACGGCTACATCTTGCACCGGTTTTATGCTTGGATAAAACTAAATCTCATGTAGGTTTCTTCCGTTAATATACTCTGTAATACTTTCATTACCGAATTAGTTTACAGAATTAAGCCGCCACTTATGTCCCTTCCAGGGCTAGGGCCTCCACAAGCAGGCTCATCAATTTCTCACATAGTGAACTAGTGCTATGAGCTATTGTCCCTATAAATTTGTTCAGTCTATAAAGTTACTTATTTTACAAGTTTAACACAATTTAACCAGAAGGTTCAAGCGCTGAGTCTACTAAAGTTGGTATCACTTTCACTATTGGCTTCGGTTGCTCTCTTGGCTCTTCCGTACTACGCTGCTTTACTGAAAGAGTATACCCACCTCGTTCTCGGTCTACCTCTAGCTCTCCTTCCGCTACGTAGATCCCATGTGGTAGCTTATGTCCCCACCTGCTGCTTGATAGGCTTGCCCATTTCCACTTGAGGCTGTTTGCACGTTGAGCCAAGTTCCGACATCTTTCTTGATTCCACAGATGATATTTTATCCATGAGGGATATCCCTAGTACTTTCCGCTCCATTTTACGTAGGCAGATGTTAATATTATTCTTTTCCACTTCAGTTAGGCTCCAAGTTTGGCATCAATATAATAATGTTGGGAATATGCATGCTTCCAGCTAATCTAATCAGTTACAAAACTAATATTCAAACGATGCACAATTATTAATACATGTTCATTTCCTCCTCTATTACTTATCTATATTAAATATACTTTATTTAGCTGTTAGTGATTCTGGTTTACTGAATTTAGTATCATTATGTGCGTCAACTATTTGCGGAATGGCAATCAATGAAACAAAGGAACTACTTTGTGTAGGTATACCTGTATAGTTAGGATATTGACGGTTGTTAAATCACTTGATGCTTAAGGCGTAACCTGGGTTGCCTATTTCGGAAAAAATGAACGGCGATTCCGGGACGCTTTGTTAAATTACAATGTTTATTGTAAGAATTAATTTTGTTTCAGCCGTTAGGAAACTTGTGTTTTTATTTCCATCAGTGTTATTGGAATAGGTTTGCATATTTTGTTAGTTTTATTACAGAATGGGCATAATTCAACATAAAAAGTATTCAGATGTTCGAAAGTGCGTCTTGTGTGTGTGTGTGTGTGTGTGTGTGTGTGTGTGTGTGTGTGTGTGTGTGTGTGTGTGTGTGTTATGGTAAGGAGGGGTTCATCTATAAAAAAGGCGCTGAAATATCGACTAAGTGTGATGGTTTTAATTTTGTGAAAATAACTGGAAAATATAAATGTATGTTATCGGTAAGTTTAAATATAATAATAGCGCAAAGCATCATGCTATAGTATTTTCCACACAGCTGTAGGAATCTCTGGTTTTACATTTTCACAACTAAGGATATTTAAGATTACACTTTTGCAGAAAGTAATATATTCTTTAGAAACCCTTGAAGCTACAATAACTACATGTTTTGTAGTAACAGCAAAAGGACAGATCGTTTCGTATTTCAAGATTATAACATAAGAACAATAACAGTAATAAAATTATTGTTATTTCAAGAAAGCATGAAAGTTAATGGAGGGCTCCGTAACAACTGATGACTTATTATAAGGTAATAAGAACACCGAATTTACGAAATCGAGACACCCATAAAGAAAAAAAATGGCGGAAAACATCACATAGTGTTTATGTAATATTGTCCTTTTAGTTTTAATATTATATAGCTCTAAGTTAATAATAATTATAACAAAAAATTCTCATAGTCAGTTTATAGCGCCTGGAGCAATGGCGATTTTGAAACTTGTGAAAATGCCATAGTGAACTTCGTTTTCAGACTTGATTGCGGGCACTGTCACGGATTCGCCTTTAGTTTTCAGTCCTGCTTTGCATTCATGACGTCATGACACCTTATGTCAATGCCGAGGGTTGCACTTCGGACAGGGGAGAGGAAAATATGTTTGTGAATACATCGCGTTCGGGGATAGCGATGAGAGTCCATGGTTTCTATATGGACGTGAGTTAACCTTTTGGCTTCTAAATTTAATCTTCTTTTAGCATTTTTTTTTTTTTTTTTGAATCTAACGCTTATTTTTACTGCTGAGGCACCACAGGCTTTGAGATTCATGAGATGAAATGATAAATTGGGAAAGGATGTTTTTTAAGTAAGGAAACGTTCCAGACCCCGGTGTTTGCCATTTATGAGGACTGAGGAAAACCTGGGAAAAACCAGACCTCCCGTTCATGAGTCCGCGCCTTAAGGATTTTCCCCCTCCCATGGCGGTTTCTTTTAGCATTGGAATTCTACTACTTTCAGTTAATTATCTATCAATCATTTAATTTAGAGAGGCCTTTTTATTTCTATTATTTACCTTATAATTATGTGCAAGTGTTGATTTTAATAGATTTTATATAAAGCTATATAATTATATAATATATAATTAAGGCATTTGTTTTACCTTCTATCTTTTAGGTTATGGATGAATGTTTTCTTCGGGCAAATAAATGTGTCCCATGTACTATATGGTAATTTGTCAGCGGCTGCCCTTTATTGTTGAATTATTGTTGTGATTACTTTTTTTTAATAGCGCACTGGCCTTTGTGTGAAATCTCATCGCCAGTCCCATTTAGGTTTATACTTGGTTTGTCAGTCCCTTTGTATTAATGCAAAATTCTTAACATATTTTATTATATGGTGATTGTTTATCTTTTTCAACAATTCTTTATTTTTTTTTAATAATTTAACAATTTAACGCCCGTTTTTACAAGTGAAGAACCACAGGCGGTGGACACTGATGATACATGAGATGAAATGATTAATTGGGAAAGCATTTTTAAGGAAGGAAACGTTCCAGGCCTAAGATCAGGGTACACCTGTGGCAGACCAAATTCCTTAATGACAATTTGTATTATGCTTACCTAACTTGAATTAAAGCCTCCTGATTTGTGAGATTCCTGCAAATCTGCAGTAGACTGCTGTTATGGACAGCCTCGACATTCTCCGATGGGAAGAACTTGCAATAAGAAGGGTGCGTGTAACATAATAGAATGAATTAAATTTCCAAAACCAACTTTTGGTACAGTTAACGCATTTTAGCGATGCATTCATTAAGGCTATTAAGTGAAATGCTGGAGCCAGTCTGAACCATATCCAGTTTGTTTACTAGTTACACACATTTTAACATTATCAAATGAATTTACACCTGAGGTAGCTAACACGTTATTAAAAAGTAATTAACTATAATTAATTTATCACAACAAATGCAATATAGCTAGTATTTTTGAGATTAACGTTTTTCTTCAACAGATCCTTTTCGTCATACAACTTTTGTCAGAGGAGAATTTGAAGTTAACCTTGATGATTATTTTCGCGCTTGTGGGTAGATTTTAGTACTTCTCACAATGTGCGAAAATCCTGTTTCGGAAGGAGGATAAAAATACTTTAATTATGTGGATTAAAGTAACGAAAGAATTTCTATCCAACACTGATCTATAGCTATTCCGCATCTGACTTCCATTTGGCTAGTATTTCTGGAAACGTTCTTGTAGTGGGCTGCTTCATAAACTACTGGCATTTCCGAACTAAACTGTTTGAATATTTCAACGACTTTTGCTCATTTTCATAGAAATTAATTTGAATTTCTTCCTTTTGAAGTAAGGTCCTCTTTTTCCAAAATTTGTAAGAATTATTTTGCCATCTGATAAGACGATTACCTCTTTAAAACTACATTTTCCCAAATTACACATGATAAAGGCATCTGAATACTATAACTGGTTGATTTGTTATTCTTTGTATAATCGAGTTAAAAGTTAATGTCTGCTTGTTAATAAAACAAACTCATATCTCTCTCTCTCTAAAAATAATTTAAAAAAAGTGAGTTTTTATTTTGACTTTCATAATTTTTTAGATAATAATATATTTAGACCGCATTTAATAGAGGAAAATAGGATAATATACGCTAATTTACCCCCATCCTCTATTATATGAATGATTGGCAGAACCCTTTAACACGCTCATTCACAAATATACAGAGGAGTGCTAAAAATGTAAGCAACGAAAAACTGTGTTAACATAACAAAACTGAATTCACACAAACAGAAAATGATGAGCACTAATCATCTTATACTTTTACAGTTACAACAGTTGCCTAAAATGCCCACCATCGGCGAATACACTTCTGAGTACGTTGAACTACTGAGTGAGCAACGTTTGCGAAAGTGCTCACAGCGATTGCAGCACATGCCGTTTCAATTTCTTCCCGAAATACTGCCAGTGTAGCTGTTTTTCTACGGTATACAATATCCTTAAGAGTTCCCCACAGGTAGAAGTTTAACGGCGGTTCTGTTCTGTACACACATCTCCATTGCCTTTGAACTTCAGCAACATTCTCGGTTTTCCAATGTCACTTCAAAATTACTTTCCGCTGTTCAAACGATAATCTTATGCCTCCATTTTGTTGTAGCAATGCTAGCATAACGTAATGTGAGTCACATCTGTTAACAAAACATCATACGATAATCTCGTCTTCATTTGTTCATTGTTGATTTACGATAATCTTGGCTTCACTTGTTCATTGTTTATTTACCTGTGACGTAGCAACGCTATCATAATGTATGTGAGTCACATCTGATTACTGTTGGACCGAAAAACAACTAAGTAGTTTGTTTTTCGGTCCAACTTTGAAATATAATAAATAGATATCTACTGTGAAAGTGTGTATACATTTTGGCACCCTCTATATAATATATAATAGAAATGGAAGTATACCTTTCAGATTATAACTACTACCTCAATCGGGAGGATGTCCGGGCTGTCTGAATAGTACTATGAATTATATGAACATTACAACTTATTCCTACCGTCTAATTTCATTAAATATTAACACTTTTTTCTGGGCATGTTTCTGAAACTAGTATTGTTTTATGAGCACACAAGGCTACTAAATTTTCTTTTATGTTCTAGTTTTAAAGAATTCTATTAAGATTGTAGGTATAGCGTGCGCTGTTTTCCCAACCAATGATTTCAGTTCTAATAATTTAACAATAATTCCATTATGAGGGATATAGTACGTGACCTTTAAAGGAAACATATTACTGTCAAAATGATTAGAAGTGATTAATATTATTATTATTATTATTATTATTATTATTATTTTGTAACTCATACCTCAAAAGAACGTAAAATATTAGCATATTTACCCACGTTTTCAAAACAGTACACTCAAATTAATGTCCAGGATTACATTTAACATATTTGTAGCTACATTCTAAAGGCATAAACGACCAATATGTGGCTAATAAATGGTTCTTCAGTGTTGCTGCTTAAATTTCTACATTTGAAACAAATAGTGTGATTGAACAGGGACAGGGCTTTTATGAGTATGTTCCTCTCTGCTTAAATCATGCGTACTGGCTATCACGGGTTATTCTAATTGAGCAACAACCAAATACAGTAAGGAATATTAAATCCGAAATTGCTTTATCAATGAAAGGACATTATTTTTGGGTTCTAGTATTAAAAGTAACACTATCTTTTCGGCAAAGACTTTGTTTTATGTTATGATAATGATTGACACAAAACATTGCAAATCTATACCGCTCTGTACATTCATTGAATTTAGCTCTTAACTTTAGAAATTAACACCACTGAAGGAGAAATGTTAAAATAAAACTAAATTCTTCGTATGTATGAAATGGTGCATAAATACAGTTGCATACACTGAAAATTCTTGCCAAGTGCAATTATGGACTACAGTGCAGCTCGAAAAGAAGAAAGTGCACAGTGGACAATCAAGTTTGTAACAAACGAAAAGGTAATAACAACACTAAAAAGTACAGAAAATGAACAAGAACTTTGTGATTGGAAAGATCAAAACATATAGATTTAAAAACAATTAAGGAAAAGTTGGCTATTTTCTACTCTACTGTAAACTATATGCTCTCTGCACTATGCATAGCAAAGATTAACATCTACTCTGACAATTTCGACATTTTGACTTATAAGAAGATATTGCCAAACTGGTGTTAACGAATGGGACAGGCATTGAGGGTGTATTGAAAATAAATATACATATGTGTCGGCGTTCTCGCCAAAGGGCGTGGGTATGCTGAATAATAAAAGTTTAAACATTTTACACGTCGGACATAATTCTTCTTTTCCATTTTTTGCTTGCTGAACGTTAACCTTGCGTTGTGGAAGCGAGGGAAGAAGACTCCTCTGACAATGAACTTTAATCTCTTTCTTCACAGCTGATTGTGGAGTCGGAGAGTTTTTAGAATTAACAAGTTTCCCCAATTATTTGCAAGCGAACAGGTACTTACGCATTTTTGGAATTTTCGATGATTCCCAACTTTAGGAGCCCACCTATAAAAATGTGAATCTTGTTAAAAAGACTTTATACTTTTATAAAAGCATTTATAATACTATATTTTTACTTGGATTATGGAATCTATTTGTTATATTGATTGAATTTAATTGCACAAGGGGAGAGTTATTACTTTACTGTATTCTTCATCAATACTTTTTAAAACCACAACACAAGTGTAAGAAGAAAAAATTACCATAAAAATAAACGACTGTCTTTAGCATCTTATCTTTCCCAGGTTGTGCTGACAGTTAAAGTTATTAAGAATATTGTACAAAACCACCACAGTTTACACAATCCGAGAACAAATGAAAGATTGCTAACTGTATTCCTGGGTGTACAACTGACCAGCAACGTGTAGTGAGAGACAATCAATGCGGTCTGCGTGTAAGGGTGTGCTAATCGACATCGGTGAGGTAAGATTAACTTAGAATGAGCAAAATTCATCAGTTTAAGAGCTTTTTCCTAGGATTGCATGCTTCTTAGAGAAAAATACAACACAGAAAAATTACTTAATTTTACACGTCATTCCATCATTATTACAAAAATGGCTAAAATGAAGGAAAACTGTGAGAAAATTGACTAAAATTATAAAACAATTATTTCGGGCCGATTCAGAAATGTATGAATGAATAGTGTTTAACGCCCAGAGGCACTACAGGAGATGGACACTGACGATACAAGAAATGAAATGATATATTGGGATACGATATTTTTAAGGAAGGAAAAGTTCCAGGCCTATATTTAGGGTACCTCCCCGGCATTTGCCATTTATGAGGACTGAGAAAAACCTGGAAAAAACCTCAAGTCACGAAGGGCGGTCCTATCGAGATTCGAACCCCAGACCTCCCGCTAACGAGTTCGCACCTTAACGAACTTGGCCACCGGTGGCGGTAGGCCGATTCAGGGTCAATGAGAAAGCTGCCATATGGGTATTCTATTTATCACAAAATGCCTATATTGGATCTATGATATCGATCTAACAATATCTCCTTGAAACTGAAATTAAAAATAACAACAATGCCTGCTTCCGTAATTCATATGGTTAGTGTATGAATTCCAGCTGTTCCATGTAATGGATGAACCAAATTGGTCACACTCTATTTTACCATTTGGTATATTATATTAAGTTTTGGTTTCGTTCTATTTTAATCATATGTTTATCCCTTGTTTCATTCCAATGTTGACTGAGTGAAATGGACATATTTTGCTTACAGACACACAGGCAAAATTAAAGGGAAAGCATTGTTGCAAGGGGGAAAGTTATCCACAACAACACCAGAGGAGAGACACTGTAGTTCAATTTTTACTCCCAGAGGTGTTCACCTACATTGTTTAGAGAGCTTCTGTTACAGTCACTAAATGCAACAAAAAGCATAATAAGTTATGTTAAAAAAAAGTACATTTCCTTATAAAACGGTCATCTGGTTAAATGATCATTGTTAGTATTTTTGTGATTCGTACACAACAAAACTTTTAAGAGGTCCAAAAGAAGGAACTGACTACTAGGTATACCGGAGTCACTGGGTACATAATGAAGAAGGCTCCAGACCTAACACTTTAGAATTAAGAAACTGAAATATCTACATTCCATCCCTAAGCTGGGATCTTCTTGCCAAAAAGTATCATAACACATGAACTCCTGATCAACCTGCTTGCCAATCACACCATTCATAGTAACGACATAAGGATAAGGAAATGGAAGAAGGAAGCCTCAAATATTAATGGAGAAGACAGGAATGCGTACAAAAACAACATGCTTTTTTATGCTCTTAAAATCACAAAGTTTGACAAGGCTGCTTTTGTATCAACGTCTTCAATTATTCTGCTTTGGTAAAGTGAAAACATTACGTTCCTTTGAATTGTACTATTGATCTTTGATGGTAATATTCTGTATTATAATATCAGTAATTCCGCTCCATATTTTGCAGAAGGTTATTTTATTTATTTATTTTTTACACCGTGTCAGTTGAAGAATAATAGATAGTGGACGAATGAGTTCAGAGGACTTTGCGGCTTCAGTTTCTTTGGCATTAACCTAAATAACTGAAGGAAAACCCCTGAAGAAATCTCAGTTAGTGTCCTAACCGAACCGGCGCGCCCGTGGAAAACGCAAACGAAATCTACGTTTTATTCTAACAAGTAGGTGTACACTGAAAAAAAAAAAATCTCTAAATAACCAAATTTTACAAACGAGGTGTTTTCTCTTTCCAAGTGGTCGCCAGAGGTAGTCAATTGCGCATTCATTTCTACATTTTATGCATGTCCCGAATATCTTTGCTAAGCTGTTGGCGATATGAACAATTAAAATAAATGCTATGCAATTGATCATCATCAGTAGCACAAATAAGTGGTTGCAGGTTGATCAAGGATGTGGAAAGCTTAGTAATATTTCGTTCTATCTATATATATTTGGTATAAACTTTAAAGCAGTCGCAAAATTTCGCTATTTATATGCTGTTCCCCTCCCCCTTTTAGATTTCGTGACAAAACATTAATTTTGGAAACAGCTGCTGTATTTCATCTCTACATATCTATAATAAGACATTTTATGTAATCACACTCAACGTTAATGATGAAATAATGGATATAAATAAACTTTTTGCCCAAGGCTTTACTTTTTATGCCCCATATTATTGATGAGCGGTTTACATGCAATGTTGTGTGTTACAACCTAGTACGAATAGTAACCATAAATTTAATTGCACTAATAAATTATCTGCTCGTATAAATGATCACTTTTAGGTGAATGGCTACTTATGTGAATCTAGAATGTTGTTGGGAGCAAAAATATTCATTTTTAATGCTTTAAATTCATGAACCTTGCTCTTAGCACACAAAAAGAGTTTTGTTATTTCGTTTGCCACGATATAGCGCTAAATTTATTTTATATCCTTAACTGCTACTAATTTATCGTGAATATTAGATTGTGAATAAACAGTAAACTACAATCACAACCTACGTTGTGTCCTCACTCCACTAAGCAATCGAAGTCTGTATAGAGTAGTGAAAACCTTCAGTAGATGCCTGAATCCCTGTAAGACTGAAAAATTAAAGTTCCGTTGACCCACGCAATTTATTTTGCTCAGTCGCGCTTACCACGTCAATTGTTTAAGTTGCATTTCTGTACAAAGTGCATTTGAGACTTTCTATTGTTTATTTGTGGAGTATACCGAGAGTGAAATATACGCTAGAAGAAACAAGATTTATTTATGTTTATATGAGCGAAAGAAATCGTACAAGTGCTGTAGGAGAAAATTTGGTGGTAAATTTCCAGCAATTAAAAAGTGGGGGGGGGGGTTAAAGGAGAAGTTTGATGAAATAGATTATCGACTAGAAACTTCTCCTCGAACGTCTTTAATACGATTACCATAGCAAGTTAGCAAGTTGGTATATCTGTCGGTAGTGCGTATAAAGCCATTCAGCTGCTGCATTTGCATCCATATGAAATTACTGTTGTACCTGGAATAAAAACCGTATAAGCGCTGAAACAATAGACAGTTTATAAAATTCGGGAGGATGAATTGTGACAAGTGCCTCAAAATATTTTCAAGGAATTCAGGCATGCCTCACAGCGAGAGCAGGGATTTCCAGCTACTACTATGATGGCGAGTGCGATATTAATTATTACTATTTACTACTAATAAATAACAAAGAAACAACAAAACGCTAAGAGTTCCGATCGCGTGACAAGATTTTCCTCAGCAGGTATCTAGTCCCTTGTGCAGTAACTTCCCGTGAGCAAAATTAATTTCCGATTGCGTAATGAAATGAGGATCATATACCTGTTTTATTCATTCGTTTTCTTTCAACCTAAGAAAGCTAGCCTATGCATCTTCATATGCTATTGTCTTTTTTGTTCTGTATTAATTTCATGTCAATACTCCATTCCGTCGTCAACTTCGGTTCCGCTTTTTTCAGTTTTTTCTTTCGTTTGTTACGAGTAACATTTTACTTCAGTCATTTCAGTAATATTATCTTTACCTTTCATTTTATATCAGCAATAACAAGCAACTGAAAAAAGTAAACAAGGGAAAATTATAACGCGTTAAATTAGGGTGAACTATTATATATACCATTGATTTTTATTTTGAATAGTGTTTAACTATCATTTTTACTGCTAAAACATCACAGGCGGTGGACACTGCATGAGATGAAATGATGGGTTTAGAATCAATTTGTTAAAGACGGGCCCAAGTTTAAGGCACCTCCCTGGCATTTGCGAACTGAATAAAACCTGGAACATACCTCCGTCATGGATGAAGGTCCTGATGGGAATCGAACCGCGGATCTCCCGCTCATGAGTCCATACATTAACGACCTAAGCCACCCGTGACGATATATAGCGTTTATGCTAATCTACCTGCAATCAAGATTTTTGTGTTTCACTTCGGTCGCCAAAGAGAAATCGTGTACTCCATTTTCCAACTGCAAATTTATTACTCTTGACGAAGATCATAACGATGGAGCAGTTGGCCGAGTTAATGACCGGGTTGAAATTGAAGTGTTCGATGAAAACCTATCCGTCACAAATTCCACCTCGATGGAACGTCATCGGCCTAGTTAATGTTATCAGTGCTTTTAGTGTTAATGAATTATAATGTTAACATACTCATAGTTCATAAATCATTGTAAGAGTTGGTATCTACGGGCTGAAGATCCCACTCTGTTAAGTGAACGTCTTGTGCCAGGAATATATTTGTTTAAGTGCAGATGTTTCGACGTAAATTAAGCTTACAATAAAATTGTTTCTTTGCAGGTTTAATTCCATCTTTAGAATTTCCAAGACCAATAAATAACAAATTTCTCACATGCTTACTTACAACCCAGCCTGTAAAGCAGTTGAAGTGGAACGTTTAGAACTCGTTCAAATGCAGATTACGAGGGTAGATCCATAAGTTTCCGGCCTAACCATTTTCTAGTTATGATAAAAACAAAATCTATATTTCACAATTCAATATAGTTACCCTTTATTGCAATATACTTCTCACATTTAGAATTAACATTTCAACCCTCCACCTCCTAAAATAATCAGAAGTTTTGTCTGTATGGACATACTTCATTTTCGGTCTAACCGCCTCTAACTCCCATAAAACTACCCGTTAAGTTTCTGTGGTTTTACTCCATTGTCACACAATTAATTCCTAAAATCTTTGTATTGAATGATACCTTCTACGTCTGCTCATGTTCCACTTTTTGCTTTAGAAGGCCTAGGTCAGACAGAAAATGCAAACTTTTGAGATTATGTCAGTTATAGTTAAGGCACTTTTGCGTATTACCGCATCCGAACTCAGCGGCCAATGACGGATCATTTGCCGGCAGAAGAAAAGGCTGTCATCGGTTAAAACAGAAATCGCAATATTAAACGTGGGCCCTATTAATTACGTCCTTTTAATACGTGAAACTTAAAATAAGAATTTCTGTTTTATTTTGCTACTCACTATTTAAATAATGCATTTATTATATCAATGTTGACATTAGCTGTACATGGCGTACAGTTAACCTCTCAGTTAAGAATGAATTATAGGGCTCCCTAAAATTCAATTTAGAACAAAAACTTTATGTAGTTTAATATTTCTCTGCTCTAAATTGGTTCAAGGAGAATGGCTATGACAACCAGAAACCTATATTTTTAGTTGGTATGTGAAAACAAGAGATAAATAAACTAAATGATATGCCTTAAAATTTAAACTAATCATAATCCATAGATCTGCATTTTTTTTTATTTCTTTCTTCCAATAATGAAGTGCATTTAGTTAGCTTACAGCAGCATGTTTCATTTTTTAAATTATTTTTTCTGCAATCACGTAGGGTATCAAATTTGTGATGGTATTAATTGACGTCGCCGTCGATGTTTGGGGGGTGGGGATTTATAACGGAACGAAGGAGACGTTGACGTGACTAACACTACTGTAATATGCTCAATAGTTCAGGATTTGGTATTGTAGCTGGATTTTTCAGATTGATACTTCTGAGATTAAAGGAGTGTGATTTTAAGTATAACAAAATCACAATGGATAGAAATGTACGGGGTTCATTAGTGTTTTGTTATTTTGTTATTACAATAGTACACTTTTCAGATTACGATATATTATCAGATGCAGATTCAATACGAGACAACGTGTTATAATTTATATTTCTCTCCCGAAAACTGTGCTTTTTGTCCTATTGTAAACTCGTATACTGTTTTCCTATAGGGATATTAGCCTCCTATCATTCACCACGTTGTTCTAGCTACCAGCATATGAATGCATTCAATATACTTGTTCTCATTTGACGTTATAAAGAGACAGAAATGCCGTATATTATTGCTGCTCTTCTGTTGCTGCTGCTGCTACTGCGGGAGCATTGAGAGAAAAAGGAAATGGGTTTCCTAGGGGGAAGCCAGTTCCGAGCGACAACGGAGAAAGAGGGAAGTATTAGCGTAGATGGTAAAGGCACTGCGCTTAACGTATAGAAATTTCAACGTGGATTCAAATACCGACATGTCTTTGTTCACTTTTTTTTTTTTGCACCATTTAGGAGATTTGCCACAAATGATTTACTCCCGAATTAGTTGCGATTTGGAATTAGAGCAGTTTCCATTTCTAGGATTTGCCCGAGGTTAGCCTTAGACTATAAAATCATTATCACCTTCGTATTTATTTCTGAAAAGAAAAGCTGTAAAATACTTATAATATATTTGCGAATTGGTAGCAAAATGATTTAAATGGCATTACCTCACATTCGTGTGAATTTAGTTATTAGCAATAGCAGAATCAATTCCTAACAGCAGCTGATTCCACTAGGCAAGACATTATAAATGCAATAGCATGCAGACGACGTTTTAATTAATATCTCATTTAAATGAAACTTCTCATTCATTGTACATTCAAGATTCTGTTAACTTGCTCACATATTCAGTCTCATTTAAATGACAGACATTATAAATGCACTAACATGCTACCCTGCTCTTATAAACTGGCCTCCCCCTAGGAAACCCATTCCCTTTTTCTCTCAATGCTCCCGCGCTAGCAGCAGCAACAGCAGAGCAGTAATAACAGCATTTGTGTCTCTTTGTAACGTCAAGTCTTGTTCTTGATTATTGTTTTATTGGCTGTTTCATTTATTCTCGATAGATGTCGTCGATAGCACATATTGCCTTTTTCATTCTAACTTATTAATTGTAGCATTATAGAAATGACTAGAAAAACAGAATTTGGTTCCTCTCTGTAGTTCGACAGGTTGTACGGAAGAAGAACAAATTGTCTTTGTGGTGTTCGTGCATCTGCTGCAAAAGAATAGGAAAAGCTTTATTGGCAAAGGGGAAAAATTGCTCTCGTGCGTCTCTAAACGAGATGAAGACTGGGACCTGTGAGTAAAAGGTCCACTGTTGAATAGTCTTGTCTTCATTTCCAAGTTATGCACGAACCGTTCCTTACAGTTGTAGATTGCCGGACATTCGTGTAGACGTGCCACAATAAAGGAGGATTTAACTGACAGGAGAAGTTTTCTCCAAAGAAGTTAGTGTAGCTTTTATTTACAGACGGAGAGGAACGCGGTAGCACTTAACGTTATCTAGCAAGGAGTGGTCTAGCGTTACTTGATAAACACGCATCTCAACAATCGAGCATACGAGAACGTGCTCAACAAAGGCCATGCAAAATAACTATTTATTTACTCCAGTGGCAATTTAATGAAAGTAATCATATGGTTTCCAATAATATCCCAGTCTTCCAGTGTCTTCCAACGTAATGTACCTTTTTAAGTGCTTCAGATGTCTTTTAGTACGAGAACTGCTCAGTACAAAAAGATCAAACTTTTTATAAGTATAATTTCTCGCGCTAAAATGTTATTTCACACTATTTTGTTTTCTGTCTATACACTAGAATATACATGCATATATTTATATTTTGCAAAATATTCTCCTTTGTCTGCCCAAGAAAGTTATCTCAAAAGATTTCAATGCGATTACCACTCACTTCATACGACGGCCACGGTTCAAAATTTATTTTTTGAACAAACAGACCTTTAAATAGTGCCTAGGCCTCGGAAGTCGCAGGTTCGATCTCTACTGAAAATGTATCAGATAAAATCAAGAGTTGATCTTCTGCAGGCTCACAAAATGTGACACACTTGGGAAAAAAGTTGGAATTTATGTTTGCAGGCTCTTGAATTCCACGCCACGAAGATTGAGAGCTGGGATTATTGATTTCCACATATCATATTCTTTTTGTTCTTCCTTCTTTATTATTTATTACGAAAACAGGAGTAAGATGGAGTATATTTATGTATTTGTCTACCGTTCTTTTTCAAAGCTAACTTATGATCTTTTTACTTTTCTTATTGCCTATTTTGTTATTTTATTTTCACAGTAACACAGTAATTAATATTGATAATAATCAGTTGAATTGAATATGTATTGTGTTAAATTTATTCTTGCAGGCCTCAGGTTTTATTTTTGTTTGTTGCTTATTTTTAAAGTTTTAACATGAAAGCAAGTTAGATAGCAAAGCGGTAGTTAAATGAGGCACTTTTTGGAACTTTGGTATAATGAACGTATACGTCTATTGAGTCAATCAATGATTTGACATTACTGTCTTAATTGACGCTTACTCTAGATATTGGCTTGCTAACTGATTTATTAGTTGTATGTAGTGACCTGCCCTTGTCTATACGTTATTGAAATATTTTAAGCCTTCGTGAGCATGGTATTTATACTTGGTCTGTTCTGAATGAATATTTTGGAGCTGAGAATATTTTATGATGATTGTAATATGTTTAAATTTGCTAAATTTTAATACTTTTCTAAACTTGAAGCATTCCCAAATTCTTTTATATAACAAATAAATAATAAATATTACATTGATGAACAATTTAATATTTTACACATTTTCTTATCTTTGTCATATAATATTGTCGTGTAACTAAATAGCTGTTCGTCGCCATAAAACCAAATTAATTCAATTTAAAGAGCATTCGCTGATTTCTTAAACGCATTAGTTACTAATAATTTGACAGTAGGGTGTAGCCAGAGTTAAATCTTCCTTTATTCGTTACATCCTTTTTCTAAATTAACTAATAAACATTGAAGGAAGTAGTTTAAAGCTAATTACCACAAATAATATCACGAGAGGGTCAGAGATTGTCGATAAAATTTACGAGCGTAGTGAGTGAATTTATCTGCAAAGCTCAGACCCTCGATTGATATTATTTTATTGCACGAATAAAATAAGAATTTAAATACAATTCCTCCAAACTTGGTTTACAAAGTCGTAATAATTGTATATTTGTACTTAAACTTTTCAAGCATTCTTGCGACAGAAGAATGTCGATTGTCAGTAATGCCAATAGAAAAGAACAAAATAGAGGTTTAGGACTATTTCATAAATAGAATAAGAATAAAAATGATGCATATATATCCGCCTTTAGCAAAAGTGGCCAGTGATGAGTGTTCATGAATTATATAGTGGAAGTATACAGTTGACTCACTGCCCACAAGACAAATGCACTTCCAGTTATAAAGCGGATTTGATAATTTTTTCTCTCGATAATTTCACTCCGCAATCCGGCTGTTATTGTTTCGTTTCATTGGTCGATTTTAAGATGACGTCACATGAGTGAAATAGTTCGTTATAAACCAAATTGAACTGATCCTTTTATGATAAAGCTAGTTTATTGATACCCGATTTACATATCTGGTCAAATATTAGGCATCTTATCCATAGATCACCGTGGACTTGTTCGTTTCTCTTCACGCCAAGAAAGACGAAGTGGAATAGATACTACTTAACTTTAAGAAACTAATGCATAATCCCTTCCACGCAAGTGCTAGCGTCCCCCGTCAATTCTGACGACCCTTCTCAGAGCTTATATGCTTAAAATATTAATAATAGATATTAATTACATAATGTAAATAGTATGTAATTCCAAAGTACCCATGTCACTATATTTATATATTAAAATATTTTGAGTTTATACACATTTTCTTATTTTAATTGACACCTTTCTCTCATTGATGAAGAAGCTTTTCAGACCATTTTATTTTTCTGAATCTCCAATCATAGAATTTTGCCACTTCGAAAGTTTTGAAATGTTCAGAGATGAGGGGCATTGGCTTGAAAGTGTTCCAATCAATATTTAATTTAATTTAGAAATAAATAAAACATTTGAACATAACTCAATTATCTAATTAATTCAAAACAAGTGGTTAAAATAAGTAAAAATTCGGAAGAACCCTGCTCCAGGAGAATTTTGTCTCATAAGCATTCTCCACTCATGCCTCAGCAATTGCAGACTCTACTCGTTCCTTGGCTTGAAGAAATGAGCTCATTTAAGTATTCTCTTATAAACCTGAGATAGCGTATTTCAATAGCACACATGGTGATTATTCCATTCTTGTAATTTATAGCTTATGTTTCTGTATCCTATTTCTTTCATTAAACTTGTATATTGAAATTGTTTCCTAATCTTTCATAATGTACCACTGCATGCCTTATATTGAGACCCAATAATCTCATTCTTCAATGTAATGTATGTATGTACGTTATACATATACATGGGAGAGGTGGAATCGCTCGTGCAGGTATGGGAGTTCCCTTTGTTTACTCTTTTTTATAAGCGGATGACCAGGTGCTGATTGCTCAAAGTCGAGAGGACGCAAAGTTTTTGATAAGAAAGTTAATGATAGCATTTGAAACTGGAGGACTTCAAATAAACATGAAAAAAACTGAATATCTGGTTGTAGGAGGAGGCGAAAAAAATAAAATCTACCACAGAAAAGCATCAGAATAGTGAAACAATTTAAGTACTTGGGGAGCTGTGAAGCTGATGTGGACTACAGGCCAGAAGAGCGATTAAGATGTTAAATGTTGTTCTCTGGAGCAGAGTTGCATCCAAGGTAACAAAGAAAAGAATCCTTAATATATTAGTGGAGGGTATATTACGAAAGGTTGGACTTTGACTGAACGCCAAAAAGGTAAACTTCAGGCAGTGGAGATAGATGGTATACGAAGAGGAGCTAGGGTGTGTAGATTGCAAAGGAAAAGAAATGAAGAGGCTAGACAGGTTATGGATATGGAAGAATCAGTTGTAGAAAGAATCCAGAAGCGGGCTGTATAGTGGTATTGTCACATTAGGAGAATGGAGGACGAACGATGCCCCAGAGTCGTCCAAAATTATCATGGATAGCAGAAATTAAATTAACATGAAAAACTACAACATGCAAGAGGAAGATTGGCAAGAAAGTGAGAAATGGAGATTGGGAATAAAGAGTACCCGCTGAAAAGTGGAACCCTTAAAAAAAATCAAATTCTTCTGACATAACTAAAACTTGATATACAACCCTCAGGCTAAAGGAGGACACTTCCAGCTTTCA
Organism: Metallyticus violacea; assembly: GCA_030762175.1. NCBI lineage: Eukaryota > Metazoa > Arthropoda > Insecta > Mantodea > Metallyticidae > Metallyticus > Metallyticus violacea. Next base: position 120,167,676 of record CM060842.1, on the reverse strand, counting down.
GTAAGTTTTTAAAAATATGTTTGCTTAGACTATCATAATAGTAATTTTGTTGTTATTGTATGATCACATAAAATAGTTTTCTCCTAAAGACAGCTACCCAAAAGAGTACTTCGGACCACAGACTTAACGCTGTTTCACTGCGGCAGAGCACACAGGGAGAAGGGTAAACAGAGCTGACGACACAGAAAGAAAGTAACTGTACTTGAAGTGCTTCTCTTGTTTCAACCGTGTAATTTTTAAATCGATACAATGCTGAGCGTGCGGCTTTCCTTCAAAGGGTCGCGCAATTTACAAAGAGAATACGGAATATTAAGAAAAGGGGATATCTTACAGTAAATCTTATTGAAATAAGGTCAATGTCAAAGGAGAAACCTACTGTGTGATGAGCAGCAAAGGAATAAGATATACCTAGAAAGTAAGTAACTATGATTAACAATTTTTCTTGTTCATAGTTCACGAAGCATGAGATGAACTTTTTAACTTCAAAATGACATAATATAAAATAAGTCAAGTGGAATGCTGGATACTATTACTAAACTTTCAGTCTTCTATTTGTGTGTGTGTGTGCACATACATATATATGTATATATATTGTTATGACCAGACACCGCTCCTGAAGATATTTGTGATAGATGAAGATTTATTTTGAGTAGTGTTTACCGGCCATTTTTACTACTGGGGCACCACAGGCTATGGATACATGAAATGAAATGGTAAATTGGGAAAGGATTTTTTTTAAGGAAGGAAACGTTCTAGGTCTAATTTTATTGTACCTTCCCGACATTTGCCATTTGTGAGGACTGAAGAAAACCTGGAAAAACCTCAGTCAGAGAGCGGTCCTGGCGGGATTCGAACCCCAGAACTCCCGCTCCCGAATCCGCGCCTTAACGACCTCGGCCACCCGTGGCGGTATCGATGAAGGATGATAAATGACAACTTGGCCGAAGAGTTTAGACTGAGAGTATACCCTTGAGTAAACCCCAGAGACCTAACACAATCGGGAATCGAACCCGGGTCACCACGTGGGAAGAGTAAACAGCTAGCCGCTAGACTATGGTGGTAGTTTTGCTTACAGATACATCAAACTAAATCAGCGGTTCCCAAACTATGAGCCAGGACCCCTAGGGGATTCGCTGGATTCTATCTGGAGGGTCGCGGTGAATATGGGGAAAGTACTTAAAACTTATACATTTCACGTTCGTTCTTATTAAAAAGGTTTAACTAATTGTTGCATTATGAATGTTTTGACAATTTAAACCAGCGCAAATATTACTATATGTCACATTATTGAAGCGTACATATTAATTATTGTCATTATTATTATTATTATTCAGCAGCCAAGTGTATGGAGGGGTCGCGAATAATTTCATTCTCAAAGAGGGGCTCGTGCATGCAAGAAGTTTGGGAAACGCTGGACACAGTAGAAGCTTTTATCAAAATTTGCCGAATATTCTGATTATAGAGTGATTTTTCCTTCATGGGACCGCACCACGGGTAATTGGACGCAGTTAACGGAAATCTGCAGTTCCCATCTCGTTTCTACGCTTGAAAGCTGGCCGGGGAGCCGTAAGGAAGTCAATACGAGTTTAACTCTAGGAATGTACTGACGTGTTCTTGTGTGTTATATGACAGTGAAGCAAGTATTCGACTCAATTCAGATCTTCTATTCCCCAAAGAGTGTTTATTTAGGATTTACATGCGCACGGAATCGGCTCGTGATGTACGGAGATTGTTTCAACAGAAATTCCTTGATATTCAACTAGCAAGTCGTAGTTTGGTTCACATATCGGCAAATACATCTCGTAAAACGTTATTCTTGATAAAATGCGTACACAGCCAGGAACAATACTCACAGAAGAAACGTTATATAACACTGGACATGCTCTGGAATGTTCCCTTAAAAATCATTTCGACGTCTTTCTTAGTAAACGGCAATTTTCTATTCCTCTGATCGATCGGCTACAAAGTTACTGAAGTCAAGCCCTATATCGGGTGAACCGTATCCAGCAGTAGATTTTGAACACGGAGAAATCTACCCTAATGTAATTTTCTTTACGGACGAAAATCCATTCCAACTAAGTGGGTATGTTAACTCACAAAACGATCGATATTGGAGCTCAAAAAACACTGAATCTCCTGCACGAGTAAAGTGTGTGCTCCATTATCGGCGAGAACCAATAGGCGCCATTTTTTTTGAAGAAACAATTATTAGTGATAGGTATATGCAGAATTTTTTGCAACCCTTTTCCAGTGAATTGATTGTGGGGGAAAGTTTAACTTAGAAAGAGAATGCATTTACTTTATTTACAGTACCTTTTTGTTTTTATCTAAAACTAGACATTTATTAGCAAACTATAGGAACTATTCATTGTAGAACACAAAGTATAACGCTGTATGATTGAACGATGAATCGTTCGAAATATCATCTGTGGTCGGTTATGGAGATCGTCAAAAGCAAGAATAATTCTAGCAACTAATTCTTTTGCTGCGTCATTAACAATTTGTTTAGTGTGACCCCAAACACAAAAATAAACTGGAGTCATATCTGGGGAGCATTTCGGCCAAGTAATTAGACCTGCTCTCCCTAGGGCGTAAAACTGCTAAGTATGGCTTCCTTCGGAAGAGAAGTACAGCTGTGGGTCCCGCCGTACATTTACAGCACGATAAAGAACCTCAAGCCTGAAAGAAGAGGCCTCTGAGCAAAATTTATCGGCCGTTTCACGCCCTGATTTGAATGGGACGCTGATGACCTGAGATGTTAAAGAGCGTTAAAAAAAAAGTTCTCCCTATACAGCAATTTGGAAAACGTACATTTAAATAATATGGACAATTGAAACTAAAATTATGTTTCTCCATATATTAACTGGGGCATCTTCAAGTGGTTCCAGAAGCATTTCTGCAAGAAAAATATCATCAATATTGAATCGTGCAGGCTTAAAGTTTTCAACAAATCCGATCCAAATATTTACAGATAACTTCCATTGATTGCGGAGATTCTCTACAACTTTAGGATTAGTGTCACTCCAAATGTGACTATTGTGTGTATTAAAAAGCCATCTCTTGATTTTCATACTATGCATCTAGCAAAATCAGGCTCTTTGTTAATGTAAATGCCATTCAATAAATTTTTGTCTGTTAGAATAATCTTCTGGGATTTAAGTTTGTCTTTTTGGATAAGAAATGAATGCCTTTCATACTCACTTAAGACTCTCCATACAGACATGTGACTGGTATTCATCGAATGGACAACAGCTCGCGAGCTAGTTCTTGAATTATTTTCAAACCTCTGCAAATCCTTCTCTTCAAAGTGTAAAGTTGTCACAGTTCGATTCGTTCCTGAATTTACTTCCATTACGTGGAACTGACCACTCTCTCGCAGACGTTGATTCAGTCTTGAAAATTTTATATGGAAAGGAAAATGACGCTGACTGTGCTGCTCCTCATAGATTTGCTTCGCCCAGTCAGCATTGCAATAAGCTTCTCTAAATAGACATTTGCATGTCTGCATATTCAATATTTGTATATCAATGCATTTTAATACCATGAAATTAAATAACATCTTACAAAAGATATTTCGTGACATACAACAAACTAACTTCAGTTGTTAGTTACTTCCATTGTAACAAGAATAGCTAAACGTAAATGTAGCCATAAGGTGCTGCTTTTATATTGAAATCGAAACAATTTTGGACACTAATTTATTACGAAAAAATGCGTATTTTCATGTCACCTTAATCATATCAGAAAATTAGGAATAGTTATTCTGATACAGCCAGTAATAACGTCACTTGGACCTTGTACGTTAAAAACATTTCGGCAGATCTTACAGGTAAGTGTTTAAAATAAATGCATGTTAATAAAAAAGGCTATGCGTCATAAAAATAATAATATAGAACAACTTTTTAATTTAATTTAATGTGTTGCATAGAACCAGAAAGAGAAAAAACAGTAATCTACGAGGTGATTTTAACCCAGAATCTAGTGCTGACAAAATTACAAACATTCAAACCCTAAATCATTTAATATCTGAAAAACGGGTGATTTGGAGAGCATTTTACACACATAACGAGAGAAAAAGTATATTAAGTACTATTTCATTTTAGCTTAGGAAAAAATTGTTTCTAGTTTGGTGGATTCTTTCTAGCATATAAGCTTGTGATATCGTACAGTAACAAACAAATTGTAGAAATGTAGGAAGCAGTTAATAGATAAAATTAAACCCTTAGAATGGTTTTCTTTAGCCTTAGATGAAACCACAGATAAGAAAACACTTGACATTTGACGGTGTTTATAAGGGGGATTGGTTCTAATTTAACTGTAATGGGAAGAAAAAAAAAAAAATGGAGCTCTGAAAGAAACAACCTGTGAAATAAATACTTTTGCGGCTATCGTGATTGGGAAAAACAATAAATTGCATTTTTAAAACTTTTCCATGAAAAGGAGGTAATTGATACTGACAAGCAATAGCAGTACACTGTATAATGCATAGAGATATGATTAATCCTACTTATTCCGACACGGACGTCGCCATTAGTTTGTGCATTAAATAGATTCACAGACTGACATAGTATATGGGGGTCATAGATTCAAGATGCACAGATTTATTATTGTAAAGTATGACGGTTAAGCAGCGAAGTAATACTTAACACCTTAAGTGAAGAGATACGCAATTTCCTGGGAGCATAGATTATTTTTTTTTTTTTTTTTTTGATTGGTTTATTTATGGACGCTCTTTAATATCTCAGGTCATCAGCGTCCCATTCAACTCAGGGCGTGAAACGGCCGACAAATTTTGCTCAGATGCCTCTTTTTCAGGCTTGAAGTTCTTTATCTTGCCGTAAATGTACGACACGCACCCACGGCTTTATTTCCCTTACGAAGGAAGCCATACTTAGGACACGCCCGAAAAAATCCATCGATTATGACCGGGATCGAACCTACGATCTTGGGTTTATGAGGCAAGTATGGTTACCACTACACCACCAGGACCTTTTTTTTTTTTTTTTGATTGGTTTATTTATGGACGCTCTTTAATATCTCAAGTCATCAGCGTCCCATTCAACTCAGGGCGTGAAACGGCCGACTAATTTTGCTCAGAGGCCTCTCTTTCAGGCTTGAGGTTCTTTTTCGTGCCGTAAATGTACGACACGGGACCCACGGCTTTACTTCCCTTTCGAAGGAAGCCATACTTAGGATTTTTACGCCCGAGCACAGACTAGTGTCAGTACTGAATTTATTAATAATATTATTTTTAATCATGTCATAAGTAAGAACCAGTGGTAGGTCTGGGTTTCGATTCTAAACAGGACCATCTTTCTTAAGGTATTTTTTTCAAGTTTTTCTCAGTCATAAATGGCAAATGCCGGGGAGGTACGTACACTTGAACACTTCCTTCCGTAAAAACTCCTTTCTCAGTTTATTATTTCATCTCCTGTTTCACCAGTGTCCACCACCTGCGATACCTCAGTAGTTAAAATGGGCGTTAAACACAATTAAAACTTGTTTAGAATACATTCATTTTTTAACAGGAAACCTTATGGAAGAGTTGAAAGATCTCGAAACTTCTGGATTCCCAGCTTACCTAGATGATTTTCGAGATTAGGTCCATAAGTTTCCGGACTCGGTCGATAAGGATTATCGCCTTCACAAAAGCATTATCTGGTGTCATACCTTATCTGTTAAGTAAGTAATTGCCACTGTAATTTCCGCTCCGCTGTGTTCATTTGTTCAGATATACTTGCATAAAGTAGCCTAGTGTACAAGATTGTGACATGTTCAAAATGGAGTATGCAGCTCTAAATGAAATTAAACAGCAATTGGACGGTGTATATGGGGAAGCATCCCCCTCATATTCTACCGTAAAAGAATGGGCCAAATTTTTTCCAATGGGTCCAGAAAGCATTGAAGATGAAGAGCGTGCAGGTCGGACCTTTGAGGGTACTCACTCCTGAAAACATCGCTCTTGTGAAAGGAAGGAGAAATTATGGAGTACCGGCGGCTCAAAGTTACAGAAATAGCAGTAAGGTTGGGCCTTTCTAAAACAACAGTCCTTCGAATTATTCATGAACATTTAAACATGAATAAGGTTAGTGCAAGATGGGTGCTTAGACTTCTTCCCTCGGTTCAAAGGCAACAACGAGTCATCTGTTGTCAGGCATTTTTGGAGCTCTGCCGTGGCAACGTGAGAGAAGTTCTGCAAACCACTGTTAAAGGAGATGAAACTATGGTCCTCTACTATGATCCCTTGTCCAAAAGAGAATCAATGGAGTGGTGTAAACCAGGCAAATCTCTAAAGGCCAAGTTCACTCAGTCAACCAAGAAGATGTCGGTCCTGGTGGTGTAGTGGTTACCATACTTGCCTCCTAAACCTAAGATCGCGGGTTCGAACCCGGCCAAGACCGATGGATTTTTTCGGGGCGTAAAAATCCTTCGGAAGGGAAGTAAAGCCGTGGGTCTCGTGTCGTACATTTACGGCACGAAAAAGAACCTCAAGCCAGAAAGAGAGGCCTCTTAGCAAAATTTGTCGGCCGTTTCACGCCCTGAGTTGAATGAAACGCTGATGACCTGAGCTGCTAAAGAGCGTCCATAAATAAACCATTAAAAAAAAAAAAAACCAAGAAGATCATGGCCACAATCTTTTGGCACTGTGAAGGAATACTCTTCATTGACTTCAAGGAGAGGAACACCACGGTAAATGGGGAGTACTGTGCTGGCCTACTGCTCAGGCTACGTGTTTTCCTCAAAGAGAAAAGGCGAGGAAAGCTGAGTGGTGGTGTGCGCCTTCTTCACGACAATGCCTGTGCTCACAGCTCTTGTTGCAAAGGAGGCTGTGAAGAAATGTGACTTCAAGGAGATCGTCCATCCACCATATAGCCCAGATCTAGCTCCCAGTGACTATTTCCTCTTCTCAAAACTTAAGAAGGACCTTCGAGGAAGGAAATTTAAGTGTGACGAAGAAGTGATGGATGCTATTTATACCCATTTTGCAGATAAGACTTTTGATATTTGGGGGGAGGGATTGAAATGTTAATTCAAAGATGTGAGAAGTGTTTTGCAATAAAGAGTAACTAATTGAAAAGTGAAATATAGCTTTTGTCTTTATCACACCTAGAAAATGGTTAGGCCGGAAACTTATGGACCTACCCGCATAGATGCCTTACTACGAGGGGGGGGGGGATCAAATAGCTGCAATAATATTCCACAAAGGAAATTATGGCATGATTGGGGTTACGAAAAACGAAATTACAAAAAAGAATTACATATCTTTTTTATCACTGCAAGTATTAGAAGATGAACAGGACATATTTACGAATGCTATGTATATATTTTGAGCATCTTCTCAAGCAATTACAGGTAAGATTTTCAGAGAGTAAAGAAATGAACCCGCTTACTTATCCCCGGCTCTTGAACCTCCCCAAAACCTAGCTAGTGTGTATCTATTACTAATAAAATGTCAGATAAAACTAACAGGGAACTGTATATTAATCATTATCCAATGGCATGCTAATATTATTTTTACACATTCCTGGATGCAGGAGAAGGGAGTGCATGACGTCATGTGCATATAAACTACAGCAGTGGCATCCAAAATAAGTGGAATCAGTAAATTCTGTTAACAGCACCACCCTATGCATGGTTTAGGTCCTTCATTGTCATCAACATTTTATTATACAAACATAATGGCTTCATATAGGCCTAAATTGTATTATGAATTTTTGTGGCATTTTGTGGACATTTGGAAATTATCTGTTAAACGGATTAAGTCTAAACGAAGCATAATTTACATTTGGTTTTGTTTAAACTTCTTTGCATTGACATTCTTTACGTAGACAAACAATATTTTATTTAAACTGTGACAAAGTATGTGGGTTGGGAAGGAGTTGGTTAGGCCTAAAGAACGCAATAGCATCATTAGCACTTAACAACTTACCCAAGGTGGAGCTGACCTTGGTTTAATAATAATGTTGCTTAAGGGGTTTAACTTTGGGACGTTGATCATTATGCCATAGAGGTCCGTCGTAACTACAGAACGGACGTGGGATTGCGGTCGTTCTATTCCCGACATCGCTGATGCAGTCCATCGATCGGAATGTCCAACATTGTATTGACCGACTGTAAGATGGATAGGACGGTTTGAAGACAAAGCCGAAGTCAGGTCGTGCCAGGAAATTAACCATGAAGCAATAGGAAGGAACATTGAAAACAACACAGCTGATCTTTCCCCCTGCAAACCTCTGAACCAGATTTGTATCAGCATGGAAGTGCTTTTCTCAAACGTTTTTAAAAATTTAACACACTCTAACATACAGCAACACAAAGATATAATTTGATACATTGTGTGTAACAGTGTTCTATTTCTTCTTCCCTGTTCTTCTCTCTCTCTCTCTCTCTCTCTCTCTCTCTCATTTCCTTTATTACATTGTCCCTTTTTCATCTGATATTATGATTAATATATTATCCATAAAGACATTACAATAACAACGTCACAATTTGAGTTACAACATGTAAAATAATTGTAAATAATTATGAAAATTACTAATTTATGTTGTGTATATATTAATTTACATAAGGCTGTTAAATTGTTTTTAAAATACAGAATATTTATTCTTTTAATTTTTTAACATTAGAACATTACAACTCAATTTTTTCCCTTAATTATTTACCCCTTTCCAGTATTTTTTCCATTTTAAGCTTTGAACTCCAAAATTAAAATGTGTAGTATAACCCAACGCTGCTCCGTCGAGCCATAGAAGAATAACGAAATACAGGAAATAGCAAATATCAAGGTTCAAAGTAGTCCTCAGAAACATTTACAATAAGGAGAATCTGACCTGCGTTCTCCGACAGTTTGATATATTTAATATGGAAGTCCGCTATTATCACAAATGAAAGAAAGATTCATTCCAATGCGATAAGGAGCTCATTTATAGGTATTAGTGGTAGTAGCAGCGGTAGAAGTAGTAGTACTAGTAATAGTAATAGTAGTTGAAGTAGTAGTAATAGTAGAAGTAGTAGAAGTATTAGTAGCAGTAGTAGTAGAAGTAGTAATAGTAGTAGTAGAAATATTAGTAGTAGTAGAAGTAGTAGTAGTAATAGAAGTATTAGTAGTAGTAGTAGAAGTAGTAGTAGTAGTAGTAGTAGTAGTAGAAGTAGTAGAAGTATTATTATTAGCAGTAGTAGAAGTAGTAGTGGAAGTAGTAGTAGTAGAAGTAGTAGAAGTATTAGTAGTAGTAGTAGAAGTAGTAGTGCAAGTAGTAGTAACAGTAGAAGTAGTAGAAGTATTAGTAGCAGTAGTAGTAGAAGTAGTAGTAGTAGTAGTGGAAGTAGTAGCAGTAGTAGTAGTAATAGAAGTATTAGTAGTAGTAGTAGTAGTAGAGGTATTAGTAGTAGTAGTAGAAGTATTAGTGGAAGTATTAGTAGTAGTAGAAGTAGTAGTAGTATTAATGGAAGTAGTAGTAGAAGTAGTAGTAGTAGAAGTAGTTGTAGAAGTAGTAGTAGTAGTAGAAGTAGTAGTAGTAGAAGTAGTAGTAGTAATAGTAGTAGTAGAAGTAGTAGTAGTAGAAGTAGCAGTAATAGTAGTAGTAATAGTAGTAGTAGAAGTAGTAGTAGTAATAGTAGTAGTAGAAGTAGTAGTAGTAATAGTAGTAGTAGAAGTAGTAGTAGTAGTAGAAGTAGCAGTAATAGTAGTAGTAATAGTAGTAGTAGTATTAGTAGTAGTAGTAGAAGTATTAGTAGTAGTAGAAGTATTAGTAGTAGTAGTAGTATTAGTAGTAGAAGTATTAGTAGTAGTAGTAGAAGTATTAGTAGTAGTAGTAATAGTATTAGTAGTAGAAGTATTAGTAGTATTAGTAGTAGTAGTAATAGTATTAGTAGTAGAAGTAGTAGTGGAAGTATTAGTAGTAATAGTAGTAGTAGAACTAGTAGTAGTAGAAGTAGCAGTAATAGTAGTAGTAATAGTAGTAGTAGAAGTAGTAGTAGTAATAGTAGTAATAGTAGTAGTAATAGTAATAATAGTAGTAGTAGAAGTAATAGTAGTAGTAATAGTAGTAGTAGAAGTAGTAGTAGTAGTAGAAGTAGTAGAAGTAGTAGTAGTAGAAGTAGTAGAAGTAGTAGTAGTAGTAGAAGTAGCAGTAGTAGTAGAAGTAGTAGTAGTAGAAGTAGTAGTAGTAGTAGTAGTAATAGTAGTAGAAGTAGTAGTAATAGTAGTAGTAGTAGTAATAGTAGTAGAAGTAGTAGTAATAGTAGTAGAAGTAGTAGTAATAGTAGTAGTAGTAATAGTAGTAGTAGTAGTAGTAATAGTAGTAGAAGTAGTAGTAATAGTAGTAGTAGTAATAGTAGTAGAAGTAGTAGTAATAGTAGTAGAAGTAGTAGTAATAGTAGTAGTAGTAATAGTAGTAGAAGTAGTAGTAATAGTAGTAGAAGTAGTAGAAGTAGTAGTAGTAGTAGTAGTAATAGTAGTAGTAGAAGTAGCAGTAGTAGTAGTAGTAGTAGTAGAAGTAGTAGTAGTAATAGTAGTAGAAGTAGTAGTAGTAGTAGTAATAGTAGTAGTAGTAGTAATAGTAGTAGAAGTAGTAGTAATAGTAGTAGTAGTAATAGTAGTAGAAGTAGTAGTAATAGTAGTAGAAGTAGTAGTAGTAGTAATAGTAGTAGTACCCTCCGTTGGTCAGTAATGTGTGCGGAATGTGGGATGTTTAACCAATTCGATGTCAGTTGTAACTCGGGAGGTGAATTAAGCACGCGGGCATCGGTGTATTTTCACTCGCCTCACTAACCATCAGAGAGCTCTCTTCAGTTACAAAGACAGTGGTCCGCACTCTACTGTGTAACTTGATAAATTGCGTACCAATTAATTGAAGTGTGTCCAATTGTACCTCGCCTATATGTAGGGTATAATGGCATAGGTCGAGGCTTACTTCTGACGAAGGTAGCTTAAAAAGCGTTTAGTCTTATGATCTTATTCATGACCACAGTGGTACTAGAATAAGGGATGGTTTTTCCTCGTAAGGAAAGTAACAGAAAATGACAAGATAAAAGTCCGCTATACAGCAGTTGCGTAAACTAAGCGAATTTCTCACCGAGTTGAATAACTTTTAATAACAATGAATATAAAATTCAAATTATGCCTTATCAATTAAGTTATGGCATCACTGTGTGGTATTAGGAGACCAAAATTAAAATTCTTGCAACCTATATATATTACAAAATGGAAATCGTATTTTTAGAATTATAATAATTATTATTGAGATTAAACTACAGAAATTAATTGTATACTATGATAAGCATTTTTAAATGTAGCATATTTATAAACTTACCCCTTTATATGATCTTTACATTCACTAAAATAGAGAAAAATAACAGAAAGTTTCGAGTTAGTTACATTATGTATTTAAGAAGATGTTCATATGTTTCAATAAAACAAAAATGTCCTAACATCCAGAAATATTACAATGTACAAAGCAAATAAAAACATTGGAAAGTTAATTCGACTTTCATTGGCTTTGAAATTTAATTTAAATGTTATTTTATTAAAAACATCTAACGAAAAGTAATGGTCTAAATTTCCTAATTTTCGGAAACTAATTTCTCTAGTTTCTTTAAATGGTATCGAATTTTGTTGTGAAGAAACAAATATTTGTGCCACTAGAGCGATTTTTACATTTTGAGTTTCAAGTAACCCCTATTCCTAATGGCCCGATTTCCCTGATTTACAAAAACTATTTTTCTTATTTTACCTAATGTTATATACGAAGTTTCGTCGTGAAAAAAAAAAAAAAAACAAATACAAGTATTAATGCCGCTAGAGCGATTTTAAAATTTTGGGGTGCAGGTAAGGTCCCCTCCTAATAGTCCTATTTCACCGATTTTCAGAAATTATTTTTCGTATTTTATTTCAATGGTATATTCCGAGTTTTCTTTTTTAAAAAAATAAAATTCCAGCCGATAGAGTGATTTTTCAATTTTGTAAATAATTTTCGCCCTAGGTTAACCTGGGGGGGGGGGGATTAACCTGCCCTAATGGTTCAATTTTGCTGGTTAACGAACTCGACAAATCGTTTGTCAATTGACAGTTATATGCCGAGATTTGTTGAGAAAAACAAAAATTACAACTGTTTGAGAGAGAACACGCGCGCGCGCGCGCACACACACACACACACACACACACACATATATATATATAAATTAACACTAATAATATAATAAAAGTATATATATACAATAAAAAGTTGTATATATATATACGTATATATACACACACAACTAAAATGCTATGTGTTTCTTTCTTTAAATGTTGCGCGTCTCTGTGCATTTTAGTTGTGTTGGGTCTCCAAGGAATAACTCTTTACATTCATTTCAAAAGTATATATATATATATATATATATAAATGAATACTAATAATTAAAATAGATAAAGATAAAATACTGAGAAAGAGTCACACTTGAAATTGCTATATTTCGAACTACTGCGAGCTCTTCAATGGCAAGAACTTAGACAAGTTATATATATAACATTTTAAGATAAGATTTATTCTTTTTTTAAAATGCAGATGTGGATAGATTTATTTTTTTTTTTAAATGTAGGTGTCTAGTAGGTCGATGCAGTCGTGGACATATCATTAAAAAATATTCCCAAGAGCATAACCGCAAATTATATTACTTCAGAATTCGCTAATATATATATATATTACCAGACCAGCTTACTTCCTTCGGAATTCGCTAAAAAAAAGACACAAACCTGTAAGACAAACAAAGCGCTTTCAACTAGAATGCATGTCTTTATTCCATATCACTTTTCAGCGGACTGAGACGGTCTGCAACGGTTCCCATTGTTTTGCGATTCACCATCCCCGAGCAGTTAGAAATAATCCCCGAGCATACGGAAACCCGAATCGTCTTTGCTTTTGAATATCTTCCTCGAGAAATATGGTATATTCTCATCTGGTGAGATTAACTTTTTTTTTTTTTTTTTTTTCCATCTGGTAAAGATGAATACTGTCATAGCAAGAACCGCACTTCGTTCAGGAACAAATCGTCGCCATGCTAAAAGCGGCGGCATTAACTAGGTCTTCTGCAATTACAAGGGATCGTGGCTACGAATATGTATGTTCATATTAAACGCTGATAGGATGTATAATGTATTAGGCTCATGTTTCAGGTTCTATAATTCTCTTGCATGGAGCATTCTGAAGAATATGTCCTTACTTCTCAGCATAGCTGGGGTGAGGGAGCGTAGAGGACAGTAGCAGTGTTATGCTTTACTGGCAGATAGGAAGGAGGAGGAGGGAATAGGTAAGTTTTTAAACAAAGTGAGATACTTCAGACCGGAAGAGCCAGACAGCCGGGAAGTGGGTAGGAGTACATGAGTCACGTTGTTTTTGGAATGAATTGCACATATACAGACGGAGCCAAAAAATGTATACACACTTCAAGCAAAGAAAAAAAAACCGTGTTTACATAACAAAACTCAACTGACACAAACAGAAAATGATGAGCACTAATCATCTTAGACTTTTACAGTTACAACAGTTGCTCAAAATGCCCACCATCGGCGTCGATGCACTTCTGAGTACGTTGAACTACTGTTAAGCAACGTTTGCGAAAGTGTCCTCAGCGATTGTAGCACATGCCGTTCCAGCCCCATCTTCATTTAATGCATGCAAAATTCTTGAGATAAAAACTATCAACTTTGCTGTTTTAAAATACCACTTACGCTGTTCTGCTAATCCCAGTCTCACGGGCACATTGCTTTGTAGATTTCTGCGGTGAGTGCTCAAAAGGTTCCAAAACCATAGTCGAGGACGCGGGGCTTGTTGCTGTGCGAGGACTCCCAGATCTACCCATGTGAACATCGCATACGGTACCACGAGTGTAAAAGTTGTCTCGAATGCGTGCAATTGTTACGCGCGTTGGCGGTTCTGCTCTGTACACACGTCTCCATTGCCTTTTGAACTTCAACAACATTCTCGGATTTCCAATGCCGCTTCAAAATTACTTTCCGCTGTTCAAACGGTAATCTTGTCTCCATTCTGTTGTAACAACGCAAGCATAACGTAATGCGAGTCACATCTGGTTACAGAACATCATACTACACATTACTGTTGTTTTTCGGTCCAACTTTGAAATATATTAAACAGATATCTACTGTGAAAGTGTGTATACATTTTTGTCACTCTCGGTATGTGACGGAAGTTTTTCGAGTTATTTATGTATTTAAAGTTATGTATTATTTTGCGCATTGTCATGTATTGGGAAAGTACGCACGTTCTCAGGACCCGTGCGACATGGAGAAGTTAGATTTGTAACAAATATATTTTGTATATAAGTACACCCTACCACCACTATACCACTGCTACTACTACTAGTATACTACTATTATTACTACTACTAGTACTACTACTAGTATACTACTATTATTAGTACTAATACTACTATTACTACTAATACTACTACTATTACTAATACTATTAATACTACTATTAATACTACTATTACTACTACTAATACTACTACTATTAATATTACTACAATTACTACTAATACTAATACTATTACTACTGCTATTAGTACTACTATTAATACTACTACTATTACTGCTACTAATACTACTACTACTATTACTACTACTAGTACTACTACTAATACTACTACTATTACTACTACTATTACTACTACTACTACTACTATATTACTACCATAACTACTACTACTAGTAATACTGCTACTAATACTACTACTACTGCTGCTGCTGCTGTTACTGCTACTAATCCTACTATTACTACTACTACTATTACTGCTACTACCACTACTACTACTATTATTACTACTACTACCACTACTACTACTACTACTACTACTACTATTAATACTACTGCTGCTGCTGCGGCTGTTACTGCTACTACTACTATTACTACTATTATTACTCGTGTACTTTGGTAATGATGATTTACCCATATAGTTTGCATTACTTTGGGGAGGTCAGTGGACACAACATTCTTACAAAGGGATCACTGGGAGCAGGGCCAGATGGTCTGGTGCATGTAAGCTGCATATAAACTTCAATTTCCGAAGTAGGTATCGACAAAGAAGATTCCAACCTAAGGAAAGCCAAAGAGTATTGGCTCTAATGCATAACATGTCGTTCAAGGAGGGATCTCTTTTATCTGAAATGAAATTCTTTATGGGGTATATCTACGATAGTCCCTCCAGGAGGAATTGCGTTCAAAATTTTTACGGGCGTAAAATATGTGTAGAAATAAGCCGGGTTTGAATCCGCGAACCTTGGAACGAGGGGAGAACATTAATTCCGACATGGAAATTATCACTACAGTAAATAATTGTTTATTAATATAATCAATATGGCTCTCACTTGCAATCTCTTTTGCTTATATTGCTAAGTCATTGAAAATATTACCAAATTAGTTCATTTTCTAGAATATTCTCATTTAAGGTTGTATAATACATTAAACCAATAACTTATTCTTTCTAGCTTTTTTTTTTTTTTTTTTTTTTTTTTTTTTTAGCTTTTTGTCCATCTATTTTAAGTTTTATTTGTTTATTTGGAAACATATTTGCAGAATGTCTTTGCATGTTTACGACATTAACAGCCTCTCGTAATTTTAAGTTGTTTGATAAGTTGATAATATAAGGCAATTCGTAATATGTGTGTTTGTTTGCTTCAAGATTCCCATGTTTGTGCACCACCATTAATAATCAACGTGACCTTTCAAACATTTACATGAATTTGAATGCAAAGATGTTTTTATTCCAGCATGTAGAAACACCGGCGCTCTTGAGATTTTAAATGTAACCTGGCACACGCAAATATTGCACGCTTCTGTTTAAAATTCTGCAAGGCTCCGCATTAATCAGCGCTGAAAACAGCGGGCTGATGCTTCGTCAGGTAGATGCAGAAGTGCCTTTCTGTGCCAACGTCATTCACGCATTCCCATAGGAAAATTCAACAACAGTAGTTCGGATTGACGTTTAGTTAAAGTTTCTTTTTACTACGAATGTTATCCGTTAAAGTGTAACGTCGTTTCACTCTGCTCGACCCAAAATCTATCAATATCTTAAAAAATCCAAATAGAATCTCTTACACTCAGATTGATAATATCTTTTTAGAACACTGAAGAAATGGGTACGTTTGAAAAGCATTATAATAACTTTTGAGTTGCTAAGTTACCACGCGTCTAATTACTCTTGAATATGGTCAGGGATTCAACTCCTGGCGAACGGCAGGGGAAGTTGCTTTGCTTTATCATGTTCAAAGGTTCAGTCAGCCTACTATCTAAATAGTACAAACTTTCACAAGAGGAAGAAGGCAAGAGTTTACTATGTATTTACATATTTTCCTGTATGCTTTTCTGTACTTCCCTAATCTACCTAAACCCACGGGTGACCGAGGTCGTTAAGGCGCGGACTCATGAGCGGAAGGTTTGGGTGGTTTCATGCGCACTAGAACCGTCCTCCCTTACTGAGGTTTTCTTCAGGATTTCTCACTCGTCATAAATGGCAAATGCTGGACAGTACCATAAACTTAGGCCTAGAACACTTCCTTTCTCTAAAAAAAAAAAAAAAAAAAATACTTTCCCAGTTTATCACTTCCTCTTATGTATTATCAGTGTCCTCCGCCTGTGATGCCTCAGTAGCCAAAACGGGCGTTAAAGACTATCCCAAACAAACTAATCCTCCGTTACCTTTATATACAGAGAGTGCCAAAAAACGTACACAAACTTTCACAGTAGATATCTATTTAATATATTTCAAATTCGGACCGAAAAACTACAGCAATGTGTAGTATGATGTTCTGTAAACAGATGTGACTCGCATTACGTTATGCTAGCATTGCTGGAACAAAATGCAGCCAAGATTATCGTTTGAACAGCGGAAAGCAATTTTGAAGTTGTATTGGAAAACCGAGAATGTTGTTGCAGTTCAAAGGCAATGGAGACGCGTGTACAGAACAGAACTGCCAACGTCCGTTTTTTTCGCCTTTCATACATTCTATGGAAATGAGGAATTTTACTTCCAACAGGATGGTGCACCACCACATTACCACCGAGATGTACGTGCGTACCTTGGTGACAATCTTCCAATGCACAGGACGAAGAGGTCTGATTGAGTTTCCACCGCGTTCTCCCGATCTAACTCCGTTTCACTTCTACCTATGGGGAACTCTTAAGAATGTTGTATGCCGTAGAAAACCAGTTACACTGACAGCACTTCGGGAAGAAATTGAAACGGCATGTGCTGCAATCGGCGAGGACACTTTCGCAAACGTTACTCAATCAGTAGTTCAACGTACTCAGAAGTGTTTTGAGCAACTGTTGTAACTGTAAAAGTCTAAGATGATTAGTGCTCATCATTTTCTGTTTTGTTTTGTTAACACAGTTCTTTCTTTGCTTGAAGAGTGTATACATTTTTGGCTCCTTCTGTATTTTTCTCCCTCCTAACGCTTTTAATTTATTTCTTATACCGGATTTAGTGTCGGTCTTACTGTTTTCTTTCATTGTAGTGGTATCCATTTCAATTACTTCCTTCATTGCTCTTCCTGTAATCTCTTTTTATGTAATTCTGTGTAATAGATTAATTCATATTTGCTATAAATACATTCTTTATACTCTTGAATTTTTTTTTTAAGTTTCTCGCTGAGTCACTAAATCATTTTTACAAAAATTTTTCATTTCTGTTAACTTTCCCAAATTATATATTTTGCAAGACTACATTTCATTTGTATTATATATATTTTTCGTATATTCTCTCTTTCATCATTATGTGGATTTTCGATATAAACATATAAATAATAATGTTCTAGTCTTAGATGTCACACTTTATTTCTTTACTCGTTAGAAAAGCCAGGTGAATTTATCTTGATTTAAAATATGGTTCTGCTGGTTAATAGACATATTTTTTATTTTATATATGAGGCTTTTCTAAAAAGTTCCAAAATGGGATTTATGATACGAAAACGTGCAAAACAAGGAAGATTCCCAACCAGGATTGTGAAATGTGAACTTAATTGGTCATTGTGCCAAGTGGGGACGTCCTGTAAACATCGGGAATTGTGCTGCATAAGCTTTTGTTTCCATATGCATGGCTATAGAGCAGAGATTTAATTAACATCTTGAAATTTGGCAAATCTTTGGCATGAATCGGTTGGCTTATGGTAGTGAAAGGTCAAGCAAGGTGTTTTGAATGGCATTCAACGGCAGAACAATGCCCGAAGAAGACCTTCCACGAGCACAAACCTAAAACGTGGACAAATATTTGAGCATGCAGGTCGTCGGAGTAACATACAAGATATGCCAAGATCGTTCTGCGGCAACTGAGGAAGAATGTTTGCGCAAGACCCCTAGGGGAATTGGATGCCCCATGTCGAAAATGCATGCGCTCACAGAACATTTTTCTCGGTCGCATTAGCATTATCTCCATTTCTCACCCACCCTACTCGCCCAGCTTTACCCACTGCGACTTCTTTCTCTTCCAGAAGATGAAGCAGAAGTTGAAGGGGTGTCGTTTTGACTCAGATAAGATACCTAGCGCAAACGCAAATGCTTCTTCACACTCTTCTAAAGATGTTGGCAACGTTTGATGTACTTTGTTGTATACAGGCAATGTACTGAAACTTTTTGATAGCACGTAGTGTGTAGTCTACAGGTGAGATGACTTTCAGAGATGAAGCTTATTAGCTATTTGATGATTGTTTGATCTTCGTAGCTTGTGTTTATTCGTTTACAGGACCTACATAAATTATATTTTGTCAGCATTACAGCATTCGGGTTCCTAATATCTTATCTATGGAAAAATAAAAAATGAATTGATGTACGCACATATACCATGCGTTCTATTTACAGCCGGCCCATAGATCGCGTTCGCTTGCACTGCAGTGACCTCGGTTTTGTTTCAGTAGCGCACTAGAGGTGAATGACCCGCTCAAGATTACGTATATCAGCTGTTTTATACCGTGTCAGTTGCTGCCTTCTATTCGAGTTGTAAAGACTGCAGTTTATTTGTTGCGCATTTGACAAGTGAAAGTTTATACAAGACATCTGTGTTATGTGTGCATTACATTAGATTATTTTTATTAGTCTAATGAAATGTCTACCGAAAAAATGAAGCTTGAACAAAGAATTTTAATGCACGATACACTATATGAAAACAGTTAAGTATAGTCGAATGTGAAACTTCGAAGAAAGGTTGCTGGGCCTCTTCGAAGGGAGAACGTTACTTTGGGTCCTTACGGTTAAAAAGTCATGCCATTTCACAAGTATGTATGTCTGTTCAGTGAAAATGTGATTGCTCATAATGGTTTTGTGTCTCATTTCAATATGCAATTTGTTTTGTTATAGCTTCTCAGCTGTGAGTGAAGTTAGATCTCATAATGATTTTGTGTGTCACTTTATTATGTAGTTCGTTTTGTTATAGCTTCCCAGGGGTGAGTTATGTTTACTAATAACTTAGTGTGTTATTTCATTGTTATTCTTTTTTTTTTATAGCTTCCCTGTAGTGATTGGGTTACATCTAATAACTATTTTGTTTGTCATTTTATTATGTAGTTTGTTTTGTTATTGCTTCCCAATGATGAGTGAGTTATATCTCATAATGGTTTTGGGTGTCATTTCATTATGTAGTTCATTTTTATAGCGTCCCAGTGGTGAGCGAGTTATGTTTACTATGACTTACAGCAGCATAGTTGGCATTTAAGCATGGCCAAATTTATGAATCCACATTTACGATACTGTCATGGGTGGGCTAATTTCGCAATGGTTATATAACATTTAAAGCAATTTATGATTATGGCTCTTGCTTAGTGCAAGTCGATTTTCAGTTCTCGTGGACTTACCTATTTTCTTATTGTGCAAGATGGATTTTTTTAAAGAGTTTCTCTTGATTCGTAGTTTAAAGGCACTATTAATTTTCTGACATATTGTCTAATTTCCTTCATGATAATCTAGTATTAGCTATACAGATATGAGGGTGCCAAAAAATGTATACACACTTCAAATAAAGAAAAAAAAAGCTGTATTAATATAACAAAACTGAGTTTGCAGAACAGAAAATGATGAACACTAATCATCTTAGACTTTTACAGTTACAACAGTTGCTCAAAATGCCCACCACCATCGGCTTCGATACACTTTGAGTACGTTGAACTACTGATTGAGCAACGTTTGCGAAAGTGTCCTCAGCGATTGCAGTACATGCCTTTTCAATTTCTTCCCGAAGCTGGTTTTCTACGGTACACAACATCCTTAAGAGTTCCCCATAGGTAGAAGTGCAACGGAGTTAGATCTGGAAAAAGCGGTGGGAAGCGGTCGGACCTCTTCTTCCTATCCAGTGCGCGGGGCTTGTTGCTGTGTGAGATCTCCCAGATCTGCCCTTGTGAACATCGCATACGGTACCACGAGTCTCAAATTTATCTCGAATGCGTGCAATTGTTACTCGTGTTGGCGGTTGTGTTCTGTACACACATCTCCATTGTCTTTGAACTTCAACAATATTCTCGGTTTTCCAATACCACTTCAAAATTGCTTTCCGGTGTTCAACCGATAATCTTGGCTCCATTTTGTTGGAGTAACGCTCTTAAGGTAATGTGAGTCACATCTGTTTACAGAACATCATACTACACATTGCTGTTGTTTTTCGGTTCAACTTTGAAATATATTAAATAGATATCTACTGTGAAAGCGTGTATACTTTTTATTTGGCATCCTCGGTATTTTTATTGAACTTTATAAATGTGATGATGTATGCTTTTGACAAGGAGCTCTTCAGTGTGGTTAGGATATCCCTGAAGATATCTGAGGTAGTGATGTGTTGTGAAAGTATTCAATTTGTGTTTCAGTTCCGTAAACAGGTTACACAGTCCCTGCGGAACAGGTAAATAAGTGATCATTTTTATATGTACTCATTGGGAAACTGTATAGGGTGGTGGTTTTGTACCTGAAGATGTTTCCAACGAAACCAGGTGTTATTGCAATCTGGCAAGCAGTTGATGCCATGCTGAAGTTAAGAGGTGTATGTATAGTGTTATATGGAGTACTATGAAGTGATTTTGTGATAGTTCTCAGCATTGTTGCCACAACGTACTTGCTGAGGCAATGTTGCTGTAAGTCAAATTTTTTTCTGCACGCAGTTGTAGCTCTATTCCTGTCGAGGCATTGTTTTTAGGTTTCGGAATGTGTTGTGGAGGCTGAATTTGTGGGCATGGTGGATGAGCTACAAAGTAACCACCGGTGCTATCATGAACAAAATATGGGTAGTATTGATCCATGTTGAAGATTATTTTTGTTTAAATGTTGTGACTGCAGCCCATGTTGTTTCATGTTTTTATTTATTTTTTTTTTCCTTACTGTGATTTTTCAGCAATTTGGAAGAGGTGCACCCATCCCTTCATAACCTAAATTGCGGACGTTTACAACATTTATAAAAAAAAAACCACAGTAAGGATGATTTATAATTATTAGAAAACAAACAAATAAAACAAAATAAGTAATCAACAAGAAGAAGTAAACGCTTATTTGAAAAAGAAGAGTATGTTTGATGATAAATAACAAGAAAAATGAATTTTGATTAACTACATTTTTTGTGTTGTAGAATTAGACTGCATGTTTTTGTTTGGAGAATTTTGTGCATGCAATAGGTGATGCTACATTTCATTTCATGCGATAATATTCATAATGTTTTGTATGTTTGTGTAAATTTTGGGGCTCCATAGTTTTAAAAAGCAAGTTATTCTATTTTATATGTATTATATTATATATGTTAGGGATAGGACACTTTCATTGTACTTGTCTAGATCATCTAAGTCATTGTATCAACGTAATATGTGAAAAATGTTGCATATCTAGTTATTATATTTTTTTCTCTTCTCTTTGTATACTTGCAATTGTGCTTAAAATGAAATGTTGCTATTTTAGTTTATTTATTAACCTGCTCTTATTGTGTACTAATTACTGTTGTATTCACGTTACGAACCAACTTTCTGGCAGTCCGCTTTATAAAGGAAATCCAGAAGGCTGTGTACCCTTATGCAGTACTGCTCCTTGCAACTATCCATTTTGGACGGTCACTCATGTTAATGGTTATCTGCACAAACCAGTATCTATGACGTATACGGCTGTGGGATATGGCCACTACATTTTACAAAAACATCCAATACCACGTCGTTAGGAGGAGTTAACCCAATGCTCCTGTGTATTTAGCTGTGTTTGAGCTTTAAGCACGTAGGTCACATAAAATTTCTGCAGTAACAGTTGGTGATGAGTACGGGTCTATACACATACTTTACTGTCAATGATTGATTCGGCGTGATGTCATGATATAAACCGGAACTCTTAAATTCTAAATTGTTGATGGATATAGCAAGTTGGCAGACGAATTTTCAATATTGTGTTGTTTTCTTTTTTCTCCCATAGTAACAGATTCATAATTAATGTATTAGGTTATGTTTTCATTTATTTATTTTCCCTGCTTATTCACCGGAATCAGATGTGGAAATATGAAGCAATAATGTGTCGACAATGTATATAAGCATTCTTGATGAATAGACAGCATTGTGGCAAATGCATTATAGAGGTAACAGACTACATTGTCGACAAAACGTATTATCGCAGATAGATAGTACGTGTCTGTTAAGAAGCAGATGGTAGGTTGGGGATGCCAACTCAAGAAATATATGGGGAGTTAGCGTGGCTTCGAGTCCAGCTAGCCAGCCAGTGTTGAGCCATGCTATAAGAACGTGCTTAGAACTCTGTCCGCCTATTCGTAAGATGAACAAAGGAAGTAAGGTAATGTATTATTTCATTTAATAAATTGTAAACTGTTGAGTACAGAACACGTGAGTTTTGTGTTAAGATACCGTAACATGGCTTTCTTTATTTCCAACGTTTAGGATTTAGTTGTACTTATAGGAGGAATGCATGTCGCAGAACGCACCTCCCCTCCCCCAGGCCAGCTTAGGTTTCAGAGATAGCTTGATTTAACTTTGTACAGTTAAGAAGGCCTGGTTTGCGACAACATAAGCTGCTAAAATCTATAATATATCATGTTGGTTACCTTTCAGCTTCATTATTATCCTCTGACAATGGTGCGAATCCTTCCATTTCGTCTTTCATTAGCCTAAGATAGGCTAAATTATGAAGGAAATAGGCAAAGATAGGTTAATAGAAAAATAGATCAAATATATGCCAAATTTAGCAGAAATTGATGGGAAAGAGGCAAGTATAGGCTAAATATTATAGCAAATGGGGGACTAACGCCAACATAGACTAAATTTTGAAGAAAAAAGGAAAAGATGGACTAAATGTTGGAGGAAATGAGCAATAAAGGCAAAGATAGGCTTTTATAGGCTAAATTTGGTAGACAAAGGAAAAAAAACAAAGATAAGCTAAATTTGGTAGAAAATGAGAAAAGAAGGCAAAGATAATTTTGTTAGTCAATGGGGAAAAAAAGGCAAAGACAGGCTAAATTTACCTTTATTTGCAGGAAAGAGGCAAAGATATGCTAATTTTGGAGGAATATTTAGCCTATCTTTGCCCTTTTTTCATTTCCTTCAAAAATTAACCTATCTTTGCTTTATTCCCCCCATTTTCTACCACATTTATCTTATCTTAGCCTTTTATCCCCCTTTCTACAAAATTAAGCCTATCTTTGCCCTTTTCCTCTATAATTGAGCCCTCTTTACATTTTTGGTCCTCATTTATAGAAATTAGTCTATCTTTGACTTTTATTTCACCAGTTTCTATCAAATTTAGCCCACCATTGCCATTGCCTATCATTGGAGAATACGGAGAAAAATAGGAAAGGATAGGTTAAGTTTGGGAGAAAATGAAAAAAAAAAAAAAATAGCCAAGATAGTCTAAATTTTGCAGAAAATGCATAAAAGTAGGCAAAGATAGCCTAAATTTTGGAGGAAATAGGGAAGGGGGCAAAGGTAGGCTAGGTATGGGAGAAAATAGAGAAAAATAGAAAAGAATTGCATAAATATGGGAGAAAATGTATAACAATAGGCAAAGATAAGCTAAATTTTGGGTAAGATGAGGAAATCGGTAAATAGAGGCAAAATTTGGGAGAAAATGCAAAAAAAAAAAAAAAAAAAAAAAAAAGGCAAAGATAGGCTAAATTTTGTAGAAAATGAGCAAATATACAAAGATAGGCTAATTTTCCTCGCAAATTTACCCTATCATTGCCCTTTTTTTGCATTTTGTCCCAAATTTTTCCTATATTTGCCCATTTCCTCATCTTCAAAAATTAGTCTATGTTCTCCAAAATTTGCAAATAAATAACCAAAGATAGGAAAAGATAGTCTAAATTTGGGAGCAAAAGGCTAAGATAGGCAAAGAAAGGCTAAATTATGGTGTGAAAAAGCAAACATAGCAAAAAAAAAAAAAAAAAAAAAAAAAAAAGGCTAATTTTGCAAGGAAGAGGCAAGATCAGCTAAAATTGTAAGTAAAAAGCTAAATTTAGGCAAAGATAGGCTAAATTCTGAAGGAAACGGCTAAAATAAACAAAGGTGGCTAAATTTGGGAAGAAAAGGCTAATTTTGGAGAGAAGAGGCAAAGTTAGGCAAAAATAGGCTAAAATTGGAAAGAAAAAGGCAAAGTTAAGCGAAGATAGGCTAAAATTGGAAAGAAAAGGGAAAGATAGGCTAAATTTGGAGGGAAAACGCAAAGATAGGCTAAAATTGGTGGGGAAAAGCAAATATACGCTAAATACGGGAGGAAAGCGCTAAGATAGGCATAATTAGGCTAAATTTGGAAGGAAAACGGCAAAGATAGGTTAAATTTGGGAAGAAAAAGCTAAGATAGGGAAAAACAGGCTAAATTTGGGAGGAAAAGGGCAGAGATAGGCTAATTTTATAGGGAAAAGGCAATCATAGGTTGAATACGGGAGAAAAGGGCAAAGATAGGCTAAATTTGGGAAGTTAAAGCTAAGATAGGGAAAAACAGGCTAAATTTTGGAGGAGAAAGGAAAAAATAGGCTAAATTTGGGAGGAGAAGGCAATGATAGGCTAAAGTAGGCTAAATTTGGGAGGAAAAGGGCATAGATAGGCTAATATTGTAGGGAAAAGTAAAAAATATAGTAAATATGAGAGGAAAGGGCAAAGATTGGCCTTTGGGAGGAGAAAGGCCAAGATTGGCTAAATTTGGAAGGAGAAGGGTAAATATAGGCAAAATTCTATCTTTGCGTTTTGCCCCAAAATTAGCCTATCTTTGTCTTTTGCTCCCAAATTTAGCCTATCCTTGCCTATCTTTGTCTTTTGCTCCAGAATTTAGCCTATCTTTGCCATTTTCTTTTCAAATTTAGCCTATTCTTCCCTATCTTTGCCTGTTGCTCCATTATTTAGTCTATCTTAACCTTTTTCTACCAAATTTACGGTATCTTTGCTTTTTATTGGCAAAATTTAGCGTATCTTTGCCTATCTTAGCATTTAGCATATGTTTTTCTTTTCCTTTCAAAATTTAGCCTTCTTTGCCTATATCAATCTTTTCCTTCTGATTTAGACTATGTTTGCCTTTTCCTCCAAAATTTACCCTAGCTCTTCCTATATTTGCCATTTTTCTTCTAAATTAAGCCTATTTTGGCCTATTTTAGCCTTTTATTTCCAAATTTAGTCTAACTTTGCCTTTTCCCTTCAAAATTTAGTCTTTCTTTGCCTTTCTAACCTTTTCTCTCCGAATTTATCAAATTTTTTCCTTTTCCCCTCAATATTAGCCTATCTTAGAATATTTTTCCATTTTCCCTTCCAATTTGAGCCTAACGTTGCTGATATTGCCCACATTTTGCCGTAATATGTGACTACATTTGTTCGGAAAAGGTACAGATATGCCAAATATTGCCGAAATAAGGCCCATATAGGGCAAAATTAGCAGGAATAGGCAAATATGGGCTTCAAATTTGCCAACATAAGGCAAAGATAAACCAAATCAAGGCGGAAAAAGGCAAAGTTAAGGTAAATTTGCTGAAAGGGCATAGGGTAGGGCAATATTGGCAGTTAAATGCAAAGATAGGCAACATTTGGCAGGAAACACGCAAAATAGGCAAAGGTAGGCTAAATTTTGCAAGAAATAGGCAAAGATAGTCTAAATTTGCCAGCAAATAAGATATATAGGTCAACATAGCCTAAGATAGGCCACCTTTTATAGGAAATAACAGCAATAGGCACACATACGCTAAGATTTAAGGGATATAAGTAAAATAGGCAAACATTAGCTAAGGCTTACAGCATATAAGTAAAATAGATAAATATGGGCTAAGATAGTCTAACGTTAGCAGGAAGTAAGAGTGACTGGCTAGGATGGGCTAAAGTTTGCGGGAAAATGCGTAAAAAAGATTGAGAATGGTGTGGTTTTCCAAAATGAATCAAATCAGAGATAGGCTAAATTTACTCCAGAAAAAAAAAAAGGCAAAAATTCGGAGAGTAAATTTAGCCTATCTCGGGTTTGACTTTTGTGACAAATTTGTTTATTTTAGGCGTCTATTTACTAACATCAGCCTGTCCTTGCCGTTCTGCATCAATGTTTAGCCTATTTCTGCCGTTTTCGAAATTTTATAGGCGATCTTTGCCCATATTTGCACTAATTCGCCAAAATTTAGCCTATCTTTAACCATTTCCCAAATCAGATGAGCATTATAAGCCTATCCTAGCTTTTCTTTGTCTATTTTACGCAATTTGCTTCAAAATGTAGCATATCCTTGTGTATTTTACGTATTTTGTGCCAAATGTAGCCTATCTTTGCTAGTTTTACATACCTTCATGCCAAATTAAGCCTAGTTTTGCTATTTTTCTAAATTCCTGAAACATTAAGCACATCTTAGCCTATAATACGTTATTTCTCTAAAAGTTACCCGTGTCTACATTTTCCACTAAATTTAGCCTATCTGAGCATATTTTTTCCATTTTCCCTTTCAGTTTGAGCCTAACGTTGCTTATATTGCCTACATTTCTCCATAATAATGCAAATATCGCCTATATTATGAACTAAAAAGGTAAAGAGAAGCTAAATTTAGCCAAAAAAACGCTTTTTTGGCTAAAATGTTTTAGCAAAAGACAAGGATAGGCTAACTCTTCGCCGAAATAAAGCAAATGTTACTATATTTGGTAATATAAAGCAAAGATATGCTAAATTATGTAGGAATAAGCAAATATGGGGCTCAATTTGCCGAAATAAGGCAAAAATAGACTAATTTAAGGCGGAAATAAGGCATAGTTAAAATTAATTAGCTGAAAAGGTGAAAGGACAGGGTAATATTTGGAGTTAAATGCAAAGATAGGCAACATTTGGAAGAAAACACGCAAAATAGGCAAAGATAGGCTAACATAGGCTAAAGTTTGCTAGAAATAGGTAATGAGAGGCTAAATTTGCCTGCAAATAAGCGATATATGTCAAGATAGACTAAGATATGCCAATTTTTATAGGAAATAACAGCAATAGGCACACATACAAATAAGCAATATATGTCAAGATAGACTAAGATATGCCAACTTTTATAGGAAATAACAGCATTAGGCACACATACGCTAAGGTTTAAAGGATATAAGTAAAATAGGCAAATATGCGCTAAGATAGTCAAACGTTAGCAGCAAATAAAAGTGACTGGCTAGGATGGGCTAAGGTTTGCAGGAAAATGCGTAAAAAGATTGAGAATGGTGTGGTTTTCCAAAATGAATCAAATCAGAGATAGGCTAAATTTACTCCAGAAAAAAAAAAAGGCAAAAATTCGGAGAGTAAATTTAGCCTATCTCGGGTTTGACTTTTCTGACAAATTTGTTTATTTTAGGCGTCTATTTACAAACATCAGCCTGTCCTTGCCGTTCTGCATCAATGTTTAGCCTATTTATGCCGTTTTCGATATTTTATAGGCTATCTTTGCCTATATTTGCACTAATTCGCCAAAATTTAGCCTATCTTTAACTTTTTCCCATATCAGGTGATCATTTTAAGCCTATCCTAGGCTATCTTTGCCGATTTTACGTAATTTGCTTCAAAATTTTGCGTATCCCTGTGTATTTTACGTATTTAGTGCCAAATGTAGCTATCTTTGCCAGTTTTACATACCTTCGTGCTAAATTAAGCCTAGTTTTGCTATTTTCCTAAATTACTGAAACATTAAGCGCGTCTTAGCCATCTTAGCTTACTTGTCTAAAACTTACCCTGTCTTTGCCTTTTCCACAAATTTAGCCTATCTTAGTATATTTCTCCATTTTCATTCCCAATTTGAGCCTAACGTTGCTTATATTGCCTACATTTCTCCATAATAATGCAAATATCGCCTATATTATGAACTAAGATGGTAAAGAGAAGCTAAATTTAACCGAAAATGCGCTAATTTAGCTTAAATGTTTTAGAAAAAGACAAGGATAGGCTAAATCTTCGCCGAAATAAGGCAAATGTGACTACATGTGGTAACAAAAAGCAAAGATATGCTAAATTGTGTAGGAATGAGTAAATATGGGCCTCAATTTGCCGAAATAAGGCAAAAATATACTAATTTAAGGCGGAATAAGGCATAGTTACGCTAAATTAGCTGAAAAGGTGAAAGGACAGGGTAATATTTGGAGTTAAATGCAAAGATAGGCAACATTTTTAAAGAAAACACGCAAAATAGGCAAAGATAGGCTAACATAGGCTAAAGATTGCAAGAAATAGGTAATGATAGGCTAAATTTTCCTGCAAATAAGAGATATATGTCAAGATAGACTAAGATATGCCAACTTTTATAGGAAATAACAGCTATAGGCACACATACGCTAAGGTTTAAAGGATATAAGTAAAAAAGGCAAATATGGGCTAAGATAGTCTAACGTTAGCAGGAAATAAGAGTGACTGGGTAGGATGGGCTAAAGTTTGCGGGAAAATGCGTAAAAAGATTGAGAATGGTGTGGTTTTCCAAAATGAATCAAATCAGAGATAGGCTAAATTTACTCCAGAAAAAAAAAGGGGGGGGGGAAATTCGTAGAGTAAATTTAGCCTATCTCGGGTTTGACTTTACTGACAAATTTGATTATTTTAGGCGTCTATTTATAAACATCAGCCTGTCCTTGCCGTTTTGCATCAATGTTTAGCCTATTTCTGCCGTTTTCGACATTTTGTAGGCGATCTTTGCCTATATTTGCACTAATGCGCCAAAAGTTAGCCTATCTTAACCATTTCCCATGTCAGGTGAGCATTTTAAGCCCATCTTTCTCTATTTTACGCAATTTGCTTTAAAATGTAGCATATCCTTGTGTATTTTACGTATTTTGTGCCAAATGTAGCCTATCTTTGTCAGATTTACATACCTTCGTGCCAAATTAAGCCTAGTTTTGCTATTTTTCTAAATTCCTGAAATATTAAGCACGTCTTAGCTTATTTCTTAGGTTATTTCTCTAAACGTTACCCTTTGGTAACGAAATGTAGGCAAAATTTCGAAGGAAGAGGCTAGGATAGGCAAAGATAGGCTAAATTTTCTCGGGAAAAATCCTCGCAAAACTCTTGAGGAAATGTAGTCTATCTTTGCCTATCCTTCCCTTTTCCTGCACAATTTACGCTAAATTTTGGAGCAAAAGGCAAAGATACACTCAATTGGGCCAAAATAAGACAAGGATAGGCTAAATTTTGCCGAAATAAGGCAAGAATGCCCTAATTTTATTTAATACGGCCAAGATAGGCCAAAATTGCCCGAAATAAGGGAAGGTACGGTTATTTTTAGGCGATATATGGCAAATATGGGCTAAATTTAGAAGGAAAAGGCAAAGATAGGCTAAATTTCGGAATAAAAGGCAAAGATAGGCTAAATTTCGGAGGAAAAGGCTAGGATAGGCAAAGATAGGCTACATTTGCTCGAAAAATTCTCGAGGAAATGTAGCCTATCTTTCCCTTTTCCTGCACAATTTACGCTAAATTTTGGAGCAAAAGGCAAAGATACGCTCAATTGGGCCAAAATAAGGCAAGGATAGGCTAAATTTTGCCGAAATAACGCAAGAATGCCCTAATTTTATTTATATACGGCCAAAATTGTCCAAAATAAGGGAAGCATAGGCTAAATGTGGCCGAAATAAGGGAAGGATAGGCTAAATTTGGCCGAAAAAAAGCAAGAATGCCCGAATTTTATTTATATATGGCCAAGATAGGCCAAAATTGCTGAAATAAGGGAAGGATAGGTTAATTTTAGACGATGTACGGCAAATATGGGCTAAATTTAGAAGGAAAGGGCAAAGTTGGGCTAAATTTCGGAGGAAAAGGGTAGGATAGGCAAAGATAGGCTAACTTTCAGAGGAAAAGTATAGGATAGACAAACACATTCTAAATAAAAATTCTCGAGGAAATGTAGCCTATCTTTGCCTATCTTCCCCTTTACCTGCACAATTTACTATAAATTTTGGAGCATGGGCAAAGGTAGGCTCAATTGGCAGGAAACGTGCAAAATAGGCAAAGCTAGGCTAACATAGGCTAAAGTTAGCAAGAAATAACAGAAATAGGCAAACATAAGCTAAGGTTTACAGAATATAAGTAAAATAGGCAAATATAGGCTAAGATAGGCTAAAGTTAGCAGGAAATAAGAACATTGGCAAATATGGGCTAAGATAATCTAAAGTTTGCAGGAAGTAAGAGTAATAGCCTAGGATAGGCTAAAGTTTGCAGGAAAATGCGTAAAAAGACAAAAAAGGTGTGCTTTTTCAAAACCAGATAGGCAAAATTTGGGAGGGGAAGGCAATGATAGGCTAAATTTGGGAGGAAAAGGGCAAAGGTAGACTAAATTAGCCTATCTTTGCCTATCTGTGACTTTTTCCTTCCAAATTTAGCGTATCTTCACCTTTTGCCCCCAAAATTAGCCTACCTTACCCTATCGTTGGCATTTTCCTTCCAAATTTAGCCTTTATTTGCCTTTTACCCAAAAATTTAACCTATCCTTGTTTATGTCTTTTGGTCCCAAATTTAGCCTATCCTTGCCTTTTCCTTCCAAAACTAGCCTATCTTTGCCTATATTTGGCTTTTTCCTTCCAAATTTAGCCTATACTTGTCTTTAGTTCCCAAATTTAGCCTATCCTTGCCTATATTTGCCTTTTGGTCCCTAATTTAGCCTATCTCACCTTTTGCCCCCAAAATTAGCCTACCTTAGCCCATCGTTGGCTTTTTCCTTCCAAATTTAGCCTATCTTTGCCTTTTGCTCTCCAATTTAGCCTATCCTTGCCTATTTTTGTCTTTTTCTTTCAAATTTAGCCTATTTTTGCCTTTTCCCACCAAAATTAGCCTATCTTTCCGTTTACTCACCGCAATTTTAGCCTATCCTTGCCAATCTTTGGGTTTTTCCTTCCAGTTTAGCCTATCTTTGCCGTTTGCTCCATTATTTAGCCTAGCTTCCCCATTACCTGCCACATTTTGCCAATCTTTGGGTTTTTCCTTCCAGTTTAGCCTATCTTTGCCTTTTGCTGCAAATTTAGCTTATCATTGCCTTTTTTCCTTCCAAATTTAGCCTATTCTTGCCTATCCTTTCCGTTTGCTACCACATTTAGCCTATCTTTGCCTTTTGCCCCCAAAATTAACCTATCTTTGCCTATATTTGGCTTTTTCCTTCCAAATTTAGCCTATCTTTGCTTATCTTAGCCTTTTCTTCCCAAATTTATTCTTTCTTTGCTTTTTACTTCAAAATATAACCTATATATGCCTCTTTTAGGCCTTTATTTCAGAATTTAAGCTATCTTTGCTTTTTCTTTCCAAAATTTATCGTATCTTTGCCTATCATTGCCTTTTTTTCAAAATTAAGCTTATTTTGGCCTACTTTAGCCTTTTCATTCCGAATTTAGCCTTTCGTTTTTATTACCCTCCAAAATTTCGCCATTCTTGGCCTTTCTTAGCTTTTTCTCTCCGAATTTAGCTTATTTTTTGCTTTTCCCTTCACTATTAGCCTTACCTTGCCTATATTATGCTTTTCCTTCCGAATTTAGCCTATCTCTGCGTTTCACTCCAAAATGTAGTCCATCTTTGCTAATGTTAGCTTTTTATGACCAAAATGTAGCCTGTCTTTGCCAGTCTTAGCTTTTGCTTCCGGAGTTAAAGCATCTTACACTTTTCCCTCCAAAATTTAGCCTATATTTACCTACCTTAGCCTTTTCCTCCGAATTTTGGTTCTTCTTTGCCTATTCCTAAACATTTTTGCCTATCTTAGTCTTTCCTTCTAAATTATGCCTATTTTTGCATATCTTTGCATTTTTCTCCCAAATTTAGTAAATGTCAGCCTTTTCTTCGAAATGTAACCTATTTCTTCATTTGTTCTGAAAGTTTAGCCTATCATAGATTTTTCATCCAAAAATGTAGCCAATTTTTACCTTTTTCGGGTAAAACGTAGGCAATCCAGGCCTTTTCAGCTATGTTCATCTTCTTTCTTCGTAAATTTGGCTTACTCTTGACTTATTTCAGCAAAATTTAGCCTATCTATTCCTTTTCTTAAATAATGTCGCCTCTCTCTAACTTTTTCCGAAAAATTAGCTTATTTTTTGTTATTTCGGAAATATTTACCGTAATTTTTTCCATTTTCTACAAAGTTTAGCCTATCTTTACCTACTTTGTCTCCATTTTCTCGTAAATGCAGCACATTCTCCCAAATTTAGCAATGGAAAAAATAGGGAAAGGCCAATAGGCAAATATAGGCTAAATTTCGGAGAGAATGGAGAAAAATAAGCAAAGATAGCCTAAATTGTGAAGAAAATAGAGAAAAATAGGCATGGATAGGTTAAATTTTGCAGGATGTAAAGAAATAGGCAAAAATAGGATAAAATGACGAAATGAGGAAACAGGCCAAGATAGACTAAATTTTGTAGAAAATGGAGAAAAACAGGCAAAGATAGGCTAAATTTAGCAGAAAATTGAGAAAAATATCTTTGCCAATTTTCCATTTTCTACAAAATTGAACTTCCAAAATGCTGAGGCGATTCACCCATTGACATAGATGGGAAAAAATTGATTGTTGTTTACAGTGAAGGGTTAACGAATGCACTAGAAATACTTAGTAGAAACGTTGAAATTACGAAGCTAAATGTAAAAAACGGATTTAGTCTATTTTACATTGCCAAGCGCATGCATTCAAAAACGCCAAATAAAATACCCAGACTCTTAATTCTTCAATAAATTTGTTATAAAACGTCCATGTGTAAGCTGGGTGGGGCTTTGTAAAAGTCAATTTTATCTTCTCATACGGAAGCGAGAGTGATTTTTGTACAAAGTTATAAAAGATGTTTTTTTGAAATGAGCCTAGAAGTGTTGATATTTTTTTCAAACTGCCAATCCCCGAATTACTGAGTTTTCCACTCATATAAATGCTGTTCCAATGATATCTTTATCCGTACTATTGACTTACGTGGTTGGCTCAAGATTAAAAAAAAAAACTTTTTGGAATAAACCTAATCATTTGTATCAAGAATTTAAAACGCACAAACTGCGCTACTGGAAATCTATGTTATTAAAATTTTCGAGGCGTACTTTATTTCCATCTTTGTTTTGCATAGTTAATTAATAAAACGATCCCCAGGTAATGTTGTAGGGGCATTGGCTACTGATATATTTTAATCAAAAAAAACTAACAACTCTTTAGAGTCTTTGCCTTAGGGCATTTGGCATGCTAAGAAAGAAAAGACGTTTGCATTCCAGCTGTAGTCAAGAGTGTAAATTTAAAAGAGAAACCCAGACAGACGCGCCTGGTCTGTGTTTTAAGCAAACCTGCTTATTATCAGCATCAGCTTTCCTTTCGGCGACAGTATCTTGTAAACTGCCATAGATCTTGTTGCATCTTCCGTGGAACGGATCCAAAAGCTACATGTCTGCCAAGGACATAAATTCTCTTCTACACCTTCTGAAATGTTAGATGATACGATAATACAACTTATGAAAGTAATTATACAGGATGTCCCAATGAAAGATTACCTTCTTGAGGGACACTCGTATAGAATTAAATAAAAATACTGTTTCAAGTAACAAGTAGTACAACGCAGTTTATTAATCTAAACTTATTTTTTTAAAAATCACACTTTTTAAATAGACTCCATGACAATGAACACATTTGTGTAATCGGCTTGGAAAGTTTACCATAACTCGGTGCAATAGTCGGTCCTGGTGGTGTAGTGGTTACCATACTTGCCTCCTATACCCAAGATCGCGGGTTCGAACCCGGCCAGGACCGATGGATTTTTTCGGGCGTAAAAATCCTAAGTATGGCTTCCGTAAAGCCGTGGGTCCCGTGTCGTACATTTACGGCACGACAAAGAACCTCAAGTCTGAAAGAGAGGCCTCTGAGCAAAATTTGTCTGCCGTTTCACACCCTTAGTTGAATGGCACGCTAATGACCTGAGATGTTAAAGAGCGTCCATAAATAAATCAATCAAAAAAAATCGGTGCAATAACGTGATCAATGACCCTAATTTCATGAGTTATGTTTTCTCTTCACTGCATGATGGCCCGTGGTTTGTCTTTACTTTACTTTACTTTTCAAGTATCCCCATTAAAATAGTCTGCAGCATCAGTAATCGAGAAATTATGCGTCCAGGAAACAGGATCAGCAGTGTTCATTGTTTCACGAGCGGTGTGAGCTGTGATACCATCGTGCTGGAACCAAAACTTATTTTCATCGTCATCATCCGTCGGAAAGTTCAGTGTTGCCAGCATTTCTGACACATTAAATTCTACCCCTAAATCTTCTCTGAACATAGGAGATTGACATAGATTCAATAAATCAACCGTCCAATTATTAATACTTTATTTACTAAATGGACAGAAAAATTGCATAGTTACATAGCAACCAAACTATAACTATAATGGAAAATAGCTAGAATCGCCAGCGTTCTGAAAACCGTCATTGGATTATTAGTGATTTTTAAAAATAAGTTCAGATTAATAAATTGCATCATACTACTTGTTCCTTAAAAAAGTATTTTTTTTTTAATTCTGTACGAGTGCCCCACAAGAAGTTCTGAAAACCGTTAAAGCTATTGTTAACCGAATTATAATATATATCTTGCCTAAAATGATTTTGAAGACACCCTAGTATTTACTTTTTCAGTGATTACAATACGTTATAGATTAACGTTCTTAAACTGTTATATTCCGTTAATAAGCCTTTTTGTGTTATACACGAAAAATTTTAACCAGTAAAAGGAATACACGTGTATTCAAGCTTACAAATGAATTTTAAAAGTACAAAATAAGTCTGGATATAAATCGACAATTTCTGAATATTTTAAGCCAAATGTAGATATTTATGTATTTAGGAAGATTATACACAATGACTCTTGATAAAACAGCTCAAGAATTCGCGCAATTAAAATGAGCACACAATAACATTAGGTGGCGGAAATTCGCCAGGATTCGGAATTTCACTCATTGCTTTTGCACCTGTTATGGTCACTGAGCTATAGAGAAGAGTATACAATCATAAACTTATATAACGTGTGTTTAGTTACTGTCTAAGGTTCAAATAACCTTCAAGCCAAACAAATGACATCTAATGTTACAGTTCACGGAGTCATAGACAATATGATATCGTGGTAATAGCGGGTGTGCAGCGCACACCTGTTATTTACTTATATATATATATATATATATATATATATATATATATATATAATATTCCATTATATATAAATACATGAAACAACACATGTCAACAAACTGAAACATATTCATTGCGATGTTAAAGTTACTCTTTACATATTTTTACATCTTTCCGTGTAAATTACATATGTCTAAAATGCTATTAAAATAATCTGCCATTTTATGCTCTTTATATATAGATACAAAAAAAAAAAGACAAATTGAGCTTACGGAAAAATGACCAGGATTGCAATATTCCAGTTTTCAGGATATTCCCTGCAAGAATCCGTAGAAGTTATAGATAGGAACCAAACTCTAATTACTGTAAAAGAAACAGTTGAAAACACGGCATGTACCATTTTAAATTATACAAGAAAAATATTTTCGCAAAATTAGAGAAATTGGACATTAGAAGTAGGGATATGCTTGAAAACTGAAATTTAAAAAGCGCTCTAGCTTTTAATTTTCTCTATATTGTTTTAAAGTAAATGGAAAAAATAATTCATCGTATAAACTGTATTTATAACGATGCATGTTTTTTATATTTATATTTAAGCATCGTCGTGAAGATAGCGAATGTGAAATATTAATCTAATAAGTGTGTGAGAATTATATTTGTATGTAAGAGCGCTCTGTAACGCTTTCGTTACATGTTTTTACTACAACAATATTTAAATTAAATTTCAAAGCCAATGAAAATCGAATTAACTTTCGATTGTTTTTATTTGCTTTGTACATTGTAATTGTTTCTGAATAGTAACATGTTTTTGTTTTATTGAAACATATGAACATCATCTTCTTAAATACTCAATGTAACTGGAAAATGTTGGTTATTTCTCTCTATTTTAGTGAATGTAAACATGATACCAAGGGCTTAGTTCATAAATATGGTTACATTTAGAACTGTTTAAAATTTTCACACAGTATAGTTTTGTCTATCAGTGGTGATATACTTAATTTAATTAATAGTATACCATGAATTTTTGTGGATTGATCTCAATAATAATAATGATAATTTAAAAATGGTGTTTCTCTTTTACAAGACTTATAGATTGCAAGAATTCTAATTTTTCTTCCTTTATACCACAACTTATTTCATTTGATGAATTAATAAGACCAAAATTTAGATTTGATAATCATTTTTAAAGTTATCCAAGTTACTGAGAAATTCACTTAATTTACACAGCTCCTCCATGACGGTCTATATTTGCACAAAGCGCGTACACCATTAGCTTTAAATCGTTCATGTTAATATTTCCTTTGCAAATTCCGAAAGATTGTAGGTAGTACCTACCTACTATGATTGTACCCATGGAAAAGATTTTTGAAAAAATTCTTCAAATTTCCATCGATTCTACCTACTAGGCACCGAAATTAAAAATGGAAAAATAAATATATACTGAGTATCCGAAAATTTAGCCACACAAATTGCAAGGATTGTGAAAGGGTCCTAGATAAGTATTTTGAGATAGGGAATTTATGATCTATGGTTTCTAAATTTCATGCAGTGGCATAAAAGGTTAACGGTATGCACGCCACTGATTAAACCTCCATAGAAGGTTGGGAAAAAGCGCAAGGTGTTGCTTAACCTTAAATAGCGTCGTGGTTAAACGCGTGCTACGTAAAAAGCGAGGTTATCTGTTATATAAGAACCCGGTTCAAACCTCAAGTGCTGCATGTTTCTCTCTCTCTCTCTCTCTCTCCTTTCATTTTTTTCGTATTGTAGTTACCATATTTGTTTTCTTGCTTAAAACCGCTCGTTCCCTCTAACGAATTAAGCAAAATAAATTACAATGTGTTTAACAAATAACATAGCACCTCTAAACTTTTTTTATTCGTTTTATTTAAGGACACTCTTTAGCATCTCAGGTCATTAGCGTCCTATTCAATTCTGGGCGTGAAATGGCCAACAAATTTTGCTCAGAGGCCTCTTCTTTCAGGCTTGAGGTTCTTTTTCG
Organism: Metallyticus violacea; assembly: GCA_030762175.1. Taxonomy (NCBI): domain Eukaryota; kingdom Metazoa; phylum Arthropoda; class Insecta; order Mantodea; family Metallyticidae; genus Metallyticus; species Metallyticus violacea. Next base: position 120,130,157 of record CM060842.1, on the reverse strand, counting down.
TGCTGTAAATGAACGACACGGGACCCACGGCTTTACTTCCCTTCCGAAGGAAGCCATACTTACGATTTTCACGCCCGCAAAAGTACATCGATCCTGGCCGGGTTTGAACCCGCGGTCCTGGGTTTAGAAGGCAAGTATGGTTACCACTACACCACCAGGACCGACATCTAAACTTGCAAGGGTAAAACCATTACACAAGTGTTATCACCTTGGGCTATGATATATATGCAGGTACATTTCAAATTTTACAAGACGTTTCCCCCACTCTAACCAATGATGGTAAACATAATAAGTACTTAAAAGTAAAAATAAACGCCTTCCTCCATATTAAAGGAAAATTGTATCTGAATGAAAGCAAATATGTAAGAAAAATTAATGAAATTGCATTCTAGCTTTTCACCGCTGCGTGAAGAAAACTGGAGGGTTTAGAAAAAAAGGTGGGGATATTTATAAGTGCATAATATTAAACAGGAATCACCAGAGATATTGTTCGACATGTCGGCCTGCAATATCCCTGCAAAGAAATGATCCTTATACCCTCTCAAAAAGGTCTGGAGTGTTACGAACCTCAAACAAACAGCCAAGACCCGTACTAGTAACTGCTTACCAGTGCACAAGGCTATTAAGATGTCCCCATAAAAACAAATATTGAGGGTTGAGGTCTGGAGAACGCGGTGGCCAATTTACAAGACCACCTCTTGCAATCCATTGCCCAGGAAGCACACCTTGAGATAACCTCGTACTTCCTCACTGAAATGGGGAGGAGCTCCATTGTGCTGGTATCATATTAGACATCGAATGTTCAGATGGACGTCTTCTCAAAAACACAGGCAAAACATTTGTGAGGAACTGAAGAACCAAGTGCCAGTTTAACCGTGTAGGAAGTAGATGCGGTTCAGTTATTTGATTGGACACGATGCCCGCCTACACATTTATGCTGAATCTGTGCTGATAACGAGCCTCCATTACTGCATTCGGCTGCTCATACATGACGTTCCTCTGGTTCAGAATTAGTCCCCCTCTTGAGAACATGGTCACGTCGGTGAACAGAGCCGAGGAGAAGAAGTCAGGCTGTCCATTCTGCCACTGCAGCCCACCTGCAGAACTCTTGTCTGGTACCGAAGGCCGCTGCACCTTAAGCAGATGACAGGGAAATAGTCATTCTTTGATACACTTTGGATTTGTTCGTTTTCATGGCCCTGGCAAATGCTCGGATGCTGGTGGAAGGTTTCGCCCAAACCCTGGTAAGTATCTCTTCTTCAAAGGGTGAAGTGCACGCTTTCGGATTGCATCGGGTCTGTGCATCATTAAAGATCCAAACGCTAACGCCGATGGACATTATGGAAGGTGAAGCGGTAAGACTGTCTGCCTGGAAATCTCTCCCTGTACAGCTGTGCACTAACAGATGCATGTCCTTTTACTTCCCCATAAATCAAACGTATACCAGCAAGCTCGGAAAATGAAAATTCATTAGCCATGTTTCGGAGCAACTGTAAAGCATTTGATACACAAAGCAGAAAATGGTGCATTAAATACTCAAATGACTACGCTGCCACAGTTCCGAACGCTAGCGAAGAAAGCCGACTGGTTACGATTTCAGTAGTAGGGATTACTTTAGACGAATAATTTTCGTGATGACCGTATAAACTTGTTAGCTCAGTTGGCTAGACTGTCATGTGAGACATGCACATAATGGGAAAATTATGGGTTCGTATCCCTCAGTGTAACTTTTTTTTTTTTTTCCTCACTTGTGATCTTCTTAATAGAATAAATTTTACTTTTTCATTGACCAGTTTAGCTTAGTTTAGTTTAGGATTAACAAAAAAGTTTTGGTACAACAAATAATAATAATAATAATAATAATAATAATAATAATAATAATAATAATAATAATGCTAATAATAATAATAATAATAATAATAATAATAATAATAATAGACACTAACACTTTTTCACCTCACTTGTGATCTTTTTAATAGAATAAATTTTACTTTTTCATTGGCTAGTTTAGCTTAGTTTAGTTTAGCATTAACAAAAAAAGTTTTGGTACAAATAATAATAATAATAATAATAATAATAATAGTAGATACTATAACTTTTTCACCTCACTTGTGATCTTTTTAATAGAATAAATTTTACTTTTTCATTGGCTAGTTTAGCTTAGTTTAGTTTAGGATTAACAAAAAAGTTTTGGTACAAATAATAATAATAATAATAATAATAATAATAATAATAATAATAATAATAATAATAGTAGATACTATAACTTTTTCACCTCACTTGTGATCTTTTTAATAGAATAAATTTTACTTTTTCATTGGCTAGTTTAGCTTAGTTTAGTTTAGAATTAACAAAATGGTTTTGGTACAACAAATAATAATAATAGACACTAACACTTTTTCACATACCTGCCGTTCGGACGGAATTCGGTTTTCCCCGCTACCTTTCGGGATTTCGGCAGCGGGATAGGATCGGTTTGTAACGTCAAGTTTCAGCAGCGATATGCTAGGTACTTTGCGCATGCGCAATTAACTGAACTGTTATCAGCGGCATGCATACCGTCGCACAACGATTAATTTTAGCGAAGTTACAAAGTCAACAATTTCAACCTCCCGTGTATTGTATATTAACATGACTTTACTTACTACTTGGGCAAGACGGGAGCATTCTAAATGAAAATCTAATGCTCACACTTACGTTATATTGACGAATTAACTCGGATATCCGACTTCGAAAAAGCGTCATTACTTTGAACGTTTACAAAAGGGATCATAAGTTCTCTATCTCAAAACGCTTATCTAGAACCCCTTCATATTTTTGTGGTTGAATTCTGGGACACTTTGTGTGTGTGTGTATATATATATATATATATATATATATATATATATATATAATTTGTGTGTGTTAACGCTCTAGCGACCGCAATTTTTGTTTTTTTCTCATCAAAACTTAGCATATAACGATGTATTAACGAAAGATTTATCGAGTTTGTTAACCAGCAAAATTGAATCATTGGGGATTGGGGTCAACCTAAAGTGAAAATTTAAAAATCGTTCCTGTTTTATATAATACATTACGCTGCGAACAAGACTTAAATTTTATATCACGTCGAAGACTAAGTCATGCATCGAAAACATATTACATGTTGTTTCTCGGTTAAATGGCATATAATATAAACTATTGCTATAATTCTGTATAAGCCTGAACAACAAGAAGTGAAATACATCTTCTAATACCAATGGGGCGTACTAGAACACGGCATCCCGAAATTCCGCTAGAGATATTACATTTTAATCATTTGTTCCATTTTGAACTAATGTTTTAATAGTTGAATGGTGCTTTGATCTTAAAAGTCCTGCTGAAAACAATCTAAATAGCACGTTCGTATGCTACTGGGCTAGCTTAATGATGCTTGACCGTTTGGTACAAGTGCAAATATTGACGTGATCGATATGCACTGTAGAACCAGGTGTCATAAAGCGACGGCCAAATTTTGATGACAAGAGATAACAGATACACTATTCAAATGGTTTAGGCAGCCACGACTACGCTTCAAGGTTGTCGTCAGTTATGTACATCAAATTAAAAACGAAACAAACGTGTTTAATAAACAATAAATGGATAGGAAAAAAGCGAATGTAGGAGTGTTAGACATTTTAGCATTATAAGTGATATATTATGGAGAAAAAAAAGTAAACGTGTTATGTTTGTGTTTATATTTTCTCGCTCATAGTAATTTTATTTTAACATGTTCTGGTATATGCATTTTTAAGGAAATTAGTTTGTGTTCCGCCCGATGGAGTCAATGGCGAAACTTCAGGCGATAACTCATCGACTGAACCAAGGCCTTCAAGTCCGGAATCTGGATCAATGCCGGCCATGAAAGCCTAAGCAGTGTAATGCTTACCTTTCAGGAACAATGAATTATATTTCTGACAGGGTACAACTAAAAAGAGGTTGCAATACATATAACGGTGTAATTCGTTAGAGACACTAAGTATTCCGGAAAAAGCTAACTTCAGTAGAGAAGCCTGTTTATAAAATAATGATTACTTCATCTTTAGATTACAGAACTTACGTAGGTCAATAAAATTATATATATACATACATAACGAAAACAAATATTGGAGTTCACTTTAAAAATCGGAACGTTAATCTGAAGATCCCACAGAACGAAAGAATATTTTACCTTTCCTTTCCATTATTATCTGACCCTCAGTCGCATTTGCTTGATGCTTGCTGGCCGGGCCGGTGTTTCGTGGGCCACCCATTACTTATTTTGATACATATCGCCATTACTTTTTACTTCACACATTCCCTCTGGCATAATAAAAAAAGCTTTTATTTATTTTTGTTTTTTAGGATATAGCACCGTTTAAGAAGGGGCATCTTAATGCGTTGAACTTCTCAAAATACAGGAAATACTTCTGAAAATACAGGAATAATATTAATTTGTCAGATGAGATTCACACATGTTGACTAACGGTGTACAAGCGAGGTCTTGCTTGGATTACTGATGGAACAAAAACCATAGTTTTTCATCGGCAATGAAAAAATAAATAAGTAAAAAGTAAAGAACATTCACTAAGTTTAATTCGATACTATATTCGGAGTACAGTCAGTCTATGTAGTGCAAGCTATTCTCCCCCTCCCCCCACCAGTTCAACTTCGAAAATCCCAAATGAATGCCATAAGACGTTTTATTTGGAAGTTTTCATTAAAACAACATTTTATATATATATATATATATATATATATATATATATATATTAAAGTTCCCCCAACCCATCCCAACTGAAATATAATTATAATGCATATTTATGCAATTCGAATCATCATTGTTTGGCATTGTAATTTGTAATATAAATATTATGTATACAATGTGTCAAATGTGACATGTCATAAGCTTTAACTTCAATTTAAGAATTGCACAAAAGAGGAAGCTCCTAGGTGTTTTGTTGCATAAACTTGGAAAGCCAAAAACAAGGTCATAAAACTATACAAAAGAAACTCGATACAAAGGAAAAGGCACCCTTTTTTTAAAAAAAAAAAAAGACTGCCATTGCAAGGTTAATAAACCAGAAAGACTTTTAAACTTGTGAAGGTCTCCGCACCCGACAGGCGTTGTAGTGTTAGCCTTTAAACTAACCAATGTCCGCAAAATGTTTTAAACTTTAAAAAAACAGCGAATGGCAGTGGGGCAGGTGAACTTAAACCAATCAATGGAAAATGTATGAACTTTTACAGAAAAAAGGTGTTGGCTGATTCCAAAGGAACTATAAGCTATTGCTATTGTACCCACAGAATGATTTTTGATGACGTATCCAAATCTGATTCGATCGTACCTATTGGGTACCTACATTTAAAAAATAAAAATAAAATTTATCTAAAAATATACATATCAATAAATATGTTTGTCTGTTCTAACTCTAGCGGTCGCAATTTTTGCTTTTTCTCAACGAAACTCTGCATATAACCATCAGTTAACAAACGATAGGTCTAGTTCGTTAACCAGCAAAATTAGACCATTGAGGGGGGGGGTTAAACTAAAGCGAAAAGTTTTTAAAATATTTTGAAAAATCGCTCTAGTGGCTGCATTTTTATTTTATTTTATTTATTTATTTTTTTCCAAGGAAACTCAGTAGATTTATTTCAAATTAATTGATAAAAGTTGTGCCTGAAAATAAAAACAATCGAGTCATTAGAAGCGGGGATATACCTGACAAACAAGTAGGAGTTAAAGCGAAATATAAAAATATCTCTAGCTGTCGCAAATTTAATGTTTTTAAAGGAAAGTCAGTATATGCCATTATGAAAAATTGTTCAGTGAAATCGGACTATTACGAGGAGAGTTTGCATACACTCAAAAATTTTAAATTCGCCCTAGCGTCATTAATATTTGCTTTTTTTAACGAAACTCCGTATGTAACATTTAAATAAAATAAGAAAAATATTTCTGGAAATAGGGGTATTCGAGCCATTAGAAACGTGCGTTTACCTGAAACTGAACTGCTTTAGCGGCACCAATATTTCTCTCTGTACAACAAAATTCGGCATGTACCATTTAAATAAAATAAAAAATATCTACCGAAAATTACGGATTTAGGACATTAGAACTAGGAGTATACTTGAAAACCGAAATTTAAAAAGCGCTCCAGTTTAATTTTCTCTCTGTAGTTTTAAAATAAAAACATATAAAAAAAAATAAGCATATAAACAGTATTTATAACAATACATATGTTTTATATTTAACAAAAGCATCATCGTGAAGATAGCAAATGTAAAATATTATTCTAATATGTACGTGAGAATTGTATTTAAGAGCGCTCTGAAATAACCTTCAGAAAAGGTTACATATTTTTATTACGATAACATTTAAATTAAATTTCAAAGCCAATGAAAATCGAAGAAACTTTCGAATGTTATTTGCTTTGTACATTTTAATGTTTCTGGATATTAGGATGTTTTTTGTTTTATTGAAACACATGAACATCTTAAATAAAAAAAATACCGTCACGGTTGGCCGAGGTCGTTAAGGCGCGCACTCGTGAGCGGGAGGTCTGGGGTTCGAATCCCACCAGGACCGTCCTCCCTGACTGAGGTTTTTCCCAGGTTTTCCTCAGTCCTCATGACTGGAAAATGTCGGAGGTACCCTAAACTTAGGCCTGGAACGTTTCCTTCCTTAAAAAATCCTTTCCCAAATTATCATTTCATTTCATGTATTACCAGTGTTCACCGCCTGTGGTGCCTCAGTAGTAAAACGGGCGTTAAATACCATTCAAAAAAAATATTCTTAAATACGTAATGTAACTCTGTTATTACTCGGTTTTAGCGAATGTAAACATGACACCAAGTATGTTTAAAAATACTCACACCGTATATTGTTGTTTATCAGTGGTCACACATTTCATTTAATTAACAGTATACCATTTATATTTTTATTTATTCATTTATTGTTGTGGTTTATGGGATGCAAGAGTTTTAATTTTGATCCCGTGTTACCACATAGTAATGCCATAATGTATTTGATTTAATTAATTAATAAGGTCTAGTTGGATTTTATATTAATTTTCTTCATTTTTTTAGTTCATATATTAACTTAATGGATTAATAATTATTTGGGAATAGAACTGTACTTAAACGAGTGCAAATTTCTGTTGATACTTTTGCATAGGTACGGAAAATTAAAACTCGTTTATAAAATTGCATGTTCTTGTTAATCAGTGCTTCGTAATTCCATTTTAGATTTAAACACAGTGGCGCAGCGCTGTGAACAAACAAGAAAAGTTTTTTAATCCAAACTTATTCATTAGGTTTATTGCAAAGCCGCTCAAGTTCATACTTAAAGTTTCTAAAACCTGTTAATCTACCATTGATTTTTCAACGCAGAGTGTTCACTCTCGCCAGAGGAGGCACATAATAAAAAGCAAACGTGAGACTGTGTTTAAAAAGACCACCAGTGCCACTCACTGGAACCTCTTGCGATGCCGACATAACCTTCTTTTATAAATACTTGAAGAGCTTACACAGTTCCTGGCAAAGCCCTTTCTCTCACGACTTCTAAATGCCACACTTGCAGGGTTTCCTACCATTAAAAGAGCATTTAGGAACCATTAAGGCTGCAAGGCGTTCTGAGGTTTATATTGCGCGTTTAGTAGCGTGCTAGTCTATACACCAGGATTTCTGCGTTTTGCCTAGTAAAGTGCTAGAGAGGGCGGGCATTTGGCCGTTGTAAAGCGGCAGCCATGGTCCCGAAAACTTCAATTTTCACTCCGAATCAATACCTTGCCATTAGCATGGAGGATGGTGGGATAAAAGGCTTTCAAACGCAGAGAAAGAACCGCAAGAAAAGGGACATGGCTCTTACAATGATGTTACAAATTCACTTACTTCAGTTCCAACCATATTGTTAAAATGTGCAACAATGAAAATTCTGCTAAAATAGTAACCATAACGGTACCAAAAGGGCCCACTAAAGTAAGAAAAATATGTTTTTCTGTTACTGTCTGATTCTGTATAATGCAACAAGTTTAAATATTAAAAAATTAGTTAATTTAGTAAAAACAGAAGATATGTGGGCAATTAAAGTTTCAGAACATAAAATAATGAATGCAGTACATTGATTTGAAACTCACGTTAACTTATAACATCAGACGGCCGTATTTAAAATGTTTTGATGCCAAAAGAAGTTTAAACATTTGCCGGGAAGTGTTGGAGCATGCGAGATACTCACATAATTTGGGAATATTTCTAGAGAAGACCCGACAAGGATGGATAATGGCTATAATGAAGAGAGGGGAGTTGGAGAGGGGTGTGAGTAAATGGAAGGGGGGCTTAAGAGTAACGGTTTCATCCATTTTATACATTTGTATATAAATTATGAATAGAAAACGTAAATACATCAAAGTATTTGTATGTATCGGTCCTGGTGGTGTAGTGGTAACCATACTTGCCTCCTAAACCCAAGATCGCAGACCGAAGGATTTTTTCGGGCGTAAAAATCCGAAGTATGGCTTCCTTCGCAGAGGAAGTAAAGCTGTGGGTCCCGTGTTGTACATTTAAGGTACAATAAAGAACCTCAAGCCTGAAAGAAGAAGCCCCTGAGCAAAATTTGTTGGCCGTTTCATGCAAAAAAAAAATAATGAGTATGTGTATGACCATTTTATTTATTATAAGGACGATATTAATATGTACGGCCGTAAGGCCCATGCAACAGATGTATTTATTTGGATGTATTCTAAATGAAATTAAATAACCCTGTAGTATGTTGGTTTAAAAAAAATCAAAATTCATACATATTTTATCTTTAAACCCTGCATTATCTTATTTTATTTACTTACTCTAAAATATATTTCACTGCGGGTGAATCTGCTTTCATTTAACGTCACTTTATAATTTATTAACATTACTTCATGGCATAAAAAAACCACATGAAGCACTGAAGCATACTTTCTGTTTTTAATCTCTACTACTTAATAAATTTTGCTCTCTGACTGATGGAAAATTATCATTAGACAGCTCTTGTAGGTCATTACTTTATTTAATTTTTCAGGTTCATTACAATGCGAAAAGAAGATAATCTCAATAATAAAATATGCACGATCTATTTCCTCATCTCAATAATGAGAATACAGAAACTTGCAGGTGCTCTGCAATATTTCCATTTCGCCTAGCCAATATAAAACTAAATTGTTTCCGAAAGAAAGGGTCTTCAAATATGGCCGGTTAAGTTGTGTACATTTAAATTCCATTGAGACTTTATCGGGGTTAAACACTGATTAAAAATAGTGGGAAGTGTTTCTATGGACTGTCTACTCCTTACCAAACCTAGCATTTCTTTAATAACTTTAACAACAATGAAGACATAGGAACGATGTTGAACAGAGAACCTCCGTTGTGTGGAAAATAAAATGGAATGTGTCTGTAGTGTGGCGCGTAATTGTTGCGACACGAGTAGCGGTCCGCCAGCCAGGGTGTCTTGTCAGCATGTCTCTTATTGACGCTCTTTTCTGTTGGTCCCGTTATTTGTTCTGATGTTCGGTTGAGGGCTTCCGCACAAAACGGCTGATGTTAGTGCAGTGTAAGTTCAAGCAAAATTGTTAAAAAAATGATTGAGAGACACCGTTTTCAACACATTTTAAATACAGGGCCATTGTATTTTTTCAATAAAATATAAAAATAAACTAACTTTAAGAGCTCAGACTCTTTTCTCGTTTTTTTGTTTTGTTTTGTTTTGTTTTTTTTTTGGTTGCGGCTGGAGTAATCAGGTGACCCCCAATTCAAATAACCTCAATGTAGAACATTTAGAATTCATATAACAGCGTTGTATATCATTCTAGAGCTAGAAGAAACCTGACAGACTGAGACAAATGCGACCAATTTCAGGCCATAAATCACGAGGAGGGGGAGAAGGAGAGGGGACAGGAATTGCAGGAAAAGACGAAGAAAGCGGAAAATGATAAATAGAAAAAAATGTTAATACAACAGAAGAATTAAATTACTATGAACAGATGCTGCTTCTGGGCAAAGAGTTCGATATGGGGTTAAAATGTGAAATAGGTACAGTAAAAAAAAGAAAGAAAGAAAGAAAGAAAGAAAGAAAAAATAAAGAAAAGAGTTTTGAATGCGCTTAGCTTTTTGACATAAAGCAAAAACCTTGAGCAGAATGACGTCATTGCACGCTAACGCTCACCTAAGTCTGGCTGTACTACGATAAAATCTATATGCTATTCCTTCACTTACCCAAATATCACGTTATAATTATTCGCGCACTTAATACATAATTCCTTAGTAAGCAAAGCTAGGAAATGGCTCCGAAAATTGTTCTTTATTAAATGAAAGTTAAGTATGTGCATTAAAACTGCATTTAATCTTAATGTTAAATTAGAAAACAACACTACATGTAGACGTAAAGAGCTCTTACTTAATAATATAATAATGCATTTATAGCTTGAAAGTGTAAATAAATAGAAAGAGAAAATTAAAAAAAAAATCATACTTAATCGTACTGTGTTTATGTGTGTATAGATCTGAGAATGCTCGCCTACTTCAATTATTCGAGCGCTAATGATCTAAGCAGTTTTGCACCCTAAAGCAATAATCACCATACTAAAATTACCAATCCAAAACTTCCCAAAATGTGTAGCCGTAAGATTTATTTGCTTTATATTAAATGTGGTATTTCATCCATGAAACACCATATTATGCTCGAATGCTTATATCAGATATATTTTCATACCTAATTTATTTTAGTGGGCCTTGAAGTTTTCATGTAGGTAACATTAAGATGTCCTCGTTCCTGGTGTTCTAAACGTCATTGTTGGTTATACACTGCTCAATAAAATTGGAGGAACACATGTTTAAATCAAAGCCCCAAAAATAAATACTGTTACAATGTAATTTTTAACATTTAGATGTTACGTTTTAAAGTATTGTTTAATACTAGAATAAAGATATACGATTTGTTAGTTTTACTCTAAATCTAATTTTCAAGAACTGTTGAAATCAAAGTGGGCACTCTTCGACTTATTTTTTTGAAAACCGGTTTTAACAGCAATAGGAAATTGTTATTATGTGTTTTCTGAGGCTAATACAGAGCAATGAGACATCTGAAAGAAACATCAATTGCATAGGCAGTTGTGTGGATTGAAAATGGACATTCCATTCACTTTGTCTCCAGGATTCTTCATGTCAGCCTTTCTGTCGTCCACAGGGTTTGGAGGCGATGTATATAGAGATAGGTGGATACAAGAGGCGGCCCCGATAAGGGCATAAGAAGAAGATAACAGAGGTACAGGATAAATATCTTGTTCTATCAACTTTGCGCAAGCGCAAATCTACAGCCAGAGATCTACAAAATGGTATACGAACAACTGGAGTGGTGATTTTTGATCAGACTGTAAAAACAGACTGAGAAATGCAGGGTTGAGATCTAGAATTCCCTTTCAAGCTCCTCGTTTGACACGTCAGCACTAGGAAGCCCGGCTGAGATTTGCACAGAATCATCTGGACTGGCAGCTCTGCCAATGGAAGACTGTTCTATTCACAGACGAGTCAAGATTTCGTTTGACGGGTGATGATAGTCGTGCACGTGTATGGGGACGTCCAGGCGAACGTCTTGCTACAGCCATCAGTATTGAACATGGCAGATTTGGAGGCGGTTCGATTAGGTTTGGACAGGCATTACTATTGAGTCTCGGACAGAGCTTCTTGTTGTTTACTCACAGCGCATGATGCTGATGTTTACATTGATGACATCCTTCAACATGTCGTGTCCTTTGCTTATGGTGTGAGCCCTAATTTTCTTCTAATGTAGGACACTACTAAATTTCATACAGCGCGGAATACCAAAGATGTCCTGCAAGAATGCCAAATTCGGGCCTGCATGCAGTCTTGGCCTCAATCCGAGGGAGCATGTGCGGGATAAGCTGAAAAAACTTGTTCCCAAGCGTCCTGCTGTGCCACGGAACCTGGGAAAACTTGCAAATGTGCTCACTGAAGAATGGGAGAGAATCTCACAAATGTTACTGGTGCGAAGCATGTCACGCAGGTATTACGAAATCATCCCAGTTCACGGAGGACTCACCATATACTGAGTGTTGAAATAACCATGGAAACATTGATTATTAAACAATGTAATCTTGTATTTCTACTTTGTTTTCTGTGTCAATCAATAATTTGCTCGTATTTCTAATCCAGTGAAACAAAAGTTTGTTAGAATGCCTATTCTAATTTTACACAATTATTTAGTCTATAATTATAAACTGTCAAAATTTAATTGTATCAATATTTATTTTGGGACTGATTTAAACACAGTTCCGCTAATTTTTAGCAGTGTATTTTGCAAACAAAACAACAGTAATATTATTGACTTAATGTGTTAATTTGAAAACGTTTTATTTTAATATTTTCATACATTTAGAAAAAGAAAACACAATTTAGTTCCTGAGCTTAAACTTGTAATTTAAATTTATAAAATTTAGAATATTAAAAGTATAAAAAAATATGCGATCTAAACGATACGGATGACAGAAATCTTATAAACGCAGACTCGAGGTCTGGGGTTCGGTTCCCATCAGAACCGACTGACGATTTTTCTCAACCCCCAATAATGGCAGACGGGGAGGGTATTCTAAACTTAGGCCTGGAACGCTTTTTTCCTTTCCTAGTTTATCACATCACCTCATGCATCATCAATATCCACTGTCTGTGATGCTCCAGCAGTAAAAAGAGGCGTTAAATACTATAAGCAAGTTTAAAAACAACATAAATTGCTTAGCTACAAAGACAGCAATTTTTATTTGTTTATGATTTATTAAAGAGTAGACAAAAGATTCTTAGCCCGTGGGTCACCATAACAAATGATTGGAGAACTACATTTTAGGAACAATAATAAAAATATGGAAATAATAATGTCTGTAGATTAAAGAGAGTGTTGGCAGCAGTTATTTTTAGTGAATAAGGAAGCGGGAGGTTGGCCTTGACCCCTTGCTAATAGTTGACCCCCCACTCTTCGCCAACCAGATGACTCACCGATCTGGATACTGCATTGCTGCATTAATTTCAGTCGTCTGTCTGCATTACTCTGTGGTAATAAACGGGGAACTGATTTTATTGGGGTAAAAATGTTTAAATATTTTGCAAAACACGAAATTATGCAGATTTTATGTAATAGATTTTTTAAATGTCCCCATAATAAATACATAACATTAAACATTGTGTACTTCGATAGACGAGCTTTTAATATTGCAGAAATTCTTTCCTGTATTCAAATTTAAATGGGATCTTACGCCATTATTAGTCATAGTTATGTTTGCCGAGCCTAACCGAAGGGTACTAACTGTTCATTTCGGCATGTGTTTTATTTTATTTCAAATAATTAAACAATAGTTTGGTGCTTTTATTACTGACATGATGTACTGAAAAGAGCGAATTTATATCTTAGATATCGATTTAGAAAAGAACAATTTAACTTTAATTTGTGACTTGAAATCAAAGTATTTGATAACAGATTTGTTAAGAGTTTCAGGAAAAAAAGGGGGGGGATTCTAAACGTTGAAAATGTGGCCAATTGAAGAATTTGTTATGCTCTCCTCCCCAACCAAAACTCCTGTTCAAGAATAAATATATAATGTTGCTTTGCAAGATACATGCCGATCTTAAGAACTGTTTTATTTAAGTTTTGTTACATTAAAACTTAGATGATATTTATTTCTATTTATATGAATATTACATCAAAAGGCATGAGGTACGTAGTTTTATGTTACGTAATAGTTTAAAAAATGAATTTTTGCTATTTATTATATCAATGAAAAATTCACGATCTTAAATTTTTGTGATTCACATAAACAATAAATACGAATTATTGATTCGGTTTATTTACGGACGCTTTTTAACATCTCCGGTCATCAGCGCCCATTCAATTTAGGGCGTGAAACGGCCATTAAATTTTGCCCAGATGCCTCTTCTTTCAGATTTATTTGTTCTTTTACAAACCGTAAATCTACGATATAGAACCCACGGCTTTACTTCCCTTCCGAAGGGAGCTATACATAGGATTTTTATTTTTTCATATTTATAACGGTCACGATGTTTCGATTATTATGAATAAATCGTGAACAACAATTCAATAAAACTGAACCGGATAATAGGGCTACTTGAAAGTAAACATAGTAATTTAGTAATTAAAGATTGCAGTACCCTTGAAGGAAAAGAACGATAACAAGACACTGAAAGTATTTTTTTTTTCGGTCTAGTAGGCCTTACAACATTACCTAGGCGTAACGGACAAATCACACTAAACTAGTTGTTAAGGCGCGGGAGGTTTGGGGTTGGAATCCCGACAGGACCGTCCTCCCTGAATGAGTTTTTTTTTTTTTTTTTCCCAGGTTTTCCTCAGTCTTCATAAACGGCAAGTGCTGGGAGGTACCCTAAACTTAAGCCTGAAACGGTTCCTTTCTTAAACAATTCTTTCCCAGTTTATCATTTCATGTATCACCAGTGTCCACCGCCTGTGGTGATTCAGTAGTTAAAACGGGCTAAACTGGAGAGGACGCAGTAAAACCAGCAGCAATAGACTGGTTTACATGATCTTAGTAATGAATTAGTGTACTGAAGCTTAGTTTACAATGACTGTAACAACCACAGATAATTAAGGGGCAATTCACTCAGAAACTGAACCTACAGCATTTACTTCTTATCCACAGTCTTAGACAATGCGGCATCGTACATTTGTACCATTAAACTTCGTAAGTCAATTCCCATAGCCCTTAAGGACAATGAATGAAATGAAATGAAAGTGTGCACTCTAGCGTTCATCTTTTCGGGGGAGCGAAGTTCAGGAAAAAGCCTTGCCTAGATCAGTGGAACTGAACTCTGTTAACAAGCAGATACTCAGCCACGGAGGTGAACCCATACAGTGCCAGTAAATGAAATGCTTTCTAGGCGCTCTGTAATGATTCATGGCTACAAAGCAGAGAAGTAGCATATAAAGAAGTACAGTTTAAAGAGAAATAACAATATTTTGCACATAAGGTATTTCGAGACCACACCGATTTTTACATTTGAATTTTATAGACTCAAGTGCTAACAATGATGAGATAAATCAACAAAGAGGTGTTAATAATTCCGAATAATTCCAGAGGCTCTCAGACAAAATCAGAATTAGCATTTAGAAATTATCATTAGTAATATCACGAAAGGGTATGAGATTATCGATAAATGCACTAACGTAGTGAGTGAAATTGTCTGGAAAGCTCAGACCCTCAAGTGATATTTATTAGGAATGTTTTACGAATTAAATACGAATTTAAATATAGTTCCTGTAAACTTGGCTTACAATGTTGTTATAAATATAAATTGATACTTAACCTTTTCAAGCCATCTTGTAACAGAAGAATGCCGATTGTCAGTAATGCTAATAGAGAAGGGCAAAATACGAGTTTAGGATATTTCATGAATAGAATAAGAATAAAAGTAATATATATATATATATATATATATATATAAATTAACAGTAATTATGATAGTAGAAAAAGATAAAACACGAAGAAAAAGTCACACATGAGATCGCTATATTTCGGACTCGTGGAGTCCTTCTATGACAAGAAGACAAGTGACAAAAAAAGTTGAAGAAAGAAGACAAAACTTGTCTTCTTGCCATATAGGGACTCCACGAGTCCGAAATATAGCGATCTCTATAGCGATATATATATATTTGAAGTTTGCGCTCATAATATTAACACTTATTATATTTATGAATTCAGAAACCGTGAGATGAAATGGACAAAAGTCGACTATTACAATCGCTGCCGTTCGATTTTCTAATAGCAACCGAGGAAAAAAAAAAAAAAAAAAAAAAAAAAAAAAAAAAAAAAAAAAAAAGATAGCAGACACTGTCTCTATTTTTGTTTGTATTCCGTGGTTTGGAATTCCTAATGATAAGATCAATTTGCACATTTGACGCATCACCAAAACGCTATGTAGAACCCTTAATTTTTCGTTATGATTGTCGGTTGTCCATGCTTTTATTACTATCAATATCTCACCACCGCCTCTAGCAAAAGTGGTCAGTAATGCGTGTTCAGGAATTATATAGTACAGGTGTAGAGTTGGCTATCCTGACCACAAGACAAATGCACGTCGCGTGATAAAACGGATTTGGTAATTTTTTCTCTCGATAATTTCACTCCGTAATCCGGCTGCGATAGGTCAAAATTCAAAATTGTGATTCGTTTCATTTGCATATTTTAAGATGACGTTACATGAGTGAAATAGTAAAAATAAATGAATAATAAATATAATAAAAATAAATTAATTAGTAGCTTTTATTTTTTTTTTTTTATTTCTGCGTAATTTTGGGTTCGTTTAATTTATTCACGTTAATCTATGTAATCTTTTAAATGCCAAAATACTAATGGATATTTGTGACTATAGAATGGACGGTACGCTGGGAGTTACCGTCACGAGTGGCCGAGATCGTTAAGGCGCGGACTCGTGAGCTGGAGTCTGGGGTTCGATTCCCACCACTTCCCTGACTGAGGTTTTACTCTGTCCTCATAAATGGCAAATGCCAAGGAGGTACCCTAAACATAGGCCTGGAACGTTTCCTTCCTTTAAATAAATCCTTTCCCAATTTATCATTTCATTTCATGTATCATCAGTGTTCACCGCCTGTGGTGCCTCTGTAGTAAAAACGGACGTTAAACACTGTTAAAAAAAAAAAAAACAAACAAACAAAAAAAAACTCTGGTAGTTCTCTTAAAGAAATTAAATGAGTTTCAGAATTAGCTGCTGAAATAGTGTTAAACATAATTAATATAGCGACTAGCAACTAATTTGGCCTTACTCAAATTTCTGTGAGGGTCAACAGCTGATATACGGAAATCTTCGAGATATCCAATCAGAATGGTGCAATGTTGCTTCGCAGTCAGGACGTAATACGTCGCAGAGAAAACTGTTAATTAAAAACAGATGTACTTTGCTCAAATTGTAATTTAACTATTTTTCTCGTATGTTATTAGGCAAGCATGACATATCCACGAACAGGCATCCAAACATACATATTTTTTGACATCAGTAATTTTCATTCTAAAATGATTTATACGGTGGAAAATTAAGTATATTTAAGAATGTCTAGTTAATGTGCTGTGAAAAATAAAGAAAAAACAGAAAAATCAGACATAATTCCGTTTAAGCACGCCATTGAGGTGCGATTCGCATGTGTTAGTGCAGTGTATACGTATGGGAAATTCGGGTACGGTTTAAGGTAAATGTCCATATTCTACAGTTAACACAGCGGTTAGTGAATACATTTAGGATATAAATACTGCTTATGTTTCATCAGAAATATTTAAAAAGTGCGAGCTAATAATTTCATCATTGATTAAAGGGAATAAAATGTTTATATTTACTATTAATAATAATAACTATTATTATTGGTATTATTATTTGGCATGGAATCAGTATTTTCGAAAAACAGGTCTCTTTGGTCTGCAGCGCAGCCAAAAGCTCCAACTCTATGCGAAACGAGAGCATTTAAGTTTAAGTATTGCACTGACTATTCAATTAGAATGAAAGACAGAGATAACGTGGAATGCAAAAGGGATTATGTTTAATTAACTGCTTTGTGATTTATTTAGTTTACATCTGCCATTATGCAAATTTTAAAATTTCATCAATTTAGGGCAAACTATAAAACAAAATGGCAAATAGGTGCATTGTTCCCATACAACATATATTATCTTTTGTATCAGTAACACCAGTGCAAGTTTTAGGATGAAACCCAGCCGTTTAATTATATACTGAACATAGGACATTATCATAATCAACAAGAAGCGTGAAATAGACACGAATATGGACTGAGTTCTGTTGGCGCTGATGCATCATCACAGGTCCTTCAATACATCACGAAAGTAAAAGCACTGAAAGCATGTTATGCAACGTTAATACCTACAGGGATGAACGCACACACTAAATGGAACAGCAAAAAGACTCCATTAGCTATGCGCTAAGTAAAGTAGAAGTGATGGTTACTAATGCCAGCTCACATGTCAATCAGCCGCACTCAATAGAGAGTGGGAATTAGGCGGACAACATTGAATTAGATGATGAAGATGACGATGAGTGGTGATATAATGTGGAAAGAAAAAGTATCTAAGAAAAGTGCTTTGTCCGCCACAAACTACACGTGTGCCCGCTGGGTTAAATTTGGGTAACGCGGTAGAAATAAGGGGTATAACTGCTGCCTGCTATGTGATCAGTAGACTTTAGTGTTTCTTACCAATCTTGAAGTTATATTAGTTGTATACCAGATAGAAAATATGTCACATTTCACAATCTGTACCGCGTCGTACCACTACTACTGCAGTTTCACTAGATCTTTCCCATGCAATTCTAATTTGCCCCTTTTATTCGACGAGCATTAGTCAGAAAGTAATGCCTCCTATTTTTTTTTATTTTACAAGAAAACATAATAAAATGTTCACAACATATAGCCATACTTTTTATGATTATTATTTTACTTTTTAATCAAATCTGTGCCCTTTCCAACAATTTTATACACCTAAAAAGGGGGGATGCATTTCCAAGCGATACAAAATTAGTTTTGAGTGTCAGATACAATTTTCCAGTCGTTAACGGGTGGTCAGCACAAGTAATCTCATCGATTCGTTGCATGTTGCCTGTCCGCTCGGTCACTTTTTCAGTTTTAATGAGTAATAGTGAACTCCGGCGATAATTCATAAAAATGTTCACATTTTTCCATAGTATCTTTTAAAACGAATAGGAACAGAAGATTAACCAAGCTATAATGGCCGCAATTCACAGGGAATGTGTCCTAAATAGCATGACAAACGTATAGATTGTTAGTGAAATCGTTTCAGAGATGTGCATCTCAAGATCTGAGTAAAATCTCTGGCAATTGATATAAAAGTCCACCGCATAACAAACAAATTTTGAGGTATAAACAGTCACTTATTTCAATAGTGTTGTAATAATACAATACATTACAATGTATTATATTTTCTACATACGTAAACTAAGCGAATGAAATTCGTTCGTTTCTATTAGTCGCAATAAAGCTGTCTGTCTTGTGTTTCATTCTTGGTACACATTATTAATGTTGTTACGCTTGCCATTGGTTGATTCACTTAGTTTTACATTTTTCTTATCTGTAGTTTCAATATTGTATTATTCTTGGCTATGTATGTGATCCTTTGAACCGTTACATTTTTACATTATAAACATTGTCATAAAGAACAACAAACAAACGTATTATAATAGCCCTTATCTAATATATGAAATCTATACAAATGAGCTTAGTAGATTTGTACGATTGAAAACGTATTGCCAGCAAATATTTGTTATCTGAGTTGAAAATTAAAGCCCTTACCTAACATTAAAACATGTGAAAATAAAATGTTCACTTTATATGATTAAAAGTATATTATCAATGAATGTTTGCAGTTTCAAATCGAATATTATGGCTTCTATCTTACGTAATATCATACGTAAATGAACTTTTTAAATTGACATAGCTAACTAAATATCTATTACTATTAAATGTTTGTGGCTTTATATTGAGCATTATAGCCTTTCCGTAATAGACAAACATGTGAAAATGAACTTATTAAATTAATATAATTAAACAACTGCTATCAATGAGTGTTAAGGGCCTTAAATCGGATATGTTCCCTCTCAGACTCTGCGAGACTCAAAGAATTAATGATTTTTATTTATGCATTGTTTAGCGCATGAGAAACTAATGTCTGTTTTAAAAGTAAAAAGGAAAGTGTTTTACAATTAGCAAAGATTTTACTAAAAATAACATATTAGAAAATATCTCTTTTAAAAATACTGCACAGAAAATAGAGTGAAATTTAGCATGTGCAGTTTTTACTAACAGAACAGCGAAGTAAAAGTTCCGCGCTGGAAACTATGCAAGAACTTTTCCCTGTGGAGCTTTGCTGCTGCTTTATCGCGACTAATGACTGAGAATAAAGACATGTTAGGCGTTGTTGTGCATATTTAATAAGATTGAGATAGGCCGGCGTCTCTGGCCTTGGGGGAAGACATGTTGCTGTAAATATTGACGTTAACGAAAGTCTCATCCAGCCGTTAATGCCAGTTCACTCCCGTTTTCTGAAGGCGTGAGAGCGGTTTTAGAACGTGGAAGCCATACAGACAACTCTCGCCAAAAAAGAGCAACTTCTATTGCAGTCGTAGTTTTAGTTGGTTAGTTTCTTGAGTCATACTGAGGTATACTATAGGTATATACATAGGGATTTTGTCTATTTAGCACTGAGAGAACAAGGAGTAATAAAAAAAGAAAAGAAAAGAAAAGGTAAATGATGGCATAAATTTATGAAAATAAAACACTTTATTATTTAGATAATAACTCTTTATATAGAAAAACTATGCATTTTTTGAATTTTGTAAATGTTAGCTCATATACAGCGCAAAAGAAAATAATACACAAATAAAACACAAACACAGGTGGCTTACCTTAAATCAATGTGTAGTTTTCACGCTTCAAGTAACTATCTATTTTATTCTTTTGAAATTATGTAGTTTTATTTTGATTTTCAGCTGAAAATTAACTTAGAAAAAAACCAATAACAATTTTATAATTTTTTCTATTTATTAGTAAATTAGAAAATTAGAAATGATTTCTATTTCTAAGTACAGAGGATGCCAAAAATTTATACACACTTCAAGCTAAGAAAATTGTGTCAACATAAAACTGAATTCACACAAATAGAAAATGATGAGCACTAATCATCTTTGACTTTTACAGTTACAACAGTTGCTCAAAATGCCCATCATTGTCCTCGATATACTTCTGAGTACGTTGAACTACTGATTAAGCAACGTTTGCGAAAGTGTCCTCAGCGATTGCAGCACATGCCATTTCAATTTCTTCCCAAAGTGCTGTCAGTGTAGCTGGTTTTCTACGATATACAACATCCTTAAGAGTCCCCCATAGGTAGAAGTCCAACGGAGTTAGATCCGGAGAACGTGGTGGAAACTCAATCGAACCTCTCCGTCCTATCCAGTGCCTTGGAAGATTATCATCAAGGTACGCACGTACATATTGGTGGTAATGGGGTGGTGCACCACCCTGTTGAAAGTAAAATTCCTCGTTTCCATAGAGTGTATGAATAGGTAACACGGATGTGCGTATTATATTCAGGTACCTTTCAAAAAAGAATGGTCCAATTAGACTCCTAGATGACAACCCACACCCGCTGTACAAACGATAATCTTGGCTCCATTTTGTTGTAGCAAAGCTAGCATAACATAATGTGAGTCACATCTGTTTACAGAATATCATATGATAATCTTGGCTTCATTTGTTCAGTGTTGATTTACCTGTCACATAGCAACGCTATCATAATGTGAGTCACATCTGTTTACAGAACATCACTACACATTACTGTTGTTTTCCGGTCCAACTTTGAAATATATTAAATAGATATCTACTATGAAAGTGTGTATACATTTTTTGCACCCTCATATTTATTACAACAGAAAACAAAAAGAGCTAATATTTTCTGCAATTGTTTTTTTTATTTATTGCGAAAATAGATTTAAAACGGAGAGTACTGAAATGTTTATATTTGAAAGGGAACTGTTTCGTAAAAATAGTGAAATAAACGGAAAGTGAAATAATTATGAAAAATAAAATTATTAGTAAATAAATATTGAGTTATATTCCCATTCTTATATTTTTAAAACTATGATTTTGGAAATTAAATTTAATACTATTTATCTTTGAAAGAAAATGTTATATTTGCAGGTACTAAAAATAAAGAAAATACATGTATATTATTTGAGGAAAACTTCATCATTAATTTATTTATAGTTCCCAGTCGCCTGACTCGAACCAACAGAATCTAAATGGTTCTTATGTAAGTACTTTTTATTTCTTAGATGAATGAAATGCTGACGTATATTAAGTAAGCAACTTATCCAATCAATGACGGTTACTCTAGGCTCCCATTCTCACTAACTCTTCTGCACTCTCAAGCTATATAAAACTGCGTTACTTGTACTTGTTTAGGGGTTATCTGTTATATATGACTGCATAATCTCTTAAGTTCCTCCAGAGTATTATTTTTATCCTAGCACTAAAGCTAAGCTCTTGCTTTGCGCAGCTTGTGTGTGGGCACTAAAAGCAAGAAAGGAAAGAAAAGGAAAAAGAGAGAAAAAGTACGTTCTTCACATACACATTGCAATTGTAAACTAGCCATAAACTCATCGGTCTGGAAAATCATAAATTTTATACTTGCGTTCATTTTGCAGTAGCTGCAGTTGAGTTGGAAATAGATGGCCAATGTTATGCGCACAGTTGAAAGACATTAGAAAATCCCCTGTAAGTTATGTATATTTATTTGAAAGTATTTTACTTTGTTCAGCAACTTTTTATGAGCCAATAAGATACATTAATTAGATACTTTTAGAAAGAATAAACTATTTCTTTTATAATATCCGAGTGAGATGGTACGGACGGTTCAAATCCCCTGGTGCTAGTCAACCTGTCTTGAGTTTCCGCTGGTCTTTATGGGAATGCTGAGAACTATGCAGGCGAGGTGAGCTGACGATGTTTGCGTGCATGTCCTTTGCAAAGGTTTCTGCCTCGCGACCGGTGTGGAAGCGATTCTTCTGATCGGCTCGAATTACTTGTGGTAGGCTCCACTGGCGTCGGGGCGTTTTACATGGACACGATTGTTAGGTTCTCCGTCTACGTCTGTGTCTCATTGCTGCCCGGTATCTCCCTCAAATCATCCCTTTCTCCATAAGGTGCCAAAACGGTCAGCCCTTCAGCACGGCTGAAGTACCGAAAAATTTCTTCTCTCTCCCAATAAAACAATACAATCAAATCCAATAGCATTAATAAGCAAGTCTCTCTTTTTAGCGAATTTCGAAAGAATGCAAGTTGTACCCATGGATATAGTTTTGAATAATCTTTCCAAATCTCCATCGATCCTACCTATTAGGCACCGAAAAAGACAAAAAAATGTATCTCTATCTGTCTACACACACATGTATCTGTGTGTGTGTGTGTGTTAAGGCTCTAGTGGTCTCAATTTTTATTTTTTCTCAATGAAAATAGGCATATCAATTAACAAACCATTTGTCAAATTCGTTAACCAGAAAAAAAATCGATCTAGCGGCAGCAATTTTTGCTTTATCTAAACGAAACTCGATAGATTTCTTTAAAATAAATGGAAATAGTAGTTTCAGGAAATCAGGATAATCGGGTCATTAGGAGTGAGGGTATACCTGAAAAACGAATGGGGGTTAAAGCGAAATTTAAAAATATTTCTAGTGGCCACAATTTTAAATGTTTTTAAAGTAAACTCGATATATGCAATTGAAATAAAATAAAAATAGTCCCTGAAAATCAGTGAAATTGAAATATTAGGAGAGGGGGGGTGTTACCTGAAATCCAAAATTTAAAAAATCGCTTTTGATTTCTCGCACGAAACTCCGTATATATTATTTAAATAATACAAAACACATACTTTCTGAAAATCAGGAAAATCGGGGCATTAGGAGTAGAGGTTAGTCTATAACCCAAAATTTAAAACTCGCCCTAGTAGTAGAAATATTTATTTTTTCACAACTAAGCTCAGCATATACCATTTAAATCAAACAAGAAAAATAATTTCTGAAAATCAGTGAAATAAGATTATTAGTCGTGGGGGTTAAAGCGAAGTATGCAAATCACTATAGCGGCCACATTTTAATTTTTTTAAAACGAAACTGTGCATATGCCATTGAAATAAAATAAGAAAAATAGTTTCCCAAATTAGTGAAATCGAACTATTATTAGCAGGCGGGATTACCTGAAACCCAAAATTTAAAAATCTCCCTAGTGGCATTAATAGTTGTTTTTTCACAACATGTTTTTGTTTTATTTAAACATATAAACATCTTAAATACACAATGTAACTCGAAACTTTCTATTAATTTCCTTTATTTTATTGAATGTGAAAATAGTATCAAGGGCTCAGATCATAAACATGGTTACATTTTAAAATGTTACAAAATACCCACACAGTATAGCTTTATCTATCAGTAGTGATACATGTAATTTAATTAATAGTATACCATCAACTTTTGTGATTTAATCGCAATAATAATAATAATAATAATAATAATAATAATAATAATAATAATAATAATAATTGTTATTATTCTCAAAATGTGGTTACTCCGTTGTGATACTTATATATTACAAGAATTCTACTTTTGTTCCCCTAATACCACACAGTAAGATCACAAATTATTTCGTTTCATTGATTAATAAGACCATAATTTTGATTTATATTCTCTTTAAAATTAATTTAATAGGTGAGGAATGCGCTTAGTTTATGCCTTTTAAGTTTTTAATTTCTGAGATTGGAACTAACAATACGAATAGCAGAGGCAATGCAACACTGATACACAATTTTTTTTTTTTGTCGCATGTTATCATAGCCGAAGTCGAGTCCTCGCAGAGAACAGCGAGTGTGAATGAAACTCATAAACAACAATAAGACGAACTTTATTTGTTTAAACTTTAACATATTTAGTACCGCGCTCACATACATTTATCAATGAAGTGTCTAAGATGATAATAATTAAAATGTTTTCTTTCATACATATGTATAAAAAGTGCACTGAGATAGCATTTTCCCATGCAATGCTTGGTCACGCAGCCCGTAGAAAATCGGAAGATTTTTCCGTGCGTTTACGCTAACATAAAACAGCTGATGGAGTTGGGATGAGGAATATTTGCATGTGTGTCAGTTAACATAAATTGCTCTATTTCATTCACTTCGGACTATTCTGACAATAATACAGAAAAAAAATAATTTTCGTTTAAGGGTGTATTAAGAAAGTTTGAACATATTTTTATCATTTTAAGTAAAAGCTGTAACAGTTCAATTTATGGAAAATGGAAATAGTGGTACACTAAAAGTAAATTACGATGCTTGAAATTCAACTTAAATACATAAGACTTATGTAGCTTTTAATTTCAATATATCACAAAGGTCATTTTTACATTTTTTAAACAATTAACACACTTCCTCAATTGAATGAGACACTGATGATCTGAGATGCTAAAGAGTGTCCGTAAATACACCAATTAGTAATAGTAGTAGTAGTAGTAGTAGTAGTAATAATAATAATAATAATAATAATAATAATAATAATATATTTCAGTAGGTTCAAAAGGCACACACACGGAGTGCGTATGTAAGGTAGATCCATCAAAGTGTAAAACTTAGATTGAAAATGCCAAATTGGGAGTAACAACAAATGGTGAATTGAGGACGTAAAAATTGACGATCAAAACGATATGTAATCCACCACTGATATATTGCAGCGTAAGTAATTGTACTTCTTGTTCTGCTGCTGCTGCATTAAGGACAATTCTTAAGAAGCCATTTGTAGAAAATGTAATACAATGGATCAAATTTCAGCACAGGATTTCAGTTGGTCGTTGCAATTTGAGACTCTACAGAAAACGTCAGCAGATAACACAAATTTACTTTGCAACAAGCTGTTGTTCTTAGTCCTTCATGACTTATTACAAAATGCAGACATCTTTCATAAATCACATAAAGAACAATGTACAGGAATTTAAATTTGCAATGACTCTTGACTTTTCAGAAAACTACAAAGTGGTTGCGCAAAATGGGGCCCATTCTTATCACTGTGCCAGTGAACAAGTCACAGTTTACGCTTTTATAATATATTAAAAATTGAAATAAATTCATCAATACATTTTAAATAAAGCTCATGACTTATTTAGTAGAGTATTTTGAAAGGTTCCCAAAATGATTTTATTTTGCTGGATGCAATATAAAAGCAGGAAAATATTCACCAACTTGTGAATTCACAAGCAATACTTTAACATTGGCGCTGAATGACATTTTTCAGCCACAGAAAATGGAAAAGAGCCTGGTGTTAGAGTTGGCGATGTGATTAAGAGGTTGGCAGGTAGAAGTAGCTTTCCAAAATCCGTGAAGCCTACTAGTCAGTAGAAAATATTTTATGACACAGAAGACATATGGAGTCAGAAATTTTAATGAAAGATTGTTTCAATTATGCAATTTACCATTCAAGGGACTCAATAATATCATGTTTTCATATCTGTTGACTCAAGTACATAAAAGTAAATGTTAAAATGTTTTCTGAAGTTACACAGTTGTTATAAGATAACCAGAAAACTGAAGTTGGCAGGCTTGAAGCGATGTCCCACAAGAACTGGAGGCTACCTTATAACAAGTGAAAGTAAAAGTTGGATCAACACTACACATTCCTCATCCAATGTTATACATGTCTCTCATTCCTATTGTTTATAGTGACACCTGCGAAGCACTTATTTTATCCCTCAAATGACACTTTGCAAACCAATGGGCTACTTTCATTGAACAATAAACTATCTAAGTATGTGAGTGTTATTTTAAATCTGATTTAAAACTATTTTATAGCGTTTTTCTTTCCAGAATATGCTTTAATGTACCCTGAATTACAATGAAAAAGTATTTTGTTTTAAATAATTTTAACTATGAACTCATTATCTTGCCAATTTTTTAATTTTGTAAATTATTTTACATTAATATAGAGTATTTTCCAGAATTTTTTAAAAACTTTAATTCAAAATAGAAAATTCAAAATTTCACTATAAGATTTGGAATAATCATTACAACTCTTTATATCTTATAAAAATCCTATAAAATTCTTTAAAAGTGACATCTTTAACACATGAGACGATTAGGAGAACAGCTATGACAATTTAAATATATAGTAATCATTAGATTTTTTAAGTTGAAATATTTTATAACAATATTGTGTATTTCTCTTATTATACATGTAGGTTAACTATCTGTGTCACATTTAATGAAAATCTGGGTACATGAGATAAACTTTCAATGACTCACCTGCACAGAGTACAATACAATCAAACTGTAGTAATGCGCCCATAAAGTCAGCGCTGCAAGGAGGGAAGGGATGCGGGGAGGGAAACATTCCTGACCTTGACCCATTTATTCAGAGTGAAAATATTATACCTATGGGATAGCCTAGTATATTTCATGATTTATCTTATACTTAACAATATTATATTTCCATTAAATGATATCATGTTTAATGAATGAATTTATGAGTTTTCTGTAAAACGACAATATATGATGTTAACAACGGCCCATTCTGTAGTGAATCAAGCTTGTTTACTAGAAAATATACTTATTTTCATTTGAATACGGTCACCAATTATTGTACAGAAACTTTGTAGAGATACTGGGAGTGCAATATTTCAGGAGATGTTGATTGAAACATACAGAAACTGGGAATGAAAATTTATGTGACGACTCTATAAAACAGCCTTAGGGATTGATGCTCTTGAGTTTATTTCAGATGAAATATTACTTGCAGGGGCTTCGTATAAAGACTAACTCAAATTTGTATTCACAAGCCAGGACAACAGTAAAGTATCAAAATAACTGTGAAGGATGCACTCAAGAAAATACTTCCAAATATCAAAGATATATGAGATTATTCCATCAAGAAAAATGGAGCTATACTCCACCGAACTACAGATAACAACTGCCACTGTTTAAAAATTTATAACAGAAGATGGCTGACCAACATGTAATCCGAATTTACTTTGGTTTACTTCTATGGAAGCAGGTGCAGAAAACGAAAGAAATAGTAATACGAAAAAATTCAAAATTAAATTACAGCTGGCTTCAGCGGTTTGTAGTAAAGATAGTCCATGGAATAAGAAACTATAACTAAATTGCAGTGTAGAGCCTGATAGGTAAATTTGCAGCTTAAATCATTGAAAACAGTATATTTAATATTGAAATTGCTGTTAAGTTGAACATTTTGTATCAGATTTCTTTTTAATTTTAAATTAACTACCAGCAAACATTTTTCATTTTATGGTAGACGCATTTCTATAAAGTCCCTGTTATTTAATATACGTAATGCATTCATTACCTCCGATTTTTTTCTCCTCAGGACTGGAAACAGGTAGAAACATGCGGTTTGTTTTAAAATACGCGGACACTCGTCAATATGACAGCACTTTATTGTATACAGGACTCTAGCGGCAGCAGCGAGAGTGCAGACTGTTTTTGATACTTCAAATTGGCGACGTTTTCATTACAAGAACAGCCTATTTCCTCAATTTGCGTGGTTTGACACCGACTGAAATTCATCGCCAGTTAAGTGAGACATGTGGTGATGGTGTAATGGATGTGTTTAATGTGCGTTCATGGGTGCGACAGTTCAAGGGAGGCAGATCATCGTGTGACAACAAACCGAGGCAATCTCGGCCTCGCCAAGCCGGTCTGACGACATGATCGAGCGAGTGGAGAAAGTTGTTTTGGAGGATCGCCGAATGAATGTGGAACACATCGCCCCTAAAGTTGGCATTTCCGTGCGATCTGTGCACACAATCCTGCATGAAGGCCTGAAAATGCGAAAAGTGTCCTCCAGGTGGGGTCACGAATGCTGACGGCCTGCGCATGTGACATGTTGCCAGGCAAAGTTGACGCGTGATAACGTCATGAATGGGACGTTCTTTTCATCGATTGTGAAAATGGATGAGACATGGCTGCCGTTTTTCAATCCTGAAACGAAGCGTCAGTCTGCTCAATGGAAGCACTCAGATTCACTCAGGTATTTCAGTGGTCAAAACAGACTCCTACAGAATTGTTTGCAGCGGTCATGGAATCATGGCATCGACGTTGTGAAAAGTGTGTACTGCAGACTACGTCGAGAAGTGACACAAGTTTCATAATTTTCGAGTGATTAGTTAGTGAGGGAAAAAAAAATAGGAGTTGTTATAACTTGAATGCACATCATACCCTAGAAGCAACTCTCCCACTTACTAAAGGGTGTTGCGATGAAATAGGTACTTAGAGTGATTGATTAAGCTGAAAGATGCCCTGTAAGTGTAATCTGCTTTCAGTACACGCAATACATCCATCCCGGAGCTCGAGTCAATTCAGCCTTGTTGAATCATCACTTTTGCATCGCCGCCATTAACAGTAGGGGCAAATCTTCTTCGATAAACTTTAGAGCAATTGAACCATATAATGCTAACTACATTGCATGTGCTAATCAATTTCACTGGTCTAGAAGCGGAAACGCGTTGTTTATTGCGCATAAAGGTTGAGGCAGATTCTTGACAAAACACTCGCTAACTTTATGACCCCATTCACAATGAACATTAAACGTAACGTAAATTTAAACGTGAAAGCTAGACGCTGTGCATTATAACGGAACCATTTACAACGAACCATGTAAACATAAAAACAAACGTACAATTAGACGTGAACATAGAAACATGCAAGGCCCAAGGTTTTGCGTCTACGTCTAACTTAAACTTAAGAAATGAGCCAATCAGAACATAGCTGCTCTGTTTGTAGAACTCTATGATAGAATTTATCCTTACACGGAGCACGGAACTCAAATGCAACTCTTGTTGCTTGCTGCTGCAAGTCCCGAGCGACGGCAGAGAGAGCCGAAGGTAGTAGCCCACAGATATCTAGATAAGAATTTCAAGCGAACAGTACCACTTACAGAATGCGCTATAAATTGTTTTTTATATTTTTTTTTTTGCTGCAATCAAAGGAGATTTACCACCATTATAGTGATTTACCCGCCCCTATCAATTTATATTTACGAAAAACTACTGGGTCCCTAGGTTTCTAGGATTTACCCGAGTTTCGCGTTAGGTTATGCTATATATGAATTAATTGCGAATTCCAGTAAGACAAGATTTGCCACCGTTACAATATTTTACCCACCTAACAATCCCCTATTAATTTATATTTAAAAGTTACGGAGGACAACGCATAGCGTACAGTATATTTAACAAAAAGTAATATATGCAACTTTTACACTGCAGCCACACATAGTAGTTAGGCTGTCTCCGCAGTCGCTTGGGGCTTGCAGCAGCTAGCAGCAGGAGTTGCACTTTGATTTCCATGTTCCGTGTAAGGGCAAGTTATGGTAGAGAAAGCTGAAGATCAGTGACTCTGTAGACAGAATGGCGTCAATGGACAAAAGATTAATTGCATCATAAGAAAGCTATCCTTGCTCATATTACTGCAAGTAAATTAGTTACTGCATTTGCATATACATAAACGCTACCGCCGTCTGCTCAGAAGCAGCCATTTTCAATCAGCTGTTAGTTGATCTTCGCCTGTTCTTATTTTTGATTGCTAATACGTACGTTAGCGTCTTTCATTGTGAATGCCTACATACTACTAAACTAACGTGTTATATCTTATTTTATCATGTTTACGTTTAATTTTCATTGTGAATGGGGGCTATCTGCTAATTTTACCAGGGACTTTATGGAAGTGCGTCTGTTCTACATACTTTATTTTGGAATTTTTTCTTTGTTTATAAATAATCCAGAGCTATAGTTTTCTACAGAGTATATATTCTCTTTAAAGAGCATAGGACTTTTTATGAATATTGTTTAGTTAAGAAGATACAAGCTTTAAATGTTGTATCAGCATTTGGAATGCTGTTTAAGTTTATGAACTAATTCATTTTGGTGATATAGACAGAAATGTGGTTTCAAAGGCATATTTCGTCTAAGATACAGCCATTCACTCTACTGAACTCAATTGAAGAGTGGACTATCACTACCCAGTGAAAGTTTATGGGCCATTTAAATGTAACTATCATGAAGTAGCGACTTTATTTCTTTAGCAAATGTATCTTCGTATGGAAAATACATTTAAATTCAAAGGAATAAGATTACAACTGATATTATTTTTAAATTGTCCTTAAAATTATGGCACAATTCATACTTATTGCCACAATAGTGTACATTTATTTAGTTGTGTTCATCATCAAATTCGGTTATATCTGTTTTTGTTTCTGAACTGGGCCTTTCATAATTGTAGTTAAATAATATAGGCATAAAATTGCATAAAAAATGTTCACCGCATTTTCATTCCCTAATCTCCTTTGTATCCCCCAAAGGAAGACAATATGCGGTACAGAAACGACGCAGCAATCGATTTAAGTGGTCTCGCGGAAAGAGATTGCAGATAAAGCAAAACTTGCGTAGATCACGAACACAAAGACAAAGAAAAACAGCCATTTGGAAAGTTCCAGCAAGCATGAAAGGGACATAAATAGAAAATATCTCATTATATACAGCATAAGTAAAGTCGCTGCAAAGTTTTCATTCATCTTTATAAGAGATATTTATATTTTAACTATCTCGAAAATTATCCTTAAATAAACATTGTAGGCTTTGATATTTTTATGGTCAGGTACTTATTTTTCTGTTTCAGGTTAATAACACGACAATTCATTGATCGACGGAAGGATCTTCTTAATTTAAACAATTTTGGTTTCATTTGTGCAAAATTAAATCCCTGTAGAGTTTGCGGTTATTGCCGAGATAATTTCTGCTTCTCAACTTACCTTCGCAGATTTAAATTAGCTCCTGAAAGGGTTCTTCCCTTCCACTGTTTCCCTTCACCCTGAAAAGAAGAACAAAATACGTAAGAACACCTAGGATATAAAATTGTGAATTAAGAACTTATAATGTCCTTGGCTTTAACGCATATTACATCACAAAACCATGAGCATTATTAAATTAGGTTAATTAGTAAATCTTATACTTGTTGTATAAAATATTTAATATCACTCGATGTTATAGCGAGTCCCCGGAAAGGTTATGTAACTTCAATGCAACACAAATAACATTTAACTTGCAACAAACCCATCAATCACTCCCTGTTTGCTATTTCCAAATATGTCACGAACACCCAGGCGAACTCCAAAAGTAAATTATGAATAACTGTTTGTTTACCGGGGTTTAGCATGAGCACAAGGGAGATAGATTGGCCAATTGATGACATACTGGAATAATCTACTCCACACCATTCTATATTTATTGGTACGTAGCAAGGGTTTGTAGCTAGTAAGGAATAAAAAACTCCTTTCCCTTTATTCTGGAGAGGGTTGAAGTTAAATTATGTCGGTTGCCTTGCAGTACATCCGAAGTGATTCGATCAATTAGCCAGAAAGCCCAAAAATCAGCCGTTAATGATCCTGTTTAAACCGGAAGGTGTTGGAGTTGTCTCTGACCAATATTTTTCAACTTCTGCACTGAGCCATTAAAATAGAATAGTGTAACGCCCGTTTAAACTATTGAGGCATCACAGGTGGTGGACACTGATGATGCATGAAATGAAATGGGGAAAGGATATTTTTTTTAAGGAAGGAAACGTTCCAGCCTAGTTTAGGGTTCATCCCCAGCATTTGCCATTAATGAGAACTAAGGAAAACCTTGGAAAAATCTGAGTCAAGGAGGACGGTCCTGGTGGTAATCGAACCCCAGACTTTCCCATTCACGATTCCGCGCCTTAATTACATTTTTTTTGGCAATGCAATGCAATCTTCGTGTGTAACTTCTATAGCATCGAGCGATATTAAATGTTTTATGGATAATATAAGATTTTCTAATTTTCCCACTTTAATAATGCTTTGGCTTTAGCATGTCAGAACATCCAGATATCTTTTGATAACTCTATCCTGCATTTTTACAACTCATTGATCACATAGAGATAATGTAACTTTGTACTGATAATAAAAAGTAATTAACACTGTCACTTTGTTTAGAAACACCCTACCACTTTACAGACATGTGCAAAACAATTTCTTTTTATTGCTTAAAATGCGCTTAAATCTGTTAACATTTACTGGTTTCATGAAACTATTTAAATTAAAATTTCTGTATATAAATATTGCCAGTGATCTGGAAAAAGCAGCAGTAATTTTCTAAAATATAACGAAGTGCCTTTTAATTTAACATAGCATTGTTTTCTATAAGTGTAAAAGTGATGAACCAAGGGTACTTCTGGATGTGCCAGAATTTGCCCCGCATTAATTGCACCAAAAAAGTTCGCATTTATTTCATCTAAAATGTATTTTATCGGGAGGAGGAACATGTAAACATATTTATTTACATTCATCACAAATTATGAGTTTGCTGGTGTTGCTACCTAGCATCAAGGCGAAACAACAACATTGACATTCTGGTCTCAAGCAGTCTTATTTGTATGATGTCAATAAGAAA
Organism: Metallyticus violacea; assembly: GCA_030762175.1. Classification (NCBI taxonomy): domain Eukaryota; kingdom Metazoa; phylum Arthropoda; class Insecta; order Mantodea; family Metallyticidae; genus Metallyticus; species Metallyticus violacea. The sequence continues at coordinate 120,097,042 of CM060842.1, read as the reverse complement.
TATTTCATTTGTACAACGTAGCTTTCTACTAAAAATACACTTTGTAATAATCATCGAAATCGTGTAAGAGCTGAATTGATGAGCTCTTGTCTGCACTTTAGTGAAAATACACCTTTTGTTTCAGAAAGATTAGCTGTCGTAGTTGCAAGTGATTCATTGTGTGTACAATGCAGTTCAGTACAGTTACGTTTTACCTTTTGAACCACGTACACTATGTGCCTTGTAACTAACTCTGTTATTTACTTTAAACACGTCATGTTGTCAGAACCAAAACCAGAAAAAGAATATCTGTTAGAATCTGCAGAGCTGCTACAAACGAAATTACTGTAGAACCATGCCAAAGTATTTCAGGAGATGCTAGGTCACGAAGGTTGGGTGTGGTCATGTGGCTAGTGGCAGGAATGATCGAATTATCTGCTGTTTCTGTAGCTACACACACGCAATGTCACATGTGTCGTGGTCGTTCGGTTCATTTGTGATGTGTGAAGATGCCTATAAAGGTCGACGTATAAACTCTGCCCTTCTCTACTGTTTACATTGTTAACCTGGTCAGGACAGCTCATATTGTGGGGTGCCTTTAGATATGACTGTAAAGAGTTCGAAAACTGTTAACGTGAAGAGAAGTACTCTGTGGTCTTCTATCCCGGGAAAGAAGTGTTCCGGGGTTTCCTTTCGTGGGAGATAGAGGCAGTCGAAGAATCTGAGGACCACTTAACACTAAGGTTTGGTTTTGTATTTAATGCCAACTGCCAAGATCTTGAAAAGGAAAAGGTAACAATAAATAATGACAATGAAACAGTGGCGAGAGACCGTCGGCGCCTGGTATGTACTTCAATTTTTAGAGAAATATCGGAAAGCTACATATAGGTAACTAGAACGACACATCAAAACCTGCTCTTCGCTTTAAGAACTAGTTGTGGAACAAAGTCTTTGCCTTACCTAACTTATTTTAGTTGTTATGAATGTCAGAGGTGTTTTATTAATATCTACAAAATAAAAACTAGCCTTTTTACATTACTCTTTTTTAAATATGTTTGTTTACTCTGGTGTAAATGATTTATACTTTTGGTTTATTTCTCTCATGATGTAAAACTTAGTTCGCATAAAGAACTGAAGAACATGTGTACTTTATTCCTGACATTGTAATAAAGAACAGAACTGGTTTATTAGTAGTTTGGTAAAGATTTGATGATTTGGTTTATTTACGGACGCTCTTTAACATCTCAGGTCATCAGCGTCCCATTCAACTCAGGGCGTGAAACGGCCGACAAATTTTGCTCAGAGGCCTCTCTTTCAGGCTTGAGGTTCTTTTTCATGCAGCAAATGTACGACACGGGACCCACGGCTTTACTTCCCTTCCGAAGGAAGCCATACTTAGGATTTTTACGCCCGAAAAAAATCCATCGGTCCTGACCGGGTTTGAACCCGCTATCTTGGGTTCAGAAGGCAAGCACGGTTACCACTACGCCACCAGGACCGACGTTTGGTAAAGATAGTCTTATATGTATGTATAAAAGAAGAATAAACGGAAAATAATGTATGAATACGCTTTTAAGAGTAATATGTATTAATTAGTTGTAAATGTAATTTTTACAGATTCTCAGGATAATAGTAACAAAATACATGCCTTTAAGAAGAGCATGATATTATCAAATTATTCAAAATATTATTATTTTGATATTAATGATGTTTATGGAAAAAATAAGCATTTAAATATTTTTTAAAATAACACTGGTCAACATGATTTTTTAAAATAATTCTAAATAGTGACCAGTGCAATTTTTAATACCGAATTCATACAAGTACCTCCCTAATTTGAAATTTTTACTTTTCATTTAATGGACATTCATAGAAACTAGACTTTCTGTTATGCCACAAGCGAAAATGCCAAGGCTATTATGAAGGCAGTAAAACTGATGATACCTGAAATGAAAGGATTTTTGCATCTAAGGAGGTGTTCCTGACCAAAGTTTGGGTAGTTTGCCGTGTTTGCACAACTATTCGTCTCTCTTTAGGTTTGCTGTTTTGCGTTGTGTAGTGTGTTAACCTTATATATTTAGAAGAGTTCAACATGCCAAGAAAGGGGTTAAACAATCTAGACTCTTTTATCTGTGCGTCATTTCATGCATTGTTGGTGGAACGGTTGATTAGCATTCTTTACCTCCAGCCATAGATTATATTAACTTAATATTTACTTTTCATTTAATAGATATTCATATAGACTACGTTTTCTGTTATGTTGCAAGCCAAAATGCCAAGGCTATGAAGATTGCTTTTGATACTTCAATAATGAAAACGGTCGTTAAACACTATTAAAAACGATTATCTGAAACACGTTATTATATATAAACATTTTTTTAAAATCATTACCAAATATTACATAAAAACCTGTTGCTCATTCTGAATCACCAGGTAAAGGCTGCGCTTATAAATAAAACAAGGCATGTTATGAATGAATGAATGAATGAATGAATGAATGAATGAATGAATGAATGAATGAATGAATGAATGAATGAATGAATGAATGAATTTATTTCCACAAATAATATTACATTCAATTTACATAAACAAACAAAATATCTAAAACTTTACAATACCAAAAATAAGGTTTTCCATACCTTAACCATCTGATTATATGAAATAAATCATCATTTTCACAACTGTGTGTACCCAGTTCCTTCCCTGTACTTTTCTTCCACCTATCCCTTATCTTTCTTAATTATCTCACATCTGATAACATTTTAATTGCCACTATATCTTGTTGTAGTTTGCCCCATTTTCCATTCGAGATACTATCCCTCCACCTTTTTACCATTTTATATTGTATTAGACAATGGAAGACATTTTCCACTTTTTGTAATTGCCAATAGGTGAGAAATTTCACTGCACATTTTTAAAAGCGGTATTTTCGTTCATATAAGCATTTTTTTTTTTGCAAAAATAACTATAGAGTTAAATTTTTGCTAAAGAAAAAATACCTTCCGTTACTTTTGGATCTTTAAATTTTATTTTTTCATTTAAGCATTTAACAATTTTGTTTACTCTATTTTGGATTGATATTCTGCTGAGGTTTCCCCGTAGTATCATATTGCTTGTTGTTCTTGAAATAAATGTTAGAAAGCATAATTAGATTTAACATTTATAGTTGGATTTTGAATTATGAGATAAGTACAAAAATATAGGTATATTAAAATTATTTGTGAACGTTCAGGTTAAACTTGCCAATAATGTACCGTTTTTTAATTTTAATTTAGGACATAATGAAGAACTGATTTCCTTTAATTGTGATTTTTATAAGCCCCTTACCCTATCCCCTAAATACCTAATATGCCTAAATGCTACGACAGAGTGTGCCAAAAATGAAATATAGTTTCACAGTAGATATGTATTTAATATATTTCAAAGTTGAACCGAAAAACAACAGTAAAGTGTAGTATGATGTTCTGTAAACAGATGTGAGTCACATACATTATGATAGTGTTGTTACGTGACAGGTAAATCAACATTTTGAGCAACTATTGTAACTGTTAAAATCTAAGATGAATAGTGCTTATCATTTTCTGTTTGTGTGAATGCAGTATTGCTATGTTAACACAGTTTTTCATTGCAAAAAGTGTGCATTCTATATTCTTTAATTTTTTCATCACCGAAGAGAGTGAAGGGGGCCAAATATTTTCCTTTAGTGAAACTCATTTATATGCCATTAAAAAATGTTATAAATGGTGAGCGGATTCAGAGAACATAATATGCCACAGGAGTGGTGAAAATTGAAATATATTAACTTTTTACTCAGCACTCTTAAATTTACCACACATTTTGGTTCATTTTTATTAATGATAAAGTGAATTTCAAACGCAGGATTCCAAACAAAATGCGTGCACGGTGATTAAAATACTAATTATTTTACGAGAGATATTTTGCAAAATAAATTAATAGTGTCTTGAAATAGGTCGTTTCTTACAAAAATAAAAATAATTTAAAACTACTACTTTGGAAAAATTTGCAGACTTGCGCTGATTACTATAAGAGTAGCACAAACTAGTTTCGTATGTTTGGCATTTTAAGAAAAGCACATCTTTTACAGATATGTTTGAGTATAGTGTATATACCTGTAAGGAAAAACTTACGATAGCTATTGATGGTGATACTGTGTGTTACAATGAATAATGTATAACAATACATCATTCATTTATTTCACTTTGAGTACTTGAATGTATACAAATTATAGGGAAAATATTGATACAGTCTTCAAGCACACCAGTGCACACCATTTTGGCACTAATAAAACCTGAGCTAGAAGGTGGGGATGATGATGATTATCATAATAATAATAATAATAATAATAATAATAATTACATATACTGAAGAGGATTTCAGAAGAAAATATATTCTTCATCTGAGCACATGAAGATGTTTATTTCTATAGCATTGTTATTTTATTTATAAATACAGAAATATAATGTGAAATTCGATTTTGAAAAATACGCTAGTTGAGGTGCAACAGGTTTTAAATCTTAATGCAATAAACGACGGAGAATATATACACAAATGGTAAAAATGTTTGGTTGGCAGAAGAGGAAAAATAGTGTGAATGACATAATACAAGAAAGGATGGCGTGCAGAGCAATTTCCTTTTTCATAGCATAAGCAGTTTTATGATTCTATTAGCTTCTCCGAGGAGCTTCTATCATTTTATGGTCCTTCTTATGCCTAGCAAACGCCCCAGGACTGAACTGCTATTTTCAATACTCCAGCTTTCTCGTGCGGTCTTTATAACGTTCTCCTCATGCACGATTTCTCTGTTACTAACTCGCTGTTGCAAAACTTATTTATAAAATGAACATACATTCCTCACGCTATACTTCGAACTCCCCGAGAAAGGACCCTAGAACGCAATAAATCTGTTTTATTTGGGACTTATACAGATAGGAGTGAAGATTTGTCTCTATTCAAAATACATAATAGATATGCTCTTCTATGTTATTGATTTTATCACTTTTGCTTCAATCTAATCAAAGAGATATACTTTTTATGCACTGTGGTAGCCAACATAAACCAAATGGTTACACAGCATTGGAAATGGAAACTAAAATCTACTCGAAAAGTGTTGTCATTTTCGTATACACATTCTATTTTTCTTTCTCTACTTTGTTTTGCTGGCAGCAGCAACTCTACCATTCACAAAAATGCCGAACAATGGTAGTCTTATTTAGTTACCTTCAGTAAACTTCCCTACAGAGTGTTCAAGCTCTGAAGGGCTGTGAAAGCAAGATTGTTAGCAAATTGGGTTGTCGAAATGTTCTACCTCACTCACTTATAAATCTATTATCTAGACTGAAGAGCATAAATAAAGATTAACCACAACCTTAGGCTTTAATTAGGTTGGCATTTTGTACCGTTGTTGCACAAAAGAACGCTGCCGATCAATATTTCAGTGCCCATTTCTTTCCTTAGTATGCTCACGTGACTTTCAAGTTTAATTTCATTGGTCAACACATGTCTTGTCTTCAACAATCGGGAATTAATATCTCAACAGTGAAAATGTATCTGCCGGAACGATAGGACGTAGGTAGGAATTTCCTGGGGAATGGGGCTTTGTTTCGGCGTTTCAATGCAGCTTCTTGTCTACTTTGGTGACCGAAGTTTGTTTCAGAGTTTTCAGCATAATTCCACGTATTTATAAAATAAAGTATAAACTGGGTTTACATGACTTTTTGACAGATATTATTTATTTTGCGTGTTGTAGTTACTAGGTTCTATTGTTCTGAAGTATTTGTATCAGATAACTATTGGTGTCATGAGAGTTCCTTGTTATCTGCTTAATTGTATTATGTAATTTGGCCTTTTATGAGGAGTTTTGCAAACTCGGTTAGGCAGGTTTCTTTGTCTCCCATTTTGAAGAAACTTTGTAGCTTATGGAGCACTTTTAACGAATTTTTTAAAGTTTCACGCGGCATAAGTCGAAAAACTTACCATGACAAACTTCGGCCGCGAAAGCGTATATCATCAGAAAGTTTAAACATTTTAATTGCAAACAGTTTTTATTTAATTCTTGAATGGTTCATAAAGTAATATATATAAAGCAATGATTACTTTTATATGCAGTGCATAACTCAATTTTGCATAAATTTTACCTCAATACATGTTTTTGAACATTAATTATTATTATAGATGGGATGAAACTAAATGTTTCTAAGCCCTTACTTCATTTTTTAGCAAACCATACATAAACACACTGACATAAGCCACATGTTTCCACGGATCCTTTAATCATGCTTTAGTAGGCTAAGTGGTAACAAGTTGGCATAGGGATGTGGCGACCCTATCGTCCAGTGTTTTACACTGCAATCAGCCTGTCGAGTGATTGCCGGGATATGCACCTCTAAAGGCGGCGCAGCCGATAGAGTTGGTTCCACATAAACTTAGGTAAATACCCTTAAAATATGAAAAGAGGACAAAAGCAAACTCGTAGCCGTAGAGAAGGCAATGCATCTTGGATAGAATATTCGGAAGACAATGACCCTGGTTCTTCAGGTTGGGGGTCTTTCAGAAGTCTGGGAACTCGCTAATGTACAAACACTTATTCCTCATAAAACTAATAAGAAGAACAATCGTGACCATCGATGGCACTGGAAATGAAATAAGGACAACTCTTGAAAGAATGGACAATCGCCACATGGAATGTCAAAGGGCTAACCAAAAATTTGCAAGGTATGTAAAGGAAACAAAGAACATTTATTTATTAATAATTACAGCACAATGAAAGGGAAGGAATCTGAAGAATTTGGAAAGTATAACTTTATATATTCTGCAGTAAATAAAGAAGAGAATGTAATACCAGGTGTGGGGTATATTAATTAGATCACAATTTTGCTCAAGGATAATACGATATTCATGGGTTAATGAAATAATAATAACTCTTAAATTAGAAACAGGAAAGTTCACAGCGGAACATTATAGGAGCCTATGCGCCTACAGAACATAAACTAAAGGAATATGAAATCTTCTGTGAAACATTACAAGATAAAGTAAATGAAGGAGGAAAAATGTTTCCTTATAACAGGTGATTTAAACGCAAGAGTAGGCAATGTAGCAGTACTTAGCTTAATTGGAGGACATGGAGAAATAAAATTAAATTCCAATAGTCATAACCCGAGAGATTTCTGCACATAAAATCAGCTAAGGATAATACATATTTTATCTGCATGAGGAAATTCAGAAATATACTTGGGAACAAAGAAGGAAAACACCAGCTATTGACTATATTACAGCCACTGAATAGATTTGGCCATATATTACAGATACAAGAATTTAAGAGAAGAGGAAGCAGATAATGATCGCTATTTAGCGCATTCAAAAATAAAAATTCCTAAGAAGTATATAAAGCAAAAAGAGAGGAAAAGAGGTTAATCAGATAAAAAATGTAAAATTAGAAGAATATATAGTGTTAAGAGAATGCATATAAAACCAGATTAGAGAAACATATGAAAGGGAGGGTAGGAGATATAAATTTGGATTAGAAAATGATACAAAAGGTAATAATAAAACTGCAGAAGAAGTATTAGAATATACATTTACAAGGAAATCTAGTAAACTTAATGTATGGAATGAAGAATTAAATACTGCATACAAGAAAAAATCCAATTAAAATGTATCAATAATGGGTCGCAAGAGGACTCTGTTGATTATATAAAGAAGAGAGAAATAACGACTAGACAGATGCAGAGTGGATCATGGGAAAATTTGTAAAATGATGAGTATGATATACTCGGATTCTCAAAGATTTGGTCTCAAAGTATTTAAGAGTTTAAAAAGTGAAATACAAAATAAGCCCAAAATTGATATAACATAAAAACAATGGCATGAATAAATACTACAAGAAATTATTAATAAACAAGAATGATAATTTAAACAATTAAATTCTCCCGGGCTGTTTTGCCGTGGTCCATGGTTTAAATTACTACCATAGCTTTCACCAACTACTCCGGTTGGCATCTTCAGTGGACGACAGACAGAGCGGATCAATACTGTAGTCGTGTTAACAGTCAGGTGTTACTCTTCGTCCACTGAAGATGCCAACCGGAGTAGTTGGTGAAAGCTATGGTAGTAATTTAAACCATGGACCACGGCAAAACAGCCCGGGAGAATTTAATTGTTTTAATGACAACACCGGCCGTGAAAGCCTAAGAAGTACTAAGAATGATAATTACACAGTGGATACGATGCACGTCAATGGGAACAATGAAATACTGTTCTAAAACATCCTGGACCTGATGGAGCTTTTAAAATATGAAAACCAAAATTTTAAAAATGTAACGATTCGATTGTAAAATGATACATGGAGTATAGGATGCATACTAATGGAATGGAAGACAGCCTAAATAGTTAATATATATAAAAGACAAACATAAAAGTTACAATTACAAAGGAATTTGTCAGTTAAATTTCGGGTATAAAATGTATGCAAATATAATAAAGAGTAAAATACAACCAATAAATAGAAAAAAAATATTGCTGCATGAACAATGTGGATTCCGTAAAGGGAGATGTATTTTTTACAATAAAACAAAGGGTTGGAGAAAAGATTAGAATATAATTTATCCCTATTTCTCCTTTTTCTAGAATATATTACGAGAGTATAAAATACCACAGAGCTTAATTAATGCAATAAAACCCTTATACGACCGAACAGAAACCAAAATTAGAAATAAAAATAAAAATATATCTCATTTGAGTACTATGATAAATACAGGATTAATACAGGGTTGTGGAATCTTTCCTTTCATTTTGATATTTATATAAATAAAAGTTTGGAAAAGTGGAGATTAACCTAGCTGAGAGGTATATACCTAGGAGGAAACAAGGACATTAATACTATATTGAGGTTGTTTTTCGTGCCGTAAATGTACGACACGGGACCCACCGAAGGAAGCCATACTTAGGATTTTTACGCCCGAAAAAATCCATCGGTCCTGGCCGGGTTCGAACCCGCGTTCTTGGGTATAGGAGGCAAGTATGGTACACCACCAGGACCGACAAGGAACCGTTACGGAAATGGTAAACAGATACATCGGTTGGGTTATTCTGTATTCCAATTGTTACAGCAAATGTTGCGCAACACCAGCTGCAATACAGTTGCGCATAGCAAAAATAACTATCACTACTTTTTACCGTGAATTCTAATTATGCTCCATTTACAGTGTAACTGACATTGCAGCAACAGCCCAAGATCAGAATTTCCTCCTGTGGGCATGCGATGTACATCTTAATGAAAATTAATACTTTCTCATTGAACAACACCAGGAAAAAGTTTCGAGTCGTTACAATACGTGAGTTCTCTAAGAGCATTTTTTCGTCCATGTGACACCTTGAGGCAAAGGAAACAATCTCTTTGATACAGCAAGTAAATTCTGTCTGCGGGTGCAGTTCCAAGCGACAGCGGAGAGAGCCGAACTATTGTTTGCGTGGCGTATTGTAACAGTATAAATGTTGCATGTATTATTTTTTTGCTAAACACAATGTAACCTATGCGTTGTCCTCCGTACCTTTTAAATATAAATTGATAGGGGATTGTGTACTATTAATTACAACTAATGTAATTAATATCTTAGACTAATACTTTTCCGAAAATTATTCTTTACTTTATAGATAAATAAACTATGATTTTACTGTATATTTTAAAGTATGCTTTATTATGCATTTGAAATACTATTTCTGCACTCCCACATAATTAAGAACCTGTGTGAGACTCCAGTTCCATATCTAAAATGTTTTATGTTTTTTGGCTGGATCAGCTTTGCCAACCATACGATCAATTATCTTAATGTGCGATAATCCTAGGCCTCGGTATTATAGTGCCTATACAATAATCAAGAAATTTGCGTCAGTCTATTCAGGATTTCTGAAATACTGTTGACTTATTTCTACTTCTTTGGAAAAAAGTATTATCTGAGATTGAAAATAACTTGTTTTACTACTTGCGTCACATGAATTATCGTTACCTGCACATTAATTGGTACAATTAAACCAATTAGGTTCGCCTTCTAAATACAGACTACGTTAATGCCAATATTATTGAGAAGTATTTCCAAAAACTGCGAAAAACACTTTTTAAGTTCTGCTTCTAAATTCATTAAAATAACCGTTTACACGTACTTTAAAGGGAATGGAATATGTTTTAAAAAACACGAGTGCATTAAGTAAGCAATATTTTAAAGCAAACCTGCCTCTAAACTTTTTGTGTTAATACCAGCTGCAACAATCACTACTTACATTCCCATTGTTTTGGTGCGCTTTGACCTAGTATTATTGCTTGTGCATTATTGCTGTTATTATTATTATTATTGTTGAAATATGTTAAGTATAATTTCTGCTACAATTTCCCCCATCACCATACAAATCGTAGTTTTGCCGAACATACGACAATTTTGTGCGAATTAGATAATTTCATCTTTCGAGATCAGCAACAGTGGGTTCAATTATTAAATGCTAATGTGTCTAAGACTTCATATAAACATTACGTCTAATAATAGTTCTTGGGCTCGTTAAAACAACCTTGACCTTTAATAAAAGTATAATGATTAATGAACTGTAAATCACATGTCTTAAGCACACCAATAACTCTGCTACACCGTTCGTAACTGCGGAGAAAGCTCTCCAAACTAGAGAATGGACATTAAGATGTCAGTTAACGGCGTTAATAAGAGCTGATCCAATTACCAAGCTTGATTTTATGGCTAATTAGATATTTGATGGATGCATTTTCTGATTTCGGTCCAAAGAAGAGGCCTTGTGTCTTCGAGAAGTTGCTAAACTAAACGCTCTTTCTAAAGAGTTATTTTCCACTTTCCTTATACGATTACGTGTTGTTCAAGTGTCACTTTATATTCGCGGAACTCTGTCATTTACCTAAAGGGCAAAACTTTTCACGTAAATTACCGTTCTAAACTTTTGACAGATCGTCTTAAGCTGATGGATCTTTAGTACAACTAGTGACAACTTTTGTACTTCAAAATCAATTTCCAAAGAGAAAACTGAGGAGCAGATTATTTCAGAGTGTACAAGCATCTGTTGGTGTTACGGTAATTAGCTTAAGTGCACATATGCAAAAACGCAGGAGAGAATATATATATAAAACTTACTGCAAGATGTAAAATATGATTAGCTTAAAGCATATTGTATATTCTCGCATATGCGCTTTGGTGTGAAAATAATTGGGCATATTTAATAATAAGGTTTCATAGTGGGAATAGAAAACAACAGTTTCTTTAAAACATTGGATAACATCAGTTTTGCATAGCATCGGCTAAAAAAGAGGTGTGGCCTTGAATTTCACTATTCTTCCTGGTAGTAACATATGTGATGATATTCCGCGCTATGCTCATCATCTCTGTACATTACCAGTATTGGGCTACTGTAAATTCAAACGTGGTTACGATGGCGTTATATTTTTCAGACTCGTCTAAGAATTGAACTTTTTTATAAAAAGACAAGACAGGTGGGGTCTCTTTCTCTTTCTTTCATCTTCGCTTCTTCACAACTCGTTTGGGGACGGGTAAGGAGTTGGAGGGTTAGAAGCGTCCTGAATCAACAGCATCAGGTACCAAGCTGCGTCTACCACAGTTCTCCAGATGTAAAATGATTATTGTAAGGTGTTAGCTACTCCCGTATAAATTTTATAATGCTATATTAGCACTTGTTAATCTAGTACTACTTCATATCCCCTCGCTCTCCGACATATGGTGGAGGCGCCGGCTTTTGAGTTCAAAATGCTTAAGCTTTAACTTTTCCCAAAATTTTGATTTATATTTCTCAACGGGATGAATGCAAACATTTTTCTTCCCTTTCAAAAGTAAATAACATAGACTTATGTTGATTGTGGTGCTAATAAAGAATTTTCGTAATTCATTATCATGAAAAGTATACGACTGTATACGACTCCTATTTCATGTTACCTTTGGGCATATCATCCCTCCTGTACCTGTACCTGGCATAATTTCACCCCCTCACATGGTGTGATTTTAAGGGCATAAATTCACTGTTAATGTATGAATTTACTGAACTATATTGATAGTGACAGTCCTGTAAACTCGGAAATTAAACACTTCAGCATTGAAAGAAATGTTCAAATCTCTACGTTTTTTGTAAAATATATTAGGTAATTTCATCTGATTTTGATAAATCACATCAGTGCATGTATATTTTCCACCCGAGGCCGAGCCGCAGACTTAAAATTCGCCACCCAATATTATTTCCGTATAAGAGAAGGCAATTCGAATGTGGGCGACCTGACCCCTGCCCGATCTTCATCTTTATCCGTCACATCATCAACCACAAGTTTCCTGGAAAATCTTCGGATGGCTGCAGCTTCGAGTTTAGCCATCCAATCCATTTCTGACATGCAGGCAAGACTGGCAAAATCCCCATTCTATTAATAATGCATAGCCATTTCACGGCTTTGAAATTTCATTTAAACTTTATCATAGCAAAAACAAGTAACCTAACATTTATTGATAAAATTATATAACACGATGTTTGTATTAATATGCCTAACAAATGATATACAAATTAATTAATAACAGAGTACACATTTATACTTAAATTCAATTTTACAATTAAAACCAAAATGTCATGAAGTTTAAACATAAGATATCGCAAACCGCTTTCTCGTAATGGAAAACGAAAATTATTTTGTTTTTTTTTTCCTCTTTATTAATTACATATGTATATCAAAAAATTAATGATTTTTGATGATTAGCAAACTATTATTATTACTAACGCGTTAATACTCAAATTCGTTTGGAAAAAACAAGACATTCAGGCCAGCAGAACTTTAGTGAAGCTAAATTAAACATTTTATTAAACATTTCAATTTCGAAATCGTTTATCACTTTTTCAGATGAAAAAAGAATACTATCTCTGTAATGCCTTATGTATTTAGATACAATTACCGCTTGAGTGCTTTTTAATTTCCGTTTTCAGGTTGGTTTTAATTTTTTATAGGTCGATTCATTTCTAGTTTCTTTGAATTTACAAATTACACTTTTGAGGTTCGTCAATGGCAGCAAGGGAGATATTTGTTGATAGTCCAGTCATTACATTTTATTAGATAATTTATTATCTAATATATTATTATTATTATTATTAATAATTTATTTTTAGATGTTTCTTTGTTGAATATGCATGACTATGGCATGTCAGGAACTTGTTTTAGTACAGTCAGGTAGTTTGACGAATTTATGCTGAGCATATAGCGTCAACTTACTTTGAATTTACACTTTATTAACACATATAATTTGTTTCTAAACTAAAGCGGAAATAGGAATTATAAACACACCATATTTTGCCAGTTTATAGTGATAATGGATATATTAAATTATATTAGCTGGTTGGTCTTCTAATTCTAAGTATGCTTTATTAGGGAGATTACAGCTCGTAACGATTCATTGAACATCATTAAGTCTATATTTTAATCTTAATTTTACCTGGATTTGGAATTATCTTCCGACATAAATTTGCCCCTTGATATTACATTATTGTTCTGAATATGCACATACTATGACGCGCTTAAATGTTGCGTTTATTGGCAATTAAGTTAAAAGCATTGCTCTAAGACAATGTCCTATGAAGCCTGAATTTATTATTGACGTGCTCTCGTTAGCCTCAATTTCTTCCTCTTCTTCATCGGTCCAGCTATCTTTCTTTCTTCCTTTTCCCCTCTTATTTTTATTTTAAATGCTCTTCGATAACTCCAACTCACAACCCCTCTCTCTTTTCTATAGCCATTAACCTTCTTTGTCGGGTCTTTGCCAGAAATATTCCCGATTTGTGTATCTCTCATGCATCAACACTTCCCGGCAGATATTCAAACTTCTGTTGGAATACAGAAATTGTGATGGTAAGTGCTCATTTCTTAAAAGCTCTCTTTCCCTGAACTCTGCCAAAACATACCTCCAGGTTTCGCTTTCTCAGCACAGTAGGCAAATTCTTTCCTCGAGAGCTTAACTGTGTTATTCCTTTGCAAGCTCCTAATCTGAGTCATGCACGTACTGGACGCAGTGAGTTTAGGCACCCGAGCTATTTCGTTTTCTCAACTCTTGGCATGCGTTTATGTCCTTCGCGTTTATCATTTCAGTTTTCTGTGTTCCCCATTATATGAGAGAGTGTTTCTATACATTACATGATAAAAATACACTGAACAAGTGTAACTTATAACTCCGAGTTATCATGTACTGCGCGAGCTTATTCCCTGATCTATAAACTCCCTGGCGACCATTAGATCTCTGTGTATACGTATAATGAAGCAGTTTTGCAATATGATGTTGGATGTACCCAAGGGTACCATTTCATACCCCGGGTCTTTCAGGTTCCCGGAATCACTTTATGTGCCTTAGTGGTCACGGGAAGAGGAAGATGAAAGGAGGGGGTTCATATCACAGGACACTTTGTTGCATTAAACTCCTAGAAGTGTTTATTCACACGACACTTTGTTGTCGATCACCTGGTTCGTTACCTCTATGACTTTAATGCCACGAGCTACATACGCTGCTTGAAATTGCTTCTGTGTGCCTCTTGTCTACACTTTCCTACTGTATCTGGGACTGCATCCTGGTAATTACTGACCGGAGATACCTTCTGGAAAGCCTTTACTGTCCTGCTCTCCACTGTATGGTACTGACGAAGAAGATGCCTGGGACTGCGATCTACTGCCTGAATTGTCTGTCTGAACCTCGGAAAGGCGTCGTCTTTCACTTATACACTAAATTAAAAGTGTCCCCATGCGGTCGTAAGAACTCACGTGGTCCACATACTAGTGCCCATGGAGTCTGAGCCTTCAAAATATTAAAATATTATTGGTGAGCTCTTGGGCTCTCAAACGCGCTCACTTTAAATTACCCAACTCTTTGACTACTCATTGGAGAGCTCGTGATCATTCGATGTAATGACTCCATTGCCAACACTTGTTGCCTTTCTAACTTTTAACGAATTAGCAGCTTCAGCTACTAAACATACAAAGGACCTAATGTTCGGTTTATGTTGGACACCTGCATTCACTTAGCTTTGTAACAGTAGAAAGTCTTGTTCCTCGAGCCATTATCAGTAAGTGAGAGCACAAGAAGGCAGCCTTTTCCCTAACGTCCTGGAGCTTACCTGGAGTTATACATCCAGGTAACCAAAAACATTTTATAATACATGAAATGTTCCTGCTTGTTACTACAGGTTATATAATATTTTATAATTATTACTATTTAAATTATATAAACACGTTCACTCTTGGACATGCCTGGATGAGAGGACCTGTCAGCACAGCAAAGAGAAACATAAAAGAAGCAATCGAAGCACCATAATCCCCTCGTTACTCAGCAACGACGGGATAAAGAAAGAAATGCACATGTTTTTGACGGTCAAGCCATTTATTGTAGGAGTATTAAAGGGCTTGAACTTTATAACCAGTCTCGTTAAACACTGCACGCGATTGCGAAACTGCTCTCTTCTCATGGAAATGTTATTACCGTCCTAACATATTCTTGCTTAAGGCTACCAATTCGTCTGGCACGCTCTTTGCTGACTAAACTCAATACTTGCCCATCCTGTCTTCTAACGGACATATTTTGTTACATCATTTCCCAACTCTTATTTCTCTTGCTGGAACTTTTCAGCTCCCAACACTCTACGGGAGGACGCAAAAGCAAAATGATTGGCGACATATGCTTTCCCGCCTTTTGGCCTCGGAAACTTTTGCACCACTTTACGCCTGCTTTCTTTGGATCGTAATTTCAGAAACTTATTCTAGTCAGTACTTTCTAAAAATAGTTATTCTCTTGTGATCCCAGTGTATTGCAAAAAATGTGGTTGAATAAAGGTGATTGGAGATTTGTAATCATCTACTTCTCCGCTGAATAGTTTACCTCCATTGACAGCAGAGTGGAACGCTCAGCTAACACTATTTTAACGCTACCGCAAAGTGTATTTCGGTCGTCCTTTTATTCCAGGCACTCCCGGTTCACCTGTGGACCGATGAATGCCGGGCTGCAGTGAGCAATTAGGCGCCATTCTACCCTGCAAAACTATACTCTATAAATAACTGATCGTAAAATTGCGACACGTTGCTAGGAATATCTAAAATAGATATTGATATATATTGGTTCTTCTTAAAGTCATTTTATGTAGTTTTCCTTACATGGCAGGCAGGTCTAATTATTTTTGTCCTTATATCTGTGCCCATGGTTCACAATCGAGTTGTTAATCCTGTTATGCTGTAAATGCATTTACTCGGATAACTACCAGCACACATTTGGGGACCTTCAGGATTAAATAATACTGCTCTTTTCGTTCTGAAAACCTGGAATGCACAATGTCCCTTGTGTTCGCCACATTGACTTCCGCAAACGAGGTTCATACACAAGTGCTTTAACAGCCATCTCTGTAAAAGGGAATTTCCTTTCATTTATTAAACATATTGGAGGGATGTCATATTTTCATGCCGGAGGCACGAGTCACCGTCATACTGTCAGTTACATCCCCGTGACTGGTAAGAATGGTATCTTTCTATACGTTAGCTAAATTTCGTTTACCATCTGAATATGTCAAATAATGAGGCGCACGATTAATAGGCCATAACATAATGACTGCGATCTCAGGACCTTTTAATGAAAATCCAATCCAGTTTTTGCAGAGCGGCTCGTTTCTCACTTTCGGCACGGTACATTTCTGAGCCAGTGTCATATATTATTCTTTTACTGTGAACTGCAATTATGCACTTAATGCAATTAATGTTGTAAAGTTCATTTGGTAGCCACCTGGACAATTAGCTTTTTCCGGAGCAGTGGAAGTGAACGGCAAGTCAAAGATGACTGGTGTCAGGCTGCAGTAACAGCAGGTAACATCATCAAAGCCGGGTTCAATCCCGGCCAGTGTCGAAGGATTTTTTCGGGCGTAAAAATCCTAAGTTACGACTCCCTTTGGAAGGGAAGTAAAGCCGTGGGTCCCGTGTCGTACATTTACGGTACGATTAAAGAACCTCAAGCCTGAAAGAAGAGACCTCTGAGCAAAATTTGTCGGCTGTTTCACGCCCTGAATAGAATGGGACGCTGATGACCTGAGATGTTAAAGAGCGCCCATAAATAAAAACAAAGCAACTTTAAGGGTGGATGTCAGACGAGGTTCCACAAAGAAAGGGGAGGAACTAGCATTAGATGAGGAGAAATTGCTGTTAAGAACTGGCAAGTGTTTTTGTAAACGTACACGCAAATTCCTGCAACGAAAGGGCTTCAGGATGATGATATCACGAAAAAGAATGTCAGGAAAAAAGCGTAAGAAGAAATATCCCCTCAATCATGCAAGGTATTTCAGAATTGAACAAACATGCAAGCTTTAGAAGCTCTTAATAGGATATTTTTCTTACACGCCGGAATATTTATAATTGAAGACACAGGGGAAAACCAATGCTGCCTAAAATTCATGAGAAGAATAATTATTTTGGATCTTTTGAGAATGGAAAATATAATGTTATAATATTTTTGGTGGCGAACAACAGATTATGTGCAATTGTTATTTTTTCGTGCAAGATAAAGTCCCAATAATTATTCAATTTTATGAGGCATTTTATTGATTGAGCATTTCCAACTTTGCACTTAGTTCTGGTTGCAGATCTATAGCTTGCATAATACTAAAGAGAGATCCACGTGACAACGCATTTATCGAAATATCCGATAAACTGCAGGTTGTTTGCATGTTCGAGCTCCTGAAGAAGATTTCATCACGGTGTAAAAATGTTATAACATGATCCATGGTTCAACTTAGACCTGGGTTATTAAGCGTCGGTAAGTACCATGAAATTAACTAGACTTTAGTCCGAATTAACTTAGCACGCAGATAGTTCAGATATGGGGTGAATTTGGTTAAGGGGAGAGGACGTTACACGAAATAGTTGGAAAACAGTTAACAGATGTTTGCGAGATATAGATAGGCAAACTATTTTGTCTCAATGCGTAGAAAAAGTATCGCTTAACCTGCAGGCTCGAATACATCCAGTGTGGGGAAGGGAACATTATTTAGATATCTGTGGCAGAGAAGAAAGAAGTGGTCTCGCATGGTTCAGATTAGGGGCTTGGAAAGGAAACAGAACAATTAATGCTCTAAGGGAAAGAATTTGTCCATTGTGCGGAGAAAGCAATACCTGGAGGCTTATTTTGGCAGAATGCAAGGAAAGGCAAATTTCAAGAAATGAGCATTTATCACCGTAAATTTTTAATTTGAACACTTGCCGGGAAGTGTTGGTACATGCGAGACACTTAGACAATTTGGGAATATTTCTAGGGAAGATCCGACAAAGAAAGTTAATGGCTATAATGAAGAGAGGGAAGTTGGAGAGCGGGTGTGAATAAATGGGAGGGGGCTCAAGAGTAAGGGTTCCATTCATGTTTATGTATTTGTATATAAAATTATTAATAGAAAACGTAAATATATCGTAGTATTTGTATGTATGTGGATTTTCATCTATATATGTATGTATGTGTATGACCCTTTTGATTTTTATAAGGACGTCATTAGCATGTACGGCCGTAAGGCCCATGCGACAATTGTACTTTCTTCAAAATCCTGGCAGGTTTCATTGACAAAAACAGTTTTTAGTTTAATGCTGCACACTTTTATAATTAAAAACATATAGTTCAGATAGCTTAAAGTATATGAATACAGCTCTAAAGATTTTACCCTTTTCTTAAAGGGTATGCATTTTCAAAGGAGTTAAATTCCCCTACACTAATATAGAAAATGCTAGTCAGCAGAAATAAAAAATATTGACGAACACAGCAATTGCCTATAACGAGAATCTTAAAGCCTATGGAAAAATTCATTTCATTCATTGGCAACTGAAGTTACTACTTCATGTAACCGATTTCTTTTACAAACATTTCTACAATATTACAGTGCAGAACTAAAGAATATGCGTTAATCCATGCTTATAGGAATAAGTAACACTAAAATGGTACAAAGAAAACAATACAGTAATTCATGTTATTTCCTATACAGAAAACTTGCCTTCGGTCACATTGGCCAAGGTAACAGTAATCTATTCAGCATTCTCCTATAGGAAGCACAAGCAACCGTATTCTTCTTGCTGTGAGAAGTGCAGCTAGTAAGCTATTGTTCTGAGTTCGGGTTTATGTAATTTTTATATAAAGTAATGTCTCTCATACATTTAATAGAATTAAACTACAAACGTAAAATATAAAAAATTCTTGTGCCCCTTACACCAAAATAAAAAAAAGTAAGCTAATGGGTTCTTACCTCATTTATAGAAATTCTGCTCTCTTTTCTAATGCCCAACAATTCAATTAAAATCCTATTTTTACTAACACTATTAAGAAACATTTTAATTTCTTTATCCCCTAATTTATGAATTTCAAGCGTGAATATGATTAGAAATTAATCTTTTCTCCTTCATTCCTTTATTAAAAAACAACTCAAACATAATCTCAACAAAGTCTTCCATTAAATGCTTCTTAATTCAAGCTATTTCATCCTCTACAATATTTTTCCTAATTCTAATTAAATCAAATAATCAAGAAATATTTGTGTTTAATATAAACAGATGAAATAACCTTATACTACCTTCCTTCTTATAAAAATTGCAGCAAGCCCTTTCCACTGATTGCTGCCTTCAGCAATAGAAGGAATATTCTGAATAAGGTGTTTTATTCTACTCTCTATACAAAAAAAAATTGCCCATATAATACTAGTTTCCTATATAATTACCAATAATAGATTTACACAATCAGCCATTCTGACCTTCGCTATTATTCGGGCTGTAGGAGGAATAAATCAAACCTCCTTACAAAAAATGTTATCTTAATCATCAATTAACCAGCCACATTAGATGAATACTAATCATTACAATAGAGTCCAACTTCTGCACATTGTAATTCATTATTTATAGATTCAATATTATTACAATTATTTTCACTATTCAAAAACTAAATCTAACTTTTATTTTCCAAACCTTCAATTTAATTAACTTTTCCAAAAATGAAACTAATAATCTTCATATCTATATTATCTTTAGGAGTGTTACCATCATTTGTAGGATTCTTTCCTAAGTGAATTACTATTCAACTATATTACAAAATATTTTAACTATTACCATAATAATTCCAGTATTTTACTATACACATATTATATATCCAGTCTTAATACTTCAAAATAATGAAACAACTTGAATAGTAAAAAACAAAAAATCTTTTACATTCAAAATCCTTGATATCAATTGATCAATTGTTCTTTTAGGAATATTAATTAACACTTTATTTGTTGTTATTTACTACGAAAAGACTAAGTTAATTATAAACTAATATCCTTCAAAGTTAAAAACAGATCTATCTAAGTCTTAATAATTCTTCTAATTTATACCTTTAGAATTGCGTTCTAACATCATCATAAATGAATATAAGACTTGGTGAAAGAGACCTACACATCTCATAAACAAATTTACAATTAATCACCTAATCATTTCAGTCATTTTATCTTATTGTAACAGTGATTATTTCCTTAAGGATATTATTTTTGGAGCATGAGCAAGGAACCTCATCAAGAATTCTTATTCCCACTGAACTTAGTCACCAGGATCTCTAATTGGAGATGATCAAATTTACAATATAATTGTCACAGCCCACACCATCATTATAATCTTCTTTATAGTTATACCAATTGGTATTGGTGGATTTGGAAACTGATTAATTCCACCAATACTTGGAAGTACAGATATAGCTTTCCCATGAATAAAAAATATAAGATTCTGATTGCTTCCCCCTCTTTAATCCTACTACTAATTAGAAGAACCATTGAAAGAGGAGCTGGAACTGAATGAATAATTTATCAGCCTCTCTCAGGAAGAATTACACGTGCAGGATAAGCTGCTGATTTAACCATTTCCTCTATGCACCTTGCTGGAGCACCTAGTATTACGGGACCAGTAAATTTTATTACAACAACAATTAATATGAAACCAGTATTTATAAATCTAACCCAAGTACCTTTATTTATCTGGTCTGTAGGTCTTATAGCCCTTCTTCTAATTTCTCTTCCAGCTTTAGCAGGGGCAATTATCATACTTTTAACAGACCGAAATCTTAATACCTCTTTCTTTCATCCCACAGGAGGTGGAAATCCTATCCTTTGATTTTTTGGACATCCTGAAGTATATATTTTAATTTTACCTGGATTTGGAATAATCTCTCAGTTATCTCACATGAAAGAGAGAGAAAAAAAAGGAACCCTTCGGTAACTATGGAATAATTTGAGCTATACCTACAATTGGCTTTTTAGGTTTTGTGGTATAAGCTCATCATATGTTTACATGAATGAAATCAAGGTTCACTTGAATGGACTATTTAATTATAAGGAATATAGTTAATCATTACATTTGATTTCCATTCAAAAAGCATTGATATACTAATTATTCTTATAAATAAGAAACAAATAAATGTAATCAGTTTTGACATCATATTTGATATTAATATCCTTATTTCTATTAGTTGAAACCAAATTGAGGTGTGTCACTATTAATGATATTATTGAATTATTATTCCATCTAATAAGTTGTTATTAATAAAAGGTGTTAATTTATTATTCAAGCAGTTAAACCCATTTACATCTTAATTTATATAGTTTATTAAAACATTACATTACATTCTAAATATAAATATTATTTTATAAATCCATTAAAAATAAATATTTCTCATTAACAACTTCAATGTTATACCCTCTATAAAATATTTGAATAAATAATTAACACCAAAAAAATTATCATAATAATAAATTATTTTGCATAAGATTTCAAATTATTCATCTGAAATCATTGATTTAATCTTCCAATCCTTATTAAGACAAAATAAATATTTTAGCCCACCAAAATATTCTCTTCATCCATCAACTCTCTTTATTAAAAAATTCCTAACTACCCCCTAGGTAAAAATTAAAGGCATAAATCACAATGAACCAAAAAAAATATTTAATTCATATGGCTTGAATAACATAAAATTATATATCACATCATGCTTAAATAATATAATTCCTACTCATAAACCAATTTATCTTATTACAAAGGTATTATCTTTAAAAAAAATGGCAAAAAACTATATATGGAGTAAAAAAAATTAATCAATTCATAATTCTACCCCCCTAATACTGAAAAAACTATTAAACCTAACATATGAATTCTACTCATTTAGTTTACAAAAAGACAATAAATTAAAATCCCGTCAAAACACATAATAAAACATAGGAAAAGTGTAAGATACAGTTAAACCAGTAGGAAAAAAAAAAAAATAAAAAATATATAAAAATATTTAAATTTCTTAATGAAACAACTTCTAAAACTAAATCTTTAGAATAAAATCGTTAAAAAATGTATACCATACAATGCAAAATTAGAAACTATACAAACAAGTAGATGTTAAAGGCATAAAATAAGACAAGCCACCTAAAAAGTGAATATTCTGAAAATTACCTACACTATGAACATATCACATAATGCACATATAAACATAATGCTTTAAATAAAGCATGTATGAAAAAAAACTAAATTAAAAAAACCTAAAGATAAAATTTCTATTGTTAACACTAATTGACTTAAAGTAGATAAAGCAATGAACTGTTTTAAATCAAATTTAAAACTCTCTCCTAACCCTGGGATACAAATATTGTTAGAATAAAAATTGCAAACAAATAACCAGGAAAAGTCTTATCAAACTGAATTAATAAATATATACCCACTGTGACTAAAGTAGAAGAATGAACTAAAGCTGAAACAAGATAGGGACTGCTACTGCAGCAGGTAATCATGCCAAAAAAGGAATTTAAGCATTCCTAGTTATTCCTGCTAAAACAACTAAGATATAATGACCCCTAATTCAATTTTATTATTATTATTATATATATATATATATATATATATATATATATAATTGGAGATATATATATATATCTCCAAATAATATACATAATTTTGACTACCAAAATTTAATATTCAAACAATACTTATAAGAATAGCAATGTCTCTAATACGATTTGATAACACTGCAAATATGCCTGCATTACAAGATTTATTTTTTTGATAATAAATTACTAATAAATATGATACTAAACCTAGGCCATCCCAATCTAAAATTCTAATAATATTTGGTTTAATAATTAATATAACTGTTGATAAAACAAAGGCAAGAAGTAAAAACCAAAACAATTAATATATCTTTCTCCTTTTATATAATCAACTCTATATATAATAACCAAAGAGGAAATTAATAATATGAAACTTACAAACAAAACCGATATCCAATCTAATAATAATGTTATTAAAACTCTTAGAGAATTCAATCTTAATAATTCCCATTCGACAAAAATAATTATATCATTCATAATATAATAAACTCTTAAAATATACATTAATTAAGATATTAATAGTAAACAAAAAATCTAATAAAACAAACAGATAAAAAAATCCTATAAACCTATATCTATGACCCCATAAATCATAATTTCTATTAAACTATTTAAGCGAATTTTATATTCAAATAGAAACAAACTCTCTTTGTAAAATTAAAAAATTTAAATGGAAATCAATGCAAGAAAAACAATAAATATTCATGACCATGTTCGCTACTGCACAATAAATATCTGAATATACTAATCCATGCTGAGTATATGAATAAAGGTATAAGCATAAGAAGCACT
The DNA here is from genome assembly GCA_030762175.1 of Metallyticus violacea. Lineage (NCBI taxonomy): Eukaryota > Metazoa > Arthropoda > Insecta > Mantodea > Metallyticidae > Metallyticus > Metallyticus violacea. Next base: position 120,073,312 of record CM060842.1, on the reverse strand, counting down.
AAAAAAAAATCAATATTAAAAATATCTTAATATAATAAGTCCACCCTATTATTCTGATAATCAAACCAATCTCGCCTAACTTATTTAAAGAAGCAGGGGTATCTATATTACTAGATAATAATAAAAACCACTATAAAGTTATTCTAGGTATTAATCTTATTAACCCCTTATTAATTATTAATCCACGACTCCCTAGTCACTCGTAAGTAATATTAGCAGGACAAAATAATCTAGAAGAACTAGTTCATGAGCAATTATTAAAACAAAAGCCATGTTAAAACCTTAATCATTTAAAGTTATTAAACTTCTAATAACTAATCCTATGAGTCTGAAACAGGAGCTTAAACATGAGCCTTTGGTAATCATAAGTGAGCAAACTATATAGGTATTCTCACTAACTAAGCCAAAATTATTCTGAATTATACAATAATGTTAATTAATCCCCAGAGCTAATATACATTATAGAAAAAATTAAATAGCTGAACTCCTTATAAAATCGTAAAATATCCAATAATTAAGGCAGTGAAGCTTCTAAATTATATAAAAGTAAGTAAATATCATCTTGAAAATGCTCTGGTTGGCACCTCACTCAAAAAATAAATATAATGTAGGAATTAAGCTACCTTAAAAAAAAAAATCAAATCAAATTTAATCTATAAAATGTTAAAATTAGTATTATCAATAAAAAGAAAACCATAAACAAAAACAAGCCTCTATAAAACCCATAACGAAAAATAGAATTTCCAGCTAAAATCATTAATACACAAATCCAAAATGTTAATAAAAGTAATCCAAAAGAAATAATCATAACCAAATATATATCTAAGATTAAATCATCTAAAAAAATCAACATTTAGTATAAATATAAATAAAGCAAAAAATAATATATTTTGAACAAAAAACATTTACTTTTAATATACAATACTTTTAAAATATAAAATATAAAGGGGTCATAAAAAAATTTATATATTAACATTGCAATAAACCAAAACAACTAAAAAAATAATTTCCATTCATACAAACTATAGAAACTAAAATAGACATACCTAAAGCTCCTTCATAAACAGAAAATGTTATAAAATACATAGTTAAAAATAATTTACCTTTAATTATCATTATATAATAGTACAAACTCATAAATAATACCTATACAATAAATTCTAAACTCAACATCATAACTAATAAATGTTTACTTCTAAAAATAAAAACCAACAAACCACACATAAATAAAATACAAAACTATATTAACATAAGTTTTAATATTTTAAGCAAAACATCAGTTTTGTACCACAGATGATAACATTTTAAAACTTCAAAGGATGTTACAACACTTATTCGGAATTAAACATTCTTCTACCAAAATAAAATTATATTATTCATTATTACACTAACAACATTAGTCCTTCTAGTACTACATTTAACTCCTTAAAATCATTTTAAATGGACTATAAGATTTTCTTTACATAAATATTAATAAAAATTTATTCCTATTAAAAATATATAATCATCCCACTAACAACTTAACTATTATATTAGCATCATATTTATTACCAGCTCTAATCACAATTATTAAAAGCATGTAAATCTACAAAGGACCTTTACAATACACCTCCTATGAACAAACCTTTATGAAAAACCCACCCTTTAATTAAAATTTCAAATAATGCATTAAATAATTACCAGTCCCTACCAATATTTCCTCATGATTTATTAGGAATATATTTAGGGCTCCAAATCTTAACAGGATTATTTCTAGCGATACATTACTCAGCTAACATTGAATTAGTATTCTATAGAATTGCTCACATTAGTCTAGACATGATTTCTATGAGCACCTCACTCAAATGGAGCACCCATAGTTTTCATTTGCATTTACTAGGATTATATTATGGATCATATAAGTTATACTTCACTTGAATAATTGGAACAATTATTTTATTCTTAATAATAGCTACAGCTTTTATAGGATATGTTCTACCATGAGGACAATATCTTTTTGAGGAACAAATGTCATTACTAATTTAGTATCAGCAATTCCTTATTTAGATACTGACTTAGTTTAATGAGTCTGAGGAGGTTTTGCAGTAAGTAATGCAACATTAATTTGATTCTTCACTCTTTATTTTCTATTTCTGCTTATTATAGTAGCAATAGTATTAATTCATTTACTTTTCCTCTACCAGGAAACAGGATCTAATAATCCTTTAGGATTAAATAGAAATATTTCACATTTAAAGGGATTTTTGGTTTTATTATCATAATCTTAATTATATCCTTAAAAGAACTTTATTAATAGAACTCCAGCAAATCCTTTAGTCACACCTGTTCACATCACATTCAATCAGAATGATATTTCCCATTTGCTTACGCCATTCTACGATCCATCCCTAACAAGTTAGGAGTATTAATTACCTTAATCACATCAATTGCAATTTTATGTACAATACCATTTAACAATTTTAAAATCCAAAGAATACATTTCCTTCCCATTAACTAACTCCTTTTTTTGATCATTAACTTCTACAATCATATTAATAACTTGAATTGGAGCCAGATCATTGAAGATCCTTACATTTTAACCAGACAAGTTCTTACAATCCTGTCTTTTATATCATATATTATAAACATTATAAGTTAAACCCCTTATAAATCTTCTACTTAATAATACCTTTAAGTAAAAAAAAACCCTTAATCCCAAATAAAAAAATTAAAAATTCAACGACAATGGCAAAAATCTTTTTCAAGCTAAATACATCAACTTATCATAATGATAATGAGCTAAAGTACCCTGAACCGAACCCACACATATATAAAAAATAATAATAACTTTAATAATAATAATAACTGAATTATTTAAATCTGAACCTAAAAGACAATTCCCATTAATAATCTTATAAATAAAATTCTTGAATATTCTTTTAAAAAAATTAAGGCAAATCCTCCTCCCCTATATTCAACATTAAATCCTGAAACTATCTCAGACTAGCCTTCAGCAAAATCAAAAGCACTACAATATGTTTCAGCCAAACAGAAACAAATCAAATATTATATAAAGGAATACAAAGAAAAAAAAGCAAACACCCATTTGATAATAAAAATCCAACAATGAATAATTACCAACTAGAGAAATAAAAGACAATGAAAGTAAAGCCAATCTTACTTTATAAGAAATCATTTGAGCAACAGCCTGTAATCCTCCTAACAAAGCATATTTAGAATTAGAGGATCAACCAGCCAATATACTCATATAAACCCCTATTCCAATACAAATTAAAAAAAATATAAAACTAAATTAAAAATAAATATACCTTTTAAATAAAGCATTAATAATCATAAAATTAAAGATAAAAACAAAGAAAAAAATAGAATAAATATAGTACAACAAATAATTAGAAACTAAAGGAATTCTATATTCCTTAAAAAACAATTTCACAGCATCTCTAAAAGCATCTCTATATAACCAATTTTATTACCACCTTTAGGGAAATAAATATAACCTAACATCCTTTGTTCTAATAAAGTAAAAAAAAACTGTAACAAAAATAATCAAAACTAAGCTCATTGCTAATAATAAAACATATACTCTAATCATTATACTACTTAAGATAATAATATCATGTACGCAAAATCTAAATTTGCTGCACTAACCTCTGCCAAAATAGCATAGTATTATATGAATAACTTTTAAAATTATTTTAAGTAATTTGGTCCTCTTGTACTAAAATTCTTTAATTTATTAAAGATAGAAACCAACCTGGCTCATTTCGGTTTAAACTCAGATCATGTAAGATTTTAAAGGTCAAACAGACCTAATACTTTCACATAAGAAATCTCAAAAAAAAATTATACTGTTATCCCTAAGGTAATTTAATCTTATAATCATTAAAAATGGATCAATCACCTAATTATTATTATTAACAAAAGAGAAAAGTTAAATCTATTTTCCAATCACCCCAACAAATTAAATTTTAATATACCAAAAAATAATTAAACAACAAAAATAAAATAAAATATTATTAAACTCTATAGGACTTTCTTGTGCCTTAATTATATTTAAGAATTTTTGCTTAATACTTAATTTCTATTTAAATTTATATACAATAGATATTATCTCGTCCAACCATTCATACAAGTCTCTAATTAAAAGACTAATATTATGCTACTTTCGCCCAGTCAAATTACTGTGGGCAGATCAGATTCCTTAAATAACTCAAGAAACCATGTTTTTAATAAACAGGTGAACAATAAATTTGCCCAGTTCTTTATATAAACTTATAAAGCTTACTTACAATAAAATTATTCATCCTTATACTAATTAAATCATTATTACACAAAATAAATAAATAAATTTTAATCTCATTACACATTAAAACTAAGATAAAATAAAATTCCTAATAAACTCAAAAAGTAAGTTTTACCATACTTTAATACTAACAACTTCTAAATTTACTTTATTTCAATATCCATAATACAATTTATCATTAATATTTCCTGAAGCTAAGCCCTTAAAAGGTTAATAGCACAAAAAATTCATTTTAACAAATAACATAAATTGCACACTCTGAATTAAATTCATATATTAAGAAACTAGATATCTTTAAAAACAAAAACATCTCATTACCAATTAAATATTTATGACATTTATACAATAATGAACCCTTTTATCTATTTAATTCTTTTAAATTTGAGATAAAAACATTAATTATGTATATTAATTCACTCTGATACCCAAGATAAAATAAACTAAATAAACTTTAAATAACATAATTATTAACCTTCTTATGTATTAGTCCTTCACATTATTAATCCACTATAATCAAATCAATGAATTCACTAAAATTATAATAACCAAAAATATTTAATCTAACTACACAATGAAAATTAATAATAAATATAACATTATCCATATCAAACCATATTGAATTACACATTCATTATTTCAGTTAATTCAGTTAGGGAGGACGGTCCTGGCGGGATTCGAACCCCAAACCTCACGGTCAGAGTCTGAGCCTTAACGACCTCGGCTACCCGTGGCGGTGCAATATTTCTGCACCGTTCTAATTCTGTCTTTAAACATTTCAGCTGATTAATACTAGTGCTGATGCTGATTTCGAAAAGCATAGGAGTAATAACTCTAATTATAAAACAATGATATATCTGGTCAAGAAGTTGAACTACGAACGCACAAAAAACTAGGAAGTTCTACAGATACTATTAGTGAAATAATCGATTTGAAGTACAAATTGCCCGACCATAGACAAGTTGAGGGGATAAAAGTGGCCTTGTACACGAATGATGCCTGGTTTTCGTCATCAGCTGCAAGGTGGAGTGGGAGAAGATAGGACATGCCAAGTTGCGTTCCATGCAACTCACAAAACGTAACGCAGTAAAATATTAAAAGGGCACCATCGTCCTCTTATTTGGTGTTCCATTGATTTCCATTATATCCTAGAACAGAGGCCTGTAGAATAACAGTTGCTTGTGCTCCACAATTACCTTGCCAGCAGTTGATGGTAAGGTGGTCTGAGGACCTCTCTCCCCAAGCTAGCGCTCCAGTCTGTAAACAGATACAATAGCAATGGTTAGCGTTGGAAAGAAAGAGCACAAATGAGTACAAATTAATTAATGATTTAATATATCAATTGGGAATATTATAGTTCAATCTGACTGCTACAAAATTACCCCAATATGGGATGAGCATCAAATGAAAGCATTTGTAAATATAACATACCGCTCTCTTAGCTACTATTGCAAATACTTGCATTTCTAATTGAAGGGTACAGGAGAAAAACAATCTTAAGTGCATTTTTTGGTGAGATTTGATATTTTGGGCCAAGGTATATGTAGTACTACATTTCCAACACATTCATTCAGGGTAAAAACCACATATTGTACTTAAAAAGCAGCATAGAAAAAATACTGTCTAGGGCCCTGTTTCACAAAAGTATGGTCTAATATATTACACGTGCACGGACTCGTAACTTGTAGTTATTAGTAAAATTCTGTTCCACAAAGGTTTCTGCTATACTTGTATTTTACTACTCCATACTTACAAATGTGCAAGTGAATTTTCGTAGTTCTGTTTTACAGAAGTATTAATATTGGTGGGTACTGGTAGTTTGTATAAATTTCTCTACAAGTGTAGGAACATTGGTAACTTCAAATACTAGCACAAAATGTATTACTTTTTTAATGATTTTGTAAGCTAGTGGACCCAAAATGCCAAATATTAACGAAAGCGATGATAATGATGAGTAGGAATATGTATAAAGAAAGAATAAATATTTGCGTATAACGATAACGTTAGGTTAAGTGCAAACAAAACACGGCTTATTATTGATATTGACGTTTCCTGTTGCAAATGCATATTTCAGACCAGCACCTTACTTAATGTAATTTAAGGTTATTGCTACTTGCCATGAAAATAAATTCTTTTCGTTCTCTTTTAAAATAATTTCTTCTGGCACACTTTTCCCAGTTTTTTTTTTTTTTTTATGAGAACGTGATTGTCAAGCAATATAAACAAACAAATGAATATAAAGGATCAATTGAACTAATAAAATAAGTGATCGAGAGCAATCGGGAAGCGCGATTCTTCTGCCATCTCTCGACGACTGAAATTGATGCTCCTAAATGTAGCCTTATCGGACCGTTGTCTCAAAAGTGGTTTATTACGCTTGAATATGATAAATAAATAATTAAGTATTTAAATTATATTATATCTGAGAAAAGACCCATTTTGCAGAAATGAAAATGATCCGCTCCGTGCATTAAAAATCCCTAAAGAGTGGACATAACCAATTCAAGGTATGACGACGTATGGCTAACAGCTGTTTCTCCATCTTGCTTTTATATGACGTCCACATGACGTCACTTTAACTTATTAATGATACTTTACCAGTGTAGCATTTCTTTTGTGAAACAGTAAGTTACAAGACCATGCTTTACCCGAACCTACACAAATACACTTGTATGTATTAGATCATACTTTTGTGAAATAGAGCCCAAGACAGAAACAATCAGAGTCCTCTATAAAATGATAAACAATCAGAGTGCAGGTACATCCAATGGTTATAATAATTGTGTTACTTCAGAGGATTTTTTTTAATAACCTACCTATGCATTTATGTGGCTTATATTTAACAGCTACTATTTGACTGCAATGTTGTTCCGGCAAGGCTGTGTTACTATTGTGTGTAGAATTTCGACATGAAATCAGGTAATGAAAATATCTGGTTCATCAGAACAGAACAAAGAAAAGATCTAAACATGGTAGATTTAGTGCTACTAATAAACGCATTAGATCAATGATTTATATTTCCAGTGAAGATTACAAATGTAGAAAACAGTGTTTCATGAAAGTTGCAATACAGGAACGCGATTTATTAATCCGTAAATTCAATTTACTTGGTGATAAAAACATAACAGAGTGCACACTTGTATCTTTAATATCAGTTTTACCAGTGAAACGAAGAAGACCACGGAAAGCAGAATAGGACAGCAATCTCAAGGACATTTCTTACTCCTACAAGGTATGTGGATGGAGGGAAGGAAAAACTATTGAAATTCCAGTTTGTTACAAAGCCTTTAGAGCCTTGATGATTGGAATGAACATATCAGAAAATACCACGTGAAACCATCTCTCTTCAACATCATTTGAGTGTTCCCAAGATATTTTTAAATCTTGGTCTTCATTTCTTAATAAAGAGTACAGCAAGACATGTCCAATGATGATAAGAAAAATACAAGAAATTGTACTGGTAAAATATAACTATAACCAGTCGAACAATCCATAATGGCTCCTGGGAGTGCCCTGTTATTGTTGACAAAATGTGCCATACTCAGACGGATGAGCAGCCTGCCCCATGCTATTCAAGTTTAATTCCATTTTCCAAGACAAAATATGATGACCTACAATGCCTGAAAAGATTATGTTCCGAAAATGCTCAGCTGTAATTTTCAAGATTATCTGTAATAGACAATGAATAATCTTCATTGAATAATTAGTTTCAATGGTTTTCATTAATGTTTATATTTTCCTTAGCAGATATCTGGTATAGTTTGGTACATTTCATAATACAGTTAGTGGACTTTGATTGTTTTAAACTACATGTATATATACTTTGACTTTTTATTGTTAATTAACACGAACAAATAACACATGACGCCAATTTCAAAAGAACAGCCTGTTAAAAAACTACTTTAAGAAGATTATTTTAGAAAAAAAGATTCTATATATGTAAGTGCTCAATTTTAAAGCGTTTTTAATTTTCAAATTACATTCCAGTAAATAAGTAAGAAGTGGACTGAGATAGTTTTTCTCTTATATCTTTAAATTGTTTTGAGATTCATTTACATTTAATAATACTTACTATGTATGCCTACGTACATACGTTAATCTTTTACATTTTGTCAATGAATCTTGTAAGTGAAACTTATTTCACTCTAACTTGTAAATAATGCCTAAGAAACGGGAGCTTCACACCAGCACTAAATATGATATATCTAATCTACATATGTAAGCAAATTACAAACTGATATCTGTTTGAAGGGGATACTATTGATTGGAAAATAAAAACTTTTCTTCCAAGTTTTAATTTGAAAGGTCGGTACTTCCGTCCTATGCTGTCGCCAAATGCTGAACGATCTGTTGTTCTTTCATTGATAACCGTTTTCTTCATGAAGGTAGGGAATTTTTACACTTTGAATGTGAAGATGTAAAACACATCGAGTTTGGGTGCAATAATCGCAGAAACGTTATTTAAATTCTACTTTCGTGTGGGACAACGTTAATGAATAGTATGTGCCAATTTTAAATGGGACTAAAATTATGGGAAGTGACTAACCTTTCAGTCATCAAAATACCATTTTAAACACCTTGCAGATACAACTTTCATCTCTTGCTTTGTGCTCTATGGACTTTATGCATTTTTTTTCAAATTTCAATTTATTAAATATTGCCTTATTTTTGAACAGTAAAGGGTTTTAATATTTATGTAGTTAAAAATAAAACCGTTCAAAAACCTAAATTCAGCTGGTAAATTGAAATATTTGTACTTCTTCTTATTCCTCATATTATTAGGTAAATATTTCTACTGCGTTACTAAGGTTCATTAGATGCCGATAATATGTTTTTTTATTTGTTTTAATTACGGATGCTCTTTAACATCTCAGGTCATCAGGACGTGAAACGACCGACAAATTTTGCTCAGAGTCTCTTCTTTCAGGCTTGAGGTTCTTTTTCGTGCCGTAAATGTTCGACACGGGACCCACGGTTTTACTTCCCTTCCGAAGGAAGCCATACTTAAGATTTTTATGCCCGAAAAAAATCCATCGATCATGGCCGGGTTTGAACCCGCGATCTTGGGTTTAGGAGGCAAATATGGTTACCACTACACTACCAGGACCGACGATAATATGTTTTTCAAGTGCAGTTTCTTTATAGTAAAAATTGCATTGAAAACAGCTATAATCTGAAAAAAATACCGCAGTTTATGGGAAGAAACGTCGCTTTTGAATTGTAAAATTAGGTACTTTATGAGAAAATGAGATAAAGCGAGAGTAAAGGAAAAAACATCACCACAAAGAATATTTAATAAGAGTAATTCTGGCTCCTCTTTAATGAATTATTAATTTAGGGTTCATGTTGAAAGGAAACAGGGAACGATGGTACTGTCTTAATGTTGTATCACGAAGTGCGTGTAGGTTTAAATTTTTATTTGTGAATGATTCATTGACCAGAGTTTTGTCTTCTGTGTAGCTTTTTATCCACAGCGGCGAGTTTTTTAACAAGTGAACGATGTATATTTACACTAAATATAAACAAATCTGGGATTTTCTTAGTGTTTTATCCTTTTTCTACTTATCTAGTTACTGTTGTATATATAACTTTTTGGACTATTGAACTTATCGCATTGTTTATTGAGCATCTGTGAATAGTTTTTAAATATATGATATATACGAGGTTTACATAGAAAGTAATGGCAACATATTCATAAGCAACAGACTATTTGCTTTAGACTCTAGAGATTTTACGTGTCTTCAAGTAGTCCCCTGCCACGTTTATCATCCGCTGCCACTCTTCTGCAAGACATCCGACGCTGTAACTAAGCTGTATATTTATATCTGAAGCGTCAGTAGTGTGGCGTCTGCTGCTAACTCCCGCACTGTTCATAGCTGATCCATTCCAGCAGTAATCTAGTCAAATCAACGTAATGCGCTTCAAGGATGAAAAGACCTGCACCTGGTACTTATTTCGCCTTAATGATGTCCTTGTTGAAAGGTTGGCACCCAACGGGCCACCGTTCTGCACAAAAGTTCTAATTGGCACAGACTTAACGGAGACCCACATACTGTCCCCCCCTGCGTTCCTGCCACGTGCTCCCTCATTTTTATTCTTTCACGCTGCTTATTAAAAACATGGCTTTAGGATAGTCTAATGTTACATCACTACTTGATAGTTTCTTATTCGTCCATCTACTCGCAGTGCTCTGGTGACGCTGTGCATGTTGAACAGGTAGGCTCTTGCTTTAGAAGGGCTAAGAACATGCCCTCATATTTTATTATAAGCATGAAGAAGTTGCAAGAAATAATGTACAAATCTGGTTGAATTTTAAGATAAATGTGAACGGATGAAAGCATCTAGAGCGATACGGTATTACCACACGCTCCCTTGAACATATGCTGCGATCTTTTGCAACATTTAGCGGTTTACAGAGACGAAACGACATTTTTGGTTTATTAATATTAAATATGTGATATTTTTATCAAATGAAGATATGATTTTTTGACCATATGGAACATATGGAGCACAATCAGTTGTAGCTTGTATAGTAAGATATGGTGCTTCTTATATTAGATCTGATAATTAGTGAATGATAGTATTGCTGAAGGAAATAATTACTAATGGGTATAAAATGATGAAACACAAGAACTTTATAGACAGAAGAAGTTACAAAACATAGCTTATATTATGGCATATGGAGGTTATTATTAAATATTGTTGATAATACAGGTCAATAATGTAGGGTGGGTTTACATATTGTTAGGCACGTAGGACAGGCGTTTGTGGTTTGGGTTCATGGCTTGCAATAATTCTGATATTTAGTGAATGTATTGTCGAAGAAAATAATTACTGATGGGTGTAAAACGACCTAACACAAGCACTTTATAGACAGAAGTTAAGAAACTTCACTTATAACTGGGGGAACGGAACTAGTTCTGCCCATGTGCTTAAAGAAATACGTTAAGTTTGAAATAGTCGAAAGCTGAGAGGAGTCTAATTTGCCATATACTCCATTGGGCCATCCTAACATAACCAGCACGGAATTATTTAGAGTCCAGCCAAGTAATAAATTTGGATGTTCTGATCTGATGTTGGGTAGCGATTAATTTATACCCTGGTACCATTATTTTCCTCGTATTTTCTAGTTTTAGTGAGACAGAACCAAGATACATTCTGATACAAGAAGTTGAAAATCGCCCCATGTCCAGCCAGTGGTTTGGAATTGATCTAATATAGTAATAGCGAGTGCTCTAATAATTTGGGCTTTGACAATATCTCATATATTGAAAATAATAGAACAGAAGCACTGAAGTCTGCCCTGAACAATGATCTCTTAGTGATAAAATAAATATGATGATGATGATGATGATGATAATAATAATAATAATAATAATAATAATAATAATAATAATAATAATCTTTATATTAACAGAGAAATTTTCTCTTGTATGGAGAGTTGCCTTTATAATAATGACTCGATGAAAATGGTATCTATGTTTTTAGAATTCGGGTAGTTAACATTTATTGAATAAAATAGAAATCTAACATAAGATATTCGGTTTTGAAGAGAGTCGGTTGCAGAGATTAAAGCTCTGGAAGCAGACCTTTTTAAAAAACCGTAAATAACAAGCTACCAAAGAGGGCATGAGATAAGCATAATAGAGGTCTGTAAAGGGCAAGCTTCAATTTTGTGTTACAGAAAATTACATAAGCGCATAGGTATTTAATACGCTTTTCATTAAAACTGCAAAAGATCCGAGATACAGTTACCTCTGGCTTTCGTTAAACAATATTACGAGTCCTTTTAAGGTAAAATTCCTTCAAAAACAGCCGCAAATGCACATTCCAGCGGAATGCGGTTTTCAGCTCTTCCACTTTACTGTTATCGTGTTATTCATTTCATGTCCTATGAATTATAATGGCGAGTTTTAGAGATACGGGGGTAGGTCCATAAGTTTCCGCCCTAACAATTTTCTGGTAAGATAAAGACAAAAACTATATTTCACTTTTCAATATAGTTACCCTTTATTGCAATACCCTTTTCACATCTTTGAATTAACATTTCAATCTATCCCCCCCCCCAAATAATCAGAAGTTTTGTCTGCAAAATGGGCATAAAAAGCATCCACCACTTCTTTGTCACACTTAAATATCCTTCCTTGAAGGTTCATCTTGAGTTTTGAGAAGAGAAAATTGTCCCTGGGAGCTATATCTGAGCTGTAGGGTGGATGGTGCATTTCCTTGAAGCCATATTTCTTCACCGTTTCCTTTGCAACAGAGTTGTGTGCACAGGCGCTTGTTGTGAAGAAGGCTCACACCACCACTCAGCTTTCCTCGCCTTAACTCTTTGATGGAAGCACGTAGTCCGTGCAGTAGGCCAGCATAGTACTTCCCATTTACTGTAGTGTTCCTCTTCTTGAAGCCAATGAAGAGTATTCCTTCACAATCCCAAAAGTTTGCGACCATGATCTTCTTGGCTGAACTGAGTGACCTTGGCCTTTAAAGGCGGTGCTTCGCCAGGTTTACGCCACTCCATTCACTCTCTTTTGGACAAGGGATCATAGTAGAGGACCACAGTTTCATCTGCTGTAACAATGGTTCGCAGAACTTCTCTCTCGTTGCAACGGCGAAGCTCCAAAAATGCCTGACAACAGACTCGTTGCTGCTTTTAGACCGAGGAAAGAAGTCTAGGCATCCATCTTGCACTAACCTTATTTATGTTTAAATGTTCATGAGTAAATCGAAGAATTGTTATTTTAGAAAGGCCCAACGTTGCTGCTATTTGTGTAATTTTTAGCCGCCGCTCTTCTATAATTTCTCCTTCCACAAGAGCGAAGTTTACAGGAGTGAGCACCTCCAAGGGCCGATCAGCACGCTCTTCGACTTCAATGCTTTCTCGACCCATCCGAAAAAGTTTGGCCCATTCTTTTACGGTAGAATATGATGGGGATGCTTCCGCTGTTTAATTTCATTTGGAGTAAGTTCTTCTTTTGTGAAGAACTTAATAACAGCTCGAAACTCCACTTTGAACATGTCACAATCTTCTATACATAGCCTTCTTTATGCAACTATATCTGAACAATTGAATATAGCGGAGTGGCAGTTACAGCTGCAATTATTTACTTAACAGATAAGGTATGACACCAGTTAAGGGTTTTGTGAAGGCGATAATCCTTATCGGTGAGGCCGGAAACTTATGGACCTATCCTCGTACCTGACCATAACAACTGCCATTGGACATTAGTTGCTTCTTTACAGTTACTATTGTAAACTTAGTTTAATTGTTTACTATTATAAAATACTATCTATCTCTTTGATCCCGAGAAGAACAATCGGGAAAATGGGCTCAAGGCAGACTTACAAAGACAATCTGATGTAAGGATGTTTAAGTGCGTATGCTGCATTCAAAAGATATGACCTACCTATGCGAAATCTTTGCCATTACTTCAAATTTAATGGGAATGTAACATCAAAATTGAAATAAAAGGCTACTCTTATATAGATGAAGAGAACAAACTATGTAGGAGACCATTCATCTGGCGGAAATTGGATTTTCATTGACACAAATGTGCCAGGAAAAAGGGATTCCCATCTATTTACTAAAATATTTGCAAGTACCTACTGACTGAAAGAATGACAGCAAGGAATTATAAAATCAATAGGCAAACGTAAAGCTTAAGGGGTTAAATCTCAGTCGAGCTAATTATAGCAGATTGAAGCGGTTTTGTCGGTGGAGACAGGTTGATCGGCAATTATGAAGCGGTTTAGTTGCTGATAGCCATAATTTGTACGGCGTATCGTTAATTGACTATTGATCGCTTTGGTGTTGTTGCCCACGCTTCATGAGAACAATATCAGGGTTTTGTTCCACTATTATGTGACTCGTGCTCAACAGGACTGGGAGAAGATATCAACTGTGTAAACAATTACGCGATGCAACACAATATATATATATATATATATATGGCAATTTATTGTTCGCAAGATCTTTCGCGTCCTCTGGTATTCTACGTACGATAAAACTTAGCTACTGCGATTTCCAAGGGGACGAACTGAATCTCATATCTGACTATCTGAACTGCACTGATTGAACTGAAATGATTCTCTCTGAATTGAACTTTTGCACTGATCGTCTGGTTATCTCATCTGATGACCCCGAGAAGCAAACGCCTCCTTATACATTCGATGCAAAGTAACTAAATATTAGCTTCACCAAACCACAGAAGGTCACACAAGCATGCGCAATGCTTTAAAAATTTAAAATATACATCTACCATTGGCTGGTTCCAATTCACGTGCCAAGGCATACCACCTGCTACTATTTGAAAGTTTAAAACATTTATTTAAATTGGTTGGTTTAAAGTTAACTGTACAAACGGTGGCGAGTTCATTACCCAAACGTGTTCGAAAGCCTCACTTTATTAACCCTCGCCAACGGAAGGTATTTTAAGAACTGGCACAGCACTTTGTTAGCGGCTTATGGCGTCTTTGGCTCTACTCCGATTCTGGCTGGGCTACCGTAGAGAGCCAGGGACTTTCTCTTTCGACGACATACAACAAACATATAAAAGTTATTTCCCATAATACACATATATACATAATATCTACATTAGTAATTAAAATGCACAAAATATGACGATCAGGTTTACAAAGTATGTCATATTTATATTTCAGTGGGGGTGGGCCGTAGGGACTTTTAAAATCATGAGTGAAAATATTTTTTGTTAAATTTTCTTGTGAGGATTTTAATGTTGATGAAATGGGCTGCAGACTACAATTTTGTTAGTTTGTGGCTTGTTAACATGCTGTATATCGCTAATTCCTCCATTAATTCTTTTCTCAGAAGTTAGGAAAACCAGATAGTAGAAACACTTGCCTCTAGCTTCAGTGACCAAAATGACATTCAGAGTTCTATGATGACAAAACATTTGTGAAATTTCTGAGCTATTTCCTTAGATTCAATTATTTATTTATTTATTTATTTCATTTACGGACGGTATTTAACATCTCAGGTTGGCGTCAATGTGGTTTTCTGAATTTTAATAATCATAAAAGGATGCAAGGAAGCAGTTTATGACCAAACCAAACATGACGAGTGAATTCAGAGCGACATGTGTATTTCCCCTTTAACCTACTCATGAACCCCTTGAAGAGGCCTTTGCATCGAGAATAGCCAGTAAGCTGCCCCCAACAGGGATGTAGTTGATAATTATTCACCAGGTATTGCTATCACAAGACATCCATTTTCATCCTGTGTCAGATCCGAGCGGTGTTCAGAGTTGAATTATTGACTGTACTACAATTCAACAAATTCAAGTGTCTCAGATGGCTGACAATTTTAAATATCCAGAATAGGCGGAAATATTTCTCACTACAGCTCTTTCGAAGAATTGATGTCTATACAAAACAGAACTAATAAAAAAAATGCCTTCAACGGTCGCCGTATAATTTTGGAGAAAGTAATATTTCAGGTTTAATGAGAACAAAGAGAATATCAACCGTCAGCATAAGAAAGTTTAGAACTGAAGAAAAGACTGGAGTGAGAAACATTTAATAAAGCAAATGTAAGGTTGGTACAGTGCTCTAAGTTGTGAAGATGAAGTGAAAGATATGAAACTATAAGGAGTGAGTTGGACTCAACAAAGAAGAGAAAGACTTGTTCATTTATACAAAGTGTTTAAGATAGTGTCAAAAGTAATACATTTATTTCCTATTCCAGTATTGATATTCAGTAATAACAGGTATAGTTTTTTAGTTTAAGTCTTTTTCAACAAACTTATTCTTTTTTACCGTAAAATTTAGCAGTGTCTATTCAAGTAGAGTGAGTATTCAGATTGCAGAAGAGAGTATTTGGGAAAGAGGTGTAGACCTGATAATATGTGGTGGGGTTCCCTTAATTTGAAGAGCAATTTTCACGTTGACAGGATTTGCAGAGACTGAGGCTAGAAATCTGCCGGTAAGATAATTCTGTTTACAATGTATTTGCACACACTGTAAGCTCCGTTATTAAACGAATTTATCCTTGATTAATAGTTGAAGCTTTCGAAACCAGAGCGAAAACAGCTACGGCCATATTGGAAGCACGTGATTGCAATATGGTAAAAAATTCCATCGTTTTAATTAAATAAGTCAATTCATTTTTCTGAACCATTAAACCATCAAACAAGAAACAAATCATTATATTATGCAGTAAATAACATCAATTCCCTAAAAGCATGTTCTTAAAATTCCCAAAAGTTTAGCACAGTCATTTTTCACCTTAAAAGGTCCGGCGCCAAACACCTAACAGACTTAATTAATCTTTGCATAATTGTGGATTAAATGATGTAATTATTTCATTTTATCGTTTCGTTGAAAGTACAGCTCTCAGAAGTGTATATATATATACGATAATTTAGAAATTGGATCGAGTTTCATTGAGAGATTTACTTTTAAAAAATGAAATAAATAAAATATATAAAAATATCAGTAATCTGGAGGATTTGTTTATTAATTTGAATTATTTAAGGGCGCTTTTAACATCTCAGGGCATCTATTTAGGGCGTGAAACTTCCGATGAATCTTCTTTCAGACTTGAAGTTCTTTTACATACTGTAAATCTACGACACAGGGTCCATAACTTTACTTCTCTTTTGAAGGAAGTCCTTGATTTTTAGGCCCGAAAAAAAATCCAGGTTTAGACCCTGTCCGGGACTAAACCCGCGATCTTGAGTTTACGATAAAGAAAGGTTACCACTAGATCACAGCTCCGACTTACTACAGATGGAGAATTTTAATTATACAGTTGGATGCATGGTATTGCTGAAAGTGAAGCAATTCATGTGAACCTTTGTTTTCATGAATCCAATGATTTTTTTATACGTTTCTTACCAGAAACATTTTCAACCGATGCGATCTACCGTTATGTTATTATAAATCGAACTCCGCTGTGCTGCATTCCGGAAGCAATGTAATTTCCTGCTACATCCTGAGGGAAGAGCAAGGAAGGATTAGTTTTCTCTTTTGTCTTACTACTTACGAATACAAACTTGGGATTATTGCTTTCTCATCAGAGTGATTTCCGTCGCCTTCGATTTTCCATTTTGGAGAGATGAACTTCAAACATTTCTTAGGCCAAAGCTTCATGACAAAGTTTAGAAAAACTTTCCTTGTTTCTTCCAACTGTTACTACTTTCAGAATGTTTTTATTTCATATCATTGTACCATCACAATCTGTACAATTTCAATCAAAATTTAATTAGACAAATTAAGTTTATTCGGACAAATGAAAATGTGAATATAGATTATTTAATTACATTGGCAATTTCTCCAAAATTTCACCAGGATGAAATGTTAGAGGGGGCTGGTAAATCATTTGGCGCATTGTTTGATATTTTAATTAAATACTACCCCACTTCAAACATCGTCCTTTTGGAAACGAATTGTGCATCCGGCAATGGTAAAATAAATCACTGCACTCAGTTTTTTGCACAAAATATAAAGTTGGATGCTTTTCGAACATATCTCAAATTCAAATGCTATCGCTTACCACCAAAAACTGTTTAGCTATTTTTGTCTTCACGTACATGCTATTTATGTAATGTGAAAATCATTTAAGGTGAAACTGTCGATTGGACATAATAAATCGATTTTCGAATTAGTTCAAGATATGTATTGCATAAACTTTCTGCAACATTACTTTGTATTTATGAATATTCTCTGTGTATGCCAATATTAGGAAGACGCCATCTTTACCTTGTACTTTATTGCGTTGTACCTGCTACTACAATTAACCAACTGTGCTGAAAAATGACTGATAGCTTGTATTCAATGAGTAATTGAGTTTTTTATCCTGCCCGAAAACTTTTGAACTTGTTAGAAAACAATTTGGAAACTTCATTATAATT
Organism: Metallyticus violacea; assembly: GCA_030762175.1. Taxonomy (NCBI): domain Eukaryota; kingdom Metazoa; phylum Arthropoda; class Insecta; order Mantodea; family Metallyticidae; genus Metallyticus; species Metallyticus violacea. The sequence goes on along the minus strand of CM060842.1, from coordinate 120,055,141 downwards.
GAGAAGGCAGTAAATGCTGACGACAACGCACAAAAGACGCACTGCTTGTCAACGTCATTCATGCGTCAAGTTCAGGAACACAAATAAGTTCCATGCTGAGAGGGTAGACATGTTCGCACCCACAAAGTGGCTGACTTGCTTTATTCTAAAACAGATCGTTCAACAACATTATCAGAAGGAAGTTTGTCTCTATAGCAGCTCCTATTGCTTCAGCGGCTGTTGAAGGAGAGCTCTTCACAATAACGGGGGAATATGAAACGCATTCGCATCTTGGGGTCTGTGGTTACGCAAGGATATCGACAAACCTGCAAGAAATTCATTGTTGCCCAGACTTCTGCAACCCGCGCATTTCCTGATATTTCATGAAAATAATTATATATACATGCATAAACCAATAATGCTAAAATGTCAATCCTACGAGTATAAAGAGAATTGTCCTTTTTGGGTGAGCTTGCAAATAAAAACGAACACTGAAAACTTAACAATGCAATGGAAATGACCAACTGGTGACTATCTCAAACTTGCAAAACAATGCTTTCATTTTCCGTGTTTAGCGCGTCTATAACAAATAAATTACACATTTTGTTAACTTTATGTGTTGCCGAAATATGTTCAAAATTGAGAAAGCAGAAAGAATAGAGTAATGCGGGGCAAGAGTATGCACTTAAGGTTTAAAGACATCTCCAATAGCACACATTTGAATAATATTTGTGAATTATTTATTAGAAATCTGCATTCTATATTTTACCGGGAAGAGTGGTTAAAATATACCTTTCTATTCAAAAGAATATTTTAAAAACGTGACAAATTGGGATAAAAGTACGCAGAAAACATACATTTTTAATTTTTCTGCTTGCTACTATGTCTTTAATTACACCAAATACACCAAAGCACCGTAGTCTGACTTATATTAAACATAATTCATCAGTCGGTTCTGATGGTGTAGTGGTAACCGTACTTGCCACCTAAAAAAAATCGCGAGTTCGATTCCGGACAAAACCGATGGATTATTTCGGGCGTAAAAATCCTAAGTATGGCTTCCTTCGGAAGGGAAGTAAAGCCGTGTGTCCCGTGTCGTAGATTTACGGCACGATAAAGAACCTCAAGCCTGAAGGAAGAGACCTCTGAGCAAAATTTGTCGGCCGTTTCATGCCTTGAATTGAATGGGACGCTAATAACGTGAGATGTTAAAGAGCATCCGTAAATAAATAATAAAAAATAATTAATCTAAAAGTAATAGGATGATAGTAACCTTTGCCTTTGTGCCTTTATAAACAATTAGAATTGAAAAAAGATTTATACTTTCTCTTAGTCTTAGCCATGTGCAATATACATTTCAAATACAGAACACTACGCAATTGTTTTGATAACATACCAACATCTTATGTTAAGCATAACTACTCTCTCTTTGTGAAGCCTTTTTACAGCCTCATGTAGGCCTGAGCTTTATCGCGACGTCCTCTACCTCCATCACATGATATCATTGATAGAGTGCAGTATTGCAGGAGGGCATGTGATCAGCACACCGTATCCCACCGGTTGCTTTATCGCGGTTTACTAGATCGGAGATCGCCACCTCCCCACCCCAATTGTCCTCACGAGGCTGGGTGAACCCCGTTCCAGACCTCTCCATCTTAGAAAATTTCCTAAGCAAGTACCGGGAATCGAACCCTGGCCTCCCAGACAGCAGTTAGCAATGCTAACCACTAGACCAAGGAGGTGGTGAAGCATAACTACACACATGTTAAAATCCCAAATATTTTTATCCAAATTACGACTTTAATTACAACAAGAATTATCAGAGAAATATACTGATTAGCAAATGTTTAGCGCTGTAATTGCAAATACAAATTTAATATAAACTTTAATGTACAAACACAAGAGTGGGACAAAAGTGCGCATTAGCTCGAAACTCTTTCCCGATTGTCTCTTGAAACATTTTCCGGTTGTGCTGCCATCTATACTTAGGTTCATTCAATGACCAAGGCAAGAGGTTATTACAGAAAATAGCCTGTAAATTGGCGTAGTACTACACTACAGGTTTTAGATTTCACATAGGACAAACACATTATCAAAACTTGGAAAAATAAAATCAACATGTATGATATTCAATCTTACCTCGTAGTTTAAATGTGAAATACATATGCGCGACGAAACTAAGAAGGGAAGCTGTCGGCCATGTTAACTATCCAACAACATTTAGTGCTGCCAACTGCACGGCGGTTTCTTATAAATATCGTTTGTGTGTACGCTTACCTATCACGTACTTTTGCCCCACAGTACTCTAAGGTAATTCACACGTAGTAAATTAGCAGGCCGCATCCATTTTCCTTAATGTACCGCTTATGGTGTATTCAAACTCTTGTAGTTTGCATTATATCTGCGGAATCATATAGTTGCAAGAGAAATACGGAATTCGTAAAAAATATCTCCGGAGTTTCACAATGTAGTTACATGCACATAGTAATAAAGTTTCAGTAAAAATGCACACACCAGCATTTGTGAAGTTTTCTTATTTAATTATTCCCAAGATATTCAAATTGGATGCTAAGCGATTGGTTTGTAGCGTTGTTGCACACGCTCTACATCGACTTCAGGTGTAGACGAGCGCACTGTTGATTTCCTATGGCACACCAGACTCTTTAAATTGCTCATGCCGTAGATTCTTACCGTTGAAAGCGACATTTAACTATGATCATGGGCACAAACGCATCTAATTCTAGCACACAAAATGCTTTCTCCGCTGCTATGACCACCATTTTCATAAAACTCGTCTGGTGGTAAACAAATCCAAGTATTATGATCGAGAGCAGTATAAACGCAAATATCTTCGTTTCGTGTAGGGTGCACTGGTAATAAGTGAAAATTTAAAAAAAAATATTTTTTAAAATTGCTGAGATATTTTTACCCACGTTTTCCACTGCTCACAAAAAAAGTAATGCATTAGTAAATTTTGCGTTTTTGAGAGTTATTTTTACATATTTCACATCCACTCATTTATATTTTAAGGTACGTATTTTTCCTAGGTGTAATTAAGGTAACATGAGATAGCTGTTTATATCATATATAGCTTTATATAAAAAAAAAACAACAGCTTATATACCGCCACGGGTGGTCGAGGTCGTTAAGGCGCGGACTCGCGAGCGGGAGGTCTGGGCTTCGAATCCTCCTGACAGAGGTTTTACTCCAGGTTTTCCCCAATCCTCTTAAATGGTAAATGCCGGGGAGGTACCCTAAACTTAGGCCTGGAACGTTTCCTTCCTTCAAACAAAAAAAAAAAAAAAAAAAAAAAAAAAAAAAAAAAAAAAAAAAAAGGCTTTCCTAGCATATCAGTTTATCTCATGTATCACCGGTGTTTACCGCCTGTGGTGCCTCAGTAGTAAAAACGGGCGTTAAACACTGTATAAAAATCTATAACGCTTATTTGCCATCTTTGCTCAAGCATAAATATTCTCTGCGTATTTATGGTGTAAAGTTTTCATATTTTTTTGGAGGACACTTTTTAATTTTTGCAAGTGTACTTATCAAGGAAATGGCAAAAGCATGAGAATTGAGAGTTACAAAATTCTCAACTCATATTTCTTCGATTAAAGGAAGAAATGTTTATACGCTAGCAAACCCTAATCCTATGCAGTCCTTCACATTTTTTGTTTCATGCAGTAACGGCCTTTAATTAAGTAAACGAAATATAAATGAATATTAAGCATATACGTATATTGCCACGGTGATTAAATTTTTATTGCAGGGTGGGAAGAAGTAACCGTTAAGTACAAAAAGCCCGTTGAAAGTGGCGGTTGGATGTCGTTATATAAATGTAAGAATGTGAATTAGGGGTGGAGTTCCCCCACTTCGACAATATTTTAAGAGCTTTTGTCTAAGGATAGTTATCCAAGAAGACAGGCTATCAGAAGGTGGTTCGGCGGCGCTCCTAGATTTGCTGCGGGCGGAGAGACCATCCACTGCTGTCACACCTGACATGTTGCAGCGTGCTGAAGTTCTAATTCGCGAGAATCGACGTATTACGGACTCGGCATTTGCTGAAGCTGTTAATCAGCAAAGGAAGTGGGTGCAATTATCCGTGCATTACTCAAAAGTGTGTGCAAGATGGTTCCGCGCTGTCTTACAGTGGCACAGAACAAATATTTCTTTTGAGTTGTTGCAACGTTTTGAAGCTGAGGGGTAGGCCTCCTTGTCTCGGATTGTGACAGGTGATGAGACTTGGGTTCACCATTTTCAGCCCGAAAGAAAACGACAGTCGATGGAATGACGTCATCCTCGCTCTCTACAAAGCAACTGCTTCCGCCGGTAGGGTCAGATCACTGTGAGGGTGTGGTTCTCATTTATGTGATGCCAAGAGGCAGTACCATTAATTCAGAAGCATATGTCAACACATTATCCAAACTCAAGAAGCGCTTCAGGCGACTTCAGCGCCATAACAACCCAGGAGATGTTTTGATTCAACTGATAGCCTTTGGTCTCATTCAAGTTTGAGGACTTCTGAACACATCATGAAACAGGATTACCGCATCCATACAACAGCCCTGATCCAGCTTCCTCGGACTTACACATTTGGGGCATTCGCGGAAGAGATTTTGAGAACGACGAGGAGGGGATTCGAGCATTGAAAAAATGGCTTCGTGATATTGACAAGGCATACACGCCCTTGTGTCTCGCTGGAGGAAGGCCGTAGAACTGGAAGCAGATTACATGGAAAAATAGGATGTGTAGATAAAACACAATTTTTTCAGGTGTGTAATTCTCATTGTTTGGAGTAAATAAATATTGGAAAAATGCGGGGCACTAGGGTCCTGGGCGACCCTAGCAACAAACAAAACAAAAATATCCACAACGTATTTGTTGCGAAACTTAACAGTTACAGTCAGCTTGATCTGGAAGGAAATGTGTAACTTTACATCCAAATAAATGAAAGAAATGAGAAAACCCAGCCTCTTTGCCACCTCCCCCCCAAAAAAAAAAACGGCCACCCGCACGAAAACCTATTACTCGAAATATTACGTTATTGACTTCGTGAAGAAGTTTAACCTAAGGGAAATTAATAAATCCCTTAGCAAGGAAAATGGGAAAAATTTTGTTAAATTGTAACTCATATTATTTACTAAATCACATTATGAAATGTATTATAAACTCTTAAAAATGGATAAATTACCACCGCACGTTTGTACAGGTTTATACGATATTAGAGGTTAGGTTATGTTAACGGGAGAGGAGAGTGATGCTCACACGTCTATCTCCAACGATAGCATCATTTGACTAAAGCTTTCCTTACCGCTTCTCAAACTGCTGTCATGGTGAGAGAAATCCAAACACCACTCACTTTCAACAATTTAAATAATGACGTTTTTTACTCAACGGTTGCTTCTTCCCACCCCTGCAAAAAGAACTGAAGACACTGCAACAATCGCTAGCTTATTCTGTTTATTGCTGTCAGTATTGTTACGTATATTTTCCACTTTTCTCTTCAAAGAATTCACATATTTAACATTTCAAAAGTTTATTGTTTAATATTTATCTCTTCTCTTTGTTTCTATATTTTGAAATATTCCTTTTATTAAAATTGCACTAAAATTCTCAACAGTCATTTGTATTCTTATATACATTTCTTGCCTAATTCAGAATATTTTCATTTTTCCATTATCACTTACATTCAACAAAAATAAAACATATATTGTTGATTAATAGCTGAACTTCACGTTTAGTTTCGCATACATACATAGATGGCAACCTCTCCGCACAGTTTCCAATTTTCATCTAACATCTTATATGCTTGATCATATTGCTTTTGTTATGTCTTCTATTCATTCTTCTCTAATTATTGTTATTTCTAGTAATGTTTGATATACACCATATGCTTTCTATAGAGCAATTAACGACATTTTAATTCTAATAATTATAAAATAATACCTTTTATAATATTCGCTTCTTCACTTTAGACAGTGGTGCCCATTTATAGAAAATCATTTTGTATATCTGAACTGGACTTTAATGAAGAACTTCTAATAAAACATATATTTAAATTGTACAAATAACATTGCAGAGAAAATTTGCTCTGCAGTTTAGCGAGATAAGCTCTACGCTGTCTTTAAAGGACTGTATGTCTAATTTCTGAATTATCTGGATGACTAACTTTAGCAATACGCATTCAATGATATACATACAAATGAGATTTGGCTCTCCCGCTGCGCTTGCAATCAGTACTCAGCCATTAGCATTCAGCCTTTGTAGAATCCGTGATAGGTATTTTGCAAGTAACATCTCGTTAGGTAAGAGGAATGGATGGTATGAGGCTTTTCATTTCACTAATCTAAATTCAGATATCTTGGCAATCGACAAGTATGCTCTTTGTAAACAAAAGAAACATTCTGTTAAGGACTTAGTATCCAAGAACTATTTCAGCGTGGTTAACGTGGTCTAAAGACTAATAGATGTTTGATACTGGTTCCTTGTGCAAAAAAAAAAAAAAAAAAAAAAAAATAAAAAAAAAATAAAGGAGATATTTTTAGTTCCTTATCGACAATTATGTTGAAAAATTCCCTGGTCATTTATTATTAATAATGCATTATTCTATCCGAGAAGGTTTTTCTATCTATATTTTTTCTATGTATTTTTTTAGGTTACGTCATATGTGTATTATTTGTGAAAATGTTTTTACCTATCCGCCTAGTTCCTGGATGTCCCAGATTTCTTTGTTAAAAATGGTCATTTTATATGAATTATACATATTTTTGCCACACCCTCTTTGGTTGGCCGTCTTAATTATTGTCCCATTAGACTGCATACTGTATAACAGTACTCGACGATCTCGCATGGATATGTCCCATAATTCAGGAGGCATTGCTTTATGTATATAAAGGAATGAAAATGTGCCTTTTTTAATGGTGTTTAATGTCCGATTTTACTACAGAGGCACCACAGGCGGTGGACACTGATGATACATGAGATGAAATGATATATTGGGAAAGAGTTTTTTAAGGAAGAAAATGTTCCAGGCCTAAGTTTAGGGTATCTTCCCGGCATTTGTCATTTATGAGGACTGAGGAAAACCTGGAAAAAACCTCAGTTAGGGAGGACGGTCCTGGTGGCATTCGAATCCAGACCTCCCACTCACGAGTTGGCGCCTTAATGACTTCGACCACCCGTGGCGGTAAAATGTGCCTTTAAGAAAGTAAAGCAGTGCAATAATATTTATTAATATTTCAGTAATGAATACAGCGTGCTGCCCGAACAATAACTAAATATTTTAAAATGGCTGGCATTAACATTCAGACTTTTAATAAGGCCAGGAATTTCTTGAATGATAAAGTTAAAAGATATTCTCTTTATAATGAGAGGTCGTTACACAATTATTGCGCTATTGTAATTCTTCTCCTATACCCTAAATTAAACATTTACTTAGTGAACGGCAGTGAGGAGATTTTCAATACCGAAATGCAGTTTAAAATCTTGGTTTGCAATAAATAGATTTCCTCAGGACCAACGAAATAGAAGAGATTTCCTCGAAACCGCTCCCGAGTACAAGTCGTGGACGACTCTCCCCTTGTGTGGCTGAGTAATTGCCCTTACAGATAGAATCACCCTGGTGCACCCGTCACGCCTCTTTTCATTAACACTAGCGGAGGGCAGCGGCGAAAACAGAGTTCAATTCCAGTCAAATAATGTAGGCGGATAATTGTCATGTTTTTCATGTGGGCCTGATAGCTCAGCTGGTTACAGGATCATGCTACCAACTGGAAGGTAGTGGGTTCAATTTACCTCGTGTCTAATTTTGTTTTAATCTTCATAATTTGTCTACAATTTTCTTACTATAACAAATGTTACCTTTTTCAGAGAGGACAGTGCATTAATTGCAATTTTACGTTTATTTTATACACGTTGCCAATTTAATTTTGTTCCCTATTTTTAACAAAGTTTAAAGGATTTCAGAAGAGCTCTTTCGTTTTAATAATATTACACTTTGTCCTAAGTTCTAAATCAAATACACAACAAGAAAATATATTCGTTTTCTTATGTTATATTGAATGAATTATTTCGTCCGATTTGCAAAATCTTCCGATATTCTCTATCAATTGTTCTTTATACTTGTTAGAGATAGCTCATTAAAACGTGAGCTAACCCTAAGCGCCTACTACAATTCTCTAGAGCAGGGATTCTCAACCTATGGTACGCGTACCATTGGTGATATGTGAGCTACTGCCAGGTGGTAAGAAAACATCAAATAAATAAATTAACATTTGTTTTACAAGCAACAAATATTTAACTGTTCTACTATAAATAAACGGAAACAATAGATTTTACATTATCATAAAAAACGTTTGTATAATACTGGACAAAATAATACGTAAGTTCAATTTTAATCCTGCGTCAATGACAGAGCGCAACTTAAATATATTATTTATTCAGACAACAAAGGGATACATTTTGTCGTTTGTTTAGCTGTGACACACATTTACAGTTGAGAAAGCAGTGAAGTTGCGGCTCTTAAGAAAAAACTAAGCTTCTCGATAACAGAAATCAATATTTGAAACACATCTTCCTTTCTATTGTTGGATGCTTTCTTAAGTGAAAATGAAATTTCTCTTCATTGTGAGCTGTCAGTGAATATTAAGGAGCACCTTAGGAGTCTCATCTCAGATTTCAATGTATACTTTCCTGAAAACCTGAAATCAAAATTATGGATTGGCTATTACTGACACCTTACAAGAAACCTTAACTAAGAAAGATGTATTTACCAGACTTATGCCTGACAAGGAAAAATAAAAATAGCTAATGATTTCAGAAAAAGCTGTAATATTTTTGTTGTTATTTCTGACCACTTGCCTTTGTGAATTTGGATTTTCTTCTCTAATTTATATAAAAACAAGTACAGAAGTAATTTGAATGTTGATCCCAATTTGACTAAAATTAAGTTAGTTGAAAGCAAACATTAAAGAACTGTATTTAGCTAAACAAGCACAACCTTCGTACTGAAACAAAAGTGTGAGTCAGAAATTAGTTAAACTTGTAAAGTTTAAGTCTGAGAACTGGAGTACCATTACCAGTCACATATGTGTGTCGAAGTTTGTTTACGTATTCAGCCACTATATTGTCACTTTAATAAAATGGATTTTAAGACATTTCACAGAACAATACATTGAATTAGGAATAGAATAGATTAAACATTTTTTCTTCAACAAATGATTCTAAATACTACATATAAGAAATAAATAAATTACTAGTGTTGTTATAAATGTAGAGAAGTGCATATTTTAACCCATATACTACAAAATCAGGCATTTCCCTCGTAAATTTTGATTGCTGGTACGCGTTGAATGTACGTCACTGGAAAAGGTTGAGAGCACCTGCTCTAGAGAGTTTAACAACTACCTGTAGAGCTAATTTATATTGTACATCTACAGAGAACAGTATCTCGCTGATGCATACACGGAAAGCACAATGCTTAGAGAGCTGACTGATCCCACGAAGTGGTTCCAGATTCATTCCCAGTGTTAGGTGGCGAAGGCAACCAGTCTAGAGTAGTAAATGTCTTTATTGCTCTACAGTTATTCCGGCAGAAGTATTTGCTATCCTGAACTGTGTTTACAGAGGACTTGAGGAGGGTTATCACCAACAACGAGTCGGTCCTGGTGATGTAGCGCTAACCATATTTGCCTTCTAAACCCGAGATTGCGCGTTTAAACCCGACTAGAATCAATGCAATTTTTCGGGTGTAAGTATGGCTTCCTTCGGAAGGGAAGTAAAGCCGTTGGTCCCGTGTTGTACATTTACGGCACGATAAAGAACCTCAAACCTGAAAAAAGAGACCTCTGAGGCCCTGAATAGAAGGGGACACTGATGACCTGAGATGTTAAAGAGCGTCCGTAAATAAAACAAATGAACAATCAATAACCAATAACGAATTCTTATCCTCTCAGACAGTCAACGCGTCTTAAAATCACTTTCCTCCGACCAGGTGAAATGTAAACTGGTATGGGAGTGTCAAAATGCTCTCTCTGCCCTGGGATCTCGCAGCAGGGTGGAAATGCTGTAGGTGCCGGGGCATCAGGGCATTTATGGGAGTGAGAAAGCAGATTAGTTGGCAAAAAGGGATGCTGATACGCCCTTTTTTGTCCCTGAGCCCGCGGTTGGAATCAGTACACGTATTGTTAACACCGCAATCAGAACATGGATTGCGGATAAACGTGAACTAAGGTGGCAAACTTATCCTGAACAAACTCAAGCTAGGAAATTTGTCCTAAGTCCTAGCAACACTCTTTCCACGTCTCTTCTCAAACTGGACAGAAGAACAATAAGGAAAGTAATTGCGTTAATTACTGAACATGGTCACTTCCAGAAACATCTACGAAAAGGGGGACTCTATAAAGATGAACCCACTTGCAGAATATGTAAACAGGATGAGGAATCCGCCTCGCATATCCTGTTTTGAGTGTCCAATCCTGGCAAGAAAGAGACATTTTCTATAACCAGGGAAGACATGGGAAAGGATACCAACATTGGAACCAAAATACTGAAACTTGTTCAAGAAACAGATTTTGGGAAACAATAAATTTCCTGATAGGTAGCACAATAAGCCTTATAGGCTGACGTGTTGGATGTTGTTTAAATTCTATATCTCCCCGAAATCTATCCTTTTGCTTTAAGTTTTAAGAACAGCATATCTCATATGTAAAGAAAACGAATTATTCCTACTTTTCAAAAGTTTATATGGATTACATATTGGAAGCATGTTTTATTCAGATTATACTTATGGAAATATAATACATGTCGTCTCTCCTATCGAAGTTCATAATTAATTTCTGTGTGTTTTCAGCATTTTGGTTGACGAAAGCACTAATCAAGCGAATTAGATATGCTTAATTGTCTATGTTCGTTGCATCTACAATGGTTCACTGTGCAGCTGTTTCTATGATATAGCACAGTTAAATTAATTAACAGCAGAAGCCGTCGCTTCTTGTTTTATTAGTAGTGGCATTTCTGAAGATATTTTATCTAAGCAGTTGATGGAATTTGCTTCGGATGGAGCCACAAATTTACAAAGAGTTTACAAAGGAACAGCTACGAAATATAAATCTAATAGTATAGTTATTCATTGTTGTTTCAAACTAGCCGTGTGTAAGACATTGGTTGAAAATATGACTCAAATATTTAAAATCTGATTCTTCCTATCCAAATACTTGAGAAACTTTCACAGCCAACAAATAGCAGTGTATAAATTTTAAACAAAGTATTAAGTGGCACACTGCAAATTATGTGGCAGAATTGAATTTATTTTATAATAATACCGCTGAGTTAAGAAACACAGGTTCTATATATAAGCTATTGAATAAAATGAGCGTGAACTTTTTCGTATATTAAGAGAACATTACTGTATGATATTTCAATAATCAGCAGCCGTTATTACGCACTTAAGAAAGAAAAAATGTATTTAAAAAAGACTGGCTAAAGATTAAACAGTGCCTATTAAACTGAGGTGATGCACAATCTCACATTTTCATGCAGTATTTTGCAGATTTTTAGCATAGCTATTGTTATAATTCACTTGTGTAAAAACTCAGCAGCAATGAATGTGCGTCATATAAAAGATGTTGTTTAAAGTATGTTTGTGTATGCTAAAAAAGAAATTTGCCATAGAATATATAAAATTAGGGAACTGAGAAAATTCAACCATGCAAAGGAAGAAAATATCCATAAATTGGCAAAAGTGTTCTAAATTTGCTTCCATCTTCATAACCTTGTGGAGTCATTTTATACATAAATGTTTAGAATACACGCAAGGTATAAACCGCAATATGTTCGTTCTGAGATCACGGTAGGATATAAGCAGTGAATGCAAATTTCACCAGCTTATCCGAGATTGTCGAAAGGTCTCTTGTTACATGCACCGTACAGATATGCTTCTCGAAGCTTCTGCGCTGTAATGCCAGCGTTACTCAAAAGTAGCGATATCGGTCTTGAAATTAAACCTAGAATTTGTAAATATATTTTTAGCCCACCTCGAAGTTATTATAGACAGTAATCTCTGTTGGGAAAATCACGTTGCTGAAATCTGCAGGAAGGCAATTTCTGTAATCCATACTTTAAAAGATTAAACGTGTCCCTACCCAGAATCTTAAAAAAGACCTTGGCGCAATCTCTGGTGATGTCTCACTTCGACTACTGCGATTTTCTGCTCACAGACTTAAACTCTAATCTAACGACAGCGTGTTCATAACATGTGCATACGTTACATCTGCGATGTGCGTCTGTTTGATCATATAACACCCTCCCTCAATATGCTGTCTTGGTTCCGTCTGAAAGACCGAAGAAACATTCATTGTTTCACAGTACTTTTCAAAATTATCTATCTTCACCTTTTCAAAATCTGTCTTCCTCTCATAATCTTAACACACGTTCTGAATCCCAGCACGTACTATCGAACATCACTTTACTCATCATCACTGCCTGTCTCTGGAATGCATTGCCAGGGGATGTCAGAGACTGCCTAACTTTAGGAGCATTTCATAAGAAAATGTTTAATATTATTAGAAATAATCGATTACCCTAGATTAGATTCCTTTTGTTACAATGCAAGTATTTAATTGTTTTACCCTCCTGTAGAATTATTCATTCTATTATTTTTATTACTATCATTAATGTTCCTATCTCCTTCATAGTATTGTTAGATTTTTTAATTTTATGTTTTGGTAGTATCTTGTCGGTCCTGGTGGTGTAGTGTTAACCATACTTGCCTTTTAAACTCAAGATCGCGGGTTCAATCCCGGCCAGGATAGATGGATTTTTTTCGGGCGTAAAAATCGTAAGTATGGCTTCCTTCGGAAGGGAAGTAAAGCCGTGGGTCCCGTGTCGTACATTTACGGAACGAAAAAGAACTTCAAGCCTGAAAGAAGAGGCCTCTGAGCAAAATTTATCGACCGTTTCACGTCCTGAATTGAATGGAACGCTGATGACCTGAGATGTTAAAGAGCGTCCGTAAATAAATCAAATCAACAACAAAGAGAGACCTCTAATACTAAATTTTGTTTCCCAAAACATTTTGTTTCTACGAGATAAAGCTTCATATGAGCATATAAAATGTTGAAATGTTGAAATGTTTCAGACTCCTTCCCACAGAATCCACAGTCCAAGGGGTCATGCATTTTACGAGATATCATATGTAGAATTCGGTCTTCATAGAATGTTCATAATATTTAGGCATAAACCAGTACATTCCCCCGATAGTTGGGAGCAAGTCATTGCTATTTTTCTATAATTTAGGAAAGCATATTTCTGAACGGGTGCAAATTCCGAGTCCTGTGGCACATAGGAAACTTTTGAAGAGCTATCTGCCCCATTTAACTGCTAAGGTGGTAGATTAGAAATGTACCGTACATAAATTCGGTTGATTCTCAACAAAGAAGAAGCAGAAGACTAATATCATAGTAGTGAGGAATATCGGGACGATTGTCAAGTGCATTATTTTTGGATGGTCGATCCTGGTGGTGTAGTGGTAACCATACTTGTCTCCTAAACCCAAGATCGCGGATTCAATCCCGGCTAGGGTCAATGGATTTTTTCGAGCGTAAAAATCCTAAGTATGACTTCTTTCGGAAGGGAAGTAAAGCCGTGGGTCCCGTGTCGTACATTTACGGCACGAAAAAGAACTTCAAACTTGAAAGAAGAGACCTCTGAGCAAAATTTGTCGGCCGTTTCACGCCCTGAATAGAATGTGACGCTGATGACCTGAGTTTTTAAAGAGCATCTGTAAATAAATAAATAAAAACAAAAAACGTTGTTTTTTTCTTGTTGAATTAACTGTTGCTCTTTTACAACATGTATATTTGTGTATGTATATGTACAACCAAGCGGGTGGCGAACACTGGGACGAATCTTTTCTTCCTCGATTTTTGCGCTCTCCCGTTTCATTTCATTCCGTTATTTCTGCTTGAGGGTCGAAAGTTCCAAGTTAGGTGGGCTTGTGCTATGTGTGGTGTGGCGATGATCTGTGCTTTGGAAAGGTTTCTACCCAGCGAGTGGCGTAGGAGAACCTTTTCTGAGGGGCTCAAATTTCTTTGAGATCCTGCGCCGACGTTGGGGTAATCTATCTGGTTACATTGTTAGGGACCAGTCTAGGTCCGTACCTCATTGTCCCAAGATCCTGGCGCCCGGCGTCTCCTTCACCTCATACCTTGCTCCAGGAGTTGCCGCCATTGAGAGCATAGGCACAAACGGCCAGTCGTAGAGCAAGGTTAAAGTACTTAAATCTGCTCCTCTGTTCCTACCAATTCAATTCATTGTGTTTTTGTGCTTGTGAGTGCATGAAACATTAAAAGCTTTTACGTTTAATTGATGACTGAAAATTCGCCTCTTATTTGCATATTATTTATTGTATTCGAAGTTATGCTTTTTATGTATTCATTTGAAAGGGTTAAGATTATCTTTCTGTAGCGCTCACTTAATCGCTTTGAGTGCGCTGTAACTTGATTTTTAAATTGAAGTTTTTGAAGTAATGATTAACTTTAATATTTAACTTAGTGCATCAGGATTAAAATTAGCAGACATATATTGAACATGTCTATAATAGGAATATAAATTGATAATGGATGCATGGTCTGCTAATTCGATCTTGCTCACTGCTGGTGCTTTGTACCTAGCCTCCCATGGGAAAACTTCGGGAGGAAGGGATGAGTTGGGGGAACACCGAGCGGTGATAGCGCGGATTCAGATGGAGCCCCTAACAGATAGAACACCCTAAGCTGTGGATCCCCATCCTCCAAATAGTGCTAGTCCCTTAGAAGAACGGGCTGACCTTTCAGTCGCCGGGTCAGAAACATTTCCAGAGCGCAAGGTACCTCACACCGCACCAGCCCACCTCTCCTGGTATTTTCGACCCTGAAATGGGAGAGCGCAAAATTTGAGGAATGTAAATATCCACCCCACCGTTCGCCTAAGTGAACACGTGAAACCGCCAAAAAAATCAAACGGGATGGCCGACCCAACGTGAATTGAAACGGGGACCTCCCGCATGGGAAACTCAAGCACTACGCGTCTGAGTAAATCCGTTTGGTTGTATTAATTGAGATACACCTTTGTGATTGGTTTAAAGCAAGTAACTGTCATGCTATTTATTCCGGAAGGAGAGAAAGAGAACAGGTAGAGAGAATTATGAAATTTTACTTTTACTGCACAAATCGTAGCTGGTCACTTAAACTATAATGGTTACGCATAAAGCGTGCAATCTTTTACTGTTATTCCAGCCTGCAATAACTAGCTAAGTGGCAGCTCACTTCAATGAACTTTTATGGGGCATTAAAGTTTCCACTAATCCAGAGACCACATTTCACCCACGGACATCAAGCCAAGTAACGATCATTCCAACCGAAAGACACGTAACCACCTCTTATGCACGTTTACGAGAGCTTAAAATATGTTCTGGGATGGTAGACGTAAAATCTTGAATTTATGTGCTCCGGTGGATGACAAATGCAAGGTATTTTGCTTCAAAACGTCAAAGTGCTTTGTGAGCCAAAGATTCTAAATAACAAACATTAAACAGCCTAAGGCATTTACTAGAACTTTCAGTCATCAACGTCTGACTGTGACAAGTGCCGTTCTGTTTGTACAGGAAACTTTCTGACGTACCTATGTCGACAGCTGTTTCTGTTTCAGATATGAAGTTCCAAGTAGCAGGTGATTAATGATAACGCACTTGAAAGAGGAGCACTTTAATTTAAAAATAAAACTAATTTAGCCTGGCAACTGGAAGGAGAATGAAGCGAAATAGACGTTAAATATTGATTTGTTAATGTTTGACCCAATGAAAGTTAAGCTGCAAGGAATATCAAAATCAGACTATTTTACAAACTAAAAACATGTTACACAGCATATGAAATTTTCAAAATAAAGTGAAAGCCACACATTTGCCTTTTTTATCAAAATGTTAACATGTATCGTTACCTAATTACCGTGGCATAACTTTGTTCAATGTGTGCCATAAATTATATGCTAAAATAAAAGCAAGTAGATTGCAGATTATGGCAGAGACCTGTTCTCAATCAAGGGTAACACAGATTTAGAACAGAGAAACATGAATGGTAAAACAAGTAATCTAGGAAGGAAAAACTTCCGCAAACGAAATCTTTCTTTTTGGATTAGATAAACATTTATATACACATATATATAGAGAGAATTACTATTCATTACATTTCATAAAAAATTACAGAGCATGCACAACATTACAGTAATGTATATTAACGGAGAAAGGGGTTGAGAAAACAAGAGGGCTAATTTTTATGTAATTCAATATTAATATTGATACAGACATTTTGAAAATTCATTTAAATATACTTAGGTAAGATTTTTATAAATACATGTATTGTGTTATATAGTTTTACTTTTCTGGAAATTAACAGTTGTTCTTGAAAGAAAGTTTCTTGTTAATTGAAATCATAATTGGTTTTTCTGTTTCAGGCATCAACTTTGAGAAAAAATGGGAAGTTTTGAGGGACATTTCACACAAACTGAAGAAATTTTTTGTATAATGCGAAGAACACTCGTATATTACTGTTGATATGAAACGAGTATTTCTAGTTGTATAGTCGCAAAATCCTTAGTCCAACCTGGTGTTTGTATCGTTGGTATAACTGACTGTGACGGTTTCAGTATTCAAGAGAAAAAACTGCAAAACATTCTTTTTTTGTTTTGCTGTGCAACACAATGCACCCAATCAAAAAAAAAATCATAATAAAATAAAACATGCAGAGGAAATGTTGCAGTAACCCTTATCCGTTTTGTTATGTGCGTGGAAAAGTAATTAAAAACGAAATGCAATAACGATAACTCCTGTTATAGAAATACATACGAGTTTTTTTCGCGTTTAAGGTCGATAGAGATAAGGCGTTGGACCGTACAAACGTATTTAAGTCATTTGCTGTAAATCTTAGAGGATTGGATTGGATTGTTTGATACAGAGAAATATACTTTGGTACTTGAGCTTTGCTCACATCTGAATTTTTTGTGCCACCTCCAATGGGGGCACCTCCGCGAGGAAGGGATGAGGTTAGGTGTCTTGGGCGGACAGAATCCATGGACGGTGACTGCCTGGACTTAAGCGGGGTCCTTAACACTGAGCGGGTGGAGCCCTTCCCCTTAAATTGTACCAGTCAATGAAAAGTTACACTTCCATACAAGACGCCTGGGCAGAAACCTTTCCAAAGAGCAAGCCTCCGTTACACCGCACAAATACACCTCGCGCTAGCACTTTCGAACTTGTAACAGAATCAAAAGAATGAAATCAGGTGAAATGGAGAGCAGAAAAAGTAAAGATTCATAACAGCAATCGCTTAAGCAACTTGGGAAAACCTACAAAAAAATCAGAATGGTTGACCTCATGGGATATGAACATGAGATCTACTAATACGAGTCCAAAGCGTTAATTTTGGTGCATTCGTGCTGTGGCATGAACCATAGGATCATATTAGATACTTTTATTTAACTAGTGTATAGGGTACAACACCTAACGCAAGGAAATCTGTCAATTTGCCCATTCACGTTACAGAATTGCCTATTCCGTCTCCAAATGAACGGGCAGTTGACACAGTGACATAGATAGTGGTAGCAGTAATGTAAATGATTCTCCTATGTGCAGAGAAATTTCAACAGGAGCTTATTTAATATCTCAGAACGAATTAAATAACCTGATTAGAGATCTAAAGTTGTAGAAATCACAACCTGGGCTTCTTGCTTTCATACTGAAAGGTTGGAATTTCGTGCCATCTATCGTCATCGACTAGTGACCTTCACAGATTTATCGACCGTTGTGAGAATTTAGTGCATTGTGCAGATGTTGGTGGACATGCACTTACCATATGAAACGAATCTCTTACCTTCATGAACTCTTTTAAAATTCAGCGTGAAATGTGTTGTATATACTTCATAACAGTAAGACCTGTTCTCTCATTTTAACTGTTGAACATAGATGTAAAGTAAAATATAAAACATTTAATACAACGATAAACACGGTCTTTATTCACGATATATTTGTGGAGACTTAAAAGTAATACACTTGTTGGGTTTGTAAACCAGGTTACACATTGCCTATGTGAATGGAATAGTAGGGCAAAAGAAACTGTCCTTCCCGTGAACCCCTTGTTGATTCTCAGAAAGTGACCTTGCCTCCCTTACATTTTAATTTGTTTTTAATCAAGCTTTTTGTGAAACAAATGAAGAAAGAAGAATAAGTTTTTATCACTTTTTTATGATTTGTTTATTTACCGACGCTCTTTAACTTCTCAGATCATCAGCATCCCATTCTATTCAGGGTATGAAACGGCCGACAAATTTTGCTCAGAGGCCTCTTCTTTCAGGCTTGAGGTTCTTTTTCGTGCTGTAAATGTCGACACGGAACCCACGGCTTTACTTCCCTTCCGAAGGAAGCCATACTTAGATTTTTCACGCATCGGTCCTTGCCGGGTGTTATCACTTGAAAGAAAATGTTCCACATATGGCAGATGCAAAGCTGAAAGAAGATATCATTGACCCTCAGATGCGACAGCTAATGAAATACAACTCGTTCCAAAAGTCGCAGGAAACAAAAAGCGAGAGCAATGTGTAACTGATGAGGAACAGTTATCAAGCTATTACGATCATGGATGCAACATGTCATTGAAATTTTCTTCAAAATTGGGTTTCTTTCCCGCCAACTTAGAAACTGTGTCAGTGAGTATGATGAGAAATTTCACCATCTCTATCCTGAAACAGAAATATGAAGGCATTTGAATTTCACTAACCATTGCTGGAACTTGAAACGAGAGAGGTAACCTCGATGTGTTTATGTGCGATATTCTGGTATTGCTATAACATCACTTTGCATAGGAAATAGTACAAATATATAACGTGCAATATTGTTTTCGTATTTGCTTTCTTGCGCTTTGTCAAATATATCTCCTTTCTCATTCGTGCATATGTATTATTTAATATCAGTTAATTCCAAGGTTTTTCATATTGTTATTTAGTAACTGTAGTCAAATCTCATTGTAGAGCTTCGATTTGCTAAATAACATCAACACTGTGACACACCAACATTTTTATATGTTTTATATCCCATTTGATTTAGCCATAGTATAAAAACTTAAAATGTCAACTTTTTTGATTCGGCGATATTTTATAAGCTAAATGTTATACTAACGGACGGATTTTGCCACATTTTCATTTCTTAGAAAAGAGAAAAAGACAATTAAAATTTACAACGAAAGCTTATCAATACGATTCAAGTAACTCGCTAATGTTCTTAAGATTAACTTCAAAGCGCTATATTTAAACTACAAGATTTAACGCAGAGCTATAATTAACAACTTTCGTCAGAAAAATCTAGAATAGTGGCCTTTTGAAGGCAAATTTTCTCTCAGTTCTAAAACCGTTCTGATAGCCGTTTTACTGCAAAATTTATTTATTTATATTTATTTGGGAGGCGAATCTCTTATGACCACGTGTGGCCGAGGTCGTTAAAGCGCGCACTCGTGAGCGAGAGTTCTGGGGTTCGAATCCCGCCAGCACCGTCCTCCCTCACTGAGGTTTTTCCAGGTTTTCCTCAGTCCTCACAATGGCAAATGCCGGGAAGGTACCCTAAACTTAGGCCTGGAACGTCTCCTTCGTTAAAAATAAATCCTTTCCCAATATTTCATCTTATATGTCATCAGTGTCCACCGCCCTGAGGTGCCTCAGTAGTAAAAACGGGGGTTAAACACCTCTCCAAAAAAAAAAAAAAAAAAAAAAAAAACAGCTTGTCTCTTTTCTCTCTGCAATGCGCGTGGAATTAGAGCGAGCAATCTCTTTGCATCTGCGTTTGCGCGCGCATGTACAAGTGAATGCTCGTGTGTTTTATAAGAGCTGTAAATATTTTTGATTCGAAATGCAACATTTTTCTATTTATAAATATGTAATAATTTGTATGTACGACAAATGCGAACTATATTGTACAAATATACCTGCAAGAATGTGCAATAAATGCACATCTAATCGTTGAAGTCTCTTAACTATAATGAGGAATGCTCTCATATATTTTCCATATTAATAATGCACCTATTTTGTTTTGTATTCGAACCTAGGGATTTTGAAGCGATTAAGAAACAATAATCCGCGGGGAAGTCAGAACATGAAGGTAGCGTGCTGACCGACAGTGGTAAGTTAAAGACTGCATGTTTACCGTCTGTGTCAACCATTAGATGCAGTTTGTGACAACTGATGCGTAAATCTCGAAGGGCACAAACGGCAAAGTGTTTACTTTTTATTATCCCGAATGCAGTTCTATTGTCCTTTACCTCTCCGACCGTGAAACTGCACAGGGAATAGAAGCTCTTCATGAAAGGTCACAGAGGTCTGTCAAATACGAAAGACTCGTTCCGCAACCGCAAATGTCAATTTCAACTTAAGCGTAATTTTGGGGAAGGGAAAGAAAGTACTCTGCTGTGTTTTCCACAAAAAGCCCCAGAAAATAAACCGTCTGGCATTTGTAGAAGCTTTGGGGATGGTAGTTGCTTTCGTTTCCATATTACTTCTTTCTTTCTTTTTTCATTTTTCTCTCTGACTGATACACTCAGTTAAACATAATATTAGACTCCATGTTAGAATTCAGTTTTCAGCTATTTTCATGCATGGCGGATTTTTCTGTCATAAAACTTGGGCAGTTTCTATACCTACATACACATAGGAGGACAGGCACTTTAATCTATGTATATATTGTACTTATATTATTATACTTTTTATCATTTGACACGTGTTATAATTTTACATTTTCCCCTCAGGATGACGTGATAATCTCACGAACTGTAATCGGGTGCCAAAATATCTACACTTTTTCTCTTCTTTTTGGAAAACTTAAAACGGATTACAGTGGTAACACGGGGTAAATGCTTAGTTATGTGGATTTTTAATTAATTTATAAAGGTGCCGTTTGTGCACTCATCTTTATGCACTTTTGGGCCAAATGCCTGTTTTCCTTCCTGCCACCTTCCTACCCATGTTGTAACCTGCTTCATTTGTCCTTTCTTTCATTAGCTTATGCTAATGTACAAAATTCTGGAAGTGCTATAACCCCATAACTTTACCCTTGGCCTGTCGGGGATGTGGTTTTTTTGTTTCAGGGCGAGTAGAGCTTTCATCAGGGTTAGACCGCTTTTGGACACTACCTAAATCTTATTTAGAATCTACCTCAGACCTTACCCAATGACATAGGCAGCACCAATTATAATGCATATTGAAACTT
Source organism: Metallyticus violacea (assembly GCA_030762175.1). NCBI lineage: Eukaryota > Metazoa > Arthropoda > Insecta > Mantodea > Metallyticidae > Metallyticus > Metallyticus violacea. The sequence continues at coordinate 120,033,888 of CM060842.1, read as the reverse complement.
TTAATTCACTTGTAGCTTTTGTGTTTTAATGTATAGAATGTTGTTCTAACAGCTTTTAAATTTCAATACCTTTAATCTGCATAGCCTTTAAACTTCCTCATGTTAAATTGCAGGCAAGCACTGGTTAAGGTTCTGTTCATATTTAAATTAGGCAAGTGCTTAGCCATTATACCTTTATAAATGTAAATTACATGCAAACACATTTATTATAATAACTTTTCTTAATAGACTTAGAAAAGTGCTTGCCAAGTTACTAGAATTTTATGTGGGTGTTAAAGCAACTTGCACAGGTCCCAACTTATTTTTTTCTGAGGTTGAAAACACATTGGTGCGTTATTGTGTATAACTTTATGATCATTTTTTATATAAAAATAAATATGAAAGAACTATGTTCTCCCGTATTGGATCTACTTTCCCAGTCATATCGTCTTTTATTCATAAATTAAATACTCGCGCACACATCAACGGAAGGGTGCAGTTTACGAAATCATAATTATTCTTGTAAGGAATTCTAAAGTCACGTAGAAGTAATGAACATATATTAATAATAAAAATAGATTACTTAGTGTCTTATACATCCTATTTTAATCGTGTGTTTACAAATATCACAAAGTTTATAAATGTTTACTCCGCTGCAATTAAAAATTAAATATCTATTAATGATATGCATTAATAAGCAGACACATTAATATAAAGTAGCAAGTTTATGATATGTAGTGACCTAAAATGAAGTCCATGAAAATGATCAATTATATTTTTGTTACTTCATTATTAAGTTAAGAAATGTTAAGTATATTAACTTCAGCCTGTAAGCGATCGATGTTTTCTAAACGCGTCATAGTACAAAAACAGACTTTGTTTACGATACGTGCGTTACCCATGAAGAATGCGCTCCTCTGACACTTTGCATTGTCAGTACATTCCCCTGCCACCTCTCCAAGCTCCCAACAGTAAGGAAAATTCAGTACTCTGAGATGTTTACTCAATGTGGTACCTTAAGCGCCCTTAAATCAATCATTTTTTTCATCTATTCATCGTTGCTATATGTAAAGGATTTTGACGTAATTCAAACACCTAGGAATGCGGCGGATGTTTGTAAAAAGACACATTTTTTCGCAAATGGACTTTCCCACACTGGAACCCCCTATCTGAAGTCTTTACCCAATCAACTGTCATCAAATTCTGCCTCCGCTCGAGTGTCACTCCAATCAAGTGCCAAATGCTCCTGCGTATTGAAAGTCTGTCATCACGGTTACTAATTGAGACCAAAATTTACTTCTTTTTGGAGGAAAATAGTTTCATACTCCAATGTTTATATTTAATTTTTGTTTAGTCCACTGTATAAACCAAGATATCCGGTTATTCTTTCGTGTCCTAATTAAAATAAGGTAGATATATTTAATGTCTTGTCTTTAAAACTCTGCAAAAGTAGATATTATTCTAGTGTATGATGGATATAGATTTTTTTTCTGCCGAAAAAAATCCTGCAGTCGTCAATCATCTTTGTGACGATTTGATAATTTGATACTTTTTAAGCGAGTTTGAAAGTATAACACCTCAAGGGCATTTAGGTCACTAGAGAAAGGCTGAAGCTAATTTTCTTAATGCTGATGTTCTTGTATGACCTGCAATATATTTCTTTTTCTTGAAAAATGTATCACCCTTATTTGGAATTTCCTTATCACGCTCATTAGCCTTGCATGTACTGTCGTCAATCGTTTTGGGTCAAATGCTAGTGCCTCTGTTGGTCATCTGCAGACCTCATTCAATCCCATTCGGACATATTGTCTGAGAGGAATGTCAGGTAAACTATACATAGACCCTAAGGACTGCTTCATAATTTATCCACTGCATTCATCGTTCCCAAAATATCTTGACAGTGTGGTCGGGACGTTTACTAAATTGACTTCTGTCATTATTTGTTATGAAAAACAAAGTTAATAAAGGGCTTAGGGTTTAAATGTCTAGTGCTGACCGAGAGGCCTAGGTTCGATTCCCGGTACCTACTTAAGAATTTCTAAGTTTGAGAGTCTGAAACGGCATCCACCAAGCCTCGTGAGGACAATTGCGAAGCTGCCTGATAGAGAGGTGACTTTCTTCCATCACAAAATTGACTGATACGTGACCGGCGGGTGTCCCTCTATCCATGAAGTCGTAAGGCGGAGGTAGAGGTCGCTGCGTCAGGCCATGGCTCACCTCGGGCTATAGCGCCCAATGAGAATACGAAGTAATGATGGTCCGTTCTATGTTCGAGCTGCATGAAGTGTCTAATGTGCCAAGTAACTTTTTTTAAAGCATATTTAACATGATTCCATTAGTCGATCTCGAAGTATTTGTGTATTAATTATCCTGCAGTTATTCCCCTCAAAACATTATTATTCTGAATTTTTGGTCAGATCAGTTTTACAAAAAATTGTACAACAATATTAAGAGAAAGTAACAGATGAAATTGGTGAATTCAACGATCGACAAATATAATCACTTCGGAAATTAGCGCAATATATTGATGTACCAATATCCCTATCTATCCTGATCTAACAAAAATAAATTATAAATATTCCTAAAGCAATAACACATTATAACTCATTATTGTTATTATAATTATATTTTATTCCCTATTACTTGTGTGGTAAATGTATTTGTAATACATTCTCATATCACGTATACACCTTTTCACAACAGATATCTATTTAATATATAATTGGACCGAAAATCACGGCAATGTATAGTATGATGTTCTGTAAACTGATGTGATTCACATAGATTATGATAGCGTTGCTACAACAAAATTGAGCCAAGATTATCGTTTGAACAGTGGAAAGCAATTATGAAGTGGAATTGGAAAACCCAGAATGTTGTTGAAGTTCAAAGGCAATAGAGACACGAGTACAGAATAGAACTGCCGTTGGACTTCTACTATGGGGAACTCTTAAGAATGTTGTATACCGTAGAAAACCAGCTACACTGACAGCACTTCGGGAAGAAATTGAAACGGCATGTGCTGCAATCGCTGAGGACACTTTCGCAAACGTTGCTCAAACATTAGTTTAACGTACTCAGAAGTGTATCGACGCCGATGGTGACCATTTTGAGCAACTGTTGTAACTGTATGAGATGATTAGTGCTCATCATTTCCTGTTTGTGTGAATTTAGTTTTATGTTAGCACAGTTTTTTCTTTGCTTGAAGTGTGTGTGTCACGCTCTATATATTAAAATGTGAATATATGTGTAGTATATTCCGAATCAAGCAAGCTTCTTTCTCCAGAAATAAATGGGGGGGGGGAACTGTGTATTCTTTTATTAACAGGATTCTGGTTCACAAAGGGATCTTGGGTTTTCCGTTTTTCCTTAAATTCTTTAACATTATTTCGTTATTTATCAAAGCAACCTTTTTAGAGAGTAATTTATAGTAACATGTAAACAGAACACAATCAAAGATATACAATAGTTAATGAATATTACTTGAGGTTACCACTTTTATTATTAAAACTTGCCATTATATTAATGAGTTATAATGATTAATCTCACAATACGTTAGGTGTTTCTAAAGACCTTGGCTTCCACATCACGCGAGACGGACATAAACAGCTGACAGTGCTGCTCTCTCTAATTACCATCTCGCGTGGGTAGCCGGAACGCCATGTAATCACAGCATGCATACTTTATCAAATGAATCAACCCAGTTCCGGTGTGAACAAAACCTGGAAGTGAGAAGCACCATGTTGCAGTTCCGGTGAAACACTGGGGTCCTATTATCAACCGACCTAACCTAACCTGAGCTGGAATCCCTACTGCGGCATTTGAAAGTGGCTATAAAAAGACTCTTCACAGCAGCTGTAGAAACAAAACTGGGCATAATATAGGGGAAACATTATTTATTACGGAAAAAGTAGAAACTTCCCTATTGTGAAGAATCGCTGGTAAATGTGAACATTGTCTGAACATACAGGTAAATGTTGGAAATATTGTGGGAGAAATTGTGAGCAGTTAACAATTCGCTCTTGTTGAAAGTTGAAAATGTACTATTGCGCATTTAGTATACATTTCTCCCCCTGTGTAGCACTATTGCACTAATACACTATATTTTAAATTTGAGACATCTATAGATTCTATGTAGTTGTACTCATATTACTGATATATTAGTCATATTGTGAACTGGACAGGAGTTTTAGGTATCAACGGCAGTTCCTGAAATGGGTAAGCCGGTTGTTAAACAACAGATATAAGCACACAAAGCACGCTTTACACTCATACACCAGAGATAAAATTGGACATTACACGAAACCTTCGAAAGAGCACAGCAGTCATGTGGTTTGACTGATTGCGCCGCTAGGTCTGTGTAAAACAAAATGTTACGTACTTTTAGTTAGATGTGGATATGATCTTTGTAGATTATAAATCCCAACAGCGCAACAATGAAGTACTAAAGCCAATTATTGCTAAATAATTTTATCAGGAACATTCAAAAGGCTAGTGTAGAGAGAAGCTTTGTGATTGATGAAATCATTGCTGCTTATAAAAATTTAGTTTGAAATATTCCGCCTTACCCTTGCATTTTTAACAATATAAAACTGATTTGGACTGCTTAAAACCTTATTTCTAGAAAAAAAAAAAAATAGTTCCCCTTTGAGTACAAGCGTATGCACTCCTCTTCTAGAGTTCACTGGTGATATTAATCGTGTGATAAAGGAAATGGTAAATTAAACTAGAAGCAACGGTGATGACACAATAATTACTTTGAATGACGATGAGCGTAGTTACAACGAATGGAATAGCGAGATGGGTTGTAATTATTTTTAAATTACATATTTAGATAACACGCTGCTGCACATACGCAAGTTAGCCCTCAGGACCAAAAAATACCTTCCCACAAACATGGGCCTGTAAGTACAGTGCGTGTTGTTTTGGTTGCAATAGCTAATGACACAGCTTGTATAACACAAAGGGATGCGCTCGCATACGAGGAAAACACACATTAACAGATATGGCTACAGGACAAGTACGCAATATTCTATTTATTTCTGTATTGTGGCAAATAGAGCTATAATACATTGACAGTGCTACACAGTATTGTCAGAGCATTGTCAATGCATTATTGCGGGGTATTATTTAGCTAAGACGGTTGAAGAGGGCTAATCAGAATCTGCCTAATAGATATAGGTAAAGGGCAGTTAGAGGGTAGAAGGATGTGGCTTGGCGTCTTGATTCTTGGCTTCTGATGGTAGGTTACTGTGAAGAGAATCATGTGTGAGGCAACATGTAACGACACATCCGGAGAAAGCTAGGAACAAAGAAAAATAATCGTGTAAGCGGTACTTTAAAGTGATTTATTTCTGAAAATAATAAAAGTTATATAGCATATCTTAAACATCAATATGTGTTGTGTTGATCCTAGAAGTTCCTTCATTATCAGGATGTTTATGATTATTTTAGATTTACTTGAGTAGGGAATTCGAGTCGCACGACTCTCACCCAGAACAAGATGTAAGTTTTACAAGATTTAAGGGCGTAAGGGCGTAGTTTGACCTGGAGGTGCGATAATATTGGTATTTTTTTTATTTATACAAATAGTGACAATATCCTGATATAGTATGTATAAAACAAACAGCATAAACTTAACGCATATACACCTACTGCTGTTAAAGAATAATTTGGAACATTTTGACACCAATAAAACATAAGGATTCCATTAATAATATTTTAACTATCAGAAATACAACGTGACATGTGGATATGACAAGGATAAGATGGTAAACTAAGGAAATGTCAATCACTTTTCGGAGCTATTAGAACCACTTTAAAGCGAAAAATTCAGAAGAAAACTCAAAATAAAATAAGCAAAGTAATTATAATTTTATATGGATCCGAAACGTGGGTAACAACAAATAAGAATCTTAGCAGCATCCAAGCAAGTGAAACGGGAGTATTTGGGATATGTCAAACATTACACACGAGAAAATAAAGTTTCAGAATTGAATATACAATCTGTTAAAGATAAGAATGAAAAATAAAATCGTAATTAGAGAAATTATATACAATATATGCACGAAAAGCTTTCCTAACCAAATTAGAAATTGCAAAGTTAAAGTATAAAAGAGAAACAGAATATGGAGGAAAAGATGACTGCAAACCTGTGAAACCGAAACGGGTGTATCACCTAACCCCGAATGGAAACGATGATAATGTTATGATGATGAATTACCCTTCAACACTGTCTACCTCTGTCGAGATACGATGTCAGAAAATTAGATGCAAAAAGCAAGCGGCGCTAGCTATTGCAGCACGCTAGTCAATTTGCATTTCTTAGCTCTACCGTTATTGCGCATTTTTGAAATTTAGCTTAACGCAATGACAACAGCGGAAATAGCTATCTATGTACCTGTACATTTTTATCTATAAAATGAATAGTAGTAGACATTTTATTGTCATATTATAAGTAATTAATGTAGCTTTCTAGCAATCAAAAGCAATAGCACGAGCAGAAAGTAGTTTTGAAAATAGACTTTAAAGGGTGACGCTTGAATTTCACTTCATTATTTTAGACCATTTAGGCGACTATCTGTATAGCCAAGTGGGCGTAGCTAGAAGCACTTAATTTTCTGGTTAGAACGCAATAACTAGTGTAATTATAAATAATGTAATATGCTTCCATTTATATATTTATCAGTCCTGATGGTGTAGTGGTAATCATACTTGCCTTCTAAACCCAAGGTCGCGGGTTCAAACCCGGCCAGGATCGATGAATTTTTTCTAAGTATGGCTTCCTTCGGAAGGGAAATAAAGCCGTGGGTCCCGTGTCGTACATTTACGGCACGATAAAGAACCTCAAGCCTGAAAAAAGAGGCCTCTGAGCAAAATTTGTCGGCCGTTTCATGCCCTGAATTGAATGGAACGCTGATCACCTGAGATGTTAAAGAGCGTCTATAAATAAAACGAACAAAAAGAATTCATATATTTGTAAATATCGTTCTTACCCTTTTAATGTTTATTAATATTATTTTATTTGTATTATTATTTGTTCCTCTTTCATTTTGTGTGTCATACTTAAGCATGTACGGTCTATGACCCATGCATAAAGTATATTTGTAATGTATAGAGAATTTTATAACAATAAAGATACCCTACTACTATTTCTCAATAAGGAGTAGGAACTGAAACTCTACTTTTATTAATTCCAAAGCAATATTAATAAAACAGAGGGATAAAAGTATAGAAAGTACAGAATAAAATACTTTAATTAAAATTGTTATTCTAATTTAGGGAAATCGGAACAAAAGACCACTCTTAGTAGCTGATATAACTATTTATATTAGCAATATTTTTTTTTTACCGAGGATATCAATTAATATAGTTCAAATGAAAAGATAAATATGACATATCTATCGAAATATTTGTCAAAATCGTCCTTATTTAATGTCACAAGACAGAAAGAAGGAGATTTTTGAATGCCGGAGTGTGGGAGCTATGGCCAGAATAAACTGCCAGTGATGTGCTAAGGAAAGATATGCGATTGATTGTATATACCGAGGGTGCCAAAAATGTATACACACTTTCACAGTAGATATCTATTTAACTTTAGTAGATACCGAAAAACAACAGTAATGTGTAGTATGATGTTCTGTAAACAGATGTGACTCACATTACGTTATGCTAGCGTTACTACAACAAAGCGGAGCCAAGATTATCGTTTGAACAGCGGAAAGCAATTTTGAAGTGATAATGGAAAACCGAGAATATTGTTGAAGTTCAAAGGCAATGGAGACGTGTGTACCGAACAGAACCGCCGTTGGACTTCTACCTATGGGTAACTCTTAAGGATGTTGTATACCGTAGAAAACCAGTTACACTGACAGCACTTCGGGAAGAAATTGAAACGGCATGTGCTGCAATCGCTGAGGACATTTTGCAAACGTTGCTCAATCAGTGGTTCAACGTACTCAGAAGTGTATCGACATCCATGGTGGACATTTTATGGGCAACTGTTGTAAATGTAAAACTCTAAGATGATTAGTGCTCATCATTTTCTGTTTGTGTGAATTCAGTTCTGTTATGTTAGCACAGTTTTTTCTTTGCTTGAAGTGTGTATATATTTTTGGCACCCTCTGTATAAGAGCAACACAATCTCGTTATTGTTTGAAAAGTATAATCCTAACAAACTAAACCGCCAGGGTGACCGAGGTCGTTAAATCGTGGACTGTTAGCGGGAAGTCTGGGGTTCGAATACCGCCAGGACCGTCCTCCCTGACTGAGGTTTTTTCCGGGCTTTCCTCAGTCGTCATAAATGGCAAATGCCGGGGAGTTAGCCTAAACTTAGGTCTGGAACGTTTCCTTCCTTAAAAATAAATCCTTTCGCAATATATCATTTCATGTATCATCAATGTCCATCGGCTGTGGTACCTCTGTAGCAAAAAACGGGCGTTAAACACTATTCATTCATTCTCACGAACTATTAAATATATATAGACACACGTATCTACTGGGGTTTTTTTAATGGTTCGTTAGGAGTATACTTTTGAAGCAATGTAGCTCTTAATTCACGTTATAAATTTATAAAAATATGAAGAATAATATCGCGTCATCCAATTATCTAATTACTAATGCGACGACGGGGACAGCATGGCTTATAAGCTTTCGGTCATCCGGGCTACCTTAAGCGGGTGGGTGAAGCAATACAAGGGTTATGGTAGAAACACTAGAGAGGGAGTCTCCCACAGCACGCAAAGAGATGCTGGAACTCCCTTTATTTTACACATTTTCTACAATTTGCTTATGAAATTACCACCTTACTCTTCTTATAATTTATAAATCGCAATCCGAACTCTATACACATACAAATAATAAAAAAACTCTCTTTGAGAAATGGAATCATTTGGTTTAAAATAAATCATTTAGTATTCTCAGCAAATTGTACATTTTGATTAGACTCTTATTATGTCTTTAACTGTTCAAACCACTGTGAATAGCGTAAGACTCAAGGCCAACGCAGCAGTTCGGTAATCCCGCTCACCCCAATTCATATAGCCCGGCTGGTTTTGAGCTATGGCTTATCGGCTGATGAAGTTTCCCGCCGCCTCGACGATCATCATATAATTGGATAACATATTTTTGGAATGAACTGTATAGGAAATCAGTCAGTGATTGACAATCTCTTTCTTACACCTTATAAGTGTCATAACAATCAGATTTTTTAAATGATTAATACAAATAGAGGAGAGGATATAGTTTGATCTAACATTTTACCTTTAACTTACCAAAGCTAAAGACTGAATATTCGGTCTATTGAGTAATGTAATGTGATATAAAGAAGATAGATGGACAGCGATCACTTGTGATTGTTGCAGGATATTTCTAGTAATGTCCTTTTAAAAGTTTGTTCAGGTATTTTGGACACGTTATGGCTCTTTTCTTGAGTTATACATGCAATTTCAAGTTAAGTGACTAAATCCTATTTTGACATGGCCGAATGTTCACATTTCAGTTCTTTCATTAACATTTCCAGCAATTTCTGTATAAGAAAGAGGGAAAATAACGTTCTTCAAACAGAAATTGCAATGTTAATTTTATTATTTAGATCAGAGAAGCTGCCTTTAACGGCGGATATAGCTCACAATTTAAACACTTTAAAATATCTTAATATGCATTCTGTTCATTATAGATTTCCGAAACTTGAACACAAAGCCTTATAATCAAAAACATTTTACTGAATAGAATCCAATTAATTAGTTTTTTCTGTGCATTCAAATTTAATTAATCGCTGCCAACAAACGCAGCGTCTATGTGACTAATTTTATGTTCTCGTTAAACAGGCGAAAGGGAAGCGCACTCATCAGTGAAGTAAAATAGAAAATGTAAAGCATTCCCATTAGATAGAAACTATGTACCAACCTGTACAGGGAGATAGATAAGTGACCCAAATTCAGCAGAACTTTATTCCAACTATTAACAGTACTGTAGAGATGAATTTAGGACATTGATATTAAATAATCATAGCTAGATAATAGCTTTTAAGCTTTGAACTTACACTGTGCGTTCCATTCAATAATCTGCCAGCTACACAAGAAACGGCCGGCTAACCGTCCACATAGAAAATTACTAAATCATCAATCTGATGACAAAATATTGAACCGAATATCGATGAATAATATTATATAGAACGCACTGCGCTAATTTTAGTTTTGTTTATTTACGACTAAGTTTCATTTTTGAAATACTTCAACAACAAAAACAGTTTCCATTTTATCTAAAGTAATTTTTATAACTTAACCCAGATTCTTCAATATTTCCCTGTTGTTATTGATATTAAATTTATTTCGGCAATTCTTGCAGTTTGCACCCATTTATTTTCTTGAACGCTTGCAATTAATGTTCGAGTGTTTGCTGACATATGTTTCGCTATGAAAGTATCAAGGTCGTGTCCAAGAAACGTCGTTTCAACTGTCTCTCTCTATTTCTTCTTTTACATCTTCATTCCTTTAATTGTTATGCGCAATCTTTAAAATGTTCACATCTTTTGAATTGATAGCATATGAAATCTAGGTATTCAATGTGTTGTACATTTGCTATTACTTTAACATTCAATAAAATGTAATGTAATTTTGGTATGTCAGAAACTTTGCACTTACAAATAGTTTTAAAACATAATGTCATAACTTTGAAATGTGAATAGGCACACTATAGACTCCCTGTTTCAAATTTGAGTATTTATAAGCTGCCACCCAAATTTAATTAGAGTGATTATAGTAAGTAATTTTGTGTAACTTCCTTATTAGTCGCCAGTGTGATGTCATTTTATTTCCTGTACAAATATTGAATTATTGTGTGTAAAATGTTATTTCCTCGTACCAGAGCGCAGAAATCCACCCCAGTCATAAAATCTGACCTGGAAATTTCTGTCGCCTATTGTAACAATATTTGTATAGAAGGCCCAAGAACATGGCAAACCGATATTTTCTGGAGGAAATTCTTAAGCAGGGTCCGTGAAAAAAAAGTTTAATTTGTATCTGTTAGAGAATTGTAAAGGAGGCTAGGCATAATAACACGTATGGCAGCTACAGGGATGAACCTCCTCAGGGATAACCTCCTCAAGGGAAGAAGCTAGCACCTTCAGTTGATACCTACATGTAAAAAGTCACGTAGGCCATTTTCATTTAGTCTTGTAATTTTGCGGCCCGCAGTCAGTTTATCAAGAGTATTCAGCGGAGCATTATAAATGAAAGACTTTCTCAGTTCAATTCAGTTAGTGGAAAGTTGTAGTGAGATTTGGAAGAGTTTTCAGTGTGGAGCATTATCAGTGTGGAAGATAGGCATGCTCAGTTCAATTCAGTTCCATTCAGGGAAGAGCTTTATCAGTTGAGTTCAGTTGCGTCTCAGAATTAGTTGATTTCAGGATCAGTTTTGGTCAAATTAAGAAACGCCAGAGTGATCGTCAGATTTAGTGCTCAGTGGCATATATTCTCCAGAAAATAATGGCAGTATATTTTATGTGGAATAGACTATGAACAATAAATTATGTTTCATCTCCTATAACGAGAAGCCCTATTAATCTCCAAGATTCCTTCCCCTATAGTCACAGGACCATAAAAGTATCCAGCAGCAGAGTCTCAACAGCCGTGGCAAAACTATAAGTCAGAGGAAATCGCCGGAGAGAGAGAGAGAGAGAGTATAATCATTTACCCCTGAGATTCCATATAACCAAACCAATGAATTTCCTTTTTCCAAAATCTTTCCCTTCACATATTTACATACTAAATTAACACCTATGTAATAAAAATCGCTGCAAATTGCTTGATTATGACCCCTCTACAATCTCTGAAATTATTGCAGTTATGTATAGGTTAACACCCATATAAGTACTGTATATATCATACATATACTTTTTATTGATAGTTTACTGAAAAACAAAGTTAACCGTTTGGTCAGATTTTATTTTACTTGGGAATGGTTTCTGATTTTACGCTGTTTTGCTTCCGTGAATGAGCTGTACTTAGGGCATTAATTTAGAAGAATGCCTTGGTACAAAAATATGGTAACTCAGAGCCCCATATTCATATTGCTCTTCAAGAAACCTAGCACCAGTCATTATTATAAAACTACCAAATATAATTCAGCATACTCGGGTATAGACTGATTCGTTTTTAGACCTACATATGCTGAATTATATTTGCTAAAGACAATAATTTTATAAATGTATTTAATTAAGTTAATATGTAGACAATTAAATTGACATGTATTTAATTAGTCTGACGTAATCAACTAGGTTGACGTGTATTTAACCAGATTGAAATGTATTTAGCTAGGAGAAATTAATTTAATTAACTTAACATGCATTAAATTAAATTGAAATGTACTTAACTGATTTGACGTATTTAACTAAGTTGACATGTTTTAGTAGGTGAAATGTATTTAATTAGGCTGGCGTGTACTTAACCACCTATAGATTGACATGTTTTAATTAAGTGAAATGTATTTAATAAACTTAACTGACATATAAATATGACGTATATTTTGCTGCAAATAATAATTTTATTTTCATTATTCTTTACTGCCACTTAGTGTAAACCAAATCATAATTAATAAATAAATACACATACACTAAACAAATAACCTCCTTATTATATTTATTTATGAGAAGAAAAGTGAAGTATCGCTGTTCTTTATACCTAATAAAACTGATAAACTTATAAACACTTCCCAGACATGTTCATGCTAATTTAAAGATGTGCTTATAGGTATCGAAACCAAGCAATAATTATTACTGTGATCTACTTAGCGCCATACAATTATATTTCATTTACTAATAACAGAAAACCTGTATTAAAACAACATTCAATCAATTATTATATTAAATTTTGCTGTAAATGTTATGGAAAGGACATATTTGGCCATATTTGTCATTCCTTGTACAGTTTTGAAATGTTTTACCAAAAGTTATGTTTTTCGATATATTTTTAACATTCATTAGTACTTTGAATTTGTTTTAGCAAGATCTTCCTTCGCTTGTCTTTCAAGTTACTGGCGTTAGAGTGAGTATATTGCTATTTAATGACCTAATTCTACTAGTGCGGCAAGTAAAAAATGACATAAATGCTTGGGAATACTAAGCGCTACTTTAATAAAACCAAGTATATTCCAAAAATGCTATCTACAATGAGATTATTTCAGTTACTACTTGGCAGAGCGCGGCTGGCTTATTGGGAGAAGCACTTAGGCGGCTCGCATTCTAATAACTTACAGTATAAGCAATGTTGATCAGATGGCAAACGTACTTCTTGTTGCTTTTTCGTTGACAGGCAGCACATTAAAACCATGTGCCGATGTGTGTTATAATATTAATTCACGCATGTTGGAAATATACTTAATCTGTGGTTTATGTTATCATTTCGTCACTAACAGAAAATGCCTGGTGTGAAGAAAGTGCATAGTATGTGCATTGAATGGAAGAAGAAGAAGAAAAAAAAACACTACGAGTAGAATTAGTACTATTATTGCGACGTGTATACTTTTTAATATTTATTAAAATGTATTTGCGTATATTTTGACTAAAGTCCATTAAAACATCAGCGAAAGAATGATTCAAAAACCATATTATTACTTAACTGAAAGTGCAATAAATGTAGGCGAAAATAAAATGCATGGAAATGTTAGTTTGTTTTTTTACTATCATTATGTTAATGGGATGGTAAGAATAATAAAATCAGTTAGGAGGTAAGTAATTATTTTAATATGTTAACAATATTAAATTTGATAACACTCATAAAATAATTAATTATTAATAAAAATAACTGGATTGAAAGGTTATGAATAATAATAATGTGTACTTTCACTTAAAACAAATTAAATTACAGAATAAATTAGGTATTAGGATATAATTTGTATAGAATATAGATAAACTCGTTTTATGCTTAATTAACAAGAGCTGGATTAAATTTAGGTAAATTATTTATGATACAGAAGAAAGAAATTGAAAGCAAATTATAATTATACAGGATAGCAGTACACATTTTCGCCTAAAACCGGTGGAACAGTTTTTGTTTAAACTTAGTAAGTAAATAATAGTATTGTTTTGTAATTTTTGTTTTTGTTTTAACAGTTGGTTACCAGTTGTACACTAATGCTGGCTTCCAGCATGTATGGAGATATAATTATTTTAGTTTTACTGTATATGTTAAATTATAGGACGGTCCTGGTGGTGTAGTGGTAAGCATACTTGCCTCATAAATCCGAGATCTCGGGTTCAAACCCGGTCAGGATCAATAGATTTTTTTCGGGCGTAAAAATCCTAAGTATGGCATCCTTGGGAAGGGAAGTAAAGCGTGGGTTCTGTGTCGCACATTTACGGCACGAAAAAGAACCTCAAGCCTGAAAAAAGAGGCCTCTGAGCAAAATTTGTCGGCCGTTTCACGCCCTGAATTGAATGGGACGCTGAATGACCCGAGATGTTAAAGAGAGTCCGTAAAAAATAGCACTATTTTATTTTTAATTGCTTTCTTTTTAGATTTAAATAAATCTGGAAAATAATAATGTAACAAATGTAAGCATATGATGTGAAATAAATTATAAACGCTCTGGAATACACGTTCCGGATTAGGAAACAAGGTACCCGGATGTAGTATTACATATTTTTATTTTTTAGTACCCACGATGTTTTTCTCGCAATAGTTTTTTGCGTAGTCCTATTCTTGTTATTTTATTTTTTTACGAGCCCTTAAGCTCCCTTCCCTCCTACAGTGGAAATATTCTTTCACTGCTAAGAAGAATGCCTAAAATTTGCATATTCTTTTTAACTGCACATTTCACTAGTTGGATAGGAAATCACATAATACGATAACAAAATCACGCCACTTAGTATGTCATTAAGCAATTTTATCTATTGTCACATACTGTTATTTATGATAAGTAATATTTAGTCTTTGTTTTGGACCGAATGGCACAATAGAAATGTCCTTTAGAACAGCCACTCTGTTCCGCTTTTCCGCCTCCCTGTATGTCGCCTGAAGGGCACCCTTGTGTGTGACCCGGCAAAAGGTGACTGGGTTACTGTTCGATTTTTCGATTTCAGAACTTACGTAAGTTGACAATATGTAACCTGTAAGTTGGTAACGTACCAAGAATTAAAATTACTATTATTGTTAGAATAATATGTGATTAATTAGGCCCTTTGCGCCAGTAAAGTTTCACAGCAAACTTCCGCGAAGTCACCTCTGGGCATGTGAGGTAATGGTGTAATAAAATATGTGTGGCATTATTCATAATAATTATATAATCATGATATACCGTGTATACTTTTTAATCTTGTTCCTCTTTTATAGAGATACGATTTTTTTGGTTTGTTCCCACTTGGAAATGGTAAAAACTAGTTCTATCATTTAGATAAAGGTCCCTCTGTTGAAATGTAAGAGCTCTTAAAAGTTTGAAATCTGGTATTCTTATTAGATGCTGGTACCTGCTCCTATTTATGTTATAAATCCGTTATTCCAGGCTATAAAGGTTTAATTCTTTATCTGTGTTAATATTTTTTGATCTAGTGTACAGCTCATAGCTATTTTTCAGGGCACATTGCTTCATTTGAATTAATTTAGCATGGTTTCGTTGAAGTATTACTTTATACACTACAGGTATTTACTTCTGATCAAGTTTATCTTAACAAAGCAGCCGGGTTATCTGCGAAAGAAGAGAGGAAACTCCTTTTCAATATATCGTAGCTTTAGAACGGTAATACAAACAAATGGCCGGTGTGTTTTAATTCACTTCTTTTCTGAAAAGGCGTCCTTCACTGTCGTGAAGAAATCCAAAAACTACAAGTCTGGCTTAAAGCATTTAACAGTGCAAATGACGAGGCCCTTTTATAGCAAATGGAAAACAGTTCTAGATGATTGTGTGTTTTATTCAAGGAAGCTCTTTAACTTCTCAGGTCATCAGCGTCCCATTCTATTCAGGGCGTGAAACGGTCGATAAATTTTGCTCAGAGGTCTCTTCTTTCAGGCTTGAGGTTCTTTATCTTGCCGTAAATGTACGACACGGGACCCACGGCTTTAGTTCCCTTACGGAGGAAGCCATACTTAGGATACGCCCGAAAAAATCCATCGATTATGACCGGGATCGAACCTACGATCTTGGGTTTATGAGGCAAGTATGGTTACCACTACACCACCAGGACCTTTTTTTTTTTTGATTGATTTACTTATGGATGCTTTTTAACATCTCAGGTCATCAGCGTCCCATTCAACTCAGGGCGTGAAACGGCCGATTAATTTTGCTCAGAGGCCTCTTTTTCTTAAATGTACGACACGGGAGCCACGGCTTCACTTCCCTTCCGAAGGAAGCCATACTTAGGATTTTTATGCCGAAAAAAATCCATCGGTCCTGACCGGGTTCGAACCCGCGAACTT